>CM052443.1:114188296-114297000 GCA_028533085.1 Varecia variegata
GATACGCACCATCTAGGAGATGGACACACTTGAAACTCTGACTCGGGGCGGGGAGGGGGGCAAGGGCAATATACGTAACCTAAACTTTTGTACCCCCACAACATGCTGAAATAAAAATTAAAGTTATAAAAAAAAAAAAAAACCTAATGGTGTCTGTTTGGTGGTCCAGCACTGGTATTAACCACTCCAGCTTCGTGAAACTTGGTCAATTGATTACAGCGGATGTCTACTGCAGTCAATTGGATGAAATGATGAGAATGCTTGTGATTAAGCAGCCGAGATTGGTCAATAGAGACAGGCCAATCCTCTTGCATGACAGCACTGGACCACATTTTGCACAAACAACGCTGCTCAAACTACAGAGGCTGGACTTGGAAACTCTCTGTCATCCACTGTATTCACCAGACCTTGCACCAACTGACTACCACTTCTTCCAGGCTTTGCACCACTTCTTGCAAGGAAAAATACTCAATTCTCAACAAGCTGTGGAAAACATCTTTTGGGATTTCATCACCACTCACTCTCCGGGCTTCATTGCTGCTGGCATACGCAAGCTACTGTTAAGATGGCAAAATTGTGTCAATAGTTTAGGTGCATACTTAGATTAACTGTACTGCTTCTTGTTCGAGATATAATAAACTACACTTTTGATTCAAAATTGGACATTTCATATTTAATGACGTAAATATTTCACAGCAACCCTACTGAGAAGTCTTACTCTCCCTCTCTGAAAATGAAGAAACAGGGGCTCAGGTTGCTGAACAGCCTTGCAGATGGCACTTTTTCTTCTATTTTCTATTCTTACACCAGGCTACTGGTCTTAGATTAAAACAGCCTCACCTGAAAAGGATGCATTGATAAGCAATCTCCCCAGGGCTATTTAGATGACATTGTTTGCGAAGAGCAGGAGGAAATCTGTACCCAACACCAGGTGCTAAAGTCACTTCTAAGGGCTGTCTGTCCCTTCCCTGCCTGTCCCGCCTACCTTCGCCTTCACCAAAGCGTTCCACTCTTCTCATTCGTGAAATGGGACAGGTCTGCCAATGGTGGAAGGAGGAGAGGCAAAGGGAACACGCTGAAATGTTGGAGAAGATTCCAAGCAATTTTCCCAAATACCCGAGGGATCTGCTTTCTCCTGGTGGTTTCTGAATAATTTTTCAAGAACACATGTGCAAGTCATCTAAGGAGACAGAACAGAAAGTACCATGGTCTATTTCATCCTGTCCCATTGATGTGGGGCACCCAAAAATCCATCCGGAAGAGTAAAATCAGAGCATGCGTCAAAAAGGAGCCCCCTGAATTGGTTGGTATAACCACCCCGAAACCTGTCATGGAGACCTCGGGCTGGGAGAGACTTTAAATCTACTGAACCTTATAGGATCCCAACAAAGGAATTTACCAGATTCTCCTCCTGGTCCTCTCTTCTCTCCAGCTTTCACTCCTTCACCCTTTCAATATTTATTCAAACCTACAAAACTCCAGACAAACCGTGATCAGTCCTGGGATTCAGTCTGAAAAACTTTGAGTGATGAGAGTTTTAAAGGAAATAAATGAGATGTTGGATCAAATCAATCTGGTTTCTAGGTCCAGTTCTAGGGTCCACCACTTACTAGCTGTGCAACTTTGGGAAGTCAGTTCTCTTTGCCCCCACCCAATTTTTTATCTGTAAAAGAGGAGCAATAAGAGCTGTATGGCAGGTGCTTGTCACAGATGAGACAGTTGATCCAGAAATGTGGTTTTCCTTCTGGTAGCTACTGACAGATTTGTCAAGAAACACTTCTGTCTGCCTGTGACGTTTTGGCAACTGAGGGACAAATCCAATTAGGAACAACACGTGGATTTTTTTTTAAGAGAGTAGTCTTTCGGGCACAGAAATCTAAGCTGAGAGAGACTTTGAGAGTCTCTTGGCCTTACTGTATTTAATTAAGATTGGACTTTGATTAAACAACTTCCCTGAACCTCTCATCTGTTATAAAATGATCCTTGCATTCAGACTCAAAATTGATGGAATCTTATGAGCCTACTTACTGTGTCCAAAGCATCATTTTCAGCAGTGGGTTGACATTGAGACAAACAATGCAAACACTACCCTCAAGCAGCATGTAGTGTCCCAGGGAGGAAAGAAGACACCAAAATAGGTTCTTTTGATAAGAAAAGACAGATGTTGGCAAAGTGCTGTGATCCATGGACAAATGGAGTTAACATAGAGGGCTATACTTTGGGTAGAAAGGGTGAGACTGAGTGAAGGGGGAGGTTATGTATGAAAATTTTTCTTTTCAATTGGGCATATAGGGGAAATTTTAAAAACTGCAGTGTGGCCACATTGTTTCATGGAGGAAGCATAAGCTTTATAGCCAGAAAGACCTGAATTCAGTCCTATTCCTTCTGAGCTGTATGATGTGATGCCTGGCAAATGACTTCACTTTTCTGAGTCTCGGTTTTCCTCATCTTTATAATGGGCCTGCTGTCATATAATGGGTTTGTCATCAGGGCCCAGTGAGCTTAGCATACATAAAGTGTACAGGACCTGCCTGCCTCTTACTAGACAGACATCAGCTCATGTCAGTTCACGTCCCAACGAAAGCACGTTATCCCCAAGTAAATTGAGTCTGCAGGAGCAACAAAAGTTTGTAAGAGAAGAAAGCAATGAGAGCGTGGGCCTAATATTTGTAGGCATACAGCAAACATGTACTGATTGATCGGGGCAAGTGCCACGTGGAACAGTGAGGGCCCCGTTTGAATAGCGAGCCCTCCTTTCTCACTTGCCAGTTACCTGTTGACTTGCAGCCCAGGAACAGGCAAGGCTCTGTGGTTGGGGGCTGCTTCTGCTGGTTCTCCGTGGAGCTCAGGCATAACCCTGTCTACCCTTTCCCTGGCCCATCTAGGAAGATTTCTTAGACTTTGTCTTCCCTCTTCCTCCAAGCCCACCATCCCCAACCCCACCCCCGCCATGTTTTTGCCTTTATTCTCTGTGTCCTCTTTTCTTAATCGTAGCTTCAGGGCCAGAAATCTTCCTTCTATCCCTGCCATTGGCTCAGGCTCTTTTAAGACCATTTTCCATTTTTGTCTTGCATTTTCTTTTCTTTCTGTTTTTCTTTTTTATTATTGTTTTCTTTTAAGTGGGGTCAGCAGCGTTCAGCCAGCATGGCCTTTGCTGTGTAATTTAGTTTCATGTTCTGTACCCAAGAAACATGTAAAAAATGTAAACAGCGCTCACTCTCTGGGGCTGTCATGCGCTTGGGAAGCAACAGCCAGTCAAGCTCGCTGAGCCCGTGCTTCGGCGGTGTTGAATTCTGTCCCCAAAACCACATGCTCATTTCTCTAAGTCTAAAAGTAAACTTTCTCAAGCCAGGCCCAAAGGATGGGGTTTCGAGGGGAGTTGGGGTTCGGCTGTGCACAGGATTTTGTTTTTGTGTATGCGTTTATTTGTTTTTGTTTTTCAAGCCCTCACTTCCCAGTCTCTGTCTCTCCCCATCTTTAATAAATTAGCCGGGATGTGTCATCTATAAAACAAGATCAGAAAGGGCCTCCTACCTCCTCTTCCACCCCAGCCGTGGGCTTCCCAAACCCTACCTAATTCTGGCAGCCAGACTCCAGCGCCAGGAGGTCCTGGATCCATTTGTGCATGTTCATTTTCCAGGGAGAAATGGACCCAGTGAGGCCCGTGAGAGGTGCCCCTGCTAAGAGGCACACTTCCGTGCCAGGGAGATCCAACAAAGACTTCCCTGGGACCCCTGCCCACCTGGAACCCTTTCCCAAACTGGACCTATATGTGCAGGGGGTAAAAGGAGACACTTGGCTGACGTCCGCATTTCTCTCCTTCCTGAGAGAGAGGCCCCTGGGGGAGGCGTAGGTTTGGGGGAGATCTGGTCTGCTGGCAAGATACCGCGCTCAGGAATGTGGACGTTCCCTGGGTGATGCCCAGGTGTGCAGTGCGGCTGCCTGGCAGCAAGGATCCAGGGGGAGAACATCAATTCAGTGCAGCGTGAGGGAGGAGAGCAACTGACATGTACCAGGGCGCTCTGGTCGGGAGTTTATGCTCCAGAGAAGCCAGGATTGTGTCAGTGGTGAGAGCTCGGGCTCCAGACCACTGGCCCACTAGAACTTTCTGTGATGATGAAAATGTTCTACACCTGCATGTCCTCTATGGTAGCCTCTAGCCACCTATGATGTTGAGCCCTGGAAGCGTAGCTCATGAAACTGAGAAACTGAATGTTTTATTTTAACTCCTTAAAATTTAAGTACCCACGTGGGGACAGTGGGCTGCCCTGGTGGACAGAGCAGGTGCTGCCACTTGCGGTGAGGTCTGGGGCCAATTACTTAACCTCTCTGGGCCTGAGTCTCCTCGTCTGTCAAATACAATAACTGAGTAAAGATTGTGAGGATTCCATAAGATAGAATACACAAAGCGCTCGGGGCGGTGCCTGGGAAAGAGTGTTACCTAAATTCATTCAGTTCAGTCGTGGCATTAAATCCTTATAGCCCACCTGTGTGACGGGGACTGCGTGTCCATTTCACAGACTGGGAAGCAAAGGTTCACAAAAGGCTTTAAGTGGCAGAACAGGAAGCACATCCAGTTCTTTCTGGCTCCAAGGCATATGTACTTTTTGCTACAGCACACTGTCTGCCCAAAGATTCTTTTTAATTCTGGAGTGAGATATGATATACTAATCCTTTTGTAATTCAATGTCTTAAATCTTTTAATTCTGCATAAATTCTCATTGGAGGACTTTTGCCTTTGGAGTCTGTTCTCCATCATTCACAAGAAATATTGGTCTCAGGGATCTCCTACCTGTGAAGGTTTCTTTATTGTTCCTCGTGGCCTTCAAGATCCCAAAGTGTCAGCAGGCTGGGCCTTGTCCCATCTGTACCCACTTCGCTTCACAGGCCATTGCCTCAGGGTCATGGTCTAGGCAGAAGGGGCTGACTAGCAATTTCCAAACATGCCTTAGGGTGGGTTTCCTTTTCTCCCTACCTGGAAACACCATCGTTTGCTCCTCTACCTCTTTAAGGCTTAACTACCCTACGGGGTCTGGCTCAAGTGGTGCCTCTTCCATACCCCTCCCCTGACAAGCTCAGCCCATGAGGAGTTTCACTCTTCTGTTGTTCCTAATACGTCTGGATTCATTGTTAATTAACAATGAATCCAGACCTCCCTGGCACGGAAGTGTGCCTCCTAGCAGGGGCACCTCTCCTGGGCCTCCCTGAGTCCATTTCTCCCTGGAAAACGAATATGCACAAATGGATCCAGGGCTTCCTGGTGCCAGAGTCTGGCTGAAGAATTACAGGAGGTTTGAGAACCCCATGGCTGAGGTGGAAGAGGAGGTAGGAGGGCCTTCCTGATCTCGTTTCATGGCTAATGTATTAATGGGCCTGACATTTGGTGTGCATTACTGTGTCTGCAGCTTTTCATGCCAAATGACCTGTGAGCAGCTGAGGCTATGGCCCCACCTTATACCTAGGTATTTCAGGTGCCTAGCACAGGATCTACTATGTGGAGAATACTCGGGAAGGGTTGATGGATTCGTTAGATGATGCTGTTGGAAACAGTATCTGTTGTGTGGTATCTCCTTTATGATTGGATTAAACATACAAATCAGTGTCTATGGATGTGTCTATAAATGATGGCAGGGTACAGTCTCCTGTCAATACCATAGGTGACCAAACTAGGCAGGGCCTTCCGAAATCCCCTGGTTCATCCCTTCACGTTGCAAATGAGGCAAGTGCCACGGTGTGGGTTGGGGGAAGAAGAGGTCCTGAGACCCCACCCTGAACCCCAGCCCGGTGTTCTTTCTACCCCGCTGTGTCTCCATAATCCACCCCCACATCCAACTGTTAGCTATACAGTGAGAAGGGTTTTCGTTGCTACTGCTTTTGTGTGCTCACCGCTGTGTGTTCCAGCATCAGGAATGGGGCCTGGCATATAGTGGGCTCATGGTAAATATTTATGAATAAATCTCTTCGTTCTGCTAACAGCTCTGGGCAAAAAGTGGGAAACAGCTTGGAGGCTGGGCCCCGGGATAAGGCAGGAAAGACTGGGGTCTCAGGGATGTCCCTGAGATTAGCCTCCTGAAGAGACGGATGGAAACCTAAAGGGCTGCCTTTGTGGCTGGACAGTGTGGTTCACCTTCAGACAGGTCTCCCGGTGAGAGGCCCAGCACAGGAGGGTATGAAGGAGCAAGAGAAAGAAGGAAGGGAGGAAGGAGCGGTGGAGAGAAAAGGGAAGAAGGAAGATAGAATTAAGAGAGAAGAAAAGGAATGACTCCACACTAATAATCAATGGCAGTAATAAGAATAACATAAATAATAATAATTGATGGTAATGATGGGAGCAATGTGAATGGCTTAGCCATCAGGTTGATCACTCTGTCAAGAACTCTGCACTGTTTTCACACATTTAAACCTGCTGACCACCCTACGAGGTAGCTACTATAATTTTCACTGGTTTACAGAGGAGAAAATTGAGACTTATAAAGGTTAGGTCACTTAACCCAGTTTTTACAGGCAGCCCAGGGTTGGAACAGGGAAGTCTAGAATTTGAATCCAGGACCGTCTCTCTCTAAATCCAGGAAGAAAGAAGCTGGGAGTGATGAAGAAGGAAAATGTAATTGTGTGTTTTCAGTGTGTGGGGTGTGTCTAAATATTTGCTTGTGCAAGAGCTCTTTTAATCCTCACCACAACCCTCCAAGGTAGGTACCATGACCTCATTCTACAGTGGAGGAATGTAGACTAAGGGAAGGGTTCAAGGTCATGCTGTCGGAGAACCCACATTCCTTTGACTTTAAGATATATGTGACTTCCACTGTGCAAGGGAAGGTTCAGGGATGTGACAGGTGCAGGGGCTGCTGAGAAGTTCACATTGTGGATCCCAGATCCCCAGGGACTGCATCTCAGACAGCTGCTTCAACACCCTGCTTCTGTGCAGATGTGTGCTTCCCTGGCCAAGCCCGCCACTGGGGGAAAACATCACTCTGAAAGGTCCTTGTCCCAGAGAATTCTGCTGATGGGGTGGCGGACACATAAGTCAACAGTGTCCACTGGACACCTGGTGGACAAAGCCCCCCAGTTTGCACATCGCAGCCACTGCCCCTACCTCTGAAATCTGGAGGGGAAGGCCAGCGTGAAATGCCACCTTTGTCTTCAAGAAGGAGAGTCCTCGTTGGAGCTGGAAGGCTGGCAGGACGCAGTTAAAAGCATAAGCAGCTCCTGTCCTATTGCTCATCGAGTAAGTCATTGCATAGCATCCTTTAAGAGGCTCTTCCTAGGAAATATCAAGACTGAGGCATCCCAGACAAGAGTGTTGCCTCCTCTTCAAAAGCAAAGAGAAGAGAGCCAATCACACAGTGGTTTCCAGCCTTTGCCCACCAAGGCTGCAGGAGGGGACTGGGGAGCCCTGAGGTCTGCAGTGCGAAGCAGGATGCAGGGACAATGCACTCGGCGTGGTCTTCTTGGCATCTAGTGGCTTCCCCACAGGTAATGTGACTCGTACTTCATCTTGGCCACAGTTTGGAACACACAGATCTTAATTTCGAAAGCTGGAGAACAGGAGGGAGGGGGAGACGGGAGGGAACACACACAACAACCTGGAAACTCCTAGTTTTATGAACTTGAGAAAGTCTTATTCTTTCAAGACACAGATGTTTTTAAGTGAAAAATCACTCCTCTGATCTTTCTTGAATAGGCCAGTGTGGTCAAGCTGCCATTAACCACTGCTCAACTGCTGCTTACCAAGGGTTACAGTGACCAAGCCCCGAGCTTGGATGTGGTCACCACTTTCCTGATTAACCCCTGCACGTCCAGGGCCTCCCAGAGAAAGGCCAAGAAGAGGTCTGGAGGATTTTCAAGACTAGTCTCCTTTAGTCTGAGTGGCTCTGAGCTGAGTTGTAGGGATTTTTATGTTTTAGTGCTTTGCTCCAGAGTTGGCTGTGTTTCCGAATTCCACTCTAGAGCCAGTAGAGAATGAATTTGAATTAAAGCTAACTGGATTTGTGTTTTTGGCCTTTAGTGTCTCAATCTCAAAGAAATTTTGGGGTGTTGGGCTACAGAGCAGACAGCATTGCTAGCTCCTGTTCTAGAATTATAGCGTCTTTGTATTCTAGTCTAGAACTTTTTTCGTGCTCCACAGTAGCTCTAGAATTGACGACGTCTCTGAGCTCTGAAATAAAATTCACTTGGTTTCAGGATTCTTATCAGGAGTTGGCACTGCCTCAGAATTCTCATCTACTGCTGGCAGTAGCTCTGTGTTCCTGTCTAGAGTTGAGTGTATGTTCTGGTTGAAGCTAACAGTGCCCTCTTGATCTGAATCCAGAGTCTACACTGGTTTTATATTCTGATCTAGAATTTATGAAATTTCATTAATTGCTTTAAGTGCAAATGTAAAAAAAAAATTTGAAAACAAGTTAGTATTTTTTTGTTTTTGTTTTAAATAATGTGCTCAGAACTGTGTTTGCAGCAAGATTCAGCATCTCGAACTTTATCCTTCACGCCTCTGCTATTGACATCATCTGGGAAACTGGGTTGTCATGGCTCAGCTGTGGCCCAGTTTTTCCCCTTTTCTGGCCTTTTCTTCTCCAGTCCCTGCTCTCCAGAGCCCACTTGACATTAAGATTTTGCATTTCAGACCTGGCCTTCAGGCCTACATGGCCTCAGCCACTTCCTTCTCCACACTCCACCCCCAGCATGCACAAAGCTCAAACACAGAACCTGCCACATTTTTCTACGAGTGTCTGTTTGCTTAATTCTTCTCCCTCCCGCCTTCATGGGTCCGGAGTCCACTTAGGAAAAAGGATTTTTATCTTTATTGCTTTTTCTCCCCCTCTGGGATCCATTTTCCTCGTGTAGACCATGGGATAAAGAACCTAACACATAACAAGTGCTAAGTAAATGTTTGTTGAATGAGTGAATGAATGAGTGAATGAGGCAGACAAGAGAAACATTTGAGCTTCAGCTGGAGAAAAAATGGATTCCTCCAAAAGCAAACACATCTCCGGGAACCCCGATCCTCTGCCTCTCACCCCAGAAGAATATAAGGAAGGTTTTGCATCCCTCTCTGTTAGCCCCGTCAGCATCTTACTCCCATAGCAGCACACGTGCCATGTGGTCACCCGCAGACCATCTGGCTGGGGGTCCCGTGTTCCTCCTCTGCTGCAGGAGATTACGTAAGCTGGATGGCGGCCTCCAGATGTTAGCAGTTTCTGCTCGTTTTCTTCCTCCCTTTTCAACAACAACAATAATAATTAAAACAAACACAGGCCTCATCCCCCACCCGTACCCCTGAAATTACAAACAGGTGGGCCCAGATGGTCCTTCCCCTTCCCATCTGAGAGCCTCCTTGGTCCCCAGGGCCAGCCACCGACCCTCAGCAAGGCCCGCCTTGCTCAGGGACGGGACAGTCAGGCCAGCTGCCCTGGGGCTCGAGCCGCAGTCTCCAGAGAGAGAAAACGGCCGTGTCATGAGAAGTCTCCGTGCCAGACTTTCCCTCTCCCCGCCTCCCACCCCCAAAGCCTTGGCCTCCAACTTAAATGGATGTATTTTGGAGGACTAGGTGGCTTAAGAGATTAGTAATGAGATCCCAAGTCTTTCACTGCTGGGTCAGGAGTTCAGAGGCGGTCCTGGGTGACTGGGGAACGGCATAATCAGGGGACGGGGGCCGGCCGGGCCTTTAATGGCAGCAGTTGTCAGCAGCACAAAAGCCGACCGCCACATCCGACACTAATCACTCTCCCTTGTTAGAGGATTTACTAGCTGGAGGAGCCCGAGCCCCCTGCCCACTGCCTCCTCAAAACGGTGCGTGGCTCTCCTGCCTGCAGGATGGGGAGATGATGCCGACCCATGGCTTGGAGCAGTGAGAATTAACATTTCATGTGATATAAATTCGTGAGTAGCACCATTATCTTAATATATAAATTGGTGACTAGCATCATTGTTTTAATTACAACCGCCACTGCTACTGGGATCATCGCCTCACTCCATCTGAAAACGCAGGTGATGCGAGTCTCCCCTTCATAGTGACTTAAGGATGGTGTTAGCGGAGGTGAAAGCATCTGATGTTCCTCACCATCACTGCTATTATCACCATGCTCATTAAGATCATCGCCTACACTGTGTGGGTCTCAGTCTTCCCATCCGTAGAATGGACTGGGAAGGGGAAATAGACTTAAAGTAACACAGACAGAGATGAGACCCAGACTTCAACACTCACTTTATTTGTTCATAAAATTTGGATTCAATCTAAAGGCTGCACTTAAGGATCTAGAGGGCCACAGGTTCTGCACCCCAGGGACAGGGGTTTACACCCCAAATCACAGGATTTTAGACTTGCTTTGAGAGGTTCAGGCCTGGAAAGTGTTAGATCCCGACAGGTCCTGGGGGCAATTAAGTGCTAATCAGTCCAGAGCTGAGCCACCCCAAGGCTGGAGGGCCATTGCCAAGTTATCTTATCTGGAGGTGTCTCCTGGGTGGAGGCCCTGAGATCTGCTGCTATTTCCAGGACTCTGGGAGGGAAGAGGGAGGCATCTCTGCTCCGCATATGGGTCCTGCACACAGGAAATGCTCCTTTGCTTGCTGGTCTGTCCATGCCAAATAATAAATCCTCAAATTGAAAGAAAGTCAATCCGCCCCTCCCCCTCCCCCCTATCTCTTTAAGGCAGGCATCAAAGGAGAAAGCTGCTCTGGAGGCCTGGGGAAAGTGATAATTGTTTCTAATGGTCGGTAAAAGAAAGCCTGGCTCCCCCCACTCCTTTTTTGCCATTGCTATTAAGTGTGTAAAAAGGAGGTTGGAGGAGGGGTTGGGTGTGTGTGTGTGTGTGTGTGTGTGTGTGTCTGTTAACCCTCGGTTTCCCTTAAAATCATCTGTGTTCAGTTTGGAATTAGAGGCATGGGAGGGGAGCAGGGAGTAGGAATGGAGAGAAGAACCCAGCCAGGTAGGAGAGGTCTACAGTACCCTGAAGACACTGGGAGAGGCCCTGGACCTGGAGTTGGAACATTTGAGTTGCATTTGTTCGTTATATGCATTAACTGAGTTGAGGTAAGTAAAATGTTATTGTTATTAGTTCATTTTTTGATTCAACAAATATTTGCCTAGTGTCTAATTTGGAGCTTCCTCTGCTCTTAATACTAAAGATGTAACAGGCAAGACCACATTCTTGCCCTCAATGAGCTAAGGACCAAGGTCAAAGATTGCAAATAAGGTTTCTTGCCTAGGACCAATTTTGAGTGGCTCCCCAGTGTTTCGTTGAGATGGATTTAGAGGCCTACGCTCAGGGATGCACTGTTTGATTAATGATGTCTGTCCGGGCAGCGGATTAGAAAATGGTAGCACTCATGTTACATGTTTCCCTCAACTGGCCAGTGGGCTCAAGAGCCGTTGTACTTCCTGTTAGATGTCAGCCTCAATTTCTCACCTGGGAAATAGGGATAATACTCATACCTTTCTCACAGGGTGGTTTTAAGGATTAAATGAAATAATGGATTGAAGGGCATCTGGAGGGCATTATACTAATTAGAGCAATCATTGTGAATGCCAGTTATCATGGCCATCATTGCATTTATTGACATCAGCTTTACCTGGGCCTGAGGGGGTGGACTCTGGCTGCTCAGGAATGAATCCTGGGTGTCCCGGTGCCTTCCCTGTAGCACGTGATTATTATTGTCATCTCTGCTCGTTGGTCTAGGCCTTGGAGACCTGGGCTTCTAGATCAAATGCATCATCAACAAACTGTATACAAAGCCTTGGAAAAGCCACATCAGTTCAACACAGGGAACATTTGGTGAGCCTGGCCCAGTGACCTGCATGAGACCCTGAGGAAAAGGAGGGTCAATCAGGCACAGGCACTGTCCTTGAAGGTCATCTGTGGAGAGACAGATGGACAGAAACCACAATGCTAGTGTATTACACAAAGGGTATGGACCAAGAGTTACTGGAAGGTCAAGCCATGGGGCAAGAAGAGAACAGACTTTGAGTCAGACCAGCTTGGGTTTAACTCCCAAGCCTTGGCAGGCTGACCAGTGCTTTCCCAAACCTCAGAGTCCTTATCTCTCAGATGGGGACAAAAATGCCTGTTCCTCAGGGTTACTATGAAAGTGAAGGGAGCAGCACCCCATATGGGTAGACCGTTTTTAAGAGTGGATACCCTTCCCTTCCCCGGGGGAGCAACTCGGTCTGCGAGGAGCAGCAAAGCCCTGTTTATGGTGGTAGTTTTATTTCACCTGGGCCACTCCACGTCCAGGTTTCCTGGGCCCTTTAGGCTGCTAGGCTGCCTCCCAGCAGGCGTTCCCCCCTGCAGTCCTCAGGACCCCTGGGTCCTGGTGGTTTATATCAAG
Organism: Varecia variegata; assembly: GCA_028533085.1. Lineage (NCBI taxonomy): Eukaryota > Metazoa > Chordata > Mammalia > Primates > Lemuridae > Varecia > Varecia variegata. Next base: position 114,200,618 of record CM052443.1, read on the forward strand.
GAATCAACTCTTGCCTCTCTTGCACCCTGGCAATTCTTGGGGAAATAACTTGGCATTGGAACTGCAAGCCTGAGGTTAAAATGTGGCCGAAGGAGAAATGTTGGGAAACACCGCCTGGCTCTGCGTGTGTGTATGTGTGTGCGCGCGCACGCATGTGCATCTGCGTGCGTTGTTATTATCAGTGTGCATCCCCACCCTCAGCCTCCCTACTCCTTTTCCTCTTTTTCCATGAGGCCCACTGGCAGGTCCCTTTGGGTGGAGAAAGGAAATTGAAGAGGATGGACTGGAGGTTTGACGAGCACTTCCTCCCTCCCGTGATTGACAAAAGGGCATGTAAATCTGTAAAATCGAAATTCAATAGAAACCTCATGGCATGTCCCCTGTGTGGGAAAATACCAGAGCCCTGGCTCCCCCTGTTCTCCCTCCATCTCCCTGCCTTTGTGTACATCGTGTGTGGGTGGAAGATAAACTGGATTTTAAAAACCCTTTGAAAGCAAGACATCGTTAACTCCTCTAATTGAAAGCAGTCTTCTGCAAAGGAGGGGGCTTTGGAGGCGTGTGCTGGATGGAGCGGCTGGCAGCGCAGAGTGGACGAGAGTCCCCGGGTCCTGGAGCCACAGAGCCCTCTGTTTCCGCAGACCTGGCACCCCCAGTGACCGCCAGACAGCCTGGCCTGTCACAGGGGAGCCTACTGCGTGTCTTCAAGCCAGGCTCTCCCCTCTCCAATGGACTCTCTTTCTCCATCTATCGAATGTGATGGTTGGAATAAGGATTTGTCAGATCCTTCTCGCTTAGACATCCAACGATCTCAAAGCTCTGGATGAAGAACTTCCCCAGCTCTTTCGTATCATGCAATTGCAGGCATGAACGAAAAGAAAAAGAAAAGAAAACAGAAAATATATTGTTGGAATGGCCACAGTAAACTTTTATGTTACTCTTCTGGTTGTCTTTGCCAGAAAAGGTGGCTGGGAAATGAGCCTTCAGCTTCAGAGTAGCAGAGACAGGGGACCCGTGAGTCTCAGGGGTCGACAGGGGTTTCACCTGGATGCCCTGTGGTCTTGTTTGTTTCTTTGCTTGTTTCACACTTCATTGCAGAGTCAACATTCTCTTCTGCAGCGTTCACTTGGAAGAAGCTGAAAAGCAAAAGCTGGCAGAATGTCAGGGCTGAAAAGCCCTTTGGAGATGAATTCATCTTACTTTGTCTTTCTGTAACTGGGAAGGGTGAGTGTCAGAGAAAGTGAGCAATGGAGGCAGTTCTAGGAGGCAGGTCCCTCTGCCTGAGGACCTTGGACCATTGGCGATCCAGGGCTCATATCACTCCCCTCCAATGCAGACCTACAAAGGCCTGTTTGGGTCCATTGAAGCAGCTTCTATTTCAGGAGCCCCAGGAGAAGGCAACAAGGAGAAATCCCTCTTCCATGTGGCTGGGATTTAAGACTCACCTGGCACAAATATATCTGTTCCCTCATTAGATTCTCATAACAGATGAGAGACATGCAGGCAGGTCCTTTTAAAGTTAACATCTATGGTTCAGAGTGTGGGCTGAATTCATGCCTGGATTTGAATTTTGGTTCTACCGCTAACTAGTTGTGTGAGATTAAATGACTGGGCCTCAATTTCCTTACCTATAAAATGGGTATAATAATAATACCTGCCTTACAGAGTTGTGAGCACTGCATGATTTGCTACATGCAGAGCCCTTAAAACAGTGCCCTGCATAGAATAGGCACTTGATATACGTCACTGCTGCTGCTGCTGTTATCCACTGGGCAGCTTTTATTTCCTATGTGCTGGGAAATCTGCTTGGATTTATTTGAGGATAAATAAAACATGGTTCTCACCTTGGAAATCTTTAGAGTTTAAAGGGATAAGACTAGACTCTAAACAACCATAATCTAACTTGACAAGTGCTGTAACTGAGGTATATATAAGGAACTATATGGACGTATAAGAGAGCAATTAATTCTGCCTGGGCAGTGAGTAAAAGCTTTCAGAGTAGGGGTGATATTTGAGACTGGCTTTGAAGTGTGTGTAGTATTTCACAAAAAGTGGAGGCAAAGGCGGTGGGGGGATGTCAGGGCACCAGCATTGGGGAGGGGGAGTCCACGACACTTGGGAGAAAGTTGTCCAGTGAGAAGGAAGCATCGCTGTGTGGATGCCAGGCTGCTGTGTAGGGAGGGAGGGTTGCCAGCAAGGAAGTTGGTGCAAGTGGCTGAAATCAGCTCCCAAAGGCCTCTCTAAGCTATGTCAAGGGAACTTTCCATCCTGAGCACCATAGGTAGCCTGGACGGGTGGACAAGAACAGGGTGATATGGCTTGTTTCTCACTTTGGAAAGTGAATCATGGGGACCATTTGGAGCAGGGAATGGATGTGGAGGGAGTGGAGGCAGAGAGTGGTCACTGGTGCCCTCTTCTCCTTCAGAGGAAGCCGAGGTTTCAGCCACGCCCAAGCAACAATTGTTGCTTTGCAGTTGAGCACGGGGGAATATGGAATCAGAGGGATCAGAGTCCAGATCCCAATTGGGATGTACAACTGGTTCTGTGACCTTGAAGGAGTTGTTCAGGACCTCTGTGCCTCATTTTCCTCAACAGAAAAACAAGTAACACCAATCTCACGGATTAAGTGTCAGGGTTAGATGATACTGTGACTGTGAGACCCTTAGTGGATATTATTCCTGTGGGGTCCTTAAGCTCCTGGGGTGCATCGAGGCCATTCGGCACAGCCACTGCATTGCCCGCAGGGGGAATCCCAGGGTCTGAGAAATGTCCAGCTAACAGGCACCACAGCTGGAATTAGTCCAGCTCTCCCATTTCCCATGGGAGAAGTAAACACAAATTTCTCTGAATGTGATGGAGAGTCTAAGGGATTCTGCTAACGATGAGAGGTCTCCTTCAAGCCAAGTGGAACATGGTCACTTGCCCCGTGGTTCCTGCAGGTGCTAAGATGAGGATGAGAAGCAGTAACCTGCTCAGCCTCCCTAACAGACCTGGGGCCAAGGTTCCTGAGCAGAGAGAGGGCAGAAGGATTGCTATCTGTTATTTTTATCATGATTTCTGGGGGAAAGAGCAAGAAATCTCACTGGAGATGATTCTACATAGCAAAGGTAGGCTCACGAAGGTTCAGAACATAAATGAGAAAAGTGCACCAATTCTGGGAGACAGAAACCTTTGCATCTGCATAGCAATATTGCCCCTAACTGGGTGTGCGTTATTGTGTAAGGCATCTCCCCTCCCTTGACCACTGCAAGGGAATGGCCTCAGCAGATAACCTATTCAAGTGCCCTCTAACTCTACAACTCTAAAATAAGAAAGCATATAGGCGTTGCTACTTAGAGGAAAGAGTAGGAGAAAGTATAAGCAGACATCTCTCCCTCTGTTAGAAAGGACTGTCCAAAGGTAAATTGGATCGTCTATAAATGGGTGCGAGTTCTCTGTCCATAAATTGATCAGTACGAGGCTGTGTAATCCCTCCTCCAACCCTGAGAGGACCTAGGGGAGGGTGCTTGTCAGCCCAACCATATCTGCTCTTAAACCAGCAGCGCTACATGACTTTCTTTTTTAATCCCTTCACCAGATCATTTATTTATTAGTGTATTCCTTCATTCAGTGAATAGCGATATTTTAGTCTTTCAAAGTAATGCTTGCATTTAAAAAATCATTTTATTGTGATAAGAGCACAACATGAGATCTACCCTCTTAACAAGTTTCAAAGTATGCAGTACATTATTGTGAACTACAGACACAATGCTGTAAGATCTCTAGAACTTATTCATCTTGCTGAAGTGAAACCTATGCCTGTTGATTAGTAACTACTCATTTCCCCCTTCCTCTAGTGTTTCTGGAGTGTGCTTGATGTGTGAAAGGAGGGAGCAGGTCTTATTCATACCAGTGTGACAGAGAGGGAAAGGGAGGTTACTGTGTTCAACCCTGTGACATCTCTGGGGATGGATGGCTGGGGAGAGACTCAGCATCATTAGGAGGAATTGGGGTGCAGAGTGGAGACTGAGAGGAGAACAGTATGGATCTGCAGGAGACTTGAGAGATGTGCAGATTAGGGGAGGATGTTGAGAGATTAGGGGAGGATGTCCCTACACCCAGTGTCACTGGGGAAACTGGAGGAGAGGAGATGATGAGTGAAGAGGAACTTGGAGTGATAGCAGGGAGAGCTTAAGAGTCTACTTGGGTGTGTGATGTAACCTTCCTACATGTCCCCTCACAAAATGTTCAGTAAAATCTACATTGCCCAGCAATGCTTTGTGCAGTTGGATTTTGTTTTTTGGAAGTGCAAAAAAGTGGGTGGATGAAAACAGAGCATCCCCATAGAATCAGTCACCTCCAGGTCACACCTGTGTCCTTAGCAGCCAACCTGTGTCTTGGGCCAGGCTGTTTTGCTGTCAGTGCTCTGGAGCCTGGCGTGCTGCATGCTCTCAGTAAATGGCTGCTGAATGAGCAAATTCATGCAATGTCTATAAAAGCAGCTCAGGAGGGTTTGCTTCTCCTTTCCTTTCCAGCCTCCCTCCACCTCCCCAGGAACACAGATGACTTTAAGATCAACTAGGGCTTTGGGCAAAGGTTCAGCTGGATTTGTTCGTTCCTCTCTGATCTGCTTTGACTGTCCCTGGTCAGGATAGCAGCCAGCCTGAAACAAACACAAAACTAAATAGGAAAACAGAAGAATAAAATCACAGCAGCATGTTCCACTAAAACCCTGTCTAGCACTGATAGAGCTGACAAGATAAGAGGAAATCATATTTAAGCAATAAGAGGGCTTTGTTCATGTCGGAGACTTCTCTGACCGTGAATGCTTTAGATGCACCGATAAGACCCCCAGCCTAGCACTGAGAGATGTGATCCACCACGCTCTGCTGGGAGACAGGCAGTGAGGAACGCAAGGGGAAAGAATTCCAAATGATACATGTTGAATTGCTGGCCTGGATTTCAAATGCCATGGATAGTTTATGCAAAGTCTCACACTGTTGTAAAGTGTAACACAATCCACTGGCAGATCTGCCTAAGCCCCGTCCCAGTTGTTTTTGCGAAAAATAAATAAACTTGAAAACGTCTTCCAGCACATTAAAGTGGCTATGTTCTACCCCTAGTCTCCTCTGTATTAGGCTTCTAGAGATTTGAATAACTGAAGCCATTGCCTACTTCCGAGACAATGGGCTAGTTGATTCCTGGTAGCCTTATTGTCCTTAAGAAGTTACCTATGATATTGAGGGAACTAATGTTGTATTCCCAGCAATTCCATTAATTTGGTAATTAATGTATTTCAGTCCTTTTCTATGTTTTTAAAGCAGTGAAGCTCTTTTCTTAAATGAAATATTATCAGGCAGCTCAGTACACAAAACAGATGAGTGGAGATGCTCCAGTTAAAATGGTAGAGTGGAAACTAAGCAGACCTTCTCCACATCCTGACCCCCAGGCTGACATCTAAGAATCCATGAAAGACACCCGAAAACCTACAACTAATCCAACCTTCAAATGTGCAAGATAAACTGAGGTCCGAAAAGACGAGATACCTTATCCACAATTACACATCGGATTTTGAGTGAGCATGGAGCAGATCTCCTCAATCCAAAGCCAGCTTTCCACTACAGCACTACTTCCTGAGTGACATTTTGTGGCTCTCTGAAGTTGCTTAAGAAACTTAACTTCTTCTATTTGAGGTTTTAAAGATGAATTGATGAAGATGTGAACACCAAGGGAAACCAGGTGGAGGGTATATGAAGCTCTCTGTATTATCTTTGCAACTTTACTATAAATATACAATTACGCCAAAAAAAGGTTTATTTAAAAGTAAAATCATGAATGCTTGCAATTGTAGATCATGATGCAGCCATGTGTTCTGGCTGGACTTTGATTAGTGTCTCACTATTGTAAAGAGAACTCAGACTTGATGTTTTCCAAGAGCTCCTAGAAGCCAGGGTCATCCCAAGAAATGGTGGAGAGAGGGGTATTTGAGTTTTAGCATATTTATAGATGGGATTCCCAGCATGGAATATAGCATGGAGCATAGATGGGATTGTCAGCAAGGAACCCCTGGTGATACCAAGAGTGAGAAGGGTTGGCTGCCAGGAGATTCGGACCCACTCCAGTTTATTGGAGCCCACCGTATGGAGCGTATTGTTAGGAGTAATGGAATACGTTGTTAGGGACATTGATTCTGATTATTTTTAATGGTTCTCTAAACCAATTTTTTGGAGTTTTTAAAAACAAATTCATAAAATTATATGCAATGATGTAAACCAAAACAATTATGTATTCCAGGTATGTATGTATTATATACCAGGTGTATGCACTACCTGAAATTGACAACTATGCAAATTTTGTCATATTTGCTTCAAGCCTCTCTCTGTAAAAGAAATAACACTCTGCAGAGAAGGATGAAATCTCATTTGTTCTTAACCCCAAGTACCATTCCCCTTCCTTGATCCTCAGAAGCAACTACTACACTGAATTTGATGTATGCTTTTCTGCTGCATTTTTAATTCCTATGGATCTCTGGGCAATTTGTAGTTTTGCTCTGTGTGCTTTTTATAAAGGGCATCATAATATACCCATCCATTTGCACTTGGTTTCTTTTTTTTACTCAGTGTTATGATTTTGTGATAGCTCCATGTTGATGTCTATGAACTCAGCTTCCACTTTGATTGGCCAGGGCCCACACTGAGCCAAGTGTTAAATATTTTTATATCATCCCTGAATATGTATATCTAGTTCATTCCTCTTAATATTCCTCTGCCATATAAAATTCTATCATGTGAACTTTTCACATCTTATGCATTCCTTCCCCAACAGATGAGCGTATAGACTATTTCTAATCTTTTGCTACTATACATATTGCAGGAATGGACATCCTCGATCCTTATATGTAATTTTTCTCATTTCCTTTCTTTTCATTTTTGTTTGTTTTAATGTGCTTGTGTGTTTGTCACTGGTTGAGAATAGATTATCTCTGATTTATTTTCATAGTGTATAAGATCCTTAGAGTTCTCTAGGTCAGCCTTACTTTTTCAGATGAGCAGATTGCAACCAGGAGATGTGAGATGACAACCCCAAGTACACCAGGAAGTTTTGAAAGAGGAGATCAGAGGGAAAGCACTAATTGGGGACGACCTTTTGCCAAAGGTCTGACCGATCTCAGGAACAACTCAGCTGTTCCTATACTTTTTCCCTCATACAGCTTTTCTCAGTGTATAGTTATGTATGTATATGTAATTAATAGATCAATATCTCCACATATTGCCAGGTCTGAGCTCCTCAGCATCTGACTTTTCTACCATTTTGTCCCAGAGTATTTGGCAAATAGTAGTTACTCAATAAATATCATTTGAATGAACGAATGAGCCAATAAATGAAATGACATTTGGTTATGCAAGAAACCGCTAAGTTTAAAGAATTCTACTTGTCTATAAATGTTTCCTATTTCTTTTAACACTGATATTTATCTATCATTGAGAATGAGTGTATGTTTATGTATGTGAATGTGTATAAAGTGATGAAATTGATTTTCTTTGGTGATGGGGAAGCACGTGCTCATAGTATCACAGTCTTTTCTCTGTTATTAATACAGCTCTGAGAGCAATTTATGTATTTGTTCTACAATGGTCTACTTGGCAGTCAAGACTGTGTGAGATCCAATCCCTCACCCTGCCTTTCTGCCATGTTCTCCAAGGTCTAGTAACACCAGGCAGTTTGTCACACCCTAAGCATTCTGAGTTTCTGTTTTCCTCTGAGCCCTTGTTTCTGTTCCCTCTGCCTGCAGTGCTTTTCCTCTTATCCATACCCTGTTCTTCCAGGCCCAACTCAAACATCAACTCCTCCAGGATTTGTCTCCATGAGAATGTCTCTGTCACCTCTGCCACCAAAATATGTTATCAGCTATTTCCTTAACAGCACTGAGTGTTACCTACATTAGAATGTGAGCAGATCCCGTCTATCCATCCCTGTTTCTTCCTGCAGTGCCAAGAACGAAATAGGGGAACAGCAAAGGTTTGTCAAGTTGAATTTAATTGAACTTCTGAGGCCCTCTAACACATTATTATTCTTTATCTTTTTCCAGGTGTGTCGAACCAAGGTAATCGATCTCAGTGAAGGCCTTTCCCAGCATGCCTGGTACCCGTGCACCGTCAGCTACCCCTACTCCCAGCTGGCACAGACCACTTTCTGGCTCCGGGTAAGCCACGCTGCGAGAGCCCCGGAGTCTCCCGCAGCAGCTCGCAGGAAAAGCTGACTGCCGTGACCCTCGCTCACTTAAGATGGTTTGTCTACCTGCCGAGGGTGTTAATTGTAAGAACAGGGAACCAAACACTTAGTGATGGGATGGTTCCTGAAATGGAATCCCTTAATTGCTTATGGAGTGCCCTGACTCAACCAGCTCTCATTTTGGCAAAGAGGTTGGGTACCTGTTGTCTGCCTGGGCACTCCTATTCATTGTTCAAGGCCTTTTAAAATTATCTTCTCCTCCTTGAAGTCTTTACTGATCCCCACAGAAAGAAGTGAATATTCTCTCCCTTCTTGTCCTGCACGTTTGGTCACTAACGTGATGGTACTCGTCACATGGTGTTACTGAGCTGTCTGTGGGTCTTTCTTCCCTACTAAGGATCATAGATGTCACTGCATTTTTGTTTGTGTGTCACTAACCCACTTTGAACTCCACCCAGTTCCCAGAAATGCAAGGGCCGTGTCTTGTTTAGCTTTGTCTCCCCCATGCCTAGTGCAGAGGCTGGCGTGGACAAGTGACAGATAATAATAAGTACCATTTTTTTGTGGTTTTAGTGTGTGCCAGGCCCTGTGCTAGACACTTTACTCCCATTATCTTGCTGGAAACTCACATGAATCTTGTGATGTAGCTTTTTGTCTTTTTAATACACCATTTCAACAATATAGTACTTGGGCTCATAGTGGCCCAGCCATTCACGCCGTGTCACTCTGTCGGGTAGACACAGAGCCAGGACTGGAGCGGGTCTCTGATCTCAGAGCCTGCGCTCCCCACCACCAGGTTTCACTGCCGCCTCCTTCCCCTCCTGGCTCCTACGGTGGAAGATTCTCCTGAGTCCCCCACAGTGCAGCTGCCTCCCCCCTGCACACGTGACCCTCCTGCGTCTTCTCGATTCCAGGCATATTTTTCTCACCCGATGGTTGCTGCAGCTGTGATTGTCCACCTGGTGACTGATGGCACGTATTATGGGGACCAAAAGCAGGAGACCATCAGTGTGCAGCTGCTTGATACCAAAGATCAGAGCCACGATCTAGGTGAGCATGTTCTCCCGGGCTCGGGATAGTCCTGCACCTGCCTCCAGGTCGGCACCGTGGTTGGTTGTGAGGAGCATCTTAGAGATAGCTCTTCCGTCCTTTCTCCTCCTTCTTCTGTTGGGCACTCTGGTTGCCCTACAGTCAAGATGTGGCTCTGTACACAGAGAAACCCAGATCTGGCAGACACGGGGATAACGGGGCCATGGCAAAGCCCTCCCTTGGGTCTCTCCCTTTGCTGAGACTTTTAGCCTCAGGCTTCCCATGTGATCCCCAAAAGACTTGGGAAGGAGGCAGAGTAAGGGCCATTCCCCATCGTACATGCACCTGAAACCCAGAGCAAGGTACCAAGAGGCCCCAGGTCACACGGTGGGTAAGGAATAGTCAGGTTTTCAGAATCATAAACCTGCAACCAGAGGTGTCCATGAACCACCCCCCCAAGTGGCTGCCATTTCTCCAGCACAACCTCTAGAGAAGTCCTCCATGGGAGGGGGAATCAGATACCTTTTGATCAGGTTCAGGAGTGGGGAGGCAGGTGAGGAGTCAGGTTTCACCTATTGAGAAGCTGCCCTGAGGACAGGGCCAAGGAGGAGGACAAGGGCCAGGCTTGTCACTTGTCCACCCTGTTGAATACCAAATGCACTGTGGTCTAGAGGAAAGGGTTCCGGGACTCAGAGCCACAGTTTGAATCCTGTCCCCCCACTCACTCCCCTTGAGATGGTGAGCAGCCCTCTCGACCTCAGCACCGCACGGAGAGCCTCGCTTTCTTCACGTGCACTGCAAGGACAACCATGTCCACCTTGCAGTCAGAGTGGCATGTCATTTGACACCGCTGTGGCCAGGCCCCGCACAAGCCCTGGCACTGATAAATTCCTGTTGGCACTAAGAAATTCCTATGACATCCTCCCTTTTCCAACCTACCCTGGAGAGTTCTGGGCAGCCGTTGCGAGTGTTTGGAATTCCAGGCCAGCACTGAAGCCTGGACTTCAAAGCTGTGCCCACACCGTTCCGCAGAGAGCTCATTTCAAAGACCCGTATGAAGCAAGCAGGCAAGGGGTCATTTCAGGGTCAGATAAAAGCCAAGGGAGCAGGGAGGGTTTTTTGTTTTTGTTTTTTATGCTTATTTATTTAGTTGGTTTTAAAGGCAAGGGGGAACATATTAATAAGGAAGGGAAAGAAAACCCTCTGGACTTCTCTGGATTCCTGGGAAATTTCCCTAAGTGAGAAGCAAATATTTTCATAGTTGTCCTGGCATTACAAAGGGCTCTGAGGACACGTTTTCCAGTGGGATGGGGGAAAATCCGGGTCCACAGAAGCTGCCTGGGTCCTGCCTCTGATGCCTGAGGCTTTTCCGCATTTCCTGCCCATGCCACCTTCCCTGGTCCTAGCACCCCGACATTCCCAGCAGGGGCGTCACAGGGTGTCACAGCCCCACGGGAGTGGAACAGAGAGGGGCACCTGCCGGACTCAGAGCTTCAGGCTTCCCCACGGGAGAACTTTCCCAGCACGGCAAGCCCGGCGGGATGCGGTTAGGACCATGCTGTTTTGTGAATGTAGAAACTGAGTTTTAGGGGCTTGCTGGAGTCCCAGCATTTGGAAGGGGCTACACCAGCATGTGAACCCAGGTCCGCCAAGCCCGAAAGCCAGCTTCCCTTTGCCAACTCCATTCTCTTCCCCCTGGATGTACCTTTTCTCCCTGCCCCTTTCCCCTTCCTTCTGGAAGCCTGGGGGCCTGCTGCCTGGACTAGGAAGAACTGAGGACTCAGGAGTGAGCCCAGCTTGGGTTCTCCGTGGACTTGGTGCTGCGGCTGTGCTGCGATGCTTGTCTGGAAAGCCATCCCCTGCCCAAGCTTGTCTCCCCTATGGACTGGGCACCAGGTCCTTCCCTAGCAGGGCTGCTCCTAGGTCCACAGATGACTTACGAGGGTGGACTCTTACCTTTCTACCCTGGGAAGGGCCGTTGGTATGAATTATTTCCATCTGCTTCATGACTGGCCGGGCAGGCAGCCTGAAAACCAGCAACTCAGACCATGAAGCCCCGCAGCACTGTGGGAGGGAGGCAGGGCCGGGATGCTTGGCAGAGGGGTGGCCCTTCGGGGGAGGGAGAGGGACTTCGGGCGCTAGGTGAAGGGGAAGCTTAGGGGGCAGGGAGGCAGGGGGGTTGGAAAGATTTGGAACCAAGAAAAAAGGGCAGACAAAGAAACTTTCAATCAGACTCAAAATCCTCACCGGCCGCCCAATGGTGCTTTTGTGCAGTGACATGAAAGGGTCTGGGGGCTTCGGGAAGGGCCCGTGGGGGAGGGCGTGACTGGCCTTGAGTAATGAGCCTGGCCCCTCGGCCCCTCTGTCTCCCCTGACAGGCGTCCATGTCCTGAGCTGCAGGAACAATCCCCTGATTATCCCTGTGGTCCATGACCTCAGCCAGCCCTTCTACCACAGCCAGGCGGTACGTGTAAGCTTCAGTTCGCCCCTGGTCGCCATCTCGGGGGTGGCCCTCCGCTCCTTCGACAACTTTGACCCCGTCACCCTGAGCAGCTGCCAGAGAGGGGAGACCTACAGCCCTGCCGAGCAGAGGTAAGGGACCCTGGGCCGTTGGCAGCCTAGTGGAGACAGTGCGATTTGGAAGCTGGGTGGCCATTTGTGTTGCTCTGAAGAGTCTGTGTGTTTCTCCCTTCTCTGTCCTCCAGCCTCTGGCAGGCTCTGCCTTCGGGCTCCAGCGGCCCATAAAACTCTGAATTCCTGGGGCTACTGAGGGAAGCAGGGATGTGTGGTGGAAAGAGAACCTTCCCTGCCTGGCTCGCAGCCGCAGAGTTGACAATAGCTTGCAGGCGGATCCTGGAAACATCCGTTTCCTTCTCTGGGCCTCAGTGTGCTCGTCTGAGCAAAGAGAGGACAGGTGGATTAGCTCTCGCTCAGCTCTGAAATACTGGAACATTCTGCTTCCCAGGTGGCACGAGCAGGAGGCATACCTGTGCTCAACTGAGAGGGTGGAGTGAGACTGGTCTTTGCTTCATCCCAGTTCACTGTGTATTTAAGTGATGGATGAAATCTCTATGTCTTCTGCAAGCCTAACCCCTAAGATCCCACAAGTGACTTAGGAGCCTGTCTTTTAACTACCTAATGTCACTTCATCAATGCTTTTGATCTGGCATCTGTTCATGCAGTTTGGAGCAAGGGGCTGGTGGGATGGGGAGTTAAGGTGTTTCTTAAGAAGAATACTCTCACTTGGGTTTGAATCTCCAAGTTACCACTTCTTCAATGTGTGTCCTTGGACAAGTCATTTCCCTCTTCTGAGTCTCAGTTTTCTCTTCTGGAAGAAGTAGATAATATCGTATTAATGAAGAATACTTCTAACCATTTTTTATATGATGGGGGTGCTTCTCTGCACAGAATTCTGTGTAAAGCCTCAGAAGTCATGTCATGCATCCAACATGCCCAAGCTCCTGTGTCACCACCCAGGATTGCAGGGCCCAGAGATGGAAAGAGCCGGTCCAGAGCTGCACAGCATCTCTCCAGTTTGTTTAATAGGGATCCAGAGGGAGAAAGGAGGGGTTGTCATTTCCTTAGTCCCCCCCACCCAGAGGGAGGTCCTCTGCAAGCCAATGCAGCAGCCCTGCCCTGTACACCTGGGGGCAAGGAGAGGAAAGCGGGAGGACACCAGTCTTTCCCACACCCCTGCTACCACAGAGGACACAAAAGGTGGTTGCGAAATCCACATTGTTTAGCACCCACTGTCTCTAGCTTCTGTTGTGCAAAGTCTGTCGCAATCATCCGGAGGCAAGAACTCCTTAAATATCACGTTGTCATGTTTCACTCTAAGAGGACTCTTTTGTCCCTTGCTCTCCAGACTCTATAAAAATAAGTTAATTTTCAGAACCCAGGGAAACAGTGTCAGTGGAAATCCATCAGCCCTTTTCTCTTCCCTCAGCGCTGCCCCATCCCTAACCAGCCATCCTGCCCATGCACAAGTTGACTGAGGCCAGCAGTGCCTTCTCTGAATTCTTAATGAGCAGTTCCTGCGCCCTTAGTAAACAGTAAGAAGGGTTTAGCTTCTGAAACAAATCAATTGATCTGTATTTGCTGAGTTCTTTGACTGATTATAAGAGGAACACTGAGCTAGGGCAAAGTGTTGCCCTGTCTCTGCCCCACTGTGTGACAGTGATCAGTCATTCCACCTCTCTCAGCCTCAGTCCCCCCATCTGTAAAATGATGATCATGGATTGCATGTTCTCTCTGCCCTCACCCCCCCCCACCCCCAGTTCTAACAGTCTGTGATTCCCAAGAGCTAGGGAAGGTAGGTAGGAGCATTATCTCATGTCATCATCACACGTGTCTGGGAGGTATGGCTCAGAGCAACAGAATGAGTGAGTCACTGACATCCAGGCAGTAAGAGGCAAAATCCTGCTTTGCCTGTCCCTGAAAGCCACGCTCTGCCCACTGGAGCAAGGCACAGGTAGCAGAGAAGAATGTTCACGACTGGTCACATGTGAGCATTTACTCAGTGAAACTCTTGAGTGAAGGGATGGAGATGCAGCCCTGGGATCTTTGGCTGGCTTGCCCCTGAGCTTGGACCAGGCTGGGACAGGCTGAGTCCTGAGGGCTGAGGCTGCAGGGCTGCAGGGCCTTCCTCTATGCCCCGGTGGGAGGGAGAGGGGACAGCTGCTAGCTGTTCATGGCAGCTGAAGAGGCACTTACCAAAGCAGGCAGCACTCTGCAAAGGTGCAAACGCAAGGAAACAAACAAACAAGGAGGAAAGGAAAGAAAAATAAGCAACCACTGTAAAAAGCCATGGGGTATTTGTCTTCATTCTCAAAACCCCAAGGTAAATAGCATCACTTTTTATAGCACAAATTTCAGCTGGTTGTAGTAGAAACATCCCACTCTCAGCTGCTTCCTAGGTAGTGACAGGTACTATTTCTCCCCTCCCCTCGCACCCACCCTGGTCCTCTTCTCCCTCCACCTCTCCCTCTCTTCCACCCTCCCCACCTCCCAGCTTCCCCTTCTCCTCTTTCCTTGATTTCCTCCTCCTTTTCTTTTTCTTATCCTGAGAGCAATGTGATATCTACTGGGCTGCTAGATTCAAGTGCAGGTCCTGCCCTCAATTTGTTGGGTGACTTCAAGCAACTCATTCTAGCAAAATCAATTCAGGTGGCATGTTTTGACCTAGGTTCAAGGGTCCCCCGTCCCTCTGAGGTACTTGATATAAATTCAGAGACCCAAGAAAATAGGATCAGGTTTCAAATGAGAGTTTCAGTCGTGGAATTCTAGCCAAATCTCAGCTCCACACCGAGTTGGGGAAAGAAGAAAAGGTGGGGGTTTTGGGGGTGGGGCTTCTTCAATGAGAAAAGCTACAGTCATGATATTGAGACTCCAGTGTGTGTCTCCCTCACACACACACACAGCATGTGTGCAAGCACATCACATCCATACATCCCTGTAGTTCTAAATGAAATTGAACATTTTTTATAAAATTCAGTGAGCCATGTGTTTAAATAGTTAACTTCCATCCCTCCGCCCTTCCTTCCTTCTTCTTTCATTTCTTCCCTCTTTCCTTCTTTCTTTTCTTATTTCCTTTTTTCCTCCTGCCCTTTTATTTGTCACATTCTCTTTCTTCCTCTACCTCAAACTCTTCCTGGTTTCTACATACGAGACTACCTAGAGAGAGGCAGTTCTGATAGAAAGCTCACTTTTAGAAGGCCAACTTGGAGGGGAAATACATTTTTCACATGGCTAGATTAACTCTTTGCAGCTGGGGTGGACCTAGACGGTGTTTCCAAGGGGCACTCACGGCCAGGGTGGAAGGGGTGGTTTGCAAGAGGTGCTCACAAACTGGAGCCAAGAGCTCCTAGACTCTGCATGCTGATAACACCCCACATGTGGAATATCCCATTAGATGACTATATAGGAATTTGTTTATAGGATTTGGAACCCAGAATGAAGCTGCTTATAGCCAGACACCATGGATTTCTCAGGTTCCTGCCTACAACCTCATCCAACCTCCCCAACCCACAAAGGGATCAGTGCTTCTCAGCACATCTGTTGGAAATCACTAGTCTGTGTGTTACACTTGCAAATAGAACTGCTGTGCCTAAGTGTATATGCATCTTTGACTGTATCGGATACTACTTGACTCTTCTCCAAAACACTGTGCAACTCACACTCCCATCAGTGATGTACCAGTGTTCCTTTGCTCCATGTCCTTGTCAATACTTGGGATTATCAAAGCCTGCTTTTTCCCAGTTCAAGGGGCTTTGAAATTATATACCTGAGCTGTTTTGTCCTCACAGAACTATGACACCTGAAAGGTGGGAGGACTCTCAAGGACTGCCTGGTTCCACACCCTCATTTGTGGATGGGAAGACTAAGGTCCAGGCAAGGAAAGTGAGTTGCCTGAAGTCACCCAACAAATTGAGGGCAGGACACCCACACTTGAATCTAGCTCTCGGGAGTCTGGTCCTCCTTCCTCTTCTTCAGAGGTTCCAGGGTTGTCCCATAGGCCAGATTAGGCCACAGGCAATTTCTGTTTGTTTGGTCCTCATTAGTATCTTCTTTAATTAGTTGCCAATATTTGAATATCAGGAGAGTTCATATTAAAAAACCAGAATTCTTCTTGGAACTCTTTAAAGAAATCAGAAGATTTGAAAACATCAGGCCCTCTCTCCCACTAGGCCACCTTGGACTGGGGCACGAGTCCTGCTGCTGCTTTGGCTGGGCACGCGTCCTCCCTCTGGGCACACCCCGCTCAGCTCACCGTGACATCGAGGATGTCTGCCTGGACCCTGGACTCCACTGAGTTTGCATCCCCTCATCCTCCCAGTCTTACCTCCCCACCACCCCGCAGTGCTGGCTCCTAGAAACATAGGGTAGAAGAGCCTTTAGGACCACTTCCCCCAGCAGTCTCGTTTCTGGGCAGAAAAATAAGTTTCTATCTTAGAAACTTACTCAGTTTTACTTCAAGTGATCCCGCCGAGTTGATGCCAAGAACAGTTTTCCCTTTATTTCTCACTGTGAACACCCTGTCTTTTCTGTTGTCCTCATCTGAGCAGCCCAGAGTGATTTATAAACAACCTGCCTGTCATTAGCTCCATTTCCCCACGGCGTAATTGCAGGTAAGTAGCAGCCACAGGAGTGAAGCCCTGGGTTAAGGGAAAGATCCAGGAGAGGAGCCCTCACCTTTAACTCCTGGCCTCGTCCAGGTTCCGGGACTGCCCAGGTATCCTCTGTTAGGCGTGCTTGGAGACAGTGGGGACAGCAGTTGGGGGATTGGCTGTCTGATCACATAAGCTTCTATCCTCATATGGAACCTGAGTCTGTAGGTAAATACATTAAATAAATAAACATAAATATATATATGTATGTATGTAAGAAGAAAAGAAATATTCTTAAGTATCTGATTAGCTCTGCAGCCAGGGGACTGCCACCTTTGCCTAGCCGTGAGAATTTGATCAATACAATTACCAATGTCTCTTCCCCCATCCATCCAATCAGCCGCCTTCCTCCCCTGGGAGAAGGGTCTTAATGTTTTTCCCTCTTCTGTTATTTTTATTGACTGTCCATCACTGGTTATTAAATCCTTCCCTCATTTTTGTTTTTATGAAGCAGAGCTTTTCTTTTGTTTTGCTCTTCTTGTTTTGATTTTTGTTTTTGTGTTTCAGAAATGACAGGGCTGTGACAGGGAGTTATTTGGGAGGGTCAATTGGGGTAATGTTTATCCTTTTTGGACAGTGTGTTCACACAACCTTTTCCACCCAACAGGATAGCAAAGGAAAAAGCAGGGACGTAGGGGACAGACTGGCAGATCTCCACTGGAAATCTGTCCAAGCTGAGTGCCCTTGGGCAAGCAATTTAAAACTCTGAGTCCCAGTTTCCTGTTCTTGAAAATGGGAATAATATCACTACCTCCAGGAGTCACTGTGTGGAATGCAAATAAGGTGACGTAGGTGAAGCACAGTGGCCAGTGCCTGACACACATTACCTCCCTTATCCCTTTTCTTCCTGTTTTTGAGCCTGCAAGCCAGGTTCAGACAGATGTTCTGAAAAAGCTGGGATGCCTCACTCCCCAAAGAGTGTCCTGGAAGACATTAGTCCTAAGAAATGCCCATGAAAAAAGTTTATCAGAGTTTGGAAAATAATGCACACCTTAGCCCCTTTTGGAAATCCTCAATATGTATTAGAATTTTCAAGGTTCTGAGAAGTCCCGCAATAAAGAAAGCCGATTGGTCTCATTAATCCAATACTGCCCATGCTCATCTGACCATGAAACCTTTTGGTCAGGTGATTCACATGACCAGGGAAGATTTTTCTTCAATATCAGAAAGAGACAGAGTCACGAGACTGCCTTCTCATGGGGCGTGATAGTTTCCAAAGTGTTTCTCATACATTGGCCTTTCTATTCTACAAACATGCCAAGCTCCATCCTGTCCTGGACCTTTGAACTGCTCTTCACTCTGCCTGGGACTTGGGGCTCACCAGACTTTAGTGTGGCTGATCCCTCCATTTCATCCAGGCCTTAGTCCTGATGTCCTTTCCTCATGGATCCTTCTATATGCGGTGCCCTGTCCTCCCAGCTGTCATCCTCTGTAATTTCACCTGTTTTAATGCCTTTGCTGCATACAGCACTATCGGAAATGGTCTCATTTATTACTGTTCTTTGGCACATGTCCTCCCTCCTTAAACTCATAGGGTGACAGCCACCTTATTTGTCCCCTCCCTCTCTGTATCCCTGATGTTTAGAACAGTGTCCAGCACTCAGTAGGCCCCCAGTGAAGGTGCGTTGAATAGATGAATGGGTGGATGACATTTCACCCTGCTGACCATCTTGAGGGATGAATCATTTTATTACTTCCACTTTATAGATGAGGAAACTGAGGCTCAGGGTGTTCTGTAAATTTCCAAGGTCAAAGAACTGATTAATGGCAGAGCTGAGGCTGGAATCCAGATTCCCCTGATTGAGAAGCCTTGTGCTCTTTCCATTCTAGGAAATGAAGCATTGCAGATTTTCATTTTCCTACGAAGAAGAACTTTCACGTGCACAGAACAATGGGAGAGGGCGCTGTTTTCGCCTTACTGGCCCCCCCAAGTTAGAAGAAAGCCATCTTTCCCTCTGGGTCCTCATAGGAGCCCAGTACCTCTTGGGAGTGCAAAGTGAGAATGCCCAAACCCTAAAGCACAGGTTGGGAGCTGGTAGCTTACAGAGTAAATCTATTTAAATTGGAACCATGTGGCTCCTTCCCCGGTGCTTACACAACATGAACAGATGCATTGTTTGGTGTCAAAGCCCTTGCGTTGACTCCACAGTTACAACCTCTTCGAGGTCTCCACATGGTGCAATTCTGAGACCCTCAGGACTAAGAGCAAGGGCGGAGTATCACAGTATCTCAGCAAGTGTCACTTAATGCCATTGTCCTGCATCTCGGAAGTGGGTATGCAGAGAGTGCAGGGCCCACATCAGTGAGGGTCTGAGACCTAAATTAAATCTTGCTCTTTTTTGAGTATTTTAAAAAGTAGACTTGTTTGTCTACTTTTGTATGTTTTAGAGGCTTTTAGTTCCTCACCCTCCCCCACTTTATTTCTCACTATATTTTTGAGCAGGAGGTAGAGGATGCGGATATGTCCTGGTAAAACCCTCAGCGGGATATCCTGAAACTGACACCAAGAAAAAAACAGGAAAGTTCTTCTAAAGCTGCTTTGGCCAAAATGACTCCCTGTCTTCTAGGTAAAAACAGGAAAATAAAAGCCTTGAGATTCTGGATTCAAATCTAGCTATCCATGCAGGTGTCGGTATAGACACAGCCAGAGAGGGAGAAGTCAGAGAAAACTGTCTCCTAGAAACTTCCAGTGTTAAGAATCAACTTCTATAAAGCACTTAAGAGCTATTGCAAGGCGCTGCCACCATTTGTTTCTTGCTACTTAGGAAGTATTTTGTGTACAAGCTATTTTTATTGGCAGTGCACATCAAGATGAAACAGGCATTATCTCTGCCCTCAAGGACGTTCTAGTCCAGGAGTGAGGCGAGTTTAACGACAAAGATTTTGGAGTCACACATCTGTATGGGCACTTAAACAAGTAATTTAATCTTGCTGGTCCCCAATTTGTCCAACTGTAAAACGAATAACACTTAGCTCATAGGGTTGTTGTGAGGAAGGAGTGAGCTCATGTATATAAGCAATCAGTGAACAGTAACTAATGTTACTAAGTGCTTGCGTAACTGTAATATTATATAAAGGGCATGATCATCCAAGCTCGGGGATTTTATGTTGTTTCTTTTTGCATTCTTAAGGATTAGCACGCAATCCAGTACGTGGTGGGCACCGAAGGTCTGTGTTTTCAGTACAACAAGCAAAAGGCAATAGCATTAGAGAAAGGAGAGTGGAATACCTGTGAGGGAGCTCACCTGGGGACACGGAAAAGCTTCCTATAGAAATTTGCATGGAGCTTGGACTTAAAGAGTAGGTAGGATTCAGACTGGCACAAAGCTAGGGCCAGCTGCAGCAAGATGCAAGGCATGGTCTCTGTACAACTTCACTAACTATTCAAAAGTCACATTAAAGTTTATAAAGGACTTCCACATCTATCTGACTCAACCTGAGTTGAGTCTGTGGCTCTATAAGGTTGGCTAAATTTGAGAATACACTGAAGCTCGGAGTGGCGATGCACCTTACCAAAGTCACACAGCTTCTAGGCAATAGAGCATGCGTGTATTTATAACATCAGCAACCATTTACTGAGTGCTTAGTATATGCCAGGAATTCTGCCATGTGCTTTTTCTAAACTAACTGATTTGATTCTCACAGTGACTCTTGGAAGTGGGTGCTCTTATAAAATACAAAGAGGCTTTTACTCAACCTGGTGCCTAGCAGATAGGAAACTCAATAAATACTCACTGTAATCACAATGGTCCCCTTTTCACAAATAGAAAAGCTGAGGCTCTGCAAGGTTTGAAACTTGATAACATACAATGCTTTCAAGTGGCAAGATTTGAACCCTGGTTTGTCTGTCTTCATAACTTGTGCTCTTAATGATACTTTAACCACTGCCTCCAGGGTCTTCTTTGCCTCCACCGGCACCCTTCCTTTTCTCAGCCTTACTGTCCTGAAATTTTGGAGAGAGAGACTCTTAGCCTTTGTCTTCCAGCTGGAGTGCAGTTGTCCTGTGCAAAAACTCCCTCTCCCCCTCTTGTTTCTCTCCTCTCCAGCTGTGTGCACTTCGCATGTGAGGCCACTGACTGCCCGGAGCTGGCTGTGGAGAACGCCTCTCTCAATTGCTCCAGCAGTGACCGCTACCACGGCGCCCAGTGTACCGTGAGCTGCCGAACGGGCTACGTGCTCCAGATACAGCGGGATGATGAGCTGATCAAGAGCCAGGTGTGTACAGGTGCTCAGCTCAGATCTCCCCCCGCTCCAGACCAGGGAAGGCTTACAAGGTGTTGAACATGTTCTCTGCTGAATCCCCAGCACCCACATAGTAGGTGCTCAATAAACATTTATTGATTAAATGGGCAAAGACATGAATCAGTCAAGCAACCAATCAATCTAGAATGTCTAAGAGAAGGGTTCATGTGCAGAGTAGGGTTCTATACAACACTTACCAGTGTTTCTATGTAGGTTGCAAGTCTGCAAGACCGTGGGCTGAATATTTTAAAATGAATCTCTTAGAGGTGGAGCTCTGTCATCACTGAATGGGCAGCTTTAGGAAGAGGGGAGCCATCTGTCAATGAGGTGTTCATTCATTCACTAATTCACTGCAAAGCATCTCTTCTCTCTAAATCAGATGCTGTAGGAGGTGTTAAAGAAAAAGAAGTCATTAAAATAAACCTAGTCCCTCCTTTGAAGGAGCTTAGCACCCAGTGGGGGAGGGAGAGTCAAAGAATTAATGAGTAATGACTTCACAGTGTGAAAAATACCATAAAGGGGAGTGTGGGCATTGTGGAAGCACAGGGAGATTCAAGGACAGTACCCAGGAGGAAGTGACATAAAAATACAGAACTAGATACATAGGCAAAGGGGTGTGTATTGAAGGGAAGGAAGAAATATATGCACCAGGCACAGGCAGGAATAGTATGTGGAAGCCCACTGGTGAGAAAGAACATGCCACAAGTGGAAATTTTTCCGTTTTCTAAACTCACCCAGGTGATGAGGCTGGAGGGACAAGCTGAGTCCCCTGGTGCAGGGGCCCTGTCAGCTTAGTCAGGAAGCATGGGGTTTATCTTTAGGGCAGCAGGAAGCTGTTGACGGAAGTGACATTGCCAGATCATAGCTGGCAAAGGCTCTCCTGGCTGCCCACGTGGGTGTGGCTTGGAGTCCGGCTGTGAGACTGGGAGCAGGGAGACCCCTCAGGATGTCATCAGAGGAGCTCATGGAAGGTGGATGTGTCCTGCATGAGACTGGTGGAAGTCGGTGGTTTGCAGCAGAATGCTGCTTCAGCCAGACGTTGCTATGAGGTCTCAGGTGGGGCACAGGGGAGTGGGACAAGTTGGCAGTTGAAGGTCTTTTCAGCCCCAGGACTTGAGGATCCCAGAGCTCTGTTGCTAGATGCAGCTTTCTCCAGGGCCAACCAGCAGACTCGCCTTCACACTGCAAGCACGCAGGGCACGTTCCTTATTGCCAGGAATGCTTATGTGTACAGAACTTCTACACTTGCTCATCTTAGACACCTACCTCCGTGTGTCAGACGTGGCAGGTCTGAACTCCTATAGAAACAATTAGACTGTTTTGGCAGTGAGGGACCTTGCTCTTAAACACGCATCCCTTTGATGTATGCTTAAGAGGGGAACACGTCCTTTGCTTTTAAAATCCCAGATCAACATTTGGCATCCCCAGTGCCCTGGGATTTGGCAGCTTCCTCCTTGAACGGAAGCCTCCGGGCTGCCGATGGCTGTCCTTCCCTTGGCTCTGCAGCCTGGCCTCGCCCTTCTGCCTACACAGCCCTGCTGTCCCCCAGTTTGGTTCAAATCTCTGTCGACTCTTTCATCTTTCCCAGCCTTCCTCCTTCTTCCTGCCCTTCTCTCTTGGCTATTGAGCCATCGAATCTCAGAGCAGGGAGTGGCTCTTAGAGCAATGCTTCAGTTCAATCCATCCGGTTTGCCAGGGGGAGAACTCAGGTAAGGAAAGGGACTTGCCTATGGTCTCATAACACGGAGGACAAACATCCAGGTCTCCTGTATCCTAAGTCAATACCTACTGTGTGCCAAGCACCACAATATGTTCTTGGTAACCTCCTCCAGAGCCCAGGAAAGATACAAAGATCAAGGCCAGGTGCCCTACCATTGCATCATGTTTCAGAGTCTGTTTTGTGAAAGAAGTCATCATGCCCTGTGGGATCTCTGAGTCTCAAGGTTCTCATCAATAAAATGGAAATCAGGGTCTAGGAGACTCTGTAGACAGCAGTTAAGAGCAAAGCCTTTGGGTTAGAGTCCCACTTACTTTCTTTCCAGCTTGGTAACTTGGGGCTGATCATGTAAAGTCTCTGAGTCTCAGCTTCTGTGTCTTTAAGTGGGAACTGAAATATCTGATTCAAGCAGTTGTTGGGATCATTAAAAGTGAGCTAAACACTAAGCATTGGTCTGCTGGTGCCTGGACAAGACTCTGAACTGTCACCTGGGCGAGGAGGGTATTTCTCCACCTCTGGGGCTCAGTCTTCCACTCCTCACTGTGCCTGTCTCTGCCTTTCAGACAGGACCCAGTGTCACAGTGACGTGCGCCGAGGGCAAGTGGAACAAGCAGGTGGCATGTGAGCCAGTGGACTGTGGCATCCCGGACCACCATCATGTCTATGCCGCGTCCTTCTCCTGCCCCGAGGGCACGACCTTTGGCAGCACGTGTTCCTTCCAGTGCCGTCACCCTGCACAGCTGAAAGGTATTTGGAGCCCCTTGCTCAAGGGGGCGCTTTAAGGGGGGCCCTCAGCTTGCCCCCGCCTTTGTCTGTGAGAAACCTAGAGGCTGCTTCTGGGCCCTCCTTCTAGGTCTCAGACAGCAAGGGTTGGGTGAGGTTTTATCTGTGCTCCTGATTTCTTTCTACCAATTGTATTTATGCAAACTGCCCCACTATGCAGCCAAGAAAAAAATAAGGTGTTGACAAGTATGACAATGAAACCTCCTCCAAGACCTTGCAAATCTTGCAAAAAAGAAAAAAAAGAAAGAAAGAAAGAAAGAGGAAGGAGGACAGGAAGAAGGAAAGGAGAAAAAGAAAAGAGAGTTACATTTGGGACTGATGCATCTAGTTCACTGCGTATGATTAGGGCCACGTAAGCCTTAAGAGGTGAAGGTTATTGTTATTCTCATTTCACAGAGGAGGAAACCAAGTCTCAGAGAGTTTAAAGAACTTGTCCAAGGTCACACTATTAGTAGTGGGGACCACACTAGAGCCCAGGTCTGTCTTTCTCAAACACTGACTGCTGCTCCTTAGGAATAGCTGGTTGGGCAGAGAGGAGGAGGTGTGGGGAGGAGGCATTTGCCATCCCCCAGAGCTGGGCAGCAAGGCTGCCGAGGGGAATGAGAGTGAGTCTGGCATGCAGGAGAAGAGAACAACTTTTGGAAATGAGTGAGTGGCTGGCCTGGGTGTCCTGGAATGTCAGAACTGGAAGGTCTCTTAGAGCTCATCAAGAATAACAAAATTATTTTAGGAATATTAATAAACAGAGGTCCACCAAGAGAAAGGAAGGAACTTGTACAAAATCACAGAGCAAATAAGCAGCAAGTTCAGGACAAAAACGCCTGGTTTCTAGTTGAGTATTGGATTTTGATATTATAGCCTATTTTCAGAGGTGCCAGGACTTCACTGGGTTTATTTTCAGAGGTGCCAGGACTTCTTTCCTTCACAGAGGAAACATTGCTCCTTTATCAAATACCTAAAATAATGCCTCACTTGAGTACAGGACCCCACCTTTGGGTCCATCATTCTATAGAGTGTGCATGAATGGGCTCTAATGGGGTGTGGGGAACCTGGGGGAGGTCTGGGAATTCTCTAAGTTAGATGTAATATTGTGCACGCCTGAGTTTCAGGCATTTTGATACTTGGAGAGGGTCAATAGTTTTCACCAAGTTTCAAGGGGTTACATGACTCCAAAAGATTAGGAAGCCCATATGGACTTGAGTCACTTGAAGACAGTGGCTGTGCCTAATTCCTTTCCATGTGGCTGTCGGCGAACCCAGAACCTGGCACGCAGTAAGACTGCAGAAGATATACTAACTACATGGCTGGATGAATTGGTCAAAGAGAGAAACACCCCAAGAAATGCTTCTTCTAAGAAAGGAATGAAATACCCAGCAAGCTCACTAAACTGCTCCCCATAAAAGGCAGAGAGCACTTCTGGGAGGCATCCCTCAGCTCTGCTCTTTTTTAACCCAAGAAGATTTGGATTAAAAAAAAAAAAAGTTATACGGTGGCTCACGCCTGTAATCCTAGCACTCTGGGAGGCCGAGGCGGGCGGATTGTTTGAGCTCAGGAGTTCGAGACCAGCCTGAGCAAGAGCGAGACCCCGTCTCTACTAAAAATAGAAAGAAATTATCTGGACAACTAAAAATATATATAGAAAAAATTAGCCGGGCATGGTGGCGCATGCCTGTAGTCCCAGCCACTCAGGAGGCTGAGGCAGGAGGATCGCTTGAGCCCAGGAGGTTGAGGTTGCTGTGAGCTAGGCTGATGCCACGGCACTCTAGCCTGGGCAACAGAGTGAGACTCTGTCTCAAAAAAAAAAAAAAAAAGTTATAGACATTTTATTTGAGCTACTGTGAGGATTTAGATCAGAGAGAGGTGAAGAGACGCGTGGAAATTGCAAACCAACTTTCAGGCCATGCAAGCCCATCCCTTGGCCCCATTTGCCCAGGTGTGGAATGTATTAATAACTCCAGAGTAGAAAATCACACTTCTCTCAATCAGAGGCCCCTGGGAAAGGGAGGTGTATAAATTAGCATTGATTATCACAGCCTCATGTGGCTAATAATCATCCTTAATCAGAGTGATGCAGACCCTTCTGCTGCTGACTGCGGCTGGGGGGAGGGGGCCCTGCTGTGGCCAGGGTCCTCAGGAGGACCATCATTCTGATAGTTGGTGACCGCACCTTTGCTCTTCCCTTGACAGTACAGGGAAATATCTCTCCAGTCGCCACATTGACCTGCTAGGACCAATTGCCGTTTCATGCAATGTGGCTGTCAGCGTCATCTGGTGCTCCAATTCCTGTCTGTGGCTTCTGCTTGGATGTACTGGCAGCAAGGGCTGGGGGAAGGTCCTGCGACCTCTCTCTTGAGCTTGATGATGCCACCTCACTTGCTGCCCCTCTCAAGCCAGGGGGCAAAGACGTGATCAAAACAAAATGTTCCCCTTCTTTTGTTTGCTTCCCTTCCCTCCCTCCCACCCTTTGTTTTTCCTTTCCTCACAGCAATGGTTTAAGCAGAAACAGAGCAATAGCTTTAGAATCAGAAATACCAGGGGTCCACCCCTGGCTCTGCCCCTTACCAACCGCTTGATCCTAGGTAAGCAGTTTTACATCTGTGCGTCTCAATGTCCTCATGTGTAAAACAGGCTTATGGGTGCCCGTGTTGCAAGAGGTCAGGTTGAGCATTAAAGAGATGAAGGGTATAAAATGCCAGAGCTGGAGAAAGTGCTCAGTAAATATTCATTTTCTCCAAGAGACAACCTCATAAAGAGCTGACCAGGGGCTGATCTCTTTGTCCCATGGAGTCCTTGGTACTTGGCACTGTGGAGACATGCTCCATCCTCCGCGTTCCTCTCAGGACACAGAGCTTGGTGTCTTCAGAAGAGCAGCCCCCAGCCAGGCCCATCAGTGGACCGCGGTCCCTAGAAACTAGTGTAACCTCAGTAGCACCACAGACCCGCTTGCTTCTTATATTCCAGGTGAATTTTTTCTTGAATATCCTGGCTATCACTTAAATTCCAACCCTCCTTCAAGATTTATGCAAAATATCCCAAGAATTCACAACCTGGATATCACTTCTCCCGGGATCCTTTACCAAGTGAGCATTAGAAGCACAGGCAGAGTCTGCAAAATTGCATGCGGGGAAAAATCCTCTCAAATTCAAAAAAAGACAACCTCAAAATCAAAATTCTAAATGCTTGGTTGAGAGGCTGAAAATGCAACATTATTTAACGTCACCTAGTCAATCCCATCTCAACCATGTTGGGGGCATTTAACGCCCCCATTTAAAGAAAGCATGCCTCCATCCTACAAAGATCTTTAACAGGCCTGCTTTTAACTTCTAGCTCTTGTTGTTGCCTTTTCTATCTCAGCTTTGCCTGTTTTAACTCAGATATAAAACTCAGCCTATTTGCTAGTTTCCAGTAGGTACTCAATCCCGTAGGGCATTTTCTGAGGTCTCAGGCTTTACCGAAGATAGCAGGGGAGCTGGGTGCACGTGGAGAGGAGCCACATCCCACAGTACCCCGCATTTAACCCTCTTGCTTGCACAGGTGAAATAGTCTAACTCGTGTCTGCCATTTGCGTCCCCTCGTCCCCGCCTGCACAGCAAGTGTCCAACACTCCAGCCTCCTTTCCTCCTCTTCTTAGGATGCGTTCTCCATCAATTATTCCTGAAAATGACTGTGTCTTAAAACATTCTCTTTCCTTTGTGTCTAACATTTGGAATGATAAGTGGGGCCCTTTGGTAAAGAAATCTGGAAGTGAGGGAAATCGTTCTGGATAGTGGGGAGGGAGTGGGGGTGGTGAAATCTTGTTGTTTGGCTAGTCCTTCACTTCGGAATATGCTGCTGCTCTACATTCCTGACTCTGTGAGATTTTCTCTGAACAGCAGTTCTTCTTCATCCATGCTCATGGGTAAAAGCTCCATAGTGGGGTCAAGAGATCACCTCAATGTCAGGCAGACCTGGGCTGAGCCTAACCCTACTTTGGGCAACAGCTAGTTAGACACTCACAGGATCTCAGTGTTTTCACCTATAAAATGGGATTAATGATGAATTGGGTTACAAGGAGGATCAAGGAGATGGCTCTAGTAATTCTTTCTTGGTCTGCCCCCTGGAGTCAATTACAGACGGCCATTGGTAGAATGCTTTTCAGACACTTAGGGAAAAAAAAATGGACCATTAAAAAATCAAAATGCAATCTGATTCACCCAGGCTGGAGCTATGAGAGCCCAGTTTTACTGAGCAATTGATATCCTTTCTGGGGGTACTTAGCACCGCTCAGTTGTGATTTTTAACGCCTTGGGATTCTTGGAGGCTATAAATGTGCTCTCAGAACTGCAATCAGCAGAGGATCGCATGCTTTTCTTGGTGCCTTCATTTCTTCCTCAACTTCTTCCAGACTTTCTCCATCCCCAGTGCTGGATGAAGTTCAGTGGACTATTTTTGAGAAAACGACCAGCCTGAAATCCTTTCTGCCTTCGTTATCTGCCCCACCTGGCCTCTCTTCTATTCGCACCTCTCGTCCTTCTTAATCTGTCTTCTTTGTCTGTAGCTTCTGTTAGGGTCTAATCCTTACCAAGAGCAATAAAATCGAATTTCCTCGCAATCCCTTTCGGGCTAGCATTTGGCTAACACAGCCTTGTGACTGCCTGCTCGTCCTATTCCAGACTAGCTACCTGCATTTTTCTTTTCTCCAAGCAATAGAGTGGCCAGTATCCTTTCACATCCTGACATGTTAGAGCTGGATAAGAACTCAGAGATGGTTTTGGTTTAAGGCCAAACAGGTTAGGTGACTTGCTCAAGGTCACAGATAAATTCATAATTCGTTACGCATTCAACAAATGGGTATTGAGGACCTGCTATGTGCCTGACAGTAGGCGAAGCTCTGAGAATAAAGAACGAACAAGATGCAGCCCCTGCCTCATGATCCAGGCAGTGCCAGCACCATGTGACAAGTGCTAAAAAAAAAAAAAAAAAAAAAAAACACAGACTGAAGGTCTGACATTTCCCTCCTTGGGCTCTATTCTATGTTAATTAAAGGCACTCCCAAAGAGACTTGGTCTTCTGGGCAATCTTTTAAATGAAATAATAAAAATAAGTGCCTCTCTTTTGACATTGCTACAAGTTTATAATTATTTTAATGCTCATTAGATATTGAAATTTCCTCAGCCACATTCGTAGACAGGCTGAGCAAGGTTTATTTTCCTGACTTTACAAGATGAACCAATAAACGCACAGGGTCCCCAAACTTGTTGGAACCTAATCTGTGATGTTGACCTTCTTATCCTCCTATCAGGAACTCCAGGCTCAGATGTGCTTTGGCTTTATGTCCTGAGTCATGTTCCCCCCGGAAACACGGGTAGGGGACTAGGATGGGAGACACGGAATTGACAAAAGTCAACCAGGGCCTCTTCCACAGCCAGTTACCGCCATGGGCAACTAGAGCTCAGGCCCTCTGGGCAGCTCTGGGAGATGTGTAGAACGTGCCTCCGAGTTACTGCAGCTGTGGAAACTGGTGTGAATACACCAACCCCATCACTGGTGGACAAGGACATGAACTCCTCAGTACTCTGAGGCCGGCCTGCGTGTGAGCAGAGCATGCATCTGCGAGCAGAACAGAAAGCCTCAGGCAGAGAGTTGTCAGTGCAGTAAACATCCTTCAGAGAATGGAGGTCAATGCCAAGAAGATACGGGAAGGGCACAGAGGGCAGTATCCTACGGTACTTTCTTCGAAGCTACATGGTGGGTGCAGGGTAGTGGCTACAGCTGGTGCATGGAGATACCGATTCTGCACGGTTCAGCGTCCCCATCTCCCGGCATTTGTCGCTGGGGTGGGGGCATATCCATGGTCCCGAATCACAGTTCCTGCTTTATTGAACTGTGGTACACTGCTAGCTCCTGTTGACTCTCTCCCAGAGTGTACACTTCTGGTTTACATTTTCTCTTTTGATTAACATTTTGCAATTTTTATGTTATCTTTCCATAGGAAAACCATGACTTTCTCTTCACAATTTACAATTGGCATAGTGATATGATGTACTTTTTAAGAGTTCCAAGATTTTTTCCGCAGATAATTTTATCCCTCTGGGGCAGCTTGGAGAAGCGTGCTCCCTGCACCTTTTACAGCTCCCCTTCCTACTAAGCTTATGCTGTGCCTGGGCACCCCAGAGCAATCATGCCCCAGTGACAAGGGCAATGCAAAAAGGAATTTGTAGTCGCTGGTGTTCTGGAAGCCTCTCTGCTTCTGTGGAAGCCAAATGAGTCCTTCTTTGCACTTTACTCTCTTTCTCGATGTGAAATGTCTGCAGTTGTCAGTATCACAGTTTATCATGTGGGATCCGCTGTGGGGTTTACAAACATCAAATTGCTGACCAGATGAGTCACACTGACAGAGGGAAAAAGAAGATGAATAGAGATGGGAGGAGCCTCCATAAAGTTGCAAAGTACTCTCTCCTCTTTCTTCCTTTTCCTGCTTTATTTTTCTTCATAGTACTTGCCACCTTCTAGCACACTAAATAATTCACTTCTTAGTAAATTAGTAAATTATTTTTGGTTAGTGTTATTTTGTTTTGGTCACTGCTTTGCCCCCAACATATAAAAGTATTTGGCACGTAGTAAACACTAAAGAGATGCTTGTTGAGTGAACGAAGGCTTTGGTACAACTCACATGGTCCTTTCTGATCTTCTAATGAGAGTAAAAGGTTAAGATGGAGGAGAGAGGGAGGAAGTGAGGAAGGAAAGAAGGAAGGAAAGGGGAAGCGAAACAGGGAGGGAGGAAGGGAAGAAGTTAAGAAGCAAACAAGGACATTGACAGCATTTTATGGGCACTTTTCATAAATGTTGTTTCAATTCATCTTCTCAGCATCTTGAAAAGCAGGAGCAATTGTTTCCTTTGTGCAGACAGGAAATTTGAGGTTTGACTCTCCCAGAGTGGATGCTAAGGGCTCTGCTGAGTGTATATAGCCAACTTCCCATTGAAAACA
The DNA here is from genome assembly GCA_028533085.1 of Varecia variegata. Lineage (NCBI taxonomy): Eukaryota > Metazoa > Chordata > Mammalia > Primates > Lemuridae > Varecia > Varecia variegata. The sequence goes on from CM052443.1 coordinate 114,230,731, forward strand.
ACCGTCTCTGTAGTTAGACAAAATTGGTTTTGAGCCTCAGTTTTGCCTTTTTCGCAAACGACAATGTGATCAAGTCACCTCTTTCTCTGAGTCTTCTTTCGCAAATGAGCACTGTCATACTAAGTGCACTGTTTGTTATGACAATAAATGAGGTTGCCCATCAGAAGCACTTAGTACATAGTAACTGCTCAATAAATGTCAGTTCCTTCCCGTCACTTCACTTCTCCAACCTTCAAATCCCTGAGCCTCCCACGTACTTCCAGCACTGGTTGTCAACACCATTCAGTAATCCCTGGGAAGAGGAGAGTTTGGTGGAGAATCACAAGTTTCTTGTCCTCTGCTAACTGTCTTGGGGAGGTTTTGGGCAGGCTGTGCCTCGATAATATATGAGCTGGCAGTGAAAAGCCCAACTCCCGTGTTTTACTGTTATTTGCAATGCTCCCCATCAGGCCAGCTTCCCGATGGCAATCAGCACTTCTGTCGGAGCTGGCACAGGCTGCAGGGGAAGTGCTGCTCTCTCAGCTGCCTTGGCAAAGCTTCACGGAGCACTGGGGCCTGAACAGAAAATCAAACCTCCTGATAACACGATGCTGTCACTTCCAGGCATGGTGTGTGTGCGGGCAGGGGAGGCAGGACAGGGGGAGTGGCAGCTTGAGGTCACACAGCACACTGATGTTAGAGCTTGCAGCAGGTTCTGATAGGAGCTTATGCTGTCAACTGTTATTAATAGAAGGCAAGTACCTTCACTTCTGGGCTCAGGCGCCCACCTGGAAAGCGAGGAGGATGGATTCAAGGATTGTGGAGGTCTCTTTTCTGTGCACCCTAAGAGGTTCAGAATCACAAGTCAGAAGCCTTGGATTTTAATTCACTGCAGATGCAGGGGTAATTCACGCTTCCAATTTAGGTCTCCTCTTCTTTGCGGCAGCTCTCTTAATCTCCCTAGGCCCCTCGGTTGGAAGTGGAAGGGGTTGCAATTCCACAGGAGGGGTCCCCTGATTCTTCAAGTCCCCTGAAATCCAGGCGGCCTGTGCATCAGTTCGGCTGTCAGAGACTCCTCCCTCTGCTAACCCTGCCTGCCCATCTCCCCCAGGCAACAACAGCCTCCTGGCCTGCATGGAGGACGGGCTGTGGTCCTTCCCGGAGGCCCTGTGTGAGCTCATGTGCCTCGCTCCGCCCCCGGTGCCTAACGCGGACCTCCAGACTGCCCGGTGCCGGGAGAACAAGCACAAGGTGGGCTCCTTCTGCAAGTACAAGTGCAAACCTGGATACCATGTGCCCGGCTCCTCGCGAAAGTCGAAGAAGTAAGTGGGGTTGGAAATGCAAACTCATGGGGTCTGGGGAGGAAAAGAGTCAAGTCGGGTCTGGCTGCCTGATTGGAAGGAAGCACCCGTGTCTCTCCTGGCGGCAATGCCAGCCATGTATCCCATTCTGTTCTGCGAGAAGCTAGAAGGACGCTGTTAATACCATCAGGTCTGGGTCAGACAGAACTAGGTTTAAGTTTCATCTTGGCTGCTCCTGGCTGTGTGATCTCAGGCAAGTGACTTCACTTCTCTGGTCTTCCATTTTTCAATCATGGATGTGATGGTAACGACTGCCACAGAGGGTTGCTGTGAAGAGTAAATGAGGATGCGCCTGTAACGGGCTTGCAAAGTGCCTCGCGCATAGCAGCGGTGCCATCCATGGCTGGTATTAATGGCCTCATGGTGCCGGCCTCCATCGGAATTCTCTGCAGGAAGGGAGAGACCAGGGGCTGGAGGGGCAGGAATTTTATCGCATCCACATGTAGCTGACGGAAAGTCTGACATTTCTGCCTGCTCCTGCTGAAGGAGCTCTGGGAATGACTTTTCCTTAATCCCTACCTATGCCACCCCCGTCCCAATAGAACAGTTAGGGAATCAAGAACAGGAAATGGAAATGTGGGGCCAGTGGGTGGCGTTTGGGGAGGGCCTGGGTCTGGCCACTTGGTCCTTGAGATGTCTCCTCTTCCGTCTCTTCCTTGAAGACGGGCCTTCAAGACCCAGTGTACCCAAGACGGCAGCTGGCAGGAGGGAGCCTGTGTTCCTGTCACCTGCGACCCGCCTCCACCGAAATTCCACGGGCTCTACCAGTGCACCAACGGCTTCCAGTTCAACAGCGAGTGTCGGGTCAAGTGCGAGGACAGCGATGCCGCCCAGGTAAGGTTCCTGGAATCTGAGACCAATACCCTGGCCTTTTTCTTCTCTATTGACCAAAGTGGGTCTATTCCTTAAGAACCACTTTCCCCAGGAGATTGTGTACCCAGGCCCAAAATGTACAAAGGCAATATCACCAATGCAGATGTTAAGAAATTGGGCATTAATTATCTTCTTTTATAATCTCTCTGAGCCTCACTTCCCTCCCTACAACACCGTATTTTATTTATTCGGAGATTCTTAGCTTTCATTTTTTTTAGGCACTGGAACCCTCACAAAAGAAATCATATGTGAAATCCCAATGTATGAAGTTAATCAAAGTTAAGTTACTCTGATAAGAGTGACTAAGTCTCTTCTGCCAGTTCTCTGCCCCGATCACCACCCATGTTGGTCCTTGAAGTATTTAAAATCACAAGACTACCACTATTTTTAGACATCAGTTGGCTCCTGAAGCATGAAGAGAAAGGGGACCATATTTAGATTAGAAGGAGAGTTTTGAGGACTCTGTAGAAGAAAGGGAGGTCAGAAGGAGCTGGCAGGGTGTGAATTTTATCTCAATCCACGTGTAACTGAGAGAAAGTCCGGCACTTCTGCCTGCCTCTCCGGAAGGAGTTCTGTGAATGAGTTTTCCTTAATCCCCACCCCTGCCCCTTGCCACCCAAAAGGATAAATCGGGAATCAAGAACAGGAAAGGGGATTGAGAGGCCAGCCGGCTCCAGTGAAACCTTAAGTCCACAAGGTGCTCCATCGTAACAGGAGCAAACATTTAGAGTTCCTAACCCAGGCCCCATGTTTCTCAGGTGTGCAAGGTTCGTGAGCCAGGTGAGGCCAGAGTTCCATCAGCTGGGCCTCAGTAAGTCTTTGTTGGTCTTCATTATTTAGTATGAGCCTCCAAATCCTAGATACTGCCACACCTCCATCCTCACCTCCTCTCTCTCCCTCTCCCCACAGCCAAGCAGTTACCACGTCCTACCTAGTCTCCCTCCAGAACGTCTCCTAAAGCTGTCCTTTTCTGTCCCCAAGGCTGCCACCCTAACTCAGGCCACCATGGTCTCTTTCATGGGCCAACATGGCTTCTTCATCATCTCCGTGCACGTGTCACTTGCCTCTGCAGCACGTTCACATTGCAGCCAGAGTGATTTAAGTGATCACGACAATCCCTTTGCTTAAAGCCCTTCCTGAACCAGAGGCCCCCTCACCCCATATCTCTCAGGAAAAAATCCCAACTCCTGTGGGTGGCCTTCAAGACCACTGCCCCATCACCAGTAGGACTGATCTCCCCTCTCACCTCTGCACCCTCTGCCTGAAACAGTTCTCCTCTCACCTTTCCCAGCTGCCTGACTCCTCGTCATCCTACGCAAGTCAGTCCTGTCACCCCGTCCGTTTCCCAGTATCCTGAGCACACTGCGTTGTAACTGTTTGCTTTCTCCTCACGGTCCCACGCTGGCTGTGAAACCCCTCACTGCATCTTCAATGGTCCCTGTGCCTTCAGCACTTCGGACAGTGCCAGGCACCCAGTAGGTACTCAGGAAATGACAGTTGAACTAAGGCCACCAGGAAGGGCTGCAGTAAACATCCAAGCCAATCTCCACTCAAAGAGGTTACTCACCCTCCCCCGCCCGCAGGTGACACAGCTGGCACCAGCTGAGTCAGAATCCGAATCCAGGCCCCCTCTCCCCGAAACTGTGGCCAGGCTGAGTCCCACGGCCACCATCTGCAAATCCTCGGCCGTGCGTGCTCACGGGTGCACGTGGATGTCCGTGGGACTCATTCCCATCCCTGATTGCCAGGGAAGCAGAAGCCGGTGCCGGAACCAGCAAAGGCCAGAGATTACCATGGTCTCTCGCAGGCTGATCAACTTCCCTCTCCCTCTCTTACATAAAACTGTTGCTAACAGTTACCCAAACTGCGGAGCCAAATAATATTCTGGCCGTGGTCATGTTATCAAACTGAAACCCAGTCTGCCTGGGGCCTGCCAAGTAGCTTTCATGGCCAGTTTGTATTTAAAGGAGAGGAAAATGTAAATTTATCAGACGACTCAAGCAGCTCTGTTTGGCAACCGGCAGAGAGGCTAGACGCAAAGGAGCAGGGTATTGCCTGTCTGCTCAAAGAATGAGGCAGCGCGTGCCAAATGGGCTCCTAATACAATTGACGTTTCTAGTTTGTACTGAAAATGAATTTCCTCTGCCCTCAGACCAGGAGCCTGCGAGCCAAATCTAGTATTCACCTCAGATCCCCTCTTGCTGCCTGTAAACACAGCACGTACGGCCCAGAGCATCTTGAATCCCACAGCTTGTATGGAGCAGGGATTCTTTCTTTCCAAACAAGTCCCAGACCCTGGACAGGAAAGGACAGGGGCTGTTGTAGGAGAGACTCACACACTCCCTCCCATTGCCACTAAAAGCAAAAAAATTCCCCCTTTTCCTCATTGCTTAGGAGCCAGAGGGGAGATGGTTGAAGACAAGAGTCCTGAGGATGGACAGGAGAAAACAGATTCGAGGCAGGTTCAGGAAATGAATTTGGCTGGAGCCAGTAGGAGGCTGGATCTGGAGTCTGAGTTCAAATCCCTTCACTGGCTTGCTAGCTAGGGGACTGGGACAACCTACTTAACCCTTTAAGCTTCCGCTTCCTTGTGTGTAAAATGGTGGGAAGAATGCTACCTACCTGAAAGTTGGTTTGTGAGGATTAAATGAGGTAATGAAAGTAGGGTACCCTCGAGTTGTGCAGTGCACAACCTATACCTCCATATGTGGCAATCCTGGGGAAGACAAAAATGAACTAGCCTGCCTTAAGGTCATTCCAGTGGAGAGAATCCCTTATGCTCCATGTGGACTCCTAGAAGGCCTGGAAACAAAGACAACATATTGAAACCTAGCCCTCTGCTGGCTAGCTCCAAAAACTCAGAGAAGAGGGCAGCCATTACTTACTCCAGGGTGTGGAGTAAGGAAACTAGTATGAGCTGTAGTGAAACCTGGTCTCTTGCTCAAATAAACCTGTCAAATATATAGTCCTCTGGCTCCTCTAGACCAGTACTGCCCCGTAGAACTTTCTGCTATGATGAAAATGTTCCATATCTGTGCATATCATAGCCACCTGTGGCTATGGAAACATAGTACGGTGACTGACCAACTAACTATTAAATTTTATTTAATTATAAATATTTCCAGTTTAAACATAAATAGCCACACTTGTATGGTGGCTACCATAACAGATACTTCAGCTCTAGCATCTATAGTGTTCTTGTCCCTCTAGACCGAGACAGAGAACCTTAATACTTTTTTAATAACAGCCTGTTTTTGAGTGTCTGATGGGTGCCAAGTTGGTGCTGCAGACTTTCTCTCATTTGGACAACTCACAGCAAATACTTGAAAAAGAAAGAATATCCCCATTTTACAGATGCAGAGGGAGGACCTGGGGAGGCTAACTTGTTGCCAATGGCTACAAGTTAGTGGGTGGCGTTCAGCCTGATCCCCAGCTCTGCTCTTTCCACTGCTCCCAAACATTTCCAGGGCAGGCTAGTGGCAAAGGGCAGGTGGCCGGGGAGAAGTGCTAATTGTCTCAGGATTTAATCCAGCTCAGATGCTCCCGGGCTGGTTGAGGTGATAACTCAGGCCCAGTTCCTGTGAGAAGCACTGTGGGGGCTTTGCGGGTGGTTAGGGGACCCCAGCCTGGAGTCCTTGGGACACACATGCAGCAGGGGAGCACAAAGGCTAGAGGTGTTTTGTGGTCAGAGCGATGCACTTGATGGTGGGTCTCAGCAACCCAGCAGGAGCACGAGAGGACGGGTGGGAACAGAATCCACAGCACACCCAGTGCATTGCACAGATCACAGAGGGCGGCTGTAAAGGCCTCTCTGCCACAGTGGCTTGGAGCTGGCCCCTGCCTTTATGGGCTCTGCCTTGGACAAAGGACAGGTCACATAAGGATGGTGCCCCGGCAAGCAGGGACAGCTTCTGGTTTCAGAGTTAAATGTTTACCCAAGCACCCAGGGCTCCCTAGAGTAAGTCGGAAAAGTAGCAGACCCACATGATGTTAGAGTCAGGCAGACCTCAGAGACCCCCACTGCAACCCACTTATTTTACGGATGAGACCACTGAAGCCCAGAAAGGAGAAGGGACATACCCTGGGTCATACAAGTTACTGGCAGAGCCAGGTATTAAACCAAGTCACTGCACAAGCCACGTTTTCTACCCATCCTCACTCCTGGGGCTGCACGTCATCCCTATATGGAAGCAAAATGCATGGGAGGGCATTGGCTGGGGACAGAGGCGAATGATAACAGTGGCTGCAATTAATTCGTATGGCAGGCACTGGGCTGAGTGCTTTACGCAGATTGCTCCCTTTAAGCCCATGGCACCTGACATTACTGTCCCATTTTGCAGGTGAGGAAGCTGAAGTTCAGTGGGGTAAACTGTTATACGGTGTGGAACGGAGACTCCAGTTTTTAGGTCAGGCTGCCCCCCAAGCTGGCATCTATCTCTTGCACTCACTGCCTGGTTCCATTTTGCTGGTTCTGATCCACTGCACATCTCTCTGTCATTATTTTATTTTCACTTCCACTAAGGAGAAGAAGCCTAATTCTACTTCTCCCCTCCTTCCTCCTCTCCTCCTTCCCCTCCATCGTAGTAAAGGCTTACAGTTAAGAGAAGTGGCTCTGGCATTGGCAACCGCTGTGACTCAGGCACGTTGCCTCCCCTTTCCGGCTGCTGTCATTTCTACAGTGCACTGCTGGTTGGGTTGACTTTGAAGTTCTCTGAGAGACAGTACGTGCGAGCAGTTAAGAGTCTCAGCTAACACGTGGAGGGCCCAGCGTGTGCACGTATTCGGCTTTAAATGCTTCACATAAACTGACTCACCTGACGCTCATGGCAACTCTATCAGGTAGTGAACTTCATGCCCAGTTAGCGGGCAAGGATATCGAAGCATAGAGCGTTACAGAACTTCCCCAAACCCACACAGCTAGGACATTGCAGAGCTGGCATTTGCACCTAGGCAGGTTGGCTTAAGTCCATGCTCTTCATCATTGCACTAGCATCACTCAGAAACTCACTTTTTCACTTTCTGCCTGAGACTCAGTTTCCAAATCTGTGAAAAGGACACAATTTCTAGTCTACTACATTGTTAAAGGGATTTTTAAAACACTGGGCACGTAATAGGCGTTCGATAATATTATCGTATGTCTTCAGCTCTTTGTGGATCTGTGTAGCTAAAACGGGAGGAGGTTAAGAGAGAGTGCAGCATGCTTTTCTAGAGATAGGTGCATTGGCACAGAGAGGCAAACTGTTTCGCTATGGGATGGCCAGCCCTCTTGTGAGAGATTTCAGCGCAGCATGCAGAATTGTGCATTCGGAGCCAAACATACCCCATCGGTTCCCTGGCAACACCTGGAAAAAGTAGTCTCTGGTCTTCCCAGATTGGATCCTTATCAATGTCAGATCTTCTCTGGTCAAACTGGACTCAGTGAGCAAGGATCTGCTTTGGAGGTCTGCACCAGGTGGTGGGCAGGTGCTGAGTGCACCGCGATCTCCTCCTAAAGAAGGAGTTGAAGTCCCAGAGAGGTTCCGGGAAGTCTGCTCTGCAGCGGGCACGGCAAGGGCAGAGGTGTGGGGGTGGGGCAGCAGGAGAAGATTACAGGACAGACCGGGTGACTCACTGACTAGAAGGAAGGACGTGTGCACAGCAAGACACAGGGCAAGAAATGTCGTCTGGGTTTCAGTGTGGAAGCCTGGAGTGCCAGACTACCAGGGTGCCTCATTCTGAAGGCTAAGGTGTCTTAGAAGAAGAGTGTCACATTTTTTCAAGCAGATTTAGCAGGAGAAAGTGCCAGATGAACCGGGAAGGAGGCAGAGAAACCAGAGGCAGCAAGACCAATGCTGTAGGCTCCCACCTTTCGTCCATGGTGGGGACCTCCCCAGTCTGACACTCCCTGAGCAGATTCGGACTAGTTCGAATACATTCTCTGCCGCAAACCAGCCTCTCCAGCCAGCTCTGGCCCACGCAGTGCTGAGATCTGCGGCCCTTCAGGGGCTGGAGGCCAAATGCAGCAGAGGCCCAGGCCAAGGCTCCAGGAAATTGGGGTCAATTTCCCACTCCCCCGAGGGCCCAGCAGAATCATGGGGCCTAGAGCCTGGGGCCCTGAGAAGGAGAGTCTGGGTTCTCTGGAGCCGTATGAAGCTGCATAAATTTGCCACAAGCCCACACAGAACCTCTGGGAGTAGATTCTGCAAGTCGCCCTACAGCTGTGAGCTCCGCATGGGCCACCCTTCTTCCAAGGCCGGAGAGGTTCCCACTGCAATCACACCCTCCTCCTGCTGGCCCGGGAGAGGCCTGGAGAGGGCCTTCCTTTCTCTTCTGAATCCTGTCTCTTTGCAGCTGTTTTCTCAGACAGGGGAGCGTCAGCCTGCATCAGCCCTTTTAAAGAAATTATTCATTTCCTCATGCATGCACTCATCACTCGTTCCCTCATTCATTCATTCCTTTATTGACTTGCTTGTGCATTTAGTTCCTCATCCATGCATTCATTTATTTTCTTGTTTCCTAATAATATTCATTCCATTGCTCTCTGCCAATTCATCCCATCTTTTGTTAAACAAATAATTCTTGAATGAACAAAAATATCTATTGAGTGATGAATGAATGCACTGAACAGCCAGTACCTGTTAGGCATTGTAAAAGGTGCTGAGGACACAAGGATGGATAAGGCACCCACCCGGGCCTGGAGGAGCCCACCACCAAGCTGGGGAACAGTGGTAAAGAAAGAGGTAATATGGTGTCAAAGACAGTAAGGTAGCGCCCCATGCAGAATCAGAGTGGCATTAGGACAGGACGGGTGGTGCCAGATAAGGTGTCTGCCAGGTGGACGGGGTGGGGGATGGGCATAGAAAACATGGCAGACAGAAGGAGCAGCAAGCACAAAAGCACAGCATCTGGTGCCTTCAAGAACGCAGGTAATTGAAGCCAAGGTTCAAGGTTGGTGGTGGTGTGGAGAGCAGTGACCTGAGAATCAGGTGGAGTTAAGGCTGGGGGTGCAGAAGTGTGAACGGAAGCTGAAAGTCACCAGGAGCCATGGCGTAGATTTTTGCACTGGTGAGGCACAGTCAGCTCCTCTGGCCTCATGTCAAGTTTCTCATCTTATAAGCCTCAAAGAAGGAGGGAATATACAGCTTGTTCTCAGATCTTTCAGAAGATGGGTCCCCTGCATAGAAGCCATCTAGGGTTCTCCATTTCTTTTGGGTTGAGTCCATATTCTTCAAACTGGCAGTTAAGGCCCACACCTTATCTGCTCTACCACCTCATCTTCCTCTGTTCCTCCCTTGAGTCATAGAACCAGATCCACACCAGGCTGTTCGGTACTTGTCATACTTTCTTGCATTTGCACAGGCCCTTCCACCTTCCAGGAATGCCCTTCTGTTCCTTTTCTGCCTGAGATTATAACCATCCTTGGAAACCTTTTTCCATATATCACCTCCTCTAAGAGGCCTTCCCTGGTTGCCCCCTCACAACCAGTTACTCTTCCCTGTATGCTCAGCACTGGGGTGGTGCTTTCCTTGTGTCTCTAGGCACAGTCACAGGTCATAGACATAGCTGGCTGCTCACACCATCACTGCCTTTCCCACCAGCTCAGCGGGGCAGGTACTGGCTCTCTTTACTTTTGTACCCCACAGAGCCGGGCACAGAGTGGGCACTAAGAAATAATCCTTGAATTCAGTGTCAGTTCTGAAATACTTACACAGAAGCCTTCTCCTTGGAATCTGGGAGGTTGCAAGGGGGCTTGGAAGAGGGACAACGTCTTCAAGCTGCATTTGTCTAATGCTTTACAGAAGACTGAGAAACTATAGATTACCCATTGGGGAGCACAGATAGAAGTACCCCCACACCACCCTCTTGGTGCCATTGTTAATGACATGGGATGGAATGGAATGGAAAGGGAGGGAAGAAAGGAAATTTCTTAGAAGAAAAAGCTTCTCAGCTGGTCCCAAGCTACATGATGTACGATAATTTCTCACTATTTAAGAGGAAGCAAGCTCTGGCGTACACCTGTCTTCTCATGAACCCATGCTCTTCCCTGCTGTGTCCATGAGGGAACTCATGGGCCCCTACCTTCTCCGTTAAAAAAAGAAAAAAAAAAAACATAAATCAAAACTGTAATTGCTCTGATTGAAATTTCTGAAAGACTACTAAACTAGAACCTGTGAGTTAGGCTCTCTGGAAAGCCCTGAGCAAGTTTCTTCCTGCTCTGGGTCCTCAGTTTCCCCATCTGTAAAGCAGAGATACCAACAGCACCTCTCTTTCAGAGTGATTGAGTTTCAACCATGATTAAGAAATTGTTTTGGAACACTTCAGAGCTCTGGGGAGATGAGAAATTGTTTCCTCTTCTATTCGGGGAGGCTTATCCTGTTGGGAGCTGGAGTCTGTCTTGGTCCTGACTCTGTTTCTGTGGTGTCCAGGGCCGTGGGAGCAACGTCATCCACTGCCGGAAAGATGGCACCTGGAGCGGCAGCTTCCACCTCTGCCAGGAGATGCAAGGCCAGTGCTCGGCCCCGAACCAGCTCAACAGCAACCTCAAACTGCAGTGCCCCGACGGCTATGCCATAGGTACGATGGGCCCAGGAGGGGAGCCGAGGAAGGTGGAAGGGGGCACGGCCTTCCAGGAACTCAGGGCTAGGACCTCGAGTCCAGAAAGAGAGTCAGGGACAGGCATGTGGTGCAGCCTTGGCGGGGTGAGTGTGCACAGTTACACCAGAGAGCAGACAAGCTGTCAGGTGCCTGTGGGGACATGGAAGGCTCCCAGAAGAAGGGATGCTTACACAAGGATCCAAATGGCATTATTGGGCAAGAAATGGTTTTCCAGACAGAAGGAACCATGTGACCAAAGAGCAGGAGATACGAAAGCACATGTCCTATTTAGGGAAGCAAAAGCATCCAGTGTGGCTGCTTCTATTAGTGGATCTTAAAATTTGCATCGTACTAAGCAACCGTGAGTACCCGGTATGGGCCAGGCCCTGCGTGAGGCACTTGAAAGGCATTGTGTCTTACCTCACAGTAACCCTTAACAGGTGAGGAAATTAAAACTTGACGGAGTGATGGAACATGCCCCCCAGTCTTGAGAGCTGTGCTACTCCACAGCCTGGCTTCTTTCCATGGTGTTTCAGCTGCCCCCAAAGGAGGATCAATAGCAGTCTCAAAATCCTCTTTGTGTGCTGATAGGCCAGCTCGAGAAACACATACAGAGAGAGGAGAAGCTGTGGTTTGATGCCAGCGATGTGCCTGGTTGAAACCAGGCGTCTGGACGGATGCATTAATCACAAGCCCCACAGCATTCTGGAGAACTCGGAGTGCATGGAGTCTGACCTCATTTAAGGGCAGTGAGGCTGACCTCTTGGGCTGATTCCCTAATTGACCATGATGAAAAGCCCAGGGAATTGAATGTCCTTTCTCATGGCCAATGTGATTTATGGGGCAATTGCCAGGGGTGTCTGGCGGAGAAGGTTATCTGAGTGTGCGCCGAACCAACACGTTCTTCACCCAGCAAACCAGGAGTTATCGCTGCACGTCTAGAAGCGAGGCCTGTGGTTGAAAAGGGAAGGCTCACGGGGACGGACCACGTTCTTTTGAAGATGAAAACACACAACCTCTGATAGCAGAAGCTCTTCCTCTTGACTCAGAGTGGGAATCGGCACCCTTGTATTTAGTCCAGGGCACTGGCTCCCACGTGGCTCAGAAAACACCAGAGCACACGGTTGCTCCCTCTGACTATTCAGACCTTACAGCCACCAGCCCAGGGCACCCTGACCAGGAGAGCTGCAGAGAGATGGGTCTCGTGGGGCCTGATGATATAGACGTTCTAGAAGGTTGGGGCAACAGGTGTGGCCACGGTGAGCAGCACTGACTGCTCCGAACCAAGGTCCAAACTTCTCCTTTCCATCCTTCCTCATGAGTGTGGGGGACTCTGGACACGTGTGTCTGTGACGGGGTCCCTACCTCCAGCTCAACCAGAATGTGCAGGTGAATATTCAGTCAGACTCTTAACTGGCCTTGTGTGGCCTTGTAAGAAAAAGGATGATTAAGTGGCCTTTATCAAAAACTATAGAAACAGATTCCCTGTATGTCTACACCCACTGACACATTCAAATATATTTACACAGGCATAAGTAAACACACAGCACAAGCAGAAATGCTTCACAACCAGACATAGCCCCAAACACACACACACACACACACACACATACAGTAAGCTCATGCCTGGCACCTACACATCAGCCAAACACCACACGAGTACATCACACACACACACACACACACGTAGCACATAAACCTGCACACAGCACGCACACACAATATACAAGTACATATTCTTTATGGAAATATGTAGCATATTCTTTATGCTACATATCTCATGCCCTGAAACATGTCAACCGCACAGAAAGATGCACAGAATGCACGCAGATCTCACACACACATTTACACAGCTACGTCATACGGCCACATTGTGCGTGTGCTGCATGCATATGTCACAACCATACGCAAATAGCACAATGCCCGGCTCTCTGCTCTCCCTCAGGATGGTGGAGAGAGGGGAAGAGGCGGGATGGGGGGGCTTCTTTATCCACTGGGCTTTTTCATGGTCTGAGCAGGACGGGAAGAAATCTGTATGCTATTGGAACCTGGATTTTCCTCCCCTCCCCGGTACCCCATGCTTCCGTGGCCGGATGCCTTGTTCCCAGATGCCCACCTTTCGAATGTGGTGATCCAGGCCGGGTGGTGGGTGGGGGCATGTGGGCAGGTGGGGCAGAGAGAGAAAAAGCAGCACAGGGAGCCTGAGGGGGCAGAGGGAAGGAAGGCGGGAAAACGGCTTTCCCTCCCCCACTCCGCACCTCCCAGGGCCCCTCACATCCACCTCCCAGGCTGAGCCCCTTCCCAACCAAGCCCCCCACACCACAGGGAGGGTGTGTCAGCGGCCTCGGCCTCTGTAAGCAGGGGTGAGGTGCATGCCGGGCTTGGGGGCTGGGGGCACATTTTGGAGTCACCCAGCCCGGCTCCCCTTCGGTGTCTCCCCCAGGCAGCTGCAGAAAGTTGCTGTCGCTGCTGCCGCCAGCGCTGCCACCCTCCCCGCGCCTCCGGGAGGGAGAGGCGGGGCCCGGTGAGATCACCGCTGTGTAATGATGCCAATTTCGGCTCATATATCACAACACAGCAGCCTGGTCCTGCAGCCCGGAGCCCAGGCGAGGGGCAGGGGAGCCGAGAAGAGGGAGAGGCAGAGAAGGAGGGATGAAGACAGGCCGCTGCCCAGGGCAGCAAATGCCTCCTGTTTGGACCACAATTTTCCCCGTTTTTTCCCCCTCCCTTTGGATAGGGATAGGCTTTGTCTATCTATGTCTCAGAGGCTGCATCTCCTTTTTTTTTTCAAAATAATTTTTATCATCACAGCCTTGTCTCATCTTTGCTCCCTAAGAACTCCTTCAGAACTGGTCTCATGACAAAACACGCACCAGTAAGCAGTTTCTCTGACTGCTTGGGGATTTTTGTGTCTTATTCTCATCACCCATCCTTTTTGTCTTTTTGCGTTTCCCCTATTTCTTTTCTCTCCCCTGCCCCTCACCCATCTCTGCCCCTCCAACCGCCGTCTCCCTCTCCCCTCTCTGTGGGGCTGCACGGCATCGAGGTGGGGCCTGGAAGTCGGGAGATGCGGGTTGGAAGCCATGGCCCCCTCCTCGCCTGTTCTATACCTCAAGCTCTGTGTCCTGGACCCTCTCGCCTGTGACATGGGCTTGATGACACCTGACTCATAGGGCCAGACTTGCAGGGAAATGAGGGGACACAGGAAAACCACCTGGCGGGGCCAGGAATCTGCCCCCTCAGGCTCAGGGTCCCCATGTCTGAAGTGCAGAGGTTCTACAGTGTCCTGCACCTGCCACTTCATCCTTGCCCCCTCTTCAGACCTTGTGGGTCTCTTAGACTAAAGAGGGCGATAAGATGGCAGCAGGAAGGGCACTGGAGGCATTATATGTGTATACATGTGTATACGCCTTATGTGTATTGCATATTTATTTATATAGGTATATGCACATGTGTATGTGCATATATATGCACATCATATGTACATTCGGAAGGGGGCCTTTAAAATGACTAATAGAACAGGATACTTAAAGGAAAGACTTGACTTGCTCCTAGTGAACCATTTAGTGTTCGGAGGGTGGTTTTGGCACTAAGAGAAATGACTTCCTTAGGGCCTGGTCGGATTCTGACAGGTTATCTTGGCCCACACAAATGAGGACCTCCTGGGAGTGCTGGGGACAGCTGGAGCTAGGCCTGGTTTTTCAGGAGACCTCAGAATGTGTGAGGTCAGGGTGGAGAACAAATAAGCCAAACTGTAGTGCGCTGGCCAACCCATATGCGAAAGTCAACTGTCCTCCCCCAGAAGTCCCAGATGGAGGACCAGCCCTGTCACCGTTAGTTACCCACCCTTTCATTGACTCATGGCCTGACTTTTTAAAAATTGCCCTATCCATTAAATCCACCATTTGCTCATTCACTTATCCATTTATTCACTCACTTCCTCCTCCTTAAGATACCTAAATGCCTATTCATCATTCACTTGTTGCGCCATTCCATTCATTCATCCATCCATTCATTCATTTCCCCATCCATTGATGAACTGATTCACTCATTGCCTCCCACACTCCTTTCACAAGTAGTTGTTGAGTGCCCATCCTCTGTGTGCACAGTGCCAGGCTCTGGGCACAGAACAGGGAGTGTGGACAGTGCCGGCTCCATGGAGTGACAGTCCAGCAGGGAAGAGAGCTACTGACACAACAGTCACCACATAAATGGAAACCGGTCACGTGACAAATGCTGGGACAGGCACCTAGGAGGGGATTGGCCTGTCAGGGAACTGTGGCAGTCTTCTCCGAGCAAGTGGCACTCGCGTGGATGCCTGCAGGATCACTAGGGATGCACTAGGTGAAGAGGAATGGGAAGGATCTTGAAGGCATGGGGAGGGCTGGAGTTAAACCCTGGGGAAAGAGAAGCATGAGGACTCAGAAGCTGGCGTTGCGTTTATGTGCTCATGGTTCACTCGGCCGATGCTCACTGAGCTCTCCCGGGGTGTCAGGCACTGGGTTAGACTCAGAGATGAACCTAGCATATCCCTGCCCTCCTAGGGAGGGCAACATTCTTAACTGTGGGAAGGAGGCACAGGGGGTGATGCCACCAGCAGAGCGAGGCTCCTCAGTGCCCAGCAGAGCTAGAGACCATGTGCAGCAGGCATGCAAAACATGGAGTGCTCTCACTCTACTGCAGAAATCAGGGAAGACTTCTTGGAGGAGTTGATCTGGGCCCCAAGGGACTGATAGAACTGGGTCTTGGGAAGGCAGGTCAGGGGGATGTTTCAGGAGACAGGGTGGATAGGAGCAGAAGCCCAGAGGCTGGGAAGTGTGAGGCTCAGATGGAAAACCAAGCGGAGTTCAGTCGGGTCGCATCAACCAAAGCGTGAAGGTGCTTAGTGGGAGAGATTGACCAGATCACAGCAGGCATTGAAGGCCCAGCAAAGAAGGTGGCACTTTGTCCTGGATGTGGGGAGCCTTGGACAGGTTTGTGAGCAGAAGAGTAGCATGACCTGACTAGGCTCAGGCTCGGGGGTGGCAGTGGGTGCCATCTGGATTGGAGACAAGGGAATGGAGTCAGGGAGACCAGAGGTGGCCCTGCCCAGGGAGCTCACTCCTTTCCACTGCCCTGAGATTGGGACAGCTGTGTCCACTGGGGACCCTGGAGCCTGGGAGCTGAGCTGCCACCTCAAACTGTGCTTCCCCTCAGGGTCGGAGTGTGCCACCTCGTGCCTGGACCACAACAGCGAGTCCATCATCCTGCCCGTGAACGTGACCGTGCGTGACATTCCCCACTGGCTGAACCCCACTCGGGTGGAGGTGAGTGGCCAGGGCCCTCTACCTGCGGCTACAGGGGAAGGAAATGACAATGTTGAGCACTTACTGTGTCCTGGTCCCGAGTTATCCCTTCACACGTATTATCTCATTTAACCATCGCATCTGCCCTGGGGGCGGGAGGGGGTTTGTTCACAATAATCTCCAGTCCTTAATTATTTAATGCTTTCCCTCTGTCAGGCCCTGTGGGAAGGGCTCTTTGTTTATTGTCCCACTGAATGTGGACAACAACCTAGGAATTCGAGTCCCTGTAAACGGATGTCCCTAGTTTACAGATGAGGAAACAGGCACGGAAAACAGGTGGGGAGCATGGAGCCAGGTCAGACTTTCCGACGGGAAAGTCCATGTTCGTAAGGATGGTGCTGTCTGGCTTCTCTGGTGCCCTCCACGTGGCCTTCCACTTCACATAGCCTGGCTTTCTGGTGTCTTGCTCCAAGCTTTACCTGTTTGGGGGAAAGCAATTAATATGTGTCCTATGCAAAACTAGCAACACCTGTTGTTTGTGGAGCACCCACTTTGATCACGTGCCGGGCGCTGAGCACCACGACTGCATTTAGACCTCAGGCCAGCTGTATGGGGGAGGGGTCCTCGTCTGCGTTCTCTGCTTGTGGACACTGAGATCTCAGAAGTGACGTGATAGGCCCAGAGCAAGGGCTCGAACCCAAACCTGAGTCCAGGCCCTGTGTGCCCCCTGCAGTGCCAGGCTGTTGTGCCCCCGGCCAGGTGACTATGGAGGCCCCCACCATGGGCAATATCAGTTTGACTTTGAGGTTGGCTGTTCCCCGTGTCACCCAGTCTGCAGCCCCCCCCCCCCCCCAACTGATAAGAGCCCGGCTCTTGTCCTTTAGGGCATCACAGATCCCAGGGCTCATGTATGGCTCTGGGCATCGGCTCCTCGCCCCGGAGACAGCGAGAGAAGGGGGCAGGGTGGGTGCAGGCGGGATGCAGCCACATGCCTCTCTGCCAGTCCCCTGCCCATGGTGCTGAGAGGCCTTGCCGCCGGGGGAGCTGCCGTCTGCCCGCCTGCTGCAGATTGCACTCCGGATAGCTGGGCAGAACCCGATACTGGGTGTACAGTTTCTCAAATGAGCCGAGGGCTCGGTTGCCAGGACTTACTCAGCACTCCGGGCACTTGGACCTGGCCAGACCCCCTCCGCTCCTCCGTGCGTGCGCCCCAGCATTCTCCTCTCCGTCCACCTCCCTCTTTCTCTTCTGCTCTCTCTTTTCCTGTCTCTTTGTCTCCCCACCTTCACTGCCTTTTTCCTCCCTCTGTTTCTCTCTCCTCCCTCTCCTAGTGTCTCTTTCACCTTGTTCTGCCTCCCTCCTTCCCTCCCGTACTCTTCCCCTCCATCACCATCCTCTCTCTTTCTCTCTCTCTGCCTGTCTCTCCCCACATCCACAAGACAGCCCTGTCTCCCTAAGCTCCAGCTCTGTCATCTGTTTCCTCCACCTCAACATGCCTGTCCCCATTCCTAGACCAGAATCCCCGCATGGCTTCGCCCCCAAGGCCCCCAAGGCCCCCGCGTACGCTGGCGCTGAACACCCAGGGAGCATGCGCAGAGCCCAGACGTCAGACTCTCGAGGCAGCAGGAGATCCCCAAGTACAAGCCCCTCATTGCACAGATGGGGAAACTGAGGATCACAGAGGGAGGGGACTGGTCCAGGGTCACACAGGCAGTACGGCTGGCACACAAGCCAGGACTCCTGGTGGGCAGCTCCTTCTGTGCCACCGGCTTTCCCCCCTTACCCCCCAACCCCCCACCCCTACACCCCCCCACAGCAGGTGGGTCTTCTCATGCGCAGAGCAGACGCAGGCGGCCTCCCTCTCGCCCCAGTATCTCAGGTCTTCTTGGCCCAGCCCAGCCTCCCCACAAGAGGCCTTTTCCCTACCCCTGGGTGAATTCCCACCCTTCCCTCTGTGAGCCCTAAAGAGTTCAGTTATAATTCACTGTGAAATCAATCCAGGGATTTGAAAGCCTGCAAGCTCCCCCCTCCCCGCCCGCCGTGGCCCACCCGCCGCCCGCCCGCCCCAGCCCCCACCCAGCTCCCCGGTCTGCCTGCCTTTATTGATGCCGGCCTACCGAGAGAACCGTAACAAGGTTCAGACCTCCACCGGTCTCTGGAGGCCTCATTATCCAGGAGGAAAAAAAAATGTGGTAGAAAAAGGGAGGAGGGCGAAGGGCAGAGATTGATGATTTCCAGGAATAAAGCAGAAAAGTCGGCCTCTGCTGCACCCTTGCCCCGTGCGCGGTGACAGCTACAGAAATAGAGCTGCCCGGGCGGCGTTTCCAGGCCAGAGGCGGCCCTGGATGGCTCCCCGGCTCTCTGAGGGTCTGCCTGCGAGCCCCGGTGCCAGGAGGACGGCGGGGGTGAGGCTCTGCTCCAGCGCCGCCACCTTTGTCCCCGGGGTAAGACAGTGAGAGGTGAGAACTGGCACCTAAAGGACGCCTACTGTGGCCAGGCACTGGGTCCGGGCTTCCCACCCTTTATTTGTGCTGCCACCCCCACCCCCAGCACACCCACACACATGACCCTCCAAGGTGGGTCTCTTCATGCTTCCGGTGGAGGAAAGGGCCTCTCAGTGACGAGAGCCACTCGCCTAAGAGGAGTGGAGGAGAGCCCCGGGCCAACCTGGTGCCGCAGTTGACTCTGGCTGTCCCTGCGGGCTCCGTGGAACTTGGAATAATAATAATAAAGGCAGGCGAGGCCTTTGCTGATCACTTACCAGGGATGTGCTGGCAAACGTTTAACAACTGGCTCTCCACCGAACTCCGATCTGTAGCATTTGCCAATTTCTGGGATATAAATACTCCCACTGTGGCAGATTTCAGGGTTTCCAAATTGCCATCGCCAAACACAAAGTTGGGAAGAGACAAGCACCACTGGCGCTCGTGCGCCTGTGCAAGCCCGCTGCGGCCCCCCACTGGCGCCTACCCAGGGCAGACTCTATTTTAAGCACTTGACGTGTAGTGACACCTATGAAGAGAACGGGGACTACTTGGATGAGTAGAATGTCAACACTGAGATCGTGTGTCGTGACGAGTGCACCAGGACGGTGAGCTTTGTGTCCACCTGTGTGTCCAGGACAGTGGGCGTCTTATCTGCCATGGCAGCTCCCTCGGTGCCTGGGGCACCGTAGATGCTTCCTAAGTGCTTCTGTGGCTGAGTCGGGTGGCCAAGGGTCTACTCTAAGCCCTGGTATCTTCTTGCTACACGTCCTGGGGAAAATCATCTCGCTTCTCTAGGCTGCAGTTTCCCCATTTGTGAAGTGAGTGCCAGGCCTTGCATGGGGGTCAGGACGTCAAACACCAGCGGCACCGGGCAGGTAGATAAACGGGTGACGCAGGCCTAGCATGCCATCTTGTTTATTAAACACAGGCGTATTATTAAGATTAGTGGTAGCGGTTTTGACTATAAATACTTCAGAAAGACAGAAAGACTTATAGATAAATATAACAAATGCTCATAGACCCATTAGGGTCTATGGACCCTAATTCCCACTTAAGGAATAGAACTTGATAGCGCTGAAGTTCTTTTTATTGAGATAGCATTTACGTGCTAATCTTAAGCACAAAGCTTTATGCATTTTTATGTTTGTGTACACTCATGAGAAACTCCCCAGGGAGTCCTCCCTTGCCCATGCCAGGCGATGCCTCCATTACCAAGGTAACCAGTGTTTTGGTTTCTAGCCCTGTAGACTGGTTTTGCTCGTTTTTGAACTCCATACAATTGGAATCATAGAGTATATGTCTCAGAAGGCACTTTCGTAAGCATATTTTTTTTAACTTCTGTAAACACTGTGTTCCTCCTTCCCTGCCCCCACCTCAAGTCTTTCTCTTCTCAATCCCCCTCCCTACACACACACTTTTGAAAAAGATAGAGGTACAGAGAACTCTGCCTTTAATCTAATAAATGAGATGATTCAAACTCAGCAATGGATGGAAATGTCCCTCGGGCTTGATGCTGGAGAGACTGCAGGGAATGGTGGAGATTGTGGCAAACTATGGAAAACACACAGGTTTTTATTTTTTTGGCTGCTTCCAAAGGAGGGGCAGCTCTAGCCAAGTGTCGCAATGTGGAAATGTGGGCCTAGTGTGGCCAGATTTTCCATTTTTTTCTTGAGTACAAGAAATCTGGCATTTTTAAAATTTGAAATCTCTTTCTCTCTCTTTTTTTTTTAAATATTGGCAACTAATTTTGACTTTTGTTAAGCACTTGTATGCCAAACCAAACATTTCTGTGGTTTGTGTAGCCTAGAAGCTGTTGGCTTGCAATCTGTGGATGAGATAAACTATTCCAGCCTGGATATCTAGAATTCTGGGTGGCAGCCTGTCTCCCTTCAGTTCCTAAGGGGTATCTCTGATCTGTTTCCACACTGCCCCTTGCTCAGGGATGCTGGGAGAGTTTCACAATAGAAAATGTGTCTCCTACCTTCAGATGTTTATGATTCCTGTAGGTAGATGAGAACTTGGCTTTTATAATGGTTTCTGGAAAAAGAATGGGAGGAGAAAAGAGAGGAAGAGAGGGAGAAAGATAGGGAGGGGACGAATTGAAGAAAGGAAAGGTAAATTACCATTTATTGACTGTCTATGATACAGAGGCATGTTTGCTAGGCGATTCCTTGTATGCGACCTTGTCTCCATCGCACCCCAATGAGGTCAGGAGCATCACTGTTTCACAGAAGAAGAAGCTGAGGCTCAGAGAGGTTGTCCCTGCCCAATTCACATAACTAACGTGGCTGAATTAGCCAGCACATTCTGCTGCATTCCGTACTGCAAGGCAACACGTTTTTTTTTTTTTTTTTAAATATGCCACATGTGCATACAGAGGATGCAGCATTTGTTTCTTGGAAGGAAGGTAGATTTGTGGAAAACCCTGCCAAGAATCAAAGGTCAGAGGTAGAATAGTTCTCAGAGACTGTTAAGTCCAGTCTGTCTGATGTGTAGATAGAGATACCAAGTGCCCTGGAAGGGAAGCCCACAGACGAAGAGATGCAGCCAGAACCTACTGATCACTCATTGTTCATGGACACACTTACTCATCCACTCATCTGATAGTTTGCTCACTTGTTCATTCACTCATTCAATAAACATTGATTGTGCACCTCCGAATGGCAGGTATTCTTCAAACACTAGGGATACAGAGCGGGAATGCCTAGGCTTTGAAGAAGCCAGAAGCTCGCTGACTGATAACAAAAGGACAATAATAATAATGATAATAATAATAATAGTTGATAGGATTCACTCACAGCAGGGCCTACAAAGCAAGGGGAAAAGTTAAGGGAAGCAAAGGGCTCATCTGAGAAGACATCCAGCATCCAGAGGGTGTCAGATCTGGGCCTCGAGGTGAGGAGGCTCTCTTAGGATGCCTTCTCACAGCCTTGGGCTCTGTGTGGGGCCTGTCTTGTCTGGGCTCCATCTTTTAGACACTGCCCCCCTCCAACATTTGTCTCAAAAGGCCTCTCCATCTTTCTGAACCTTTGTCTCACCATTAGTCAAAAGAGCAAGCTGTTTTATACTTACAGTGTCAGGGGATAGTACACTTTGAAGGAGAGTGTAGTGTTCAAAGCATAGACCTTAAAATCAGATGTGGGTTTAATTGCTGACCGTCACTGTCTATGTATACTATTTGGGGCAGGTCATTTAATTTCTCTGTGCCCCAGTTTTCTCTTGTGTGAACCAGAGTCAAAAATAGTACTTATCTCATAGTTATGGTGAGAATTAAATGAGATGAAAACTCTGAGCCCAGGGCTTAGAGCACAATATTCATTCCATAGAGGATATTGATATTGTGTGGATGCGGATGAGGATAGTGATGATGATGATGATGATGGTGTTGGTGCTGGTGTTGATGGAGGTGATGGTGGTAGGGCTAGGATGATGAAGATGAAGAGGAGGAAGAGGGTGATAGTGCCGGTGGTAGAGGTGATGGTGGTAGTGGTGGTGAAGATGATGATGGTGAAGATGACAGTGGTGCTAATGGTGTTGATGATGATGCTAATTGCAGGGAGGAAGAAAAGACAGCCTATTCTTGCTACCCACCAAGGCAGGACATGAAAGCCCTCTTACAGATCCCGGTCTGAAAGGGCTCTGGCTGAGCTGGATGTCCCACTGGCATCAAGAGGAACAAGGCTGACATTTGAGGGGCCTATCTGGGCTTTCCCAATGTGTGCTGTAAACAGCCCAGCCTTTCCTTCAGCTCCCACCACCCGTCCCCCTCCCCAGTCCTCCCAGCACACAGAGGGGCCCTGTAGTGAGACAGGTGGGGCGTGCAGCCCTGAGTAATAGTGGAAAATCCAAAAGCCTTGGAAAGATAAATAGGTTCATGCAGATAGTATAAAAGTCCTTTTTCTGAACTCACGTCAGGTAAACCTCAACTGACAGAAACTTGTATGACCACACCAAGACACTCCTACAGACGGATTAAATTAGCTCTCACATAAACAGGGGGAGGGATGGGCATCAAATCCCTGGGGGATTCTAACCCTGCTGTTTTCTGCTTCTCCATCCTTTACAAAATGTCCTCCCGCATCCCTGGATTTTGACTGGGAACAGACTCTCAGACGCAGAGACGAAAGAGTCTGGTTAGGAGAATGAAAGCAGGTGATCCTCTCCATGCAGGCCCGTGGCTGGGAAGCAGAGGGGAGGAAAGTAGCTTAACTGGAAGGCAGCCGTGGAACTGAAGCCACCTACATCCCTTCATTTGTATTTGAGTCGCACGCCTTCATGTAGTTGTTCACTGTGCTCCCCGCTGCATTCTCAAGGGAGGCAGAGGTAGCTAAAACTCTGCACCTGCCCTCAGGATACTTAAGAAATTGGTCCTAGGTTAACCATTTTCACATCATTTATCTCAACGCATCATCGTGCAAGCCTATGACATTTTGAGTACCCATTTTATACATGGGAGAACCAAGCCTCATAGTGGACATTTACAAAGCAATTCCAAGTCAGAATTGCAACCACACCTGTCCTACCTCAAATCCCATGGCTTTTCCCATGTGCCATATATATATTGAGCGTCCTCTGTGTGCCAGGCACCGTTCTAGGCTCAAGAGCTCCAGTGTGAACCAGAGATGTTGCAGAGCAGAGAAGAAAGATATACAAGCCAGGAGTCACCTGATTTCCTTTGCCACAAGCTCGGCAAGAAACCTAATTACAGTTTGGCTGCCGTATGGGTCTGCCCTTAGGGAGAGAATGGGCTGGTCACATGGATTCGCCACACTCCAGCCCACGTGACTGTTCATTTTTTAATTAAAATTAACTGGCTCTAGCCAGGAGAACAAGCGCTGATCATATAGACTTCTGTGGCTGGTTGCTGACAAGGTTACTTCTCACCGCAAATCTAAGCATGTGCTGTTTTATTTTATTTTATTTTTTTCTTTAAAGAAATAACTGTAACATGGCATGAAAACTGAGGCATCTGTGGAGAATAGAAAAGGGAGGCTCTAGGATTTTTAGAGTAGCCCCATTCCTGATACTATTTTAGCTTCCTAGGGTTACTTATATTTCTTCTTCAACTTACTTTAAAAAATATCATCATGTTGGATTTTATGTTTTGAGCATTCTTAAATCATTTCTGGAATGACTGTTTGTTTCCAAATCCTGGTTTCTCCACCTAGCGGCTATGGAGCTTGGAGAATTTATTCTCTTATGACTCCATATTAATGCCCACCTCACAGCATGGTGGCAAGAAATAAATAAGATAATGTACAAAGTTATTAGCACCATGAATGCACTCAATATATTTCAGTTGTCATTATCATCATAATTATTGTTATTAAAGGAGGCCATAAATAAGTATATATATGCATGCCTATAAGCTCTGCCTGAAGGAATTGGGAAAAATACCACAGAGGAAGTAGGTTTTGAGCAGATATTTAAAAGATAACTAAGGATTCTCCAAGTGACAAGATGGGGAAGGGCATTTCATTGAAAGGAGCAGCGAGAACAAATTCACTGCGCTACAAAAGTGTGGGCAGCCTCAGGACACTGTGAGCAGACCCGTGTGACGTGGCAGCAGGTAATAGCAGGAAAGGTTCTCTGCCTCTCCAGGGGTCTGAATCGGAGGTTAGCTCATTCCCTCCACAGCCCACTTGCTTTCCAACTGTGGTGTGCATCAGAATCACCTGAGAGGCTTGTGTTTAAAATTCAGAGTCCCAGACCCCAGAGAGCCCAATTCATTAAACCCAAAGCAGGGCCAAGGAATTGGCCTTTTCAATGCATCCCACAGAGATTCTGATGAAAGTGGTCCTCAGCTCATGCTCTGGGAAACCCTGCTCCACACTCTCTCCCATCTGTTTGCCGTGGCCATGCACATGCCTGTGCACAGACACACACGCACACAAACACACACGCACACGCACAGGCACACCCTGCCCTTCCTCCTCCCACCTTATCCCAACTCCACCAGCGGCTCCCACAGCAGCCAAGAATTTTCTGAAGGGCCTTTCTGATCATGTTTCCATCCCCTGATCCTGCTTCTCCTCAGCCCTCGTTCCTGCCAGGGAAATACAGAATCATGACACATACCGCGAACACAAATATTATTTTAATCTTATGGCTCCTGTTATTGCAAGTACCTGGGCAAGTTCTCCGTGCAAATGCCAGGGTGAGGTCAGGACTTGGAAGGTCCAAGAAGAGGTGGGGTGATCGAGTGTGGTGCCAGCTCCCTCCCAATCCCAAACCCATCTGACCTCTCTCTCTCCTTGTCTCCGCAGAGAGTTGTCTGCACCGCTGGGCTCAAGTGGTATCCTCACCCTGCTCTGATTCACTGTGTCAAAGGCTGCGAGGTGAGTCATGAGGAAAGGCACGTCTCAGCTTCCTAGAAATAATCCCGCAGTTGTCATTGTTACGTGAGGGATGGCTGACATTTACTGTACCCGCTAAGTGTTATAAATATCCATTTAGCAGACTTCTTGGCCAGGGATCAGCAACCCCCTTTTACAGATGATGGAATGGAGGCATAGAGATAGGAAGAGACACGCTAAAAAATATAAGTAGTGGGTAATGGAGTTGGGAGTCCAAGTCAGGCTTTTGTAGTTCCAAAGCCTGTGGTATGCATAACATGGGATCTTTGAAAAAGGAAGGGTGGAAGGCCACAATAATTTAGCATCCACAATTCACCAAGGGTTCGACCAATATTATCATCACATTTAACTTTTACAGAGTCCTATGAGGCATTTTTTTAAAATTTCCATTTTACTGATGACCTTTATTTGCAGATCAATTTTTTCTGCCCCACATCTTAGTCATTCACTCATTCTTTAACCCCCGAAGGAATGTGGTTGCCATAGACCCTACCACGGAGCTGAGGTGGAAGATCCTCTTGATCCTTACATCCTCTGACTTCACAGTGGGGCCATTCCCCAGAGCTCGATGATGACAATCTGCCTGTGTGTCTCAGTGACACGCGTGGTGGGGGAGGGGGCAAGGTCCTTAGGATGTCAGCTGTGTTCCCAGGGGAGGGCTGTCTATGGAACTCAAAGACACTTCTGTGCATGGCTGTGCCCCTGGCGGTTCCTCTCCATTGGCGGTGAATAAAAGGCCCTAAATCCCGTCCAGGTGGCTGTCCGAATCTCTGTGGTCCCTCCCAGAGTCCACTGAGGAAAATGCAGGTGAAAAAGACAAGCTCATGCGCTAGAAAAATTTGTATTTGATGAAACTCTTAACATGTCAGAACCAGAAAGACTCTTTTAGATAACCTAAACCTAACTTTGTATGTTAAAGATGGAGAAATGGAGACCTAGACAGTGGCCAGGTCTAAAATTTGGTGGAATACTTGAACTGGGAAGGCTGCTAGTGTGAGCTGGTCCTATTTGCTTGTTGAGTACAGTGGAAACTGGGGGCCAGAGAGGGGACGGACTGGTTGGTCCAAGTTTGCACAACCTGATAGTCATGGAGCCCAAGCACGAGCCCAGGTCTCCTGACTTCCAGGCTAGTGCTTTTTCTCCTCCACTGGGCTACAGAGCCCATCCCCTGGCCTGTAAGTGTCACAAGACAGTCCTTGGGTCACACATTGCTTTCTGTACATTGGTTAGGGACCCATCCCCATGCCATCTTCTCAGGGCACTTGACATTGCAGTCTTTAAGAATGTCATTCTGTTAAGCTTCAGTTTGGAACACCAAAACCAAGGCCAAAGCCCTGTGGCTGTTGCTTCCTCCCCTCTCTCTAGAGCAGCCCAGCATTTGGGAAAAAGGAAGCTTGTGTTACCTGGGCGTGCATTCTGCTGAGTCAGCGGTCTGGGCGACCAGTGTAACAGCGGAATTCGATCCCTCCTTTGACTCAGCAGTGAGGCCCAAGAGACCCTCACCTGTCAGGCCCTGAGCCCTGCCAGTGATGCTTATCGCCTTTGCCCTTGCAGTTGCCCTCATCTCTCTCCCTTAGCTTAGAGCTAATCGTTTGTGTCTTGTCTGGAGCTGAAAAGTATGCTCAGAAGAGATACAAACGCTGGGACCAGGAAGGAGTCATCAACCTCGAGTATCTAGAGGTAGCCAAGATAAAGAAAGGGTTTGGGGACTCCAGACCCCTCTGCCCTTTGCACCAAGTGGGATCCAAAGTGATCATTCACTCACTTGTTCATCAGAGCTTCACCAAGTGCCTCTTAGATACCAGCTACTAATCTAGGTTCTGGAACAACGGTGGTTTTAGTCAGTGCAAATGTAATTATGCTCTTCCCAAGTCATCTGTGATATCTTCTTGCTCCTCATCCATCCATCCATCATTTTACTAAATAAATACTTACTGGACATATGTCTGATAAAGTTTTGCTCAAATTGCCAGACATTTTGCTAGGAATCTAGGATATGAGAATGAATGATACACATTCCCTGTCCATAAGGGACACATGATATAGTGAAGGAGATAGCCAGTTAAAGAGAGAATTCCAAAATGATGTACCAAGAGCTATCGCCAAAGCAAGTACAAGAAGCTTCTGAAGCACAGAGTATCCTGGGGCCATTAGGAAAGGCATTTTGGAGGGGTGATGTTTCAGCTAGATCTTGAAGGATGGGTTGTCAGCCCGAACACATTACTAGTAGAATCCGCAACACGAGGAACACCAGAAATGGGAGAAATCTCAAAGTAGCAGAGCTTTTCTCATGCTGTCCCCTCTCTCTACAGATTCAGTCTCCTCCATTCCCATCTAATTAACTCCTACTCTTCTTTATGATCTCAGCTGAAACATCATTTCCTCAGGGACATCTTCACGGAGCTCCCTGAGTAGATCAAATCTTTCTATTCTTTAATAACATCATGTGCCTCTCCTCCATGGCTCTTATCAGAGTTGAAATTGGTTGATTAGATGTGTGATTATTTGATTAAAGTCTGTCTCTTCACTAGAATATAGATCTAAAGGGGTAGGGGCTATATCTATATTGACTCACTATTGCATCCCTTTCCTTAGTACAATGTGTAACACACAGTAGTCATCCAATAAATAGGGTTGAATAGAGAATGGATGGGTGGTTGGATGAGTGGAAGGAAGGAAGGGTATGGCTGCAGGAAAGGGCACATGGGGAGAGGAGCTAGTGATGAGCCTGGAGATTTATTTCAGAGTCCAGATAAAAAAGAACCACCTTCATTCATCTTTTTTTCTTCTTCCCCAGGTACTCCTTTACCAAGTCAGTTTCTTTCATTGTAAGGAAAGGATAATTGGCCTCCTTCATTAGTCTGTTCATGTATTATATGGAAAGAACATAAAGAACACAGCCCCCAGGCAGACCTCCTAAGCCACAGAGAAAAACAAAATGATCTCTTTGGACCCTGCTTGGTGCAAAGGGCATCTGGGGTCCCCAAACCCTTTCTTTATCTTGGCTACCTCTAGGTACTCAAAGTTGCTTGTTTGTTGTGTGTGCCCCTCTGCTCCCTGCGGGGCAGCTCCCACTCACTCCAGGATGCTAATTAGACCCATTTCCTGCTTCTCTCCCCCCTTATAGCCCTTCATGGGAGACAATTACTGTGATGCCATCAACAACCGAGCCTTCTGCAACTACGATGGCGGGGATTGCTGCACCTCTACAGTGAAGACCAAAAAGGTAGGCGAGTGTGTGTCCCAGGCAGCCGCCTCCTGTGCACCCCTCTGGCTTGCTGGCCAGGGTCACTCCTACATGCTGCACCACCCACTGTCCTAGCTGTGCCAGCACTCTGTCTTCAAGCTTTACTTCATTTTATTTTTACGCTTAGACTCAGGTATGGGAGCAGATAAATAAAAGCTCAGTAAGTACTTTTAGAAGGGCAAGATATAGTGCCATGAGGGCCCAGGCGAGGGGTCGGAGAAGGGTCTGCTGAAACCTGAGGGCTAAGGGAAGGGGCAGGGAGGTGGTCAGGAGAAGGTGATGGGGCAAGAGACTGGTATGTAAAATTCTGGAGAGAACACACATTGTTAGGGGATATGGCTGAAGCCTAGGGGGAGAGAGAAAATGGGACATTCCCTACAAGGTGACTTACGCCCTTTGAGCATTTTATCATCTATTTGGTTTTTCTTACCTGTAGGAATAGGGAAGGAGGGCATGGTCATGATTTTCTTTCTTTGTGTATTAAGATACACACAGGAGTGATTCAAATATTTACAGTAAAACTGAAGCATTCAACTGAAATTCATATCAACCACTCGCAGGAAAGTGGCTACCTCCATTTCCCCCTGCCTAGAGCTACCAGCAGAGTGGAGGCTAGAGCCAAGAGTCGGGAGAGAGGTGATAAACCCACCAGCCTGGGTTGAGAAGTGCTCTTGCGATGAATGAGCTAATGGGAAACTGTTTCTATCTTTATACTCATCTGCAATCTGAGCTGAAAGATCATGTGATCTCAAAGATCATTTGCTCTAATCTCTCGCTTTAAAGAAGGGGGAACTGAGTTTCTGAGACAGGAAAGGCAAAGAATCATCGTCAGTTGCGGCTGAAGAGCCTTCTAGGATCATCTGCCCCAAACTTTTCATTTTGTCAGTCGAGGCACTGAAGCCCATAAAAGAGGAATGATTCGTCCTAGATGGCAGAGCGAGTGATAGAAACAAGCAAGGTTCTGGCTTTCAATCCAAGTCCTTTTCTATGGCAACATCTTTAAGAGAGTTGGTTCCTTCAAGAAAGATGCTCTGACCCCAAAATGCAGGGATGCATGGGGCAAGACCCAAGGAACACACTCAGATTGGAGGTCTGTTACGAAATCTTTTGGTTGTTGAGTAAGGATGTCAAGGTTGCCTGAGATCAGTCAATCAGTCCTGTGTGAGCAACAATTTTCCATGTGCCTATCCTTTTTTTGGTTTGGGTTTGGGTTTTGGTAGAACACTGAAGGCATACATTTTCTGCTTAAGTACAGGAGAATAAAATTCATTTTCTGGTAATAAATTTTACTATTCTTCCTAATTATGAAATAATACATATTCTAGTCTTTGGAAAATCCAGAAAGAAGGGACCAAAAAAATTCACTTACTGTCTTACAGCCCAAAGACCACCACTGCTTTCTTTCTGGTATATTTTGTTAAGTGTGAAGGTATATGTGTCTATGTGATACTATCGCATTTCCAGTTTGGGATCTTGTTCTGTTTACTTTTGTTTACTTAGCAAAGGAAACATTATGTATGAAAATTATCTGATATTAGTATAAACTTCTCAACTGTATTTTTTGCTGTGTTATTGTTTAGTATATGGTAGTGATGTATACTAGTTCACATAACCATTTACCTTGACTTTTATTTTTAACTTTTGGATTATTTCTGTTTCTTACAATTATACATAATGATACTAATGAATGCCTTTGCATATAAACCTTTTTATAGCTCTAATTATTCCTCTATGGTATAAGCATATTTAAGGTTCTTGATACCTGTTTCCAAATGAATAGTGTACAATAGTGTCAAAGCAGGCCATTCTTTAAAGTGAATGGACGATGAAGTTTGTATTTTACGTAGAAGTTTTTGTAGAATTATGACACCTTCTGACACTATCAGTTGGAGAAAGAACAATTCTAATAAGAATAATTCTTCTATTTATTATACCTCATATACTAAAACATAAAAAATAAAACTTTTTGGAGTGGGATTCCTTTAAGTGGATTACTCTTTCTATAGAGTGCATGGTAGGAATGTGAAGTCATGATATTAAGGTTCAGATGCAAATTCCAAAGTATCATAGTAACTTTAGTGCCTACATATATATCAACACCAAGTCACCATGTTGACTCTCTGTTCCTGTACTGGGGTCTATCGCAGCAATTCCAGACTCCTGGGCCCTGAGATAAGCACTGACTCTTCACTAAGGGACCCCGGAATCAGTTAGCTCTGAATGTGTTTCCTAGTCTTTTTTTTTTTTTCTTGTCCACCTAAATTATAAATGGGCTTTTTGTGCTAACAGATCTGCTTCCACTTTAAACTGTTGTTTCTTCCTGTTGGCCAATTCAGCAGATTACGTGCAGCCAAGCGTCCCTCATCCAGTGAGATGAATGTCCACTGAGCATCTCTGTGTGCCCAGCACTGGGCCAGGTTGTACACACGTGGCGGAATCTGGACAAACTTCCTGCCCGTGGGAAACTTGCAGTCTATTAGAGTAGCCTGGCATTAAGCAGTGAGCCACACAACTATGCCTTTAATTTACCTTTGTGGAAGAGGCAGTGAAGAAAGTGAAGAAAAAGCGTAGGATCTTATGGAGAACAATGAGAAGGCCAGAAAAAACTTCCCTGAGGAAGCGGCATTTCCACTGAGTCCCGAAAAAAGAGTAGGGGTTTTTCTGGTGAAGGTAGATGGTGGCTGGGAGAAGAAGGGACAGGACTATATGTGATACATGTTAGAACCACATGTGATGTATGGATTAGAGAGACTAAAGGCCTCCCTTCTGGCAGATATGACTTCGCTGTAGATATTTCAGTTGTTCACAGGTGTTTGGGGCTTTTCAAATGGGAGATTCCTGGAAGTCTGACTTCCAGAGAAGAAAGGTGTCACAAATTAAAATCACACTTCCTACAATTTACATTTCCCAGTTTGACTTTCACATAAACTCCAACTTCTTGAAACATTTCTCCTCTTTCTTAGACACTCCCAGCTCCTTTCTGCAATAGGCTAGTTTATAGATGGTGAAAGATGGAGAAAATAGATAATAACACAAGACATCGCAAAGTGAACTACTGCATATTCCACACATTCTGCTGGACACTTGGCCTCTGTTATCCTCTTTAATCCTCATGTCAACCCCGACGGGCTGTTACTATTATCCCCATTGCATGGATGAGCCAGTTTGGGCTCAGGGTGCTTATGAGACTTGCCCAAGTTCACTTGGCTAGTGAGGGGTGAAGCCCAAATTTGAAGCTGTCCTGTCTGACTCACTAATCCTGCTCTTTCACCTACACAAGGCTGAGGCTCAGCAGAGGACAGCAATAGGGATGGCCTGTGTCCTTGGTGCACCTAGCCATAAGCCTCCCAGTTCTGGTTGGAGACATTTCACCGTGAGTCCAGACTGCCAGGGAACCTTGGGTGTGGGATCCCTCCCTTGGTAAAAAAGAAAGCAGCTTTTCCAAGCAGCAGAGACAGGGCGGGGAGTAGACGAGGCTCCCAGCCCTGCCCATTGAAGCCCAGACAGGAGTTTTCCCCAGGCATCACACAGGGAAGAAGAAAGTTATGCTTTCTATTTTCAGCTTCCACAGTAAGAAGTCTCTTAGGGCAGGAGAGGGGCTTCCTTCCCCTCATCCCCTGGCCCTTACCTGTTGGACTTGTTTAGTTCCCACCTGTCCCCTTGGTGGGAAATTTCCCTTCCCCGACACACCTAGGCTGACACCCAGAAACTCAGCCGTGGGACAGATTTGCTTCCAGCACCTTCCTAAATCACAGGGATTCGGTTAGTTGAGCACTTACTATGTGCTGGGCTATGGCTGGGGTCTCTGTGTGTATTATCTCACTTAGACTCCAGAATAACCCCACAGAGTAGAAAATCGAGCCTCGGAAAGGTGGAATCATTTGTACAAGGTGACAGAGCTGTGTGTGAGATTTAGGATTTCCTAACTCCAAAAAAATCATGATAGCTACAATTTATTGAGAGCTTACTCTTTGCCCAGCGTAGTGTTAACTGCTTTTACATGTCATTTCATCTTATCAGCACAGTAGTCCTGTTGTAAGTGTTGTCTTTTTATCCTCATTTTATAGATGATGAAACTGTGGCTTAGAAGAGTTAGGGTCACACGGCCAGTAAGTGGTAGAGCTGAGATGCAAACCTAGAGAGTTTAAACCACGCGGCACCTGCCTCGAACCCCTCTAAACAACTTGTTGCAATGGGCTCGCATCTTGCTGGGGCATCTTGCCCCTCCCTTGAGGGTGAGCTGCTTGCTTCGTGGACCTCCTGGAATGGAGCTCCTGGGATGAACTCCAGGGCCAGGTCGTTAAGCTTCAGCACCTTCTCCCAGACTTTCTTCTTGCCAACTTTCTGCCCGAACCTCTTCCTGGTCCCTGGGGCTGGGCCTCCCAGTCACTTGGCCCAGCGTGGTGCCTGTCTGCTCCCTTCATCTGTCCTCCCCTTGTTTGTACAGACACCAGCTGTTCCCCACATCTGCCTTGAAGGGCGACCTGGGCCCGGCTGGCAGACAAAGAGCAAGACAGTGCAGGAAACTCTGTCTGACGGGGTGTCCAATTTCCCACCCAGACACCTGCCTGCAGTGTGCGGCAGGCGGGAAGGGGCAGGACTCAGCTTCTCAGGATGTCAGTTTATTATTTTCCTGTTGGAGCCATGAGGAGCCCCAAATACAAAGCAGATTTCCAGAATGGTTGCTGCAATGCTTTTGCTTCATAACAACAACAAAAAAATCAGTTTGTCATTGGAATCATTGTAAGTAAGCCTGCGTCGGGGGTGTGAGGGAGGAAGGGGAACAACCCCAGCATAGTCAACATACCAAAGCTTTCTAAGGTGTGGTGGGCTGGAACGCTAGTGGTGGTCATGTTTCAGACGGCTGCTAAGAGACTGGTTCTGGAAGATGTCTGGGCAGTTGGCATGCCATCCCGGTTCTGAGACTTATTTGCTCTGGGACCTTGCGCAGACCAGACTTATCTTGGGTTTTTCCTCTCGATATTTGGATTAGATTCCTGTCTAGGCACTCAATATGCCAAGGCTTTCTAGGGTGTGCCCTAGGACTTTTCACATGGCTTTCTGGGTGAGGTAGTCTATCAAGCGGGAACTTGAAGGCTAGTTAGAACTGAGACTGTAGAGGGTAAGAAGAGGTTAATCCCAGCAAACGTCTCAGCACAGGATGGCATGTCCGATTGATTGATATTTATTTGCTAAATCTGGAAACGCTACCTAAGTAAGAACATGGTTTCTCAGGAAGGGACATTATACCCAACATGCAGCCCATTGGTCTAAGGAGGCTAGTGATTCTATAAGACAAGGGAAGATAATCAAGATCATTGGATGGAGAGAAGCCTTCTTAGCAGAGTGGGCCACAGCCTACGTGGAGTGGGGGCTAGATGTTGGGCTGCCCACTGGAGATTGGTATATCAGTGTCTATTCTTGACCCCACAGCCAGAATAGTCCTTTTACATAAAGTCCTATCATATCACACCTCTATACAAAGCCAGGCAGTATTCCAATTTTACTCGGAGTAAAAGCAGAGTCTTCCCCATGGCCTACAAGGCCATGTGCTCTGTCCACCCATATTACCTCTCTCCCTGCCCCGACCACCATCTGCACCCTCCCTTACTCGACTCCCACCCTCTGCACTCCTCGCTGTCCCTTGCACAAGCCAGGCACACTTCTACCTTACAGCCTTTGTCACTGGCTATTCCTTTGGCCAAGAGCACACTTCTCTATTCATCCTCATGCCTCACTCCCTCCCCTCTTCAAGTCCTCGCCCAAGTGTCGTGTTCTCAATGAGCCCCACCCTGACCACCCACCCCCACAGCACCCCTGGTACTCCCACGCCCATTTGCCTTGCCTTCCACTTTCTCCTTCCTTCCATAACACTTACCACCTTGGCACATGCTGTAAAATGTATTTATTATTTATCTCCAACAGTCCCTACCCTTCTTGATACTAGAATGCAGATTTCATGAGGACAGGAACGTGTATCTCTTTTGTTATTGATGTTTTCCAAGTTCCAATGAAGCTCACTGCTTCCTATCCAATAGTAGGTACTCAGCACCCGCCAATAAGTGCTTGTTGAATGAGTGAATTTAGGGTAGTACCTGCGTGTGATAGAGACTGTGCTAGGCCGTGAGCGAGATGAACCTAGTCCCAGCTGCACTGAGTGCATGTCTTATGGATGCGTGGCCACACACTTAGAGTACAGTGAGTACTCAGGGAGACACAGCAAGTAAGGAGCGTCAACAGAGTTTCCTCGAGAAGGTGACACCAAAGGTAAGACATGAAAATTCCAGAAGGCCTTACCCAGGTGCAAGAAGTAGGGGAGGGTCAGAGACAGAGGTGGGAGGGAGGAGAGTGTTTCTGGCAGAAGCAATAGTCTGTGCAAAGACCCGGACATCAGAGAGAGTATTAAGGAAATTACAATTCCCTGAGTGTGGCCAGAGCACAGCGTGAGGGGAGAAGGATAAAAGCTGAGCCTCGAGGATGAGCAAGGCTTTTATGACCCAAGCCAGGGAGTGTGAGCTTCATGCAGAGGGCGGTGGGAGTACTCAAGGAGGATTCAAGCACTGAGCCAGTCTAGGGGATCCTAGAAGGCTTCCTGAAAGGTGTGCTTAACTTGGAGGATTAGTAAGAGACGACAGGCAGATGGCTAAGCAACTGGACTGACTCTTTCATCTCCAACAATCTCTGGCTTCAGAAGTGTTACGATTCCCACCCCCCACTTGGAGTACAGCCCGGACTTTTTCATGTGGATGAGGAAGGCACTGATTTTAGCTTGGTCCTACCATAGAATCTGACCCTTATGTTCCCAAAAGTTATCACCATCGCCATTATCAGTGTCATCACCACCATCATCACCTCATCGTCAAGACACCACCACCTGTGACGCCAGCATCATCATTGTCACCATCACCACCACCACCATGATCATCATTGATTGAACACACATTTTATGCCATGCACTGTGCCAAGTGCTTTACTTAAATTTTATAATTTATCCAAAATGCTTCAGGGTGGTAGGACTGTTGTCTCCATTTTACAGGTAGAGAAACTGAAGCCCAGAAAAGGGAAGTGACTTGCTTGACAGCGTAAGTCACTGTGCTGACACTAAGTGAATAACAGGGTGGGGACTCAAACCCGAGTCCTTTTCGCGTCTCGGCTGTGCTCTTCTCCAGTTTTTCCACATTTTTTCCACTTTGTCCTCCACTTACCCACACGACCACTTTATCTGCATTCAAACAAGACTTTGTGTTCATTGATGGCTCCATGCCCTGTGCCTGCCCCGAATCCCTCCTATCCCTGAGATGCTTACAGAGGAACCCTCACACTCGGCATCGCACCTTCATCTACTTGGACTCATTAAATCTTTCCATCAACACCGTGAAGACCTGAGACTCAGCCAGGTGAGGTGACGTGCCCAAGGTCCCACAGCCAGCAGGTGGCAAAGCCGAGGCTTTCTGACCGTCGGTGCGGGAGGCCTCTAGTTTCCCCACCACCATGACCACCACCACCGCCACTCTCTGCTGGTGACCTCCCTGTTGAGTGTGAGTCAGGTCCAGCCCCTGCCTGTCCCTCAGCGCCAGACCAGACCTGCAGCCAGGGCCCTGTGGTGCACCTGCCTGAGCTGTGTGTCTAAAGCGCTCACACTCACTGGCGGAAGTGCCAGACTGGGCAACTCGCCCAGAGAGGGCAACCTGTGCCTGAACACCATCTCTAGCCCAGAGAAAAGGAGGAGAGAGTCCTGGCCCTTAGTCATTGCCCTGGCTTCTTAACAGAATCCCAGAGTGGGTGGCCGAGCCATGTATGGGACAGCCTAGCCACATGGTGCTAGGCATCCCCACCTGGCATTCATGCTGCGGGCGGTAGGTTTTCCTGGGAGGCCATCTGGGGGAGAAGGTGGGAAGCTGCTTGGAGAGTCAGGGAATCTGGGAATCAGGCTCAGAGCTCTGATTTTATCAAGATGTGGCTCCTCTCCCCATGCCTTGGTTTCTTCTTTTGTGAAGAGAGGCCCCCGAGTCCTGCTCTGCCTCCCTCCTGGGGCATGGTGCAGAGGAGTGGTTACAAACAGAAGGCAGATCCCAGGCCACCTACTGGCCGAGTGACTCACCTCTATGCATCTTAGTTTCCTCTGAGATGTAAAACAGGGATAGTAAGAATAGCTGCTTTATTACGGTTGCTGGAAAGAGTGAGATAATGCACACTGAGTTTAGCTCAGTGCCAGGCACATAATAAGGGGTAAAGGCAACGGGCTATTAAAAAGCAGCAGTCAGCCTTGCCAGGTTGGGAAGAAAATGCCTTCTTTTTACTCTCACTT
The DNA here is from genome assembly GCA_028533085.1 of Varecia variegata. Lineage (NCBI taxonomy): Eukaryota > Metazoa > Chordata > Mammalia > Primates > Lemuridae > Varecia > Varecia variegata. Next base: position 114,267,200 of record CM052443.1, read on the forward strand.
GCTGAAAATCTCTCAGTGCCTGGAGTGGGGTTCACAGCCCCGCATCATCAGCATATTGACTGGTACTGAGGTCTGGGACGGGCTTGTTTTGCTTTAAATATTCCAAAGCCTCTATTTTGTCATCTACAAGATGGGTGTCCAATGACAGCCTTACAAGGCTGTGCAGAGTCAATGAGCTAGCACACACAAATTGTCTGGCACGTGGAAGGCTCTGGGGAATGACTAGTGTGTGTGCACCATGGTGTTTACTGCTTGAACCTGTACGGACAGGCTTTATCCAAAATACTTGTGTATGGTAGGACTGAGCATACCTGAGTCTTTTCCAGGTCAGACCTAGGAACACCTGGGAGTCTGCACCCTTCTCTTTTCTGCTTTAGATCTGTGATCAGTAAGGAAGCTTGTGACGAGAGGAGACCCTAAGGCAGGCTCTGAACCGGCAGTTCAGAGAGAGGCAGCAGGAGGGAACGGGACACTGTGCACCTGCTCTGGGCATTCTGAGAGCTGGACTGGAGATGACATGGTTTCATCGTTGTGAGGTCTTGATAAAGGCTCCTGTTTTGCACATGAGGAGACTGAGGTCCGCAGGGTGCCGGGGACTTGCTGAAAGTCATGTGGTCCCCGTGTAGCACCTACAACTGAGTCCCAACCTCCTAGTAAGCTCAGTAAATGCAGCTGCACTGACAAGCATGTGGTAGAGACAAGGAGACAGCCTCCTGAGATCAAACATGCTAGACTTTGCCATGTTCTGATTGGGTTTCCTTCTGTCTGGAACATAGTTTCCAGGCAAGTTTATCTGGGAAGTGCTGAAACTCCCTGGCGAGCCTGGGGAGGGAAGAGAAGGGTGACACTGCTCCAGCAGAGCCAGAGTGGGCAGACCAGCCTGAGAAGCTCAGGGGTGGCAGAGCCCTGCCAGCTGATAATTTGGGGGAAGGTAATGGAGCTGGAGAGGGCACAAAGGGGATCATGAAAGACAGGTTTGCGGAGAACGTCTACATCTCTAATTCCTTTCTGGCCAGGGCTTTGCCTTCCACCTTTCTCAGACTGAGAATTACTAGTCAGATGGGAAGATAGAAGCCACGAAGATCAACTCTTATTATAGATAGGGAGGCTGAAGCCCAGAGAAGGGAAGTAACTTGTGCAAAGTCATCCAGCAAGTGAATGCAAGAGTGGAGGTTCCCTGGCTTATATTCTGCCTGCATATGTCCACACGTTCCTTTCTCATCCATTCCTGGGTCCACTGCAAGCCTATTATGTGGTATGTAAAGACTCAGTTCAACAACAGGCATGGCCTCTGCCCAGACCAAGCTGACATACAAGTGAGGAAGTAATTCAGAACAATAAGAGTGTAAAAATAGGGAGCTGTGATATGGTACGAGGGTGATGGTGCCGTCTTTGGCCAGGCCAACGAGGGAGTAGGTAATGTTTGAGGTAAGATCCGAAGAATGAAAAGGAGCTGGCTGGGGAAGAGCAGTCAGAGTGGAGGAACATTAATGGCTAAAGACTTTAAAAGTAGGAAAACACGTGGCGTCCTTGAGGAACCAATAAATAAATAAGCCACAGAGAGCGAGGGGAAGACGGGAACCAGGTGAGACCTGAGAAGCATGTAGGGATCAGATCATGCATGGCCTGGACGTGTGGTAAAAACTTTGGATTTTATTCTAAGAGAGAGAATTTGTTGCATACTTACCTGTGTGAGGTGTGGCGGGAAGCACAAAAGGTACAGCAGATGTGAAGTGGTCCCTGATGGGTCTGAGAGCTCAACAGGAAAGAATTACAGAGAGAATTGTAGAGAAGACATTACTGGATCCAGGTAACTGGATCATTCCACTGATAGAATGTGAGCAAAGGTAGGAGACTGGACAGATGATGGGATGGGAGAGTTCAGGACAGAAAAGTCGACCGAAGTCTCAGAGAGGGGAGAGAGGAGATGACAGGCAGGAATGATGGGGAAACGTGAGTCCCTGAGAAATTCTATTCAGCATATATATATTCAACCCTGGGCATCTTGTAGGTGTTAGACCATGTGCCGGGGCTTTTGGATGTCCTCACAACCATATGAAATACAGCATATTTTTTAGAATCCTCATTTTATAGACGCAGAAACTAAAGGTCATGACAGTGAAGGGGTTTTCCCAAAATCGTTCAGAATATGTAGCAAGTGAACATCCCAGTCCAGGCCTTTTGGCTCCCATGGTGGTCACCTCCACACTCTACCTTAGATGTTGGGTTTTGACGTGGCTCTGCCCTCAGTTTCCCCACTGGGACTGGAGGGCTTTCTGTCTACCTCTCTTCCAGTTCTAACATTCTGTGCTTTTCTTAAAGGTAAAGAGGTTGTGGGAAAATTCTAGATTCTAGATGGAATGTTGTAGATTTATTCCACAAAGTCACAGAGGCTGTACATGTCCTGAACAGAGAACAGCAAGTGGTAATAGTTGTAAGCAGGAAGAGGGGTACTGCCTGGAAAAAGGAACTGGGAAAATGCTCAGCGCAGCATCAAGCATCTGTGAATTTAAATTGAAAGGAGAAACAAAGAGATGCGTTAGCCACAGGTACAAAGAAAGAGTCAGAGTGAGATGGAGAAATGGATAGAAATTCTGTGGCTTAGGTCGTGCAAAAACAGGAATGAACAAGATCGGCCTGGTTCCTGACTCATAGCATTGGTGGGAGGATAGACAAGAAAAATTAAATAAATAAAATAAAGGGGAGAGAAAGAGTGAGAGAGTATGTGTGTGTGTATGTATGTGTGTGTGTGTGTGTGTGTGTGTGTGTGTAAATACTGAGCACTTAGCATACGCCAGGCACTCTGCTAGGTGTTTTTTTTTTTTTTTATTTCAGCATATTATGGGGGTACAAAAGTTTAGGTTATGTGTATTGCCCTTGCCCCTACCCTGAGTCAGAGTTTCAAGCATGTCCATCCCCTCATTATGTATGTATACACCCATCCCCTCCCCCACCCTGACATCTGCCCGACACCAGATTAATGTTATTCCTAAATGTGCTCTTAGGTGATAATCAGTGAAAGCAGTTTGATGGTGAGTACATGTGGTGCTTATTTTTCCATTCTTGGGATACTTCACTTAGTAGAATGGGTTCCAACTCTTTCCAGGAAAATACAAGAGGTGCTATATCCCCATTATTTCTTATAGCTGAGTAGTACTCCATGGTATACATATACCACATTTTATTAATCCACTCATGTATTAATGGGCACTTGGGTTGTTTCCACATCTTTGCAATTGTGAATTGTTGTGCTAGGTGTTTTTGATGAGTTATTTCACTTATTCTTCATCACAACCTCAGGAGGGGTACACTTTGGTTATTCACATTTAATAAATGGGCTCACTGAGGCTCAGAGAAATTGTCACATGCTCAAGGTCACCCCTCAAGAAGGTGAGAGAGCTGAGGTTTATACTTAAGTCTTTCTGAGGTTCAATCCTACATTTTATAATAAATTGTTGCAAAATTTCAGGGCTGAGAAACTGTTGGGAGGGAACGTGGGAGGGAGGGAGGGTGAAGAGGCAGAGGAAAAAGAGCTAGGCGTAGAGAATGGCTCTGCCAGTACGTGAGAGAGAGGGATAGAAACAAAGATGCTCTCTGAGACTACTGAGTACGTGGAGACCCTGCCCAGGCAGGAGGCGAATGAGGTCATTAAACCCATCTGCGCAGATGGGGGACCCTCTGGGGAAAGTGATATGCAAATGTTATGATGCAATGAGGTGAAATCCACTTGCGTTAGTGCAGGCTGGGACTCAAGCAGGGAGTGCACTGTGCTCTTCAGAAAGATAGATCATCTGCTGGATGGGGAAGACACTTGCTCTGTTGGGCTCTTGCTCTCGGTTTCTAGAAAGGAAAGCCAGCCCAAGGTCACAGAGCACATGAAGGGATGGACTGGGAACCCTGACTCAGGCCTCTTACTTTTTCTTACAGTAAAATCTGCTTCTGAGGCCCTTCAGATTTTGTGCAAAACCTGTATGTGAGCTATTTCCTACCCAGGATTTCAAGACTCCCAGAAGGTGGTCTGAGCTTGCCTGAGACATGCTTTGGTTTTCATCATTGCCTCCCAAAATCAAAATTACCCATTTGTGCAGAGAGTTAGGTTTTCTTAAAAGACACTTTCACATCCTTTATTTCACTTTATCATCACAACAGTCCTCTGTGTTAGATATTCCATTGTACAATTGTACTAACCAACTTTAGTATAGTACATTATGACTTTTCACCTGTGGTTTTACTCATCCCTTATTCTTTACAGTGCATGGTGGGTCTTATATTAATAATATACCGGTTCTACACATAAGAACCTGAGGCTCAGAGAGAAGTAGCTTGTCTGTCTTTAATACCAGATGTGTCCCTTATTACTTTCAGCAAATGCTTATCCCTTTCTGAGCCTCAGTTTCCCCATCAATGAAAGGGTGATTGTCATAGTCTCTATCTTACAGACTTGTCAAAAAGATTCAGTGTCTTCCTATTTGGAAAGTGTTTGGTACATTGCCTGACCCATGGCAAGTGCCCAATCTATAGCAAATGCCTGTGCAAATGGACACTGCTATGATAATGACCATGGTGCTCTTGACAAAAGTTATCACAGTGACAGCAAGAAGCAGAATTATGACTTGAATTTGGATCTTCTGCTCCCTCAATCCCATGATTGTAACCCTGCCCTGCCCTGCCTCTCTTATAATCACTGCTTCAGACCAAAACACCTGGTTCACTCCTGTTTCTCTCTTCAGGTCACACCTTTCCCAATGTCCTGCGACCTACAAGGTGACTGTGCTTGTCGGGACCCCCAGGCCCAAGAACACAGCCGGAAAGACCTCCGGGGATACAGCCATGGCTAAGGAAGGACAAGGAGTTGTCAAAGAATTCCCAACGCCAGGACCCGCATCCCTTTGGTATTGATTTCACAGTCTGCTGCTCAACAGAATGGCCTCTCCACACCAGGGATCCTTAGCACCCAACCGGTCTGCCTTTAATTTTACCCAGGAAGGACTCACAGTGGGGCAAATGAACCAAGTCTTGCCATGTTGAATGATGGAATGGAATCCCATCCCAAAGTCTGAGATGGATTGCATAGACAGTGTGCAGTCCCAGAGCCTCCTAAAATTCTAAGCATTTGTCACACAACCACAGCAAGAAACATGTTCTGTATCTAGCAGTATGCACATCTGTGGTTAGTACACATGCATGCATAACACCCATACAAACATCTGTGCTAGGGCAGTTCTAGAGACTGAGCAGAGAGAGACTGGAACAAACTCAATCTTTCCTTTCCCAGGATCCTAGCCAACACTATCCTTGGGAGAAAGAGAGTTTCAGAAACTGCTAAGACTAAGCAAGTGTTGAGATGTCAAGATAGCTCATACCCTGAGGCTCAGGATATGTAGGGCATGCACAGTTGTGTAGTCCTTTGGGATTGGAAGTGAAATGGACTGTGATCACCTACCTTCTAGGGAACTAGGATCCAGGAAGAGGTAAAGATTCCAAGGTGTGCAAATTCCCCTCAATTCTTCTGCTGCCGTAGGGATTTTACCCCAACTCCAGGGTTCGAGGCCAAGCTGGAAATGGCTTAGGATTGCAATGTTAAGGTATTATACCAGCCCCCTGCTTGAGGCTTGAGGTCATAATATCCCTCCATAACCCACCTGTTTTCCAAATCTTGCCTTGGGACCACATTTGCTGCTACTTTTCCTGCTGCTCTATCCTACACATTGAACAACCCAAGATGGTAGAATTAGGTTAGGAAAAACCCCACACAACCAAACAGTCTGCCTTAAAAGTGACCCATGTTTTCTCATAGCTCCTCACTCCCTAATCCTTCTGCAAGAGAAAAGTCCTCATGGGCCTAGTGGTGAGAAGTTAAGTTCCCCATGGGTGGGCCTCTCATCCTAGAAGAGAGTTGAGGACCTCAGATGCTGGAACCCTCACTGAGAGTCCAGAATGTCTATGCCAGTGTTAGATTTTGCAATCAAGTGGAACAGTGTTAAATTCTATGATGATGGAGTCATCCAGAGATGACTGGAACTGCCAGGACTCTTGGGTTATTATCCTTATCCTAGTCTTCCTAGCCCTACAGGCTAGAGTAGACTTTGGTCCTGAGAACCTTACTGTTGCTCTGAGTAGATATAATTCTGGGACAGAGAGTTATTTTAGATAAGATCAATAAGACTGTGTTCTAGAGGGTCATCAGAGGGAAGCCAAAGAGTTAATAACCTCAGTATCCCACAAGTCACCTTTGTCATCATGTTTTCCATATGGTTTTCCACCTACCAAAACTTCCTTCCACACCTGTGGCTGGTCAACCCTTCCCTCTCTCTCATGTTCAGCCTCCAACGCTTAATAGGAGATCAGTCAATTGCACATGGACTCCCAACCTCTTTTGGGGTCTCTTTGCCTGTTTTTAGTCCATTACCTTTCCACTCCCTTTGCATTAATATGAGAAGAGATTAATACAGGATGAGGTGAAGAGAAAGATTAACTGTGACATATTTTCTGAAACCTAGAGGAATTGAGGAGATGGGAAATTCTGGATTAGTCATATCCCATAAAGATTACTGCAAATGAAGTCATCTCAAGTCTACTGAGGACAAGCAACCAAAACAAAGTCTAGCACAGGGATGGAACGTGTGCAGCTACTAATTCCTGCATCCAAGGCAGGCATTGTTAATCCCTCATGGCCCTTCTTTCTATTGGGACCAAAAATAACTTTAGAAACCATCTTACTATACCACTCCCAACAATAATTACCTGGTGATCAAAACCACTTGAGAATACATCTATTGGCCATCTGTGGTCTGTTATATTAAGAAATATATCACGGTGCTTTTCGCACAGGTGCCCGCAAATAAGGATGCAGTGGTTAGATAGTTTACATGGCTTGTGCCATATTGTTAATACGAACTCTGAGATTGAGTTCCAGAATGGAGAGGCTGCCACCATTGTTAATGCCAGGCTCAAATTCTTTATGTTTCTTCCTTACAAAATCATATTTACATCCAGGGCATTATTTTTCTGTAATTACCACGGCCAATCCTTAGCAAAAAAATAAGAATAATATTAGAAGAATTCATCCTATTTTGTACCCCTTTCCAGTATCGTAGAACTCTTGCCTACTATTCAGGCCTTTCTCTTGCCCTAGCTGAGTTGTCAACCTGTGTGATGTTAGCTTAGAAGGTACGAGCTAAGAAAGGTAACAGCGTCAGCCCTCCCAGTTGCTTAAATACATCCATAAGTAATACAAAAAGCTTTGAAGATCCAAAGATGACATTACTAATGATGGGATTGCAGGGGCCACAAAAGAACCTTATCAGCTTCCCTTAAATCATTCCTCATCCTCTTTCTACCTGCACTGTCACCGTCATCTATCCCTATACTCTCCATCTGAGCAAAGATTCCTGGAGGCTGACTTCTATCTTCACACTCACATATCGAAAATTCAGCCCTTCCGAATAAAGACTCACCCAGCCATATTTGCCAAGGATATTAAGCAAAAGAGGCTACCTGATTGGCGGCCAGCCTCTTGCCCACATGGAAGGTATAATTCATAGGCTCTTCGAAAACCTTAGTGGAGGAGGGTCAGCTCTACTTGTGCAACGTACTGATTCCCAGTTCCATTTTGCTTCCTGGGAATAACTCAATGTCTCATCCTTTTGATCATCTCCTGTTTAGGACAAGGGAGTACTCACAAGGGGGCAGGTCTGAAGCACTGTTGTGTATCAGCAGCTCAAGGACCCTAAAGCACTTGAGGGTTCTGTGTCTGAAGAAGTATTAGCCTGTTAGCTGTTTTGTGCCTGTTAGCACAAAAAAAGAAGAGATGAGGTGGACAGTTTTCTAAACCCTGTCTTGGGAAGTCTTTCCAAGCCACAACCCTAACTGCCTGCCCAAAGGACTTGCATTACCCCCAGATACTGTGCCAACAACCTTTTAAGGGAATGCAGTCCTTAGGAAGTCAGTTTTGATGGATGAATTAGGGTGTTAAGGAAGGGAGAGATTAACAGTCATAAATAGCAGGGCTTTGAAGATGTAGGGTATCAGCTGCCACTCATGGCTTCAGCATGTTGAGTCACTGCCTAGACAGTTCTCTTGGTCTTATTCCCACCTTGGCAGATACTTAAATGCTAGTTGTTGAAAATAATTATTTGAGACAAATTTCAGCTACCTCCCTTCCAGGTTTGATTTAACTTGGTTGTAACTGTCGATTTGTTATAGGTCTTACCTGTGTTAGCAAGAAAGAAAAAAAGAAAGGAAAAGAAAAGAAAGAAAGAAAGGGAAGAAAGAAAGAAAGGGAAGAGAAAAGGAAGGAAGGAAGGAAACTCTAAAGTCAAGTTAACAGTTTTGAGGTTTTGTGTTTTTTTCTGGAACTACTTCAAGTGGGAAAATAAAAAAGAAATTGATGGTGACAATGCTGTACAGATAGAGATTAATAGAAGACAAGGATATTAAAAGGAAATAAAAATGCATGATTAAAAACTAAGAATAAAAAACCTATTTTTATGTTTCCTAAAGGAAATTGTTTATTCTACAGACTGAGTAGGTAGACACAGCATAAAGATTTCCCTAGAAGACATAGAGTGGGATTTTTTAACATTGTCTGTTATTTTCTGTACATTGTGGTAGGTCCAGGAAATATGGCATTTTCTCCCTTGTTATGTTATTGTTGTTGTTGGGGGACATTTTGTTTATTTGTTTGGTGGCAATCAGTGGTAGTAGGGCGTGGGGAGGGCTTTGATATTGGTTGTACCAAATATTAAGGGGACATATTGTGTCGTCGTGCTTTTCACATTATAAATTGTTTATATGTACCAGTATAGCACTGGGCTTTATAAAGACTGCACTCAGAACCACACTGAACAGTCCAACTTCCTAAAAAGCTGCTACATGACCAGACAGGTAATCCCAATGAGTTTTGAGAAACAAAACAAACCAAGTAAACAACGAACATAAAAACTAAATAGCAAATGAATAAAAGCCTATTCTTGTAATTTATTCAACTTTTGCCAAATTCCTACCAACCGTTTGCTTTTGAAAAGAAATGTATAATAGCCAAAAGAGGAATTATGTTCCTAGTGCAAAGAACCTAGAATTCTTGGCTCCAGGCAGCAGTTTGCTCAGTGATCTTGAACAAGTTATCAAAATGCCTCTACATTTGCCTCAGTTTCTCTAGCTGCAAAATGGGGATAATACTACATACCTACCTCACAGTGGGAGGGCAGGGGATTGTGAGGCCCTGAGGTTTTAAATGGGCTGTGAGGGCCAAGGCTTGAAAGTCCAAGGGTTATTTTTCAAGAATGCACAGGCCCATTGGCCTCTTAAGAAAGACAGGGAGTGTTTGTTTGATATTTCAAGGAATCAAGCTGGAGCACGTGGATTATAGTCCACCTTAAGAGAGAGAACTGGATTAGAGAATATTTCATTTTTTAGGTGAATTTTATCCCCTCCCCCAATATTCTGGCCTTTCTCGGTTCTGTGATTCAGTTAAAAGCTGATTACTTCCTACGATGTCAAGTCAGTTAACGGTCGTCTATTTAAGACTTCCAGACCATTTCCAACTTACAGAGGAAGGGAGTCACTAAAATCTCTTCCTCAGAAGGCACCTCCCTTCTCAGACTTACAAATTCCACATCAAGTGTTCCATTTAAAGAGGATATGGCATTCTGAGTGCAAACACTTGGGGCTTCTTAAACTACACACCAGCAGTCAGTGAGGAAAATTTTGAACAATTATTGAGTTGCTTTCTTGGGTCTCTATAATCAGTAACCTGTCCGCAGATATCTATCTATATAAAGATATTATATATAAATATAAATTTACATATATATGCACATGTATATATAGTTGTACATATATGTGTGTATATATATACTTAAATGTAATATTTACAAAATAAAACTGTGATCTCGTCTAGAGAAAATGTATTCATATTACAAACTGCTCTTCCATATTTATGTATCATATTATACCTTTTTATTATTGTTATAATTATTATGGGTATTTCTTATGATGTTGAAATCTGTTTGGCACCTTCTGGAAGCTACCAAAAAAATGACTTTCCATTGAAGTGCTTAAAAGCTGTTCTCATGAGAATTCTACTGGCCTACTGTAAAAAAGAAAAAAAAAATACAGAAAGAAAACAATCTAAACACCAAAAAACTAAACACAATTCCAGTCCTTTTTCTGTACCTCACGCGCATAAATTTGCTGCTCCTATTTTGGTTTATTTTTTTTTCTGTTTATGTGTTTTTATGGATCTAAGTTAAGTCTTTCAGCAATATATAAAAATGTAAATAGTAAACTTTATTTATTAAGAATGTCATCTTTTTTTAATTTATATTTACACAATTGTTCATCTAATTTATTTTTTCTATACAGTTTTAAATACTCAGACATATTTTGCTGTTCATGATATTTTTATCCTGTTCTCATGGATTTGTTTCTCCATACTGTTTTCTCTGATCTCAATTACAGGTTGGATCTCACAGAAAATAATGTCAGAGACAGAAATATTTTGCCACTGTTGATTACTATACCTTAAAGTTCTATATTATGAAAATATATAATAGCTTGTATGCTTCACTGTGTTGTCGTGTGGTTTTTGTCTACTGTGGAACTCGAAAGCACTGTTATGTAGACACACTGACATGGAGGAGAATCCCAGGGCCTCGAATTAGAAGATCAATGATAGCACAAGTTATAATCCAATATACATCCACTCCTCCAAATAATTAATTCCTAAAAGTACCTACATTTTGCATATGCAAAAATTGAAAGAGTTTCTTACATGTTATAAGAAAGTTCAGTTTTAGGGGGCTAAAATATATATTACTTTCCATTGTATATTGCCTTTTGGACACTACCTTCAACCGTGTACCTCCACAATATTCTTCGTTTTCATGTTTTTTATAATTGAATACTCGGTCATCCAGTTCACCAAATGAACCTGAACCTGAAACTGAAACGTCGCTGCTTTCAATCTCTGTAGTGTATCTCATTGTTCATCTTAGCATTATTCAGTAGCTATGTGGTAATACTTCCCAAAGAAAGTTATTTAATGGCTTTAAGCTTTAGCTTACCCATCTGTGAAATGGAAATAATAAAAGTGCCCATTTCATAAGGTTCTTGCTAGAATTAAATAAGATAAATATGCAAAGTGTTTAGAACAGTGCTGGACAGAGATTATATTAGCTCTTGCTATGAGTATCATGAGACCAGGAATGCTTATGACAAGTGTCAATAGTACACTAATTTTTCTGATATCTACTTATTTTCTAAAAAAAGAATGACAATGAGAATGTTCTAAAGCATATAAGTACTTTTTTAGGCATTTTTAGGGGGTAAATTTATTGGCACTGTATACTGAGTTGTTGACTAGCAGTACCACCATAAGACAGGTCAAAATATGTGTTTATCTGCTAATATTTGAAATTTTGAATTTGTACATAAAGGCACTTTGGGGACATCAATGTGAGCTATATAAAAGGGCAGAGAGAGAGAAGTCAAAAACTACCCATCGTAGGCTTTCTGGACACCTTAAAAACATAACCCACGGAGAGACACGAGGGAGACCACCAAAAAAGGAAAAAAAAAAGTCATTGCTAAATTCTTCCAGATAACTAGTTACTTTCAAAGTAATGAAATGATAAAAGAAAATGTTTTTAAAGTTCTATTTAATTCAGTGTGAAGATTAAAACAATAGTTAGAGAATAGACTTGTGAAAAGAGGCAAATATTTCCCAAATAGAAAGATTAAGAGAGAGAGTTTTAATACAGCTTTTTAAAATCCTTGGTTCTGTCTGCAGAGACAAAGTCATGGGGCAAAGAGCTTTCTATAAGGAGATGAAAGATCTTAGTTGTAGTGTCTTCTCGTCTCTTTCGCCGACCCTAACACACATACACACACACACACACACACACTTAATCTGTCAAATAGGAAAATGACTCTTTTCTCACTTCAAAGCAGGCAGAAATGTTCAGTGTTTTGATCTGTTTATATTTATCATTCAAGTTTTAAAGTTTGTCTAATCAAGAAAAATAATATTTAAGTTTAAAAAAAACTGGAGGGGGGCATTCCATTATGCTATACTGGCATTGGTAAATCTATCCAGTTCTTAGCCTTTGGTGCCAGAAATAAGAACCAAGGACAAAAGCACAGCCTCTCTAACCTTCAACCCAGGAAAAGTCTTGCTTCTTTGAGTAAATATTTTAAACTCTAAAGGGATGAGGTTTGACATGAAAAATAGCAGTGCTGTGCAGAGGAATGGGTTAGCCACTGGGGGGGGAAGCAGATTCCAGTACCGTCTGCCCTGTGACCTTGGGCAAGTCACTTACTTTTGCTAAGACAGGGGAGTTGGCAATGAGAAAAAGCAGGTGATGTGTTTAAGCAAATGGGACCAGCAGGTGCATCATTCTAAGTAAGAAAAAGCATGGTACTTTCAAAGAACTGACTTTAAAAGAGCTGATGTGTTTAGACAGTAGAGAGGGTAAGGGTGGTCCAACTAGAGGATGGAGAAGTTATCATGAGCCATACTAAGATTTCAGGCTTTATCTTAATAGCAATGCAGAGCCAGTGAACAGTATTTGGAGATTGACATGGTCAGATTTGTGGTTGAGAAGGATCTCTCAGGTGGCCGTGTGAAAGAGAAAACGGAGGCTGGTTAGAGCAGATACATCATAAGAGTTGAGAGCACATTTGGGAATAACACCAATTGTGTATTGGACGGAGGTGGGGGGTGGGGGGAGGGGATGGGTGTATACCTACATGATGAGTGCAATGTGCACTGTCTGGGGAATGGGCACGCTTGAAGTTCTGACTTGGGGGGATGGGGGTGGGGGAGGGGATGGGTGTATACCTACAGGAAGAGTGCGATGTGCACTGTCTGGGGAATGGGAGGGACATGGGCAATGTATCTAACCAGAACTTTTGTACCCCCATAATAAGCTGAAATAAAAAAAAAAAAAAAGAGTTGAGAGGACATTGTGTAGTCCAAGAAAGAAACAATGGCTGTTTGGATGAATGTGGTGGTAGTGGATAGGCGCTTTAAACATACTGTGATAACTGCCTGTTTACTTCTTCCATTCCTCACAAACGCAAAGAAGCTGCCTCTCATTCAACTTGTATCTCCTGATACACCGTAGGTCTTCTGTGATTATTTGAGGAAGGCATAAATACATTTGGAGAGATCCTGAGTTACGTACCATCCATAAAGAAAACACATGCTAATCCAATTAGTGATATGAACTATAGGCTATAACTAAACCATTTAAGAGAACAAAGTTTTCAGCACTTTGGAAATGCCTGCTAACAAAAAAATCACATATCAATTACCAATCTTTCTCATTTTTCATGAAAGAAGGTGTCCTCCAAAGACCGACAGTTGTACAGGCTTCCCAAGATGACTATGTGTCTAGAGACAGAAAATCTGATTTTTTTTTAAAAAATCAGTAATTCCAACACTTAGTACATCCCGATTGCCAGTGTTTGGAGAACAGAGTGAAATATGGAAGAGAGTTTGGTTGATCAAGTAGAAAGCTAATGTTTAAAGCGTTGAGGCCAAGTGTGAAATTGGAGCAGGCAGAAAAATATCTGAGCACCTGAGAAGCGGCAGGTATAACCAAGACTACTCCCACCACCCAGGAAGTCCAGCGAGTTTCAGCTGGGAAAGGGGTCTCAGGCTTCACAGGCTCAGAGGGCAGGGGGTGCCAAACTCCTTCTCCTCGGGCTAGGATGGGTTCTACAGCCTGAACCTCCAACTGGCAGCAGGGAAATGAGGTGGCTTCCTGGATTGATCTGCCCTTCTTTCTTTGACACCCTCAGTTTCTGAGTGATAGGGTTGCTGGTTACCAGTTAATTCACAGAGCTGATAATTAGCCAGACTTCTAGGATCACCTGTCCAGGTCAGTTAGGAATTTGGTTCCATTATTTTCAATTTTCACAGGTTTTCTGGTAAAGTAACACTCTCCTCTTTCCCATCCAAAGTTGGCTATTTTCCCTTCTTCCTTTCTTCTGATTTTTGCTTTTCTCATTTCATCTTCCTACCTCAATGCAGTTTGCCAGAAAAAAATTACAAACTTAAAGATTAAGGCTATCCTGCTACCAGAATGATACCTAAAAATTCCATTGCACTGATGCTAAAGGCCCAGACGCCACTGGTGGCCTCCTGGCCCTGCATGATCCAACCCGGCACTATCCACTCCAGTAGCCACTGGCCACATGTGACCATGGAGCACTTGTGTGGTTAGTCTGGACTGACCACACAAGAGATGTGTTGTAAGTGGAAAATACACAACAGATTTCAAAGATTTTTGTACAAAAAAAAAAGAACATAAAATCTCAATGATTTTGATAATGATTATACATTGAAATGATAATATTTTAGGTTAATAAAATATATTACTAAATGTAATTTCACGTGTTTCTTCTTAATTTTAAAAATGTGGCTACTAGGAAGTTTTATATTATACGTGTGGTCCACCCTGTAAAGCATCGATCTAACTGATACTTCATGTCCAGCCTCAATTCCTGTCACACTTCCTCTCACAATCTATGCTCCAAGCATGCCGAATTTCTTTTAGGCTCTTTAACCTTGCCAGTCCTCTATCACTACCCAGCCTTTGTATATCTGGAACATTCTTTCATATCATCTACTCTTACTCATTCTTTAGGCCAGAGTTCATATATTCTTTCCTGGGAGTAGGATGGTGTGTGTTCAGCCTGCCAAATTTAGGTTAGGGGCCCCTCCCAGTGACCTCATGACTCCCTCTGTCTCCATCCATCATAGCTCTTTGTCAGGCTGTGCAATGGACTATTTCTGACCCTCAAGCCTGTAAGCAACAAGAGTGAAGTAATTGCTACTATGCATGGTACGTAGTAGGTGTTCAATAAATACTTAAGAAGTGCATGAACAGAGACAACCTAATCTGAGCAGACTGCATCAATGGCACTCAACACCAACCTGTAATCTCTAGTCCACAAGCCAGATATGGCCCTTTGACGATTTTTGTAAATAAAGTTTTATCAGAACACAGCTATGTTCATTCATTTACATACTACGCACGGCTGCTTTTGTGTTGCAGGTGTCAGCAGCCACAACAGAGACCGTATGGCCCACAAAGCCCCAAATATTTACTGTATGTCCTATAAAGAACAAATTTTGCTTACCCTGCCCTATAACTTAATGCCCAACTCTTCAGAACATGTCTCTGCTTACTTGTCCAGACAGATCTGATAGACACTCTACCTATGATCTCTCTCCAGCTCAGGTGTGTTGAACTACCGGAAGTGCCAGAAAATCATCTACATTCTTACGCTCATCCATCCCATCTCTAGACTACACTGTAGGTCTCAACACTCTGTATCTATTATATAATTATTATTATATGATATGTCATTCAATGAATATACGAGGTTTGTCCTGAAAGTATCCAGCCATTGTTAACATAACGAGAATGGTTTGCACAACATCGATGTAACAACTGGGCAGCCAAGGAGAGCGAACTGTAATGCTCGTGCATGAACAATGAGGGCTTCGCCGCACTAGTCCGTGGGGTGCTAGACACCGCTGAATGAGCATATGTGCTGTGTGGCTGTCACAGTCAAAATGACTGAGCGAGTTGAGCAACAAATCTGCATCAAATTTTGTGTTAAGCTTGAAGATTCCTCTGCGGAAACTATTGGGATGATTCAGAAGGCTTTCGGGGACCATGCAGTGAGTGTAGCAAAAATAAAAGTGTGGCACAAACATTTCAAAGCTGGTCAAGAATCTGTTGAAAGCGCTCCATGTCCTGGAAGGCCTCCAACAAGCAGAATACCTGATAATGTTGAACGTGTATGGGTTCTGTTAAGGGACACTGGAGAAACTGTGTGAGGTCCCAAGGTGCCTACTTTGAAGGGGACTGAAGTGTCCTTGTCCTATGTACAATGTTTCTTGTATCTTGTATCTTCTTCAATAAATGTCTCTGTTTTTCATATTACATGGCTGGATACTTTCTGGATAGACCTCATATATCCACTTATTCTTTCTTCTCTGAGTTGGGAACTACTCAAGAATAGGTACAACTTATTCATTCATTCAACACATATTTATTAAGTGCCCAAAATGTGCTATGCATGGTTTAAGGAGCTGGGGATAGAATGGCCAATGTGCTGATAACACTTAAAGCCACATGGAATGGCATGGTAGGATATTCTCCCTTAACTCTGTGTCCACTGACCAACCCAGTGCCAGACATATCATAGTCCCCTAGGGCTTGTTTGAATGAATTCATGTCTTCCACCAGAATCACACTTTTACCTTTACCTAATGCTATAAGCAGGGAGGTGAAATTAAGAGTCAGACTATCTTCTATTCCCAGCTTCAACAGACAGGCAGGAAATAACGGTTAAGAACATAGATCCTGGAGGAAAACTGCCTAGGCTTGAATTCTGGCTTTGCCACTGGCTCTCTGTGTGATCTTAAGCAACTTACTAGACCCTTGTGTGACTCATCCTTGTCTGTAAAGTGAGAATAAAAATGTCTCTCTTGAAGAAATACCGTGTAGATTAAATGAGCTAACGTTATAACGCTCTTAGACCAGTGCCTGGCCCATAACGAGTGCTTTATTAGTGTTGGCTATCATTATCATCACTGCCATTGTTATTGTTATCACTACCTAAACAAGGGCTTGTGACAGTTTTAGGAGCCTCATTGGTAAAACGTGGACAATATTTGTTCTGCCGTGGGAATCCGATTAGAGACATCAGTGAGAGGGCTTCACAACCTGTAGAGTGCTGTCCAGATGTGAGCGTGGTGATGATATCTCCCAGATGTGTGGGCCAAACCATCGCCAACACATCTGCAAGGAGCAAACATCTGGAGGCCTTGCATGCCATCATCTCAGCCTCTGCTGCCCCCTCCCCACCCCCACCCCAACTCTAGTTCCTTTCCCTACACACCCCTTCTCCCACCCAGGGCAGCTTGCCAGTTCCAAGGTTGCAGTGAGAAGAGTAACATTCTTCTGTTCTCTGTCCAGTGTGGAAACTCCATCTCTTGGCAGTTTCCATCATGTCAGAGTTGCACTGAGGGTCCATTAAGGCTCCTTATGGGAAAGGAAGCGGGTGTGGAAAGAGAGAGGGAATGGGAATCCCTTTTACTGGGATTTTTACTAGCACCACTCGATGAAATCTTTCCATCCAGTCACCAAAGCACTTATTGGGTCATGGCTACTGCTAGAAGGTGATTTTAAAAAATTAGGCCAACAGCAAAAGAATGCCTCATTGAATCAAAGCACACATCCATTGCAATTTTTTTTCCAACCATTTTTTTCCTCTTTGCTTTCCCAAACACAACACTGGCTGGGTTAGCTCTCAAAGTAGTTTTGAATTTAAGGTTGAGACTGCTTTGCAGGGAGCCCCTAAAAGTAAGTCAGTTCAGTTTAACACATACTTATTTAGCATCAGGTTTGTGCCAGGCACTGTGCTAGGCTCGAGAAGTGTGGAATGAATGGAGCATTGCACTGTCATCAGAGATGGCACAGACTTTGGAGGAGACAAGTTACAAAACCAGAGCTTTCCAACATTCTGTTAGAACTAACACAGAGGTAATCCCTGGTGCTTGGGAATTTCAGAGGAGGGGTCAGGCACCCAGGCTTTGTATTGCCTGAGCCCAGCACAGCACCAAGTATAGGGAAGGTCATCGCAGGAATATCACAAATGACTAAATGAGTCCTATCTCTGAGGGTTCAAGGAAGGCTTCCCCCAAAAAACAGCCTTGGATCATGGTTGGATATAGGCATCATGGTTCATAGGTTGCAAGAGGCAGCAACAGAATTTGGCCCAAATTTCCCCAACAATCGTTTGGGGAAGCTCAGCTCACAGGTTTCAAGCTGTGAGGCAAGGCTGGAGAACGAGACTTGAAAGAGTTAGAGAGCCAGGTTGTTTCAGGGCTTGGTAGCAAGAAGAAATAAAAAATCTCATCCAGGCACTCCAGCTCAACAAATTCCAGGTTTCCTTTCTTGCGTCACTCTGACTAAGACTTAGAGTTCTCAAAGTGAGACTCTCATATTGGCTGCACACAGGTCATGGGCCTGGGTCATCTGGAATGGGAGAATATGACATTTTGATGACCATACCCAATAGGGTAAAGGTGGTTGTTCTCTACTCCTTCCCTTTAAAAAGAATCAGGGTGTTGCTGAGAAGAAGTAACTGTTGCTGAACAGCCAAAAGAGAAATTGCTACTGTCCACTAAAGTAAGAGTCAGGCAGAAAGAAAAAAGATGGCAAGAGTATGCATGCTTATGGAAGCAGGATGAACAAAAGTATGGAGGTCTGCAAAACACAAGGGGTGGGCAGGGAATTGTAAGCAACTTGGCATTACTTGGGTATAAGACATAAGACAAAAAGGTCTTATGAAGACGGTCAGAGCATGACAGTGCTTAAACTTGATTCTGCACAGTGGTATGAACGGGATAATGCAGGAGACTACAGAATCCATTGCCATTTTTGCCTGTTTCACTGCTGCTTGGAAATACTGTGTTGTTTTTGCTCAGCGTAAAGGGTGGCAGCATGTTCTATGACTGTTACATCCCACTGACACTGGAATAAATAGATTAAGCAAGTTCAAATACCATTAACCCAATCACAGATGTGCCGAGCGGGTTCTGAGCCTGGCCCATCCCCAACTGGAAGTTTCACTTGGAGACTTAAAAGAAACAGGGGCCGAAAATCCTCATCTGCAGCCCATGCCCCAGCCCTCAGCCAACCACAGAAACCCCCACTGCCCAGTAATCATCCTCTGTTCTGTTTTTGTTTGTTGATTTTGTTTTCAGTGCAAGCGCCAGTGTCTTATGTAACAGAACATGAGGTTGGGTGAGAAACTCTTTCTCCCTGAAGTTAGGTTTTGTGGGAACGAATAGTGATGCCAAGGGACTGGACAAGAGAAAACTAAAGAAAAAGCAAACCACATGCCTTTATTGAGCACTTACTGTGTGTCAGTTTCTATGCCAGGCCCCTTTCTTATTTATTTATAGTGTCTTCCTTATAATTGTCCCAGTGAGACAGATGAATTTGGGGATTCCTGTTTTTTCTGGTGCGAAAATTGAATTCCAGGTCTGTAAAGTTTCCATGTTTTGGGGGAAACTGGGATTTGAACTCAATTTGTCTGACTCCAAAGACCAATTTTCATTCCTCAGAATTATTCTATCCCTTAAAAATTCCTTCTCTAGGTATTTTGTTCCATCTAACAGGTACGTGCATGTCACCTTGGTTGCCTCTCTAATGATGGAAAACTCACCATATCCACCCCCACCAGAAAAAGCAGCCTTTCCATGAAGACTCCCTTAGCAGACATATTTTTGTCTCATCTCTGTTGTATTGAACCCCAACAAAGCACTCCACGACTTCAGCTGCACACTTGCTATTGTAATATCTGAAGATGGGATTAGGCCTTGGTGTAAACTGACGGTTTCCCCATGTAAACTGACAGACTGTTTTCTCTGATTGGACAAGCTCTTGGAAATCATCCAGATCTGCGGTTCTCAAACATGGCATGCATCAAAGCTACCCTGGGAAACCGGCAAAAATACAGATTCCCAGGCCTCTCTCAAGACTTATTGAAATCTCAGTAAGTGTGGTCCAGGAATCTGTATTCCCCCACCCCCAGCTCCCAGGTCTTTGGGATATTTGAACCCAATTCTCCAAATTATATTGCATAAGAGATAAAGATCCAAAGAGGAGAAGAAATTTGCCCAAAGCTACACAGTCAATCAGTCATGCCTTTATTTTCTGATAAGGCAAGGCCCGCCTTGCTGATCACTGGAGACAGCCCCTCTAAGCATTTGCCTCTTGTTCTGCCCCAGGAAGGCTGTTCCCGCACTGTGGAGTTGAATAGCTTGCAAGTGAGTGAAGAAACTACGTCATCCCTGATCATAAAACCTCCTGAACCGCAGCAACCAGGCTGGTGTTTGTGCTGCAAAACCGCCTGGGGTGGCTGACCCAACTTGGCACTTGCTTCCATTTGTAAGAAGCAGCAAGGCTTTCTCCGTGCCATTCTCTACCTGGCCAGAGGTCAGGGAAGGCGTTGGGCCTGAGGTCACCAGGGGGTCAGGAATGCACTGGAGATAAAATCAAGAAATATTTCACTCTTGGTTCTGTCATCTGCATGACCTTGCAAAGGCACTGTTTTCCTTTCTGGCTCTCAGTCTCCACCTTTCTGAAATGGGAGCATTGACCTCTGGAGTGGTCATGAGAATGCTGCCGTAGAGTTTCCATGTCTTAGGTTAGAACCGCATCCCAGCTCCTTACTAACGGTGCGAGTTCAGGCAAATCACCGAACTTCCCTGAGCCTCAAGACTTGTTCTGTAAAATGGCGTGTTTACAGATACAATATGGGGTGTGTGTGATGACTACATGACATACTGCAACTAAGGTTCTTAGCACAGACTCTGGCCATGGAGCGTGTTCAACACAGGGCAATTATTACTCTGGTTGTTATCAAAATTTGTCATCCTAATCTGAATCCCCCAGAGACCAGCCTTTTGGACCAAAGGGGAGAGTGCTAAGGCCTTACATTTGAGTGGACTTTTCCAGGTCCTGTACATACAGACTTTTTAGCCCTTCCATGGCCCCTCAGCAAGCCTATGAATGGGCCCCTTGGCAGACTCTGAGGGAACTGGCCTGGGAGTCAGAAGAAAGAAACCCAAAAGCCTCCTCTGGCATGGAGATCCTGTATGAACACAAATTCATATCTCAGCCTCCATTTCTTCATCGACAAAGTGTAGATCATGAGACCCGTCCTAGAAGACTTACATAAAAATGTTTGGAAGCTACATGGAGCAGCATCAGCACAAATTTTCTGAGCACCTACCATATGGTTCAACCTATCCTGAGCCCTGGAGACATAAAGCATGGCCTTATCCAGGAGCTGCCATATTGGGGGGACAACAGATAGCTAAAGGGAAAATTAGAACCCAGTGGGTTAAGCAGGAACATCACAGAAATATGAGGGCTGTGAGAATTGAAAGGAGGAACCCCAGTCCTGAATTTTGGGGTCATGGTCAGCGTAGCTTTCCTAGAATAAGCAACCCTTCTCTACCAGGAGTTAGCTTTGTAAACATCACTGTCTTCTACAAATATATAGAATTGTTTACCCTCTCCTTTTCCAGTTGCAGGCCCCAAGAGCTTAAAAATCCAAGAGAATTCAAGCTGAAGGATTCCTCAGTGAAGTTCTTGTCCAACCCACCTGTTGATGAAGAGACACTGAGGCAAGACTGGGGAGAAACTAGCACAGACTCCTGTAGCCTGTTAGTGTGAGAGCTGGGCCTAGAATCTGAATTCTTAATCGCCCATTTGGGGTGCCTGCTACTACCTAAACTGACTACCTCCCCAGCCTCTTTGTCTCTCTTAAACACACACACATACATGCACACGTGCGTGTGCACACACACACACACACACGTGCGGGCACACATGCTTGCTTGTCCAGCAGAGCACATCTGTGGCCCCTTGTCCTCCCCTGCTGCCAACTCTTGTAAAACAGGAAAACAGAACAGCCTGGCTTTGGCTATAACATGTACAAACACACGGAGCAAAGTTTCCAAAGGGAGACAGACAGTGAACGCCTTTCAGGGTCTGGCAGTTTTATGGGCAGAGGCCAATTAAAAAGCACACCCCCACACAAAGCCTGCGGGTTTTGTTAGGCTGTTGCCTTCTCTCCAGGCCCCTCGTATGTTGCATCGATGGTGCAGATTGGAAGGGACTCTGTTCCTGAGGGACCCTGGGCATTCATGGTGCTGCAGGGGGATCCTCCCTCAGGGCCCCTCATTCTAGGCATCAAGCTCAATTTTAATGGCTGTTAGCTATGGGCTAGGTCCAGCCCAAGGCTACAGGGTACAGAGAGAATCCTACCCAGACCACGCCACTGTGTTGCCCATAGTCCCGTGCAGGAAGATGATATTGGATGAGGAAAGTGCTAAAATGGAGTTAGGGAGCTCCTGGTATGAGACCTTAGAGGAAAGAGTTACCAGCTCCTTCCAAGAGAGGCAGAAGGTCTCAGGGAGCCAGTGAATGACTTTAAGCTGGTTCTGCCCAAGCTGGAAGGCCACGCCTGGCAGTGGGAACAGCACATGCAAAGGCTGAGAGGGGACTAGCGAGAGGGAATTTTTGAGACATTTTTGTGGCTGGAAAGTAGGATGTTGAGTACAAGAATGACAACAGTTAACACCTATGTAGTACTTGTCCCAAGCTGGGTACTGTTCTCAGTATCTAACATATGCTGACCCATTTACTCCACAATAAAAACATTATGAGGAGAACTACTATTTCCCCTAATTTGCGGAGGAGAAAACCAAAGCATGGAGAGGCTGTCACCTGCCCAGGGCTACTGGACTGCCAACAGCCAGTGGTTTGTGTGACCATGACAGGGACTTGGGCTGTTTCTAGGGCAGGGGAGTTGGCTGGGGATGTGGTGCTCCAGAAAAGGCTGAGGGTCAGGGACCCCAAGTCTTTGTGCTCTGCACCAACCTCACTGAGACCTTGACCTCTCGAGACGGTTCAAGTGGAGATAACCATTCTGCCATTGTCAACCTCAAAGGGAGGTACTGAAGATAAAACGGAAAGAGAAGTGAAAAGTGTTCCTTGTGCACAAGTCGTCTAATATAATCCCTCACGTCCATGACACGTAGATCTTCCCCAATGTGGTGGGGGCCCAAGGCGAACCCAAGGCCCACAGAGGGTGAACGGCTTGCTCAAGGTCACGCAGCAACTCTACCACAGGGGCAAGACTAGAGCCCAGAGCTTCCTACCTCAGGGGGCGGCAGAGTATAGTAATTAAAATCCTGGGCTCAGATGAGAGCTGGATTGAAACTTGGTTCTACCACATACTAGATGCCTGACACCAGGAAGTTTCTTAAATTCTCTGAGGCTCATTTCTTTCATCTATTATATAAAATGAAGATGGTATTCATCACGGAGTTGTTGTGAGGAGTATATGAAATAATATTTATGTAAAGAATCTGACTTATGATAAGCAATAAATCAATTAAATGATGATGGTGATGAGGATAGTGATGATGATGAGGAAGAGGAGGGGCAGGAGGAAACTCAGCACTCTTCCCATACGTCTAGTACTTTACTCTTCCACAAAATTCTGTGTGACTTACACAAGCCCCTCACTATGGTTCACACACCTGCATTTGGAAGTCATATCACATTTGTGCATTTGTGAATAATTACACTCAGGTCCACATAAAGCTAAATTATATTCTTGGCTCTCCAATGTTCCACTGACTGTACCTGCATGATGCAAATCATGCCTCATCCATTCACTGTCCATTGAACCCAGGTGATTCATCATCCTCTTCATGCCCCAGCTGGTTCTGCCCAGTCTAACACTCAGTCTCAGTGGAGAAAGAGAAAACCCAAGTCATCCAGCCTTAGTTAGCAAGTCCTGTTGAGTCAACTTCCTTGACACCTTTCAGATCCAACCTCATCACTGCAATGGCCCTAGCTCAGGCTTCCTCATCCCCCTTCTAAACGACACTTACTGTCTCCTGTCCAGTCTCCATGCTGGCTCTCTCCTCTCCACTCATGCTCTGCAGCCAAAAGGTCTTTTCAAATTGCCTACTGGCCATGTTACAGCTCTTCTGCTTTCGATCCAGTGCCTTACAATGGCCAAAGTGGTCTGGCTCTGACAGCCTCTCCAAACACACCTTCCATCTCCCTACCCACCCCACTTGGTCACCATCCCTCAAACATGGCATACTTTTTCACTGATATTATGGGATGGTCTCTCTACCCATAATGCCCTGTCTGTATTGCTCAACTTACTTAACTCTTACACATCCTTTGTCTGTGAAGGCTTTGGGCAGATGACTTGCCTTCCAAAGGCAGAGTCCATCACACCCACCCTTTCTTTTGTAAATAAGTCATTATAATAACTAGTGAGTGCTTTTGTTTCAAGCATCCAATGGCTTTATATATATATATTATCTTAATTAATCTTCCCAACAGTCTTTTGAAGTAGTATAGTTATCCCCTCCACAGATGGGGAAAGTGAGGCTTACAGAGGTTAAGTTAATGCCAGCTAACCTGAGCCTCTTAGTTAGCAAGACCTGCTGAGTTTGCCTTCCGAATTTCTCTGTGCTTAGCCCCTCCTTACTGAAAATTACATAGCCAATATTTAAACCCAGATTGGCTTGACTCCAAAGTGTCTGATTTTATCACACTCTTATTTAGTTAGTTAAATTCTGGGAGTTCCTTAAGGGCAGGAGCTGGATCCTGTTCATCTCAGTACCCCAAACCTGGAAATCAGTACTCAGGTATTGGTTGGAAGTTAGACTTAGCTTTTGACTGAAGATGGAGAAGGGAGGCCTTGCACCCATCTGCCCTAGGAGGTGGTGAGCACAGTGCTCCCCTGTTAGAATTACTTTGCCCAAGTTTAGATCTCAGGATCTCAATGTCATCACCTACTAGCTACAGGATTCGGGCAGGCTATTCTGTCTGCCTAAAGCTCAGTTTCTTTAATTGTAAAATGGTAATCACAATAGTCTGTGGCTGTTTGGCACATGGATAAATGAGATAAATATGTGGAGTCACTGATGGCACGAGGATCCCCTAAATGGTAGTTATCAGCATTTGTCTGTGTAGTGCACTCTCTGTCATGGAGCCTGCCTGGAGAAGACCCTTCTTGACCAGACAGAAGGAGGGGGTCATTCTGGGGTGATATCCTGACCCCTAACACACGTCTGTATTTTCCCAACTTCTTTCTATGATGGTGGAGACTACATGAGAAGTCCTATCCTTGCCAGAATATTGTGGCATAAGCCTCCCTGCCATTTTCCACGGCAGTACACAAATCAGAGGTCAGAGAACCACACCCAGCTGCTTCATTTGCACTTCAAGAATTTTTCTTTTTCTTTTTCCAGTGAAACATCTTAACAAATACTGTTCTAACCTCTTTTCCTACCATGGCGAGGTGCACACACGCACGTGCACACACACACACACACACACACACACACGCACGCGCACACACACCTGTCTCACCAGCCTTCTGGCTTCCTGCTTTTGAGAGCCTTCTAACGGCGGGGACAGTAACGGACTCCACAGCGCCAGGAAAAGGGAGTTGAAATCAGAGAGGGGCACGGATGGGAGAATAAGTCGGGGACAGCCTGACAGTGGACATTCTCAGGGGCCACAGCTGCCTGTGGGAGCCTCAGAGAAAACCACACATTCCTCTTTGCGGCTCCTGCTACGGTGTTAATTTCCACCATCGCCACCACTTCTCTTTAAGTTTTTGATACTATTTACAATTCACAGGCCTCACAGAGCTGTTAGTCATTAATTCCTTCTCTTCATCAGGATTCTCTAGGCCTTTCCCAGACAATTTTTCTGGTTGTCTGTCCAAGATTCACACCATTATGCACATTGTCTCTATTAGGAGTAAAAACCCCTACTGTGTATTACACTGATGCGTGTTAGCGCCTCTCTCACGCAGGCTGCACAACATCCCCATAAGGTGGGACTTGACCCCATCATTGACCCCATTTTGTTGATAAGGAAACTGAGGTTCAAATGTCAAATTACTCACCGAAGGGCGATAGCTGGTGAACAGCAGTGGAGTCAGGTTCAAACTTAATCAGGCTCAGACCACTGCCCCAGGACACTGAGTGGTTTGATTTTCTGCAACTGTTGAGCAAATTTTTCTCAGGTTGGGTCATGGCAGTGGAAAGCCACAGCAATCTCATAGCTTAGCGAAGGTCTAGGACCCCGGGCTTAGGAAAGGGTACACAGGAGAGGCATTTAGAAACTCCACCTGTATACTTGCAGGAACATAAACCCGATGATAATACAACTCGGAAGAGCATCTTGGAGCTTAGATTGTTGGAGGTGGAGAGGCCCCCTAGGGCTCCTGGGTTGGAAGAATCCCTTTCTGCCTTGTTTCCCTTACATTACCCTTCCCCGTATGAATCCCAGCCCTGGGGGAAAAAGCCTCAACATGGAGGTTTTCAGGAAGGGAACAGTTGATTTTACGAGTACTCACCAGATCGGAAAGGAGGCATACTTTTAACTGCTTGTATTTTACTGTTATTCAGTGTCTTCTCTTCTGAATACCCACAGTGCCCTACTCCATTCTCTTTAACAGGTATCATCTTTGCATTATGACACACCTGACCCACATCCCATTCCCTCTAACTAGCTAGCTTATCTGGGCTAATACAAGGGTGTTAAGAATTTATAATGCCTCTTTGTAGTCATTACCCTTCCAGGGAACACCCTGGAAGCAGCACAATTGCCATTTAAAAGGAGATTATACCTCAATAAAGCTGTTTTAAAAGTAGATGAATAAAAGGAGATTCCAATGCTGGAGTGTCTCCCTCATGACCACAGCATCCAAGCTGCCATCACCTCTTGTCTGGAAAATGTCAATGGCCACCATCTGTTTGGGGCTTTCTTCAATTTATCCTTCACCCCGAGCTAGAATGATTTTCCTTAAAGAGCAAGTTGACTAGTTTAGTCATTTGTTAAAGTTCTGCAGAGGCTCCTGGTTACTTCCAGATACTGTCAAGCTTCTTGTCCAAAGCTTCCAATGCCCTGCCAAGCCTCCAGCCTCCCCACTTCCCAACTTGATCGCTATTCTCAATGAAAGTGCTTGCATGTGTTAAATTTTCTCTTACCTCTGGGCTTCTGTTCATGGCGTCCCCCCTGCCTAGAGCAAATCCCATCCTTATTCCTCCTCATCCTTTGGGCTTAAGCATCACTTTTTCGAGGAAGCCTTTCAGGACACCTCCAGTGTGTGTCATGACCCATCAATGAGTTCATGGTTCCTCTGTCCTCTAACCTCCATTCTTCCTCTATCACGGCCTAAAATCACTAGACTGCTTCTCTACAATTTCCACTGTGCCATAAGTTCCCTGAGGGAAAGAAGCTTCTCTGTCTTTATTTGCATGCCCTGGGCCTGGCCATAACAGATCTCAATAAATATTTCTTGAGTGAATAAACAGAGGTCCCCCAACACAATGGCTAAGAAACACCACCCAAGCAGAAGAGAGACAATAGGAATTTTTAATGCATGGAAAGTCCTGCAGGGACTCTGGGCAGACCCATAGGTATCAGGAAGAGGCAGGGGTCCTGCAAACTCAGTAACGTCTGGGGAGAAAAATAAAAGAGAAGTCCTTAAAGACCCAAGCTTCCTCACTGCAACAATCCCCAGGGCTTCCTTCCTGATGTTGCAGAGGTAAAACTGTCTCTCCACAGGTCTTCTCCGGGGGTCCAGGGAAGGGAGGAAGCCGAGTGTGGCAGGAGGGAGGAAGAAGAGGAAAGGCCGCTTGGTCTCCACCTGAAAGCTCCTGCCTCAGGACTGACTGCCATCCATAAGAAAAGGTTTAAAAAGGAGGGGCTTTTCATAGACTCAAATAATATCTTAGAAAAAATAAAAGATAGAGAAAAGTGAGTAATTCCATTGGTTACAAAGTTCTCAGTCCGCTATCCACAGGAGAAACAGTTTGCTTTGGCCTTGCTGGCCAGCTTCACCTGCCAGGCCCATCCTCAGCTGGCCCCCAGCCCACCCAGGCCCCAGGATCCACGAGAATACTGTCCCCTCCCACGGAGAGTCTGTGCTCACGGAGGGCAGCACCCTCCCTCACCGGCCCTTGGACTCCCCGTACGTGTTTCGGGCCATGGACACCATCTTCTCCTCACATGTGACTTTGGTGTCCTTGAGGATGCTGTACCACACCATGCCCGCAGGCCGGACCTCCTCGCTGCGGCAGAAGAGATAGGGCACCGTGTCCACGCGGCTCTGGATGTAGGCGCTTCGCAGGAGGCTGGAGCAGTGGCTGCTCACCCTCTCCAGCCGCCGCAGGATCAGGTGGGCCTTCCTGAAAGGCAAGACGAGACCGCGGTGATTAAGGACGGTGCCCAGAGCGAGGGTGAGGCCTTTCAGGGGGTGAATCAAGGTCAACAAACAAACGAGCACTTCTCGTCCCAACAGTTTCCTATCCATTCCTGACCTGAGTGTGGCATTTCAAACACCTATTCAAAAATCACCTTAGAACCTGTCCACGTTAATTGTGCAATGTATACAAAATGAAAGAGAGGTATATAGACTTTGGCCTCGAGTTTTCACTTCTAGGATATGGGAACCCTAGGAGTTAGAAGATCACCAGCCTTGGGACTCTGACCAAATAGAAATGATGATAATAATGATAAAAAAAAACAACGATAATAACTAAAACTTACTGACACTTACCATGTGCTAGCTAGACACTGGGTATGCACTTTACACACATCTCAGAAAATGCATTTATTCACTTCTAGAAACATCATGAAAAAAATAAAATTAAAATAAAGAATTGTATTTAGTCTTCACATCAGTCCTGAATGTATTATTCTTTCCACCCCCATTTAATGGGTGAGGTGCCCAAGCACAGCTCAGAGTAATGACATAACTTGACCACGTCAAACACCAACCAAGGTGACCACTGCAGTTGAGCATTCGAATCTAGGCCAGAACACCCCCAAAGACCCTCTCCAACTGCCTGTTTTCTTGCTTTGTAAACTCTTTTCTCCCAGTTAGGAAATTTGGAAATCTTGCCCTCTGTGATTCCCTTTCCTCAATGCCTAAATATATATGTCTCCAACTCAGAACTTCTCTGTCTCTCATTTTTTTTCCTGTCTCTAAGAGAGTGAGGATGGTCTCATCTTCATACGTTGAGTATGAGAAATGCCCAATGCCTGGCACAGAGTAAGCTTCCAATAAATGATAGGTACTATTACAAAGAATTATTATAATGATGCCTCGGGATCGAGGTCACGGTGAACACTGGTCTTAGCAAGGGTTATTCTGTACTCTGGCGGTCATCATTAGAAACTTATCCAGAGCCCCAGATCCAGCACCAGAGAGGATCTGTGAGAGACCTGAAGGCTGCACAGACAAGATAGGGAGGATCTTTGAGATCACCTAATTTTTCAACATTTTGGGCTGGATAATTTTTTGCTGTGGGAGTAATGCTGTAGGATGTTTAGTAGCATTCCAGGGCCTCAACCCACCACCAATACAGCCTCTGCCTCAGTCGTGACAATGAAACTGTCTCCAGACATTGCCAAGTGTCCATTGGGGAGCAAAATCGCCCCAGATGAGAACCAGTGACCTAGTCTGACTGACGCTGATTTAAAATCTTGAAACCAAGGCTTACAGAGGGAATGGAATGTCCTTTTCCCAGGTCACACTACGAGTCAGCTTCAGGGTCAAGGTGCCCATCTCCATGTGGAACCTACTTTTCTCCACATTCCAGCATCTCCAACATGCCCAGCCACCCTGGGAGGCTACAGGAGAGGCTCTCTCTCCTGCTGTCCTCTCTATGCACCCCCCTGAAGGAGTTTTACGACAACAGACCCCACAAATGGGAGACTGTGTTAGGCACCTGCATGGCAGCTGAAAAAGGACCAGGCTTATGTGTGTATGTTTTGTGGGCACGATTTATGAGGTGCCTTTCAAAAAGTCCTCTTTGTACAGTTCACCACTTGGGCGGAATAGTTCCTGAGGTGCCAAGAATTCATCACTCCATAATCACACTCTATCCACGGGCCTCTCTCCTCTCGGGCAAGTGCCCCCCCAAGAGGAGCCTGAGGGGTTTATTTTTCACCCCTCCTCATCTGAGCTCTTGCTCTGTTCCCTAGTAACTCTGTGTCCTTGGGAAACTGACGTGAACATCTCTAAACCTGTTTCTTTATGTGAAAAGCAGGGCTGTTGTGAAGTTGAAGGAGATAAAGTGATTCCTTGCTCATTTATTGAGCATGTAGTATATGGCGGAGCTTCTGATACGGTGGGAAAGACAG
>CM052443.1:114297500-114324979 GCA_028533085.1 Varecia variegata
CTCATTGGAGATAGGACTCAGTACTGCTGGAATAGGAAGCTAGAGGTGAAGAAAGGACATCACACATTAATTTATTGTTGTATCAGCAGGCAAGATCAAGACAGAGATTGCTTGTGAAGGAATCAGGGGCTGGGCCCAGATGCCACTAGGCTGGGAACTGTAGAACCTTCAACTGATCATTCTATTCCTAGTACCACTACCCAATCAGCTGTTGACACAGTTATCAGACAGAGACTCAATTTCTAAAGGGCCCTGACATGGAGAAAAAGAAGAGAGGCAGTAAACAAAAGTTCCCGTTGTCCTCTCTCCCTCCTCCCTGCCTCCTTCAATTGAGCTTAAATGTCTCTAAGCTTAACGAAAGTCAAGGGCAGAACGCCGTTGCAAAAATTGGAACACAACCTTCAGAAGTGGAGAGGGTAGAGATTAAGGGAAGTAATGACTCCATTCATACTGCCCTGGTCAGGCCATATCTGGGGAACCCTAATCACACCTGGTAAAAGGGAGATATGTAACTGCAGCCAGATCGTGATGCAGAAGGGCATCTCAAAAGCAAGCCTTCTGAGCTGGAGGCAGGAATAGAGTGTGTCCACAGCAGAGGGGATTTAGGCAAATGATTATGTTGTTCTAGCAACTGAAGACAAGTGAGCAAGAAACTGAGGGTCAGGGAAGATAATGGCTATAAGTGATGGAGTATCCGCCATGTGCCAGACACTGTACCTATGTGACATCATCTTAAATTTAATCCTCACCACAATTTTGGGGTGTATACTTTATTCCAAGTCTACAGGTGGTAAAAGTGAGTCTTAGGCCACTCTTGTGATTTGAAAAGGGTGACAGTGTGACAGAACAGGGTCTTAAATCTCTGCTGCAAAGGCACCCAAGCATCATTGACAAAAGCACCCTAAAATTAACAGAAGGCAAATTTGGCTCAATATAATAATGTAAAACTAGAGTCCTGTAAATGTAGAATGGGTTCTTCTATATGGTAGTGGGGCTCCCATCACTGAAGGTGATCAAATCAAGTATGTTTTAGAGAGGACTAGCTAGTAGTGGGAATTGGAGCAGGTGTTGGTTGTTGGTTGGTTGGTTGGTTGGTTGTTTTTAATCCAAAAGGCATGGGAGACTTGGTTCACAGAGAACTACCATCTGACGAGCAGTTCACAACAGAACTTGCTGTTACACGATTGCCAAAGAATTGAATTCCTGAGATGAGAGGACCCCTTTTGATGAGGTTCTATCCGTGCTTCAAAATCATGCTAAAATTTCATCTTCAGGAAGTCTTCCAGATCTTCCCAGCTATCGTAAGTTATGTTTTCCCTTTTGCTGCTGAAGCATTTTATCTTCCTGTTGAGATCCATATCATGTTCTCTGCTAGCTGTGTACATACCTTGGAATACAGTGTGTTATACTGAACAGGACAGTGGTTTGACATCAGAAGACAGTATTTTGAATTTGGGCTCTGACACTTACTAGCTGTCTAAGCTTCAACAACTTACATAACTGATTCTCTGTTGCTTCATCTTCAAAATCTATTGTTCAGCAGATAAAATAATATGTAAATGACTGGGCCTTTAATAGGTACTCAAGTAATATTTCCCACTTGGACAATGTAGGGTTTCTCTGGTGTCCAGCTCCTGACTGTGCAAGAAGAAGGCATTAATAAATGCAAATTGACTTGAATTGAGGAAATTTTCAGTCTTGAGTTTTCAAATACAGCAATTCTCTAGCATGGGTAATAAAGGGAATTAAATGGCACAAGAGCATCTTGTGGACCTAAGGAAATAATCAAGCAAGTGGGCAAAAGGTTTATGTAGATTTGTTTGTAATAGAAAAGAAATTGGAAGAAATCTAGTTGGTCCTTAATAGAGAATTAGACTAGGCCAGGTGCAGTGGCTCACATCTGTAATCCCAGCAACTTTGGGAGGCTGAGGCAGGAGGATCACTTGAGGCCACGAGTTTGACAGCAGCCTGGGCAACATAGAAAGACCCTGTCTCTACAAAAAAAAAAAAAAAAAATAATAATAATAAAATAGATGGGAGTGGTGGTGTGTTCCTGTTGTCTTAGCTACTAGGGAGGCTGAGGTGAAGGATTGCTTGAGCCCAGGAGTTAGGAGTTACAAATTACAATGAGCTATGATCATGCCACTGCACTCCAGCCTGGGCAACAGAATGAGAAAAAAAAAAAAAAAAGGAAGGAAGGAAGGAAGGAAAGAGAGAGAGAGAGAGAGAACTAATGTGTGATACATTCATATATTTGCATTGCCAAAGCGCCCTTCAAAAAGACAACATTTATGTATACATCCATGGGAAAAAACTTACACAGCATACGTTAAGTGGAAATAGGCAGATAATAGAACATAGTATACTCTATATATTTGTTAAACATAGCAGAGATGATAGAGATGGAGATGTGTTTGTAGACATAGACATATCCTCAAGCCTGTATCTGTTTCCCTATTTTCATGCACATCCATATCTATGTATGCAAAGGTGTATGTACAATGTTAATCTAATCTTTGGGGTAGGCTTGGGATAGGGATTCACAGGTGCAAAATTTTCACTTTCTATTTTACATACTTCTATAGCAGTTGGATGTTATAGAATGAGCTATAATTATTTTGGAACAAAATGTATTAAAGGCATTTCCATTTTGAAAACATGAATATATACACATATATATTAAAGCTGGTATGATGAATTTGTGCAATGAGGCCATGGTTTTATGACTTCCCAGTAGTGCCCCAGGGTTGCTTTCAGAATAACCTACATCAAATTTAGCCTCAGATCCCCCCTATCAAACAGAAAGTCAGTAGCTCAGGTACTGCCACCGGATATATATCTTCAATACCAGGTTTGATATGTGATTCGTAAGGTGACTAGTGAAAATGTCTGCATTTGATTTCCTCTTCTCCTTGTTCCCTCATAAGAAATAATGAGACTTTTTAAAACATCCATTCCTTGACTGATGGTAAGAACAACTGAGTCTCTCAACTGAGCCAAAACTATTTCAGTTGGAGGTGATAGGAACTTCAAGATGATAACTAACCTTGCTATGTACTATCAGTGGGAAAACGGATCCATGGGACACTTGTTTAAAGTCATAATGTGTTTTGTTAGTATTTCTCCATTCTAAGATATCTTCACTATGAGATGCCATTGCTTTAATAATAGCCTTTTAAGAAAAGAAGAAAGAATACAACACTGAATGTGCTCATCCACTGTGAATAATACATCCTCATTTTAGAAAAGTCAAAGTATGTAGAAAAAAATTAAAAGTGCATCTGAGATTATAGGAATATGACCCTAAAAGCCTAACTCTGCTCTTATTCCCAGTATCTTAAAAATTCTAAAAGAGTTAATGCAATATATCTTAAGAAGGAAAGTAATGAAGTCTTGGAAGAATGTACAATGAATGACACTCTAGGTTTGCTTATTTTCACTAAGAACATAGCAGTGGATGTGTCAACTCTTTTCAGATGTCTTGCTATGTTGAGAAAGATCCCAGGCTGAACCCAGCCTGGGATGATTTCTGTGATCTATTAGCAATGTCTGCCATAGAAGTAAGAGGGGCTGACATCATAAATATACCATTCCTAGTCTAGATAGATCGATTTCACTGAAATAAAATCTCTTCAAGTGCTTTCTCTCTTCTCTCTATCAATTTGATCAAATATAACTGAAAGTATAGAGAAGACTAAGAGTGGTCAAGGATGTTCTGACCAGAGAAAATTCTGGTCCCTGGCCACTAATGATCTCAGTTTTTTTAAGTAGGTTCCTAATAGGAACCTTATGGCTGGGACAGCTGGTATCAGCAGGTCTTCTTTGAGCAGCTGTTTGCAGTAACCTGTAGTTGTCATGAGAACCAGGCTCTGGGGGACACCAGCTTGACAGATTTATTAGGCAGAGGTAAGAGACACCCTTTTGTCACTAAATCTTATGGGGGCATATGACCACACATCTAGAGAGGAATTGAAAACATTTTGGGGTTTGGTGACTATACAGGCCAAGAGAAACCTGATGGAGCTCATCCCATGACACCAGTCCTCAGAGTGTTCTTGGGAAAAGCTCTTTTCATTCTGGCCAGCCTGGGTCCCTGAGCAACAGGACATACAGGGCTGGAGGTGAAAAGACACCCACGGTGTGCCTGTTTTCTGGTCTCTAGGACCTTCGGGGCTTTCTGGTTCCTCGGCTTCTCAGCTGGGAGGGACTTTGGAGTGAAGCCCTTTTATGTTATAAATGAGGTCCAGAATGGGATAAAATTTGTCCAAGGTCACACAGCAAGTAAGTGACAAAGCAAGGACATAAGCCCTGGACTCCTGACTTTGGAGAAATGTCTTGCTCTCTCTTTTTTCCACTTTGAAGTTCTACACACTTGCTAACCCTTGAGAGGCATAGCAAATGTACCCAAATCTCTCCTCTGTTTAAAACTTTTATGCGGCTTCTGGGAGAAAAAAAACAAACTCCTGAACAGAACTCACAAGAGCCATTGTAATCTGTCCCTGCTAAACAATCTAGTCTCGTTTTGTTTTGTTTTTCCTTTTCCCTCTCACCTCAAACTCTCTTCTCCACTAAGAGTTTATACTTCCTGGCTGAAATATATTCTCTTGCCCACCCATTCCTCTTTCATCTTTACATTGGTTATTCCTTCTGATGAGAGCACTCACTCTCACCCTTCTGCCTGAAGGATCCTTGCTCATTCTCTGGTTCTAAGCATAACCTTTTCTTTCTTGCTCAGATGTTCTTCTTTGAGCTCCAGATCTGAATTAGCTGTTCCAGTTATCTGTACCTGGAACCTGGTCACTCCAAGCATGCTTTTTGGACCAGCAACATTGACATCACTTGAGAGCTTGTTAGAAATGCAGAATCTCAGATCTATCCCATACTACTGAGTAAATCTGAGTTTTAACAAGGTCCCCAGGTGATTCTCAGGCACGTTAAAGTTTGAGAAGCACTGCTCTGAAACACCCTTCCATGCACATGCATCTTGTGACATGTCCACTGCAACTGCCTGCCAACCAGTCTTTTCCTCGCTGTATGCTGAGCCTTATGAAGGCATGATTGTCTTCTTCATGCTTTTATTTCCAGCCCGGAGCACAGGGCCTGGCACAAACTTAGCACATTAAATGAATCAATTAATCAATTAATGAAGTGAGATCTCATGAAGTCTTTTAATATTTGTAAATACATTTTATGTTTTAGAATGTTAGAAGACCTCAGAGTTCGTGGAATTCAGTTGTTTCTGACTGTGATCTGTAGATCCTTGAGAGCTCAGAGAGACTTAAGAGATGCTTGGCGTTGGGTGGGGTGAAGGGGTGTAGAAGAGGAGACCCAGAAGGTGGGATTTCAGGCCACCCACTCGAGCTCCTGCCAGAACAACCCTGTAGTCATCTGGCCCACACATTTACTCATCCCATTATCCAATTATTCAACAAGTAATTATTTAGCACCTACTTACAAAAGTGAATAGGACATAAGGGATCGCTAACTATGCATAACTTACATAGTAGTGGGAAAGAGAGATAAAACATAAGTAAACACATAAGTGATATAAAACACCAAAACTAGTAAGTATAAGGAAGAGAATTAAAACACAAGGGTGTGATAGAGAGGGTGGGTGGAAATTTTAGAGAATTCTCTGAGGAGGTAGCATTCTAGTTATGGCCTGGGGTTCTGTGTAAGATTTATTTAGGGGGAAAAATTCCACTTATTAAAAAAATACCACTGTACTAGTTCATCCTGATCATTTCCCAGATGCGGAGGCTGGGGGCCAGAGAGGGGCAGAGCCCAAGGCCGCCTGGTGAGTTCACTGGCCATGCCAAGGAAAATGAGGATGCAGCTCCCCCAAGGCCTACTGCCAGTGTGGGATGTTGGAGCAATATCAGATCCCCTCCAGGAGACTAAAAAGATGAAGAAGGAGGAAGCTGGGTGACATGGGCAGGGGTTGGCCGACAGAGGCTGGTGACTGGCTGGCTGGAGGTCAGCAGGTTATCACAGTCCATTACCAAGTGAGCTGCCCTGCCTCTGTGGGCGGCCAGGCAGCCATTCCAGAAGATTTATGTCCTGGAAGGTCATAAAGGATCCAAGCAGGTTGTAAAGACAAAGTCAGGAGTGGAGCTCTGGTTTAGCTTCCACCCGAACTCCCTGAGTCCTGTGGGAAAGCCCAATAAAGTGGGACGCCTTCTCTGTCTACAGGCAAGATGGCAGCCAAGATGACTCATGGGCAGCTTTCATCTGGGGCTCTGGGCTTCTGCCTGCTGGTCTGTCCTCCTTTAGCTTTTATCTAAAGAACCTTGCTTTCATGTGAAAGGGAGAAGGTTAAAGTCCAGGACCCAAGAGAACTGATAAGGTCTGCCCCATGGCGAGATCCCTTGTATCCCTTGACCAAGCTCTCATCTCGTCTCTTAACGGCCTCAAATCCTTGAAGGGCCATTGCATGTGGTGTGAGGGCTCAGGGCGAGAGCTCAAGACAGCCCCCATGACAAACCCTGTGCGACTCTGGGCATCTCATTTAACCTCATGAGACCTCCACTTCCCTATCACCCAAAAAATGGCAGGAATACCTTTTAGAGTCATTTGGAAGCTTTTTAAAGCAAGAAGTGCTGCCCACTAAGTATTTCTGGAAGTCATGCAATTCTTTCCCATGCACCGATGCTACCCTGGCCTGGAATACTACACTGTCTCCCCAGAACTATTATCACAAGAGCCTCTGGGCCTCACTGCTTCCTCCTTGCCTTGATCCCTCTACTCCAGGCTTCCAACTGCAGCCAGAGGGGTCTTTCTCCCCTGAAGGTCTGACAGTATCACTGCCCCACCCCCACCCCATGAAAAACATTTGAAAAGCTTGCCATTACCCTAGAGAGATAATCCAAACTCCTTAACCCAATTTAAAGGGCAGTGAGGATCTGGCCCCTGCCAACCTTCCGCTTCTTATCTCTTCCCACTCTTGCTGTCATGCTCTTTGCTTCAACCACAGGGAAATTCTACAGTTCCTCCCAACACAGTGTTTACCAAAGTGTAGACCCAGTTCCTCGGGGGTAGGGGAAAGGATTTTAGGTGGTACCCAAGATGATCACAGACCCAATATTAAATGAGAATGAATCACATTTACAAAAAATGGTGAGATTACCTCTTTCAATCTTTCCCCTTCTTTGGATAACTTTAAAAAGAAAATGTTGGTTTGTGGTTGTGTCTTTAACATTTCTCCTGCTAATCTCCCTTTTAAAGGGACAGCCTCAGGCTCTGCTAGGATTAAAGGGCATTGTTTTCTGTGTTTTGTTTTGTTCTGTTCTGTTGTTGTTGCTGTACCATTGTATTGAATGGTTAGGTTTAATTTTCTATTAAGGGTCGATGGTGCTGGTTTTTCTTTACAAGATGATACAGTATTTCCTTTTCAAATATATTTTAAATAAGAAGTAAATCTAAGAAAGAACTATCAAATAAAGTATATATTGTACGGTGAGATGGCGAAAATCATAAAGGTGGCAGGCAAATCATTGAAAGTTGAGAAGAAAACCCCTGCTCTCATAACATTGTCTCCTCTGAGCATTTCCTAGGCTGGTTCCTCTGCCCAAAACATCTCTCCCCACCACCACTTACCTTACTCCAATCAAACGTTAGGCGTCCATCTCAGCCCCAGTGCAGCTTTCACTGGGTTACCCAGACCAGATGCCATGTCTCATGTTCCAAATGGTTCTGTTCTTCTCTCATGACAATTATTCTATGTAATTCTTTGTTTAACTCCCTGCAACCAGGAGCTAAGTGTAGGTAGAGACCATTTCTACCTTTTTACGTTGCATTGTCAACAACCACCATATAAGAGGCTGTTAAGTATGTGCTAAATGAATGTTGTTGTTAGATGCAAGACATGAAATGCAACCATCATCTCATATACTATTTTATGAAGCTCTAGAAGATAGTGATGGTACCTTAGTCCTGTTTGAACCATTCATGGGCTCCTTGCACAGTGACTGATGCAGTCACTGCTGGGGACAAAAAATGATGCCTTAATACATGTTGAATTCATAAATTTCTTTAGTCATGGTCACTAATGGACTTCAGTCAAGGTCATAGCTATTTACTCTAGAAAAACTCAGATTTCTTATGGAAGAGTGAGAAAGGCCCTGGATTAGGGAGGATGGCCCTGCCACTGTGCCCCTCTGTGACCATGGTTAGGGCACAGCCCTTCAAGGACCCTAAATTTCTCATCTGTAAGACTGGAGGTGGGAGATGAGCAAGGAGAATAACTGATCCAAAGAGCACCGATGTCCCTTCCCTGTCTGACATTCCAGGAGTGTAAGAATCTAAAATCACAAGATTCTTTTATACTCTCTGCACCTTTCTCATCTTTAGCCCTGAGATGACCAAGGTGATCACTACCCTGATTTATTTGCAAAACCCCATTCTCAGCCTCTGGGGAGAGGGTCCAGTAAAGTCAACTAGAAGCAAGAATAACTTGCTCCTCCACTCACACTCATGCGCCCGTACCTGGGACCCAGCTCGTCCTCACTCCTCCAGACAAAGTCGCCAAACTTCTCATAGTGGGAGTTGTAGTGATGCTGGACCCGGAAGAGCATCGAGGCTGAGACCTCCATCAGCGTGTTGTAAGCAGTCTGCTGCTCCTTTCCACTTGTGTACCCATTGTACAGGTTGTAGATCTTGTCAGCTATTTCTGAGAGGGAAGAAGTGTAGAAACAGACCACTGGGCAGTGGGAAAACGTAAGGCTGGAAGCATGGCTTGTGACAGGGAAGGCACAGGTTGTGAGGGAGTTCACTTGCGCGGGGTCTGGGGGCAGATGAGCCTTGATTCCATCCCGAACATGTCATTGACTACTTGTGTGCAGCTCTCTTATTTATCAGCTGCAGATAATGAGGTCTACTCTGGAGGTGCATTGGGGGAACTGAGTTAAAAAGTGGATGCTGAGCACTCAACACAGGGCTGGTACAAAGCTAGCGCTCATAATTGCAAGCTTAATTATTATACAATTATCATGCCTGTGATTTAACACAAAATTCTAAACGGGTGCAGAGGGTTAAATAAACTGTCTTGGGCTCATCTCCACAC
Organism: Varecia variegata; assembly: GCA_028533085.1. Classification (NCBI taxonomy): domain Eukaryota; kingdom Metazoa; phylum Chordata; class Mammalia; order Primates; family Lemuridae; genus Varecia; species Varecia variegata. The sequence continues at coordinate 114,306,562 of CM052443.1, forward strand.
TCCCCTTCTGTCTCCCCTCTGTAATATTTCCAACACATTTCTGTGATCAGGCCTGTCAGGTTCCTGTTCAAAAACCTTTCAAAGACAATCCAGACTCTTCTGCTTGTCATTCATGGCCATTCCTACTGCTTCAGTCATTCCTACTAATCAATGTAACTTAAATTCATCATGCACAGAAGGCACGTTCTTTCAGCTTTGAAAACTCTGATCAAAATCTATATGTGTCCCCAAGTCATTACTACCTCTAAGAGAATCTGAGGACTTAGGGTCAGGATGAGAGGAACATTTACTTTGTACTATTTTCTACTCTGATTTTTATTTTTTATTATTTTTTTAACCATGTGAATGTATCATTTTGAAATAATAATTTTTAAAATTACCAGGAAACTATCTCAAATCCCTTTTGCCTTTGAGATGCAATAATTCACTGTCTCCTCTTAACTGGTTATACATAAAACATTTATTATAGAGCTTATGATTGAGCCATTTGTGGAAATGTCTGTCTCCTTACCCATAATGTGAAATTCTAAAAGGTAGAGACCATGTTTTACAGCATTCCTTGTACAAGGTTGTTGGGGGGAAATAACTGAAGTAGCCCACCAGGGCTGATGAGCTACCATCACGTTTTGCTAGTCTTAATGTAGAAAACGTATCTACACATTGCCCAAGAACAAAGTACATGGTGGATTGAATGGATTAGTTGCATTTTTTCAGATGTTTTTGCTTGACATGTATAACTGTATGAACCAGAAGTGGTGAGAAGGTTTAATCTTGCATGCTAACTCTGACTGACAGTCGCTGACTGTAGCTCTATGCTGAGTATTCTGAGGCTCCCACTGGGCTAGACTGGACAGTGTGCTGTGATCTGCTAATAATGCCTACCATGGGCACAACAAGGTGACACGGTCTTCAAGGTGATACCTACTTGCCAGCTCTAGCATTGACTTAAGTGGAAGAAAGTGATTGGTTCCTAAGAAGCCTAGGCAAAGGGGCAAGATGCAGTCACGGGGCTCTGACTCTACCAGGCTTGGCCTATAAGTCAAAACATGAGTGAACTCTAAAAAAGAGGAGCAAGTCTTTCCACTGGCAAAATATTGCTAATCAATCTCAGTCTTTTTCTTCATGGCTTTGATTAATTTAGCTCCATGTTCCTCCTGCTCTCTTAGTTCCTTCACTTTCTTCTCCCTGTGCCAATATGTGTGCATGTGTGTGCTTGGCCATAAGCGACTGTTGGGTGCAGAACTTAGTGGCAATATGGGAGTTACCTGGGAGGTGAAAAAAGGGGTCACCTACCTTCTGCCTTGTTGTCATCCACCAGTGGACAAGCTGTCCTCAGGGTCACCGTGCTGAGCTCTGAGTGCCTCCCCCGTGTATCCACAGCATACAGAGTGAACCTGTAGCACAGCAAGAAAACAGAGCACCAGGCCGTGACCTGACATGGAAATTGCAAGGAGGAACACAAGATCATGGCACGGGAGTAGTGGTTGAAAGAACACAGGGATGCTCAGGCTGCCGGAGAAATAATCTGGAGGAAAAAGAATGGTAATTAGAAAGCATTTATTGAGCATGGACTGCCTGCTGGGCACTTTGCACTTAATTTCCTAAAACACAATTAAGCAAGCCTAAAAGGCAGGGGTTTATTATCACCCACATCTCACCAACGAGGACACTGAGACTCAGAATGTGTATCTTTCCACGGTCTTAGTTACTAAGGGACAGAACAGGGGATTGAACTCAAGGACTCTGAATCCAAGGCCTGAGAAGTGAGTCCCGGTGGCTACCTACATAGCTGGATATATTCATTTATATTTGTTTTATTCATTCACTTAACAAATACTTATTGAGTATTAACTATGTGCCAGGAACTATTTTAGGTGTTAAGGTTATAAAGGCAAACATGAGAGTCAAGGTCCCTGCTTGTATAAAACTAATCAAATAGTAAACAAAAAGTCAGATAATGGGTAAGTATAACAGGGAATATAAAAGAATACTGTGAAAAAGACTGATGTGGGGTATAGAATGTATATAGAGTGGTCCAGTGAAGGCCTTCCTCAAGAGGGAAAGTTTGAGCTGAGACCTGAATAATGAGCAAGAACCAGTTTATGGGAGGAAGACATTGGGGAAGAGCATTCCAGGTACGGAGAGCTGTAAGTGGGAAAGCCCTGAGGAGAGAAGGAGCCCAGATAATTGGAGGACTAGACGGCCAGTGTGGCTGGAGCAAAGTGACATCAGTGGGGACCGTGGAGGCCATGACAGGGAGTCTGAGAGTTACTCTAGCTACAAGGCATGTCCCCACCTTTCCGTGATGTCATCTGAAGCTCTCTGCTATATTAGTGGGAGTAGACATAGCCTATGTGGCTTTAGAAGGGAAGAACTGGTAAAACTCTGACCTGATAGATTGGGATCTAATCCAGAGCACAGAATTCTTTCTAGAGCAGCCTTTGTCTTCTGTCCTACCTTGAGGAGGCTCTATGACCTCCATGTCCCCAGATCTCCAAGTTCTGTGGTTTAAATAAAGCCCAGGAGGGACTTTCCAGAGGATATGAACCTTAGAGGCCAGAAACAGTCTGAATAGGAGAGTTGAACATCTGAGTGTCCTGTCTGTGTCATGCCAGCCTTTTTCACCACCTTTAAGGTTAGACGCAATAGTGTGGAATGGATACAGGGTTCCCTGTGTTAAGTAGAAAAGATTGTTGTCCTAGTGGCCCTATTTCCTTTTGTCCTTCCCCAGCACTCCAACATGCTATGATTGCCAAGTTTCAGAATGGTGAGCCCTGACTGTACATAGTAGGTGTTTAATAAGTATAAGTTGATTGTACAAATTAATCAGTATATGCAAGACCTTAATATGTGTGAAGCACTGAGCTAAGAGGTTTTACCCATATTATCATAATTAATTCCCCCAAGTAATCCTAAAAGATAGGTACTCTTACTCTCTTTATTTCATACATGAGGCTCAGAGAGGGGAAGCAGCCTGCCCAGAACCACGTGGTAATTGCTGGGACTGGCAAGTTAAGCCTTGGTTTGTCTGACTGCAAAGCCCATGTGTTCAACCACTGTCAGCCACTGTCTTCTGACCACAGGCCTGTGGATATCAGCTCTGCACAAATGGGATTCCATTAGCCACACTTGCTGAACCCCAACTATTATATGTTGAGGCAGTGCCATCTCATATGTTTTCTAATCTTAAGAAAATGTGCTAAAATAGTCACCCTCACTTTCACCATCTTTCAGAAGAGGAAACTGAAGGCAAAAACATTAAGCAATGTGTCCAAAGTCACAGATTCAGAGAAAGAAGGCCTCAAAACCATGGTCCGTCTTACTCTAAAACCCACACTCTTTGCTCTCAGCTGCCATTTTGCTGTTCCTGCTCCACCATTGCCTGGCTCAGAGGGTCTGAACTGGGTATCTCCACGGCCCTCCCAGCTTTGACACCCCATGGCTTGATGTCAAAGGTTGTTTTAATAAAAGCTACCATGAATCCAAACTTCTGGCTATGGGGGAAGCAGGCGTGACAGAGCAAGGAGCCTGGTCTTGAAGATGGCCAGGCCTGGGTTCATATTCCAGTTCTACTTCCTTGCTCTGTGGCCTTGGGCAAGTCACTGCCCTTCTCTGAGCTCACTTCAGCTCTCTGCACCTGGCATCTGTGGCAGGGAGACTGTCACCCACCTCACAGGTTCAGTATGGATAGATATGAAATGTAAGCGCTCTGTGAGGTGACTTATCATTGGAAAGCCACACAGAAGAGTTGGGAACAAGATAATAAAGACACTCCAGGATGTGAGAGGAAGCAAGTGGCAAAGTGGGGAGGTGAGAAGAGTAACATTATGTAAGCACTCACCATCCACATCCCAACCCATCTAGAAAGTGGCAGAGGCAGGACCCACACCCTACCCTGCAGGTCCCAGAAGGTGGATGCTTCAGCTTGGGAACGGCTATATTGCTGTCATTAACACAGTACTAGGCACATGGTTGGCACTCAGTAAGCATTTGGGTAAACAAATGAACCTGAGTGTACCACATTTCATTTCTCAGTCTCAGTTTCTCCATCAATAAAATGGGGACAATTTCACAGGCAGTGCATGGCTGTCACCAGGATTACATGGAGTGATGATACATGAGAAGGTGGCTTGTAAAGAGAAGATTTTTATAAAGACCATATATAAACACTTATTTGGGCAAGAGTACACATTTTAAAATACGCTTTCTTAGAGTAGGAAGAGAAGGAGATGCATCTCAACTGAGGGACATGTGGAAGGCGTGTAGTGAATGGAGACTCAAATGTGAGGAGTTGGAATATTTTCAACCCTGCCTTCCCACAGGCCACTTATGTTTCTGTGGTGCTTCTGCAATACACTTCATCCACCAGGAGGGTCTGGGACCACCTCTCTGCTTAGCCAAGCAGCATGGAAGACAGCATGCTGAAGAAGAAGTAGTCTTAGGTTTTCAACTTATAAAACCCGGGTAGAATCCTTGCTTTCTGCAGTTGCCAGCTGGATATAATTTGGGAAGTTCCTTTACCTTCTCTGGGCCTCAGTCTCCTCCCCTGTAAAATAGGGTGAAATTGTCCATATCTTACCAGTTAGTGATCGAGACTCAGCAACACAATGATCATAATAACAGGCCCGGTTCAATCTTTGCTCCCCAAAAGGTAGCTTGTATTTGTGCTATTCTAGTAACCGAACATGTCAGTGGAAGCCTCCGGCTGGAGGGGGCCTCAGGGCACCCTGCTGGGGGGTGGAAAAAGAGGAAGATGTCAACCTCACAGGCCTGGGTCAAAAGTCACAAGGCCATGCGCTTTCTGCCTATCTCAGCTGTAATTGTAGAACGGTTCCAGAGACACATCTGAAAGCTGTTAGGGGACCAGGCAGGGCCTGGAGGGGCTATTTGTGAAGAGAAGAAAGTGGTGGTCCCTGATGTGGAGAAGGAAGAGAGAGGGAGAGAGAGAGAGGGAGAGGGGGTGGAGAGGGACTGAGAGACACATGTAAATACAACATGCAAACCCACAGAGCAGAGAGACAGAGACAAAGACACACACACAAACACACAGAGAGACAGAGAGACAGACCTCTGAGTTTCTCAGAGGATCAGGATGTCAGCTCCTGTCTGCTCAGTTTTGCCATCTTCTCCCTGAAGCAGACGAAGGCTCACTAATATCTGAACGAAAACTCCTGAGCCATCACCTAAGTCCAAATCCTCATTTTCCAGGGGCAGAACCCAAGGCCCAGAAGGGAAAATGACACTCTCCTGATTGCTCCTCCCATGCTCTTTCTAGACACTGCCCTGCCCCTTGCACTGAGGCTGACCGAGCTCCAAGCTACTGAGGAGATGCTCTTGTTATGTATGACCCAGGGGGCTCAAGGATAAAGTTAGATGGGCTGTTTAGGAACCTGGAGCTCCAGGCCCAAACCATCACTATCCCTCCCCGCAGACCTGGTTTCAGGGGAAGGAAAGAACACTGGCCAAGGTGGCTGAAAACCTGAGTCTGGGTCCCAGCTTTTCCGCAGACTGTGGTGTGAGATCTTGGGTCCCTAAAGGAATATGTTCTCAGTGTATCGGGAGGTTGAGATGAAAAACAAAGAAAGAAACACACAGTATGGGGCGATGCCTTGGGATGACTACTCAAATGCAAAGCATTTCCCAGTGTTTCTTCATCCCTTTCAGGACATTGTCATCCTCAGGACACAATCCTCATCACCTTCATCATCATCTTCATCATCCTCAGTACAAAATCCTTCCCTTGGAGCCCCCAGTGTGGCTCTCTGATGTTCATTCGTTTGACAGTACTCTATTATTGAGAACAAATAAGCTCTGGCCAAAGGTCCAGGCTTGTTTGCTGGCCTTTCCCTCCTGCTCTGCTTCACAGGAGAGGCATGTCCGATGCTGATGGCCCCAGACACGGACCCCACTTCTCTGCCTTTGCACCTGCTGCACCCTCTGTCTAGGTCACCCTTCCCCTTCCCCACTTGACCCTCAACACCTGGCCCTGGAAGCATCACTTAAACCTCATCTCCTCTGGGAAGCCTGTTCTGACACCTCTGAATTGCTGCTTAGGCCTCCTTCCCTGCATGGTGCCCGTGTCACGCAGGGCCTGTGCCCCGTGGTGCACATGTCACATAGCTAGGCCAGTGCCCGTTCACTTCTCTCTTGCCCCCGTGAGTATGCAAATGCCTTCAGGATCAGAATGTGGTTCTGCCCAACTCTAAACATCCACATCTGGTGCAAAAACGCTCAGCAAATACTGGCCAGAAAGACTGACACACCGAATAAATGACTCAATCCTTCATGAGGTTCATTTCCCTTTTCTGGAAATCAGTCTCTCCCTCTATAAATGGAATAAAAGGTGATTAGATTGAAGGCTTATTAAAGGGGATGGAGTGGCAGGAGAGCTACTAAAGGCATGGCTGTGGAATTGGACAATTTGGTTTTAAATTCCAGCTCCCCATTTATTGGCTGTGTGAGACATTGACTCGAATGACTCACCTGTAAAATGGGAATCATAATATTAAAATCCACCGTGTAGGGTACCTGTTAGAATCAAACAGGATGCAGAACGGAGAGTGCTCAGCGTGATGCCTGGCATGTGCTAAGCTGCCAACAAGCAATAAATATTGGTATTATTATCATTATTGGTATTATTATCATTATTATTTATGCCACTGCCCAGGGCTCTGGCTTTACCTCCACCTGGAGTAAGTGATCCTGGTGGAGATCAGAGGAGGGTGGGTAGAAAGGAAGCTGTTGTTGGTCTCATCCAAGACCCCCAGCGCTCCTCACCGCAGGGGTGAGAGAATGAAACCCAGAAGTTAATTGGCGGTGAGAGCTTCTCACGGATCTGACAGGGGGTAAGAGCAGGGACAGAGCCCCAGAGGCCCACGTCAGGCCTGGGTCCCTGAGAGGACAGGAGAATGCGATTGAAGTCTCCAGGCCAACGTCTGCTCTTCCCCAGCCGCGGCATGATTTAGGCTTTCTAGGGAGGCGAAAGTCTCCTTGCTGATTTGAAGGGAAACAGATGTTTCCAGGCCAGAGGCCCTGGTCTTGTAAAATGCTCCTTCCCCCACGCAGCTTTGGCAAACAACTTCCCGTCAGCTCACGCCCACCCCTTGCACCCCCACCACCGTCGCTGCCTTCCCTGCCATTCCCAGCACGGCGTGGCAGTCAGGGACGGTGGGAAAAACACCACGTTCCAGCTCCAGCTCTGGGTCTGAGAAGCTGGATGGCCAGGGACACCTAACTGCCCTACTCTACATCGCAGCCTCCCGTCTCTGCAGGGATAGGCTGGATCTGATATTCTAGGAACTGAGGATTTTAGTTCTCTGAGAGAGCTAGCGTGGTCCCTTCCAGACCTTTCTCCACTGGAGTCTGTGACAAAGAGCACGGACTTGCAAATCGGAGTGTTCTGGGTTTGAACCTGGACTCTGCCAGAGCAGTACCAAGTAGCGACTTAACCACTGAGCCTCAGTTTCCTTATCTGTAAAATGGTGACAAAGATTCCATCTTGTGGGGTTGTGAGAATTACATCAGAATTCAATCTCCCTACCCATATTTTAGATTTCTTGTGAACAAAATTGAGTACTATACCTTTTCCCTTGTTCTACCCATGATTCCCAGACAGTCTGGACCCAGAGCAAGTGTGCAATAAGGGTTGTGATTGATTATTGGTGGGAAGACTGCTAGACACCCAACACCCTGCAGTCCAAAGGCTCAGGTTCTTAATCCAGCTCTACCGAAGCAGTAGAAAGAAGATTCTCGTCTTTATGATCACAAGGAGGCAGGGCATGCTGTGCTTACAATAGACTCTTAAACCCAACTACCTGAGTTCAAATGCTGGTTCTACATCCGACTATTTTTATGACCGTACACAAGTTAGTTAACCTCTCTGTTCTTCAGTGTTTCTCATCTTTACAATCCGTATGATAATATTATCTATCTCAAAGGGATGTGGAAGAACAAAGTACTTGAAATAGTGCTTGACAGACACATGGTCAGTGCTAAGTAAGCATTAACTCTTATTCAATGTGTGTGTTTACAGGATTGATCTCTTCTATAACGGCTTTAAAACAAACCTCCCCCCCCCAATTCTTTGGCACTTCACCTTGGATGTGGGCAGGCTCACAACTGTTCTGACTCGTAAAGCACGATGGAAAGGATGCTGAGTGGCTGCTGAGTCCAGGGAGTGAAAGGTGATGCAGCTTCCACCTGGCTCACTGAAATATTCTTGCTTGGAACCCTGAGCTTCCATATAAGAAATGCAGGCCGGGCGCGGTGGCTCATGCCTGTAATCCTAGCACTCTGGGAGGCCGAGGCTGGTGGATCGCTTGAGGTCAGGAGTTCGAGACCAGCCTGAGCAAGAGCGAGACCCTGTCTCTACTAAAAAAATAGAAAGAAATTATCTGGCCAACTAAAATATATATAGAAAAAATTAGCCGGGCATGGTGGTGCATGCCTGTAGTCCCAGCTACCTGGGAGGCTGAGGTGGTAGGATTGCTTAAGCCCAGGAGTTTGAGGTTTCTGTGAGCTAGGCTGACGCCATGGCACTCACTCTAGCCGGGGCAAAGCGAGACTCTGTCTCAAAAGAAAAAAAAAAAAAAGAAAGAAATGCAACCACCTAGAGGCCACTGTGGTGTGAAGAAGTCAAGCCACACGGAAACGCCATGTGCAGGAGCTTTGGCTGTCCTGGTGCCTGGGCTCCAGATGGATGAGGAAAGTGGCCTTCCCATCATTTCTGCCCAAGCAGTCGAGTCACCCCCAGCACGTGAATTCTTGCAGTGGAGGCCCCACACTTCACGGAGCAAAGACAGCCCAACCTGCTGTGTTCCATCTGAATTTCTGACCCCTAGATCCACGAGCAAAATAAAATGGTTGTTTTAAGCTGCTAAGTTTTGGGGTCATTTGTTACATCATCAACAGTAACTGTAACACTTCCAAACACTGACAGCAGCGTCTGCAAACTACAGCCCACAGGTCAAATCTGGCCTGCTGCCTGTTTTCGTAAATAAAGTTTTAACAGACATGCTCTTTTCTTGTTTGTTTTTAATGCATTTTCTATAGAAGCTTTCACACTATAATGGAGGATTTGATTAACTGTGTCAGAGACCATAGGGCCCACAAAGCCTAAAATATTTAGTATCCAGATGTCTAGAGAAAAGCTTGCTGACCCTGGCGTAGAGCTTTGATGATATTTAACATGATATTTTTGTTTACATTATTTCATTTAATCTCAGGGTTAGAAAGCATTCCCATTTTTCAGATAGGCTCAGAGTGTTCAGGGGACTGGGCCAAACTCACATAGCTCTGCTGACCCCAGGTCTAATGCCACAACGGCCAGTTAAATATCCAGTTTGGGTAATGACTCCAAATGAGCAGTGTGGCTTTGGCAAGTCCCACGTGCTCTGGCCTTTGTTTCCTACCCTGGGCCATGAGGGCACCGGGCCAGGTAGTCTGAAGTGGCTGCCAGAATTCAGATGTTCAAAGTTTCCCCCAAGCTGGGTGCTGGCTACCAGGCAAAATGTCTCCATTTGAGTACCAACATGAGATTTGAGAGTGAGTGGCCAGGGGCTACTACGGATCCCTGGTCCCTTCAACATGCAGCCTGTCCACCCTCAGGCACCAGAATCTGACTTTCCTATCTCCCAACTCGTGCTAACAACTCATGCTTTCTGCCAGTACAGATGTTTAATTCCAGTGCCTGGTACAGAGAGACCATCATGGTAGTAAGGACTCCAGTCCTAGTTTCTACTTTCAAAACAATCCAGTCTGAGGTGTGATTGGGAGGCCCTGGCTGGGACAAAGGAGAGGCCATCTGTGGTTGGACTGCAAACATCAGCACCCCCCACTTGTACTCCCTTCAACCCCTCCAGCTGCATGAGCTAACAGGTAAAGAATCAGGGGAGCGGGGAGCTGGCAGCAGAGCTCAGGGGGAAGGCCAAGTCTGGAAACCCATGTTGGTGCTAAGTTGTGGCATTGGAGACTGCAATCTGCAATCAGCACTAGGCATCCACTCTTCCACCTGCTGAGGCCCCCGAAATTCACTGGCATGTGAGCATCACCCTAAAATTCACAGTGCTGTGAATGCCAGAAATCAGAAAGAAATGATAACAATATTGACTTTTTTTTCTTTTTTTGAGAGTCTCACTCTGTCGCCCTAGGTAGAGTGTGTTGGTGTTATCATAGCTGACTGCAACCTCACATCCTGAGCTTAAGTGATTCTCCTGCCTCAGTCTCCTGAGTAGCTGGGACTACAGGTGCGGGCCACTACACCTAGCTAATTTTTCTGTTTCTTGTAGAGATGTAGTCTCATTCTTGCTCAGGCTGGTCTCAAACTCCTGAGCTCAAGTGATCCTCCCATCTTGGCCTCCCAGAGTGCTAGGATTACAGGCGTGAGCCTAATATTGACACTCAAAATCAAATAAGTATACACTGAATTACAATTAAAGGGTGTTGAGTGTATCTCCAATCCCTGACTGAGCAGTGAATGATTATCACAGCAGCTCCACTCTGTACGTGCCTTGCCACTAGTGGGGAGAAACACCCACAAAAAGGAAGAATGTGCTCCTTGCTCTCACGGAGCTCACAGAGGAGCAGGAAGATGGTCATATGAACAAGAAATGTGATGCAGTGCTACAAGCTCATCAACAAAAATGTATTCTTGCCCCTACATTTGCTTCAGGTGTGTCCTTTCTTCCTTCTTTCAAAACAAGGGACTAAGCCTTGGCTATGAATTCAAGGGCTACCATGAACTAGACCCTACCTTGATGTATATTCTGTCTGCTTAAAATGGGTTGTCAACCACCTATAGGACTCTCATTTTCTTCTATGAAAAAATGGTGACAATTCTTGCCTTTCCCATGTGACAGCCATTGAAGAGTGAATAAGCCAGTGATTTGAATATACAAATACGCTGTAAGTGATCTAAGTTCATTCATTCACTCATCAAATATAACCTGGCCCCTCTTGGAAAAAACAAACTCAGGTTGGCACTTAGCTTGGTTTTAGCAGCAATTATATGTGAGTCCTTCCTTTTCTTGGTCTTATCCTGTCCTTTCCTCTTCTCATTCCTCCCCTTTTCTTTCTCCTCCTCTTTTTTAAGAGGGTGGACTAAACGATAACATAGAGTTGGACTGACCATAGTTCTTAATTGGAAGATGTTCATCTTTTAATATGTTGTTTTAGGGTAAAGCCGACACAGACTAACTTTATGGTACCAAGTCAAGGAATAAATTAAGCACAGAATGCCCAGTTATTTCGATCCAACTTGTATCCTTGGGATCTTTAAAGCAAATTTTAGGTTTTTAAAAATATTTTTGTTGTATACTGGACATAATCTCTGAAACCCAGATATAAACAATAATTTTTAAAATGACTTCGGTTATAGAAATGATTTTTCAGAAAGACATAACTTGGAAGTGTGTTGAACTGAGAGAGGATAAGATTTATAGTTTCACCTTGTTGCGAACCAGCTATGTGGCTTTGGTGGCACTATTTGACCTCTCTGTGCCTCAGTTACCTGTCACCAACCCCACAGAGGTGCGGTGAGAACCAGATGGTCATTATGGCTGTCAAAGGGCCTTAGAGATTCCATAGACATTTCCTGGGCACATACGCTGTCTCAGATACAGTGCTGGGAGGTTTTACACAGTTGTCTTCTGTTCTCTTTACAACTTCCTATGGGGCGTGTATTATTAAATCCATTTTACAAGGAGGCAAGTGAGCCTTGGAAATGTGAATTGACTTTCCCAAGGCTGCAGAGATAGTAGTAGTAGTTCAGCCAGGCCCCCACTCACTCAAAGTCCAGTATTCTTTCCAAATAGATAGAATTATTAGGTATTCATTGGTCCCAAGTGGGTCTTGAGTCACAGTTCAGAGGAAGTTAGAGTTTATGAGGAGGATGAACTCCATGTTCCCAAGTTTTGACAAGGAAGAGATCTTACCACAGGAACATCATCACCCATTACCCCCTTTCAACACTGACACTGCTCCTCTTCTCACATCTCACCCTAAAGCCCTTTTCTTCTTCCTTGGTGCTTTTCGAGATCAAATTTTCCTAAAGCCAAGCCTGGAGAAGGAAAGGCCAAGCAGAGGCCACCGGCTTGGATGTAGTCTTCGGCACTACGTTAGGGAACACTGCAGGCAGAATGTTTCTTATCTACTTCAAGATGAGCTCAGTTCCCACCTCATATGCGAGCTCTGCTTTTCCACGGGTGGAGGGCTGGGAGTGGGTGGAAGGAAAGCCTGTGCTTGGAGTCTGAAAGTTGGAGTTTATTTCCTGCTTCTATCATCTCTGAGAACCTTAATTTCCCTATCTATAAAACGGAGTCAACAGTACTTGCCTCACAAGGTTATTATGGGAATGAAATAACATGAGAAACACCTGGAACAGTGCTTGGCACAATAAATGTTATCTTGCTTACTCATGACACTCAAGTGAGATAGCATGAAAACAGTGCTTCTCGAAAATCAAATCCCTGGGCAAAGGCTATGGACCTGGAGGGTGTTCTTTTTCATAAGATTTGGTTAGAGCTCCAGTTCAGCCACTGGATGTGTAGGCAAGTCATACCGTGTCTATGAGCTTCAGCTTCCTCATCAGTCACATGGTGATAGAAATATCCACTTTCATTAGTAGCTATGAGAATTAGAGACAACTTACACAGTGAGGCACCGGCTAAGCTGAGGCCTGAACTCAGGGCTACCTGACTATAAAGCCCTGATTTTGTCCCTGATCAACAATGTGACCTTGGGTGAAGTTCTTCCCCATGGGCTTTGCACAATGCGTCACCAATGTCTCCGCCGATGAATCGTACCAAATGTCAACACCAACTAGCACCAATCCTCCACAAACTCTTCCAAAAAGATAAATGAGGAGGGAACACTGACAACTAATTCTTTAAGGGTGATATTACCCTTATACTAAAACCAGACAAAAACATCACAAGGAAAGAATATTACAGTCTAATATTGCTTATAAATATAGATATGACAAAATACTAACCAAATAGAACAACTATAAAAAGGACTATATTCCATGACCAAGTAGGATTTATCCCATGAAAGCAAGATTGGTTCAACATATAAAAATCAGTCAATGTAATGCATTATATCAATCAAATAAAGTACAAAAATTACATGATCACCTCCATAAACACAGAAAAAGCTTTTACAAAACTCAACACTCTTTCGTGATTAAAAAACACCCAACAGACTATGAACAGAAGGGAACTTCCCCAATGTGATAAACAACATCTATGAAAAACCCACAGCTAACATTGTACTTAATGGTAAAAGACTGAAAAATTTCCCCCTAAGATCTATAACAAGAGAGAGATGTCCACTTTCACCATTTCTATTCAGTATGGTACTGAAGGTTCTAGACAGAGCAATTAGGCAAGAAAAAGCAATAAAAAGCATCTAGATAGAAAAAAATGTAAAACTATCTCTTTTTGTAGAGACATAATTTGGCACATAGAAAATAAAAAAGAATCCACAAAAATATTAGATATAAAAAATAGGTTCAATAAGTTTTCAGGTTACAAGATTAATATACAAAAATCAATTGTATATGGAAATTGCATTTCTATACTAGCAATGATTAATCAGAAAGTGAAATTAAGAAACCATTCAATTTGTAATATTAAAAAACTCTATTTACAGTATCAAAACATAAAACACTTGGAATAAATTTAACAAAAGAGGTTTAAGACTTGTACACTGAAAATTACAAAATATCATTCAAAGAAATTAAAGAAGATCTACTTAAATGGAAAGACAGCCTGTGTTCATGGATTGGAAGACTTAACATTGTTAAAACGAAAGAGCTCCCAAATTTGTCTATAGATTCAATACAATCTCTATCAAAATATCAGATGGCTTGTTTTGCAGAAATTGACAAGCTGCTCTTAAAGCTCATATGGAAATGCAAGGTATCCAGAATAACCAAAATAATCTTGCAAAAGAAATCAAAGCTGGAGTACTCATGATCCTGATTTCAAAACTTATTATAGAGCTACAATAATCAAGGCTGTCTGATACTAGTAGGAGGATAGATATAGATAAATGGAACAAAATTAAAAGTCCACAAATAAACCCATAGATTTATGGTCAATTGTTTCCCGAGTAGGTTGCTAAGACAATTCAATGGGGGAAAGAATAGTCTCTTCAACAAATAGGACAATTGGGTAGCCACATCAAAAAAAAAAAAAAATAATAACAAAGTTGGATCTTAGTCTCATACCATATAAAAAATTAACTCAAAATGACTCAAAACCTAAATGTAAAAGCTAAGACTATAAAACTCTTAGAAGACATAAGAAAAAATCTTTAGGACTTCAGATTAGGCAATAGTTTTCTTATACATGATACCAAAAGTACAAGCAAACAAAAAAAATTAGATAATTTGGACTTTATCAAAATTAAAAACTTTTGTGCCTCAAAGAACACCATCAAGAAAAGTGAAAAGACAACTCACAGAAGAAGATATCTGCAAATCTTATATATAAGTCTAATATTCAGAATATATTTAAAAAGTATTATAAAGCAACAATTAAAAAAGCACAATTTAAAAATGGGCAAAGGACTTTCACAGACATTTTTCCAGAGAAAATATATAAATGGCCAATAAGCACATGAAAACATGTTTGACATCATTAGTCATCAGCAAAATGCAAATCAAAGCCATGATGATGGATGATGGCTAAACCATTAAAATGGCTACAATAAAAAAGACACAAAATAACAAGGATGTGGAGAAATTGGAATCCTCATATATGGCTGGTGGGAATGCAAAATGGCACAGCCATATTGGAAAACAGTTTGGCAGTTCCTCTCACAGATAAAGATAAATAGTTACCATATGATCCAGCCATTCTATTAATACTTCTAGATACAGAGAATTGAAAAAAATCCACAGAAAAAACTTGCATGCAAATTTTCATAGCAGCATTATTCATAACACACAAAAAGTAGAAAATGACCCAATATCCATCAACTGATACATGGATAAACAAAACATGGTATATCTATATAAGTGAATGTTATTCAGCCATAAAAAGGAATGAAGTCTTTTTTCAAGCTACAATATCACTGAACCTTGCAAACATGCTCAATGAAAGAATCCAGACACAAAGCACATACACTGTATGATTCCATGCATAGGAAATGTTTGAATTCCTAGAGACAAAAAAGTAGATGAGTGGTTGCCAGGGGCTGGGTGGAGGGGGCTGTTAATGGGTTACAAAGTTTCTTTTTCAGGTGATGAGAATGTTCGGGAATTAGTTGTGTGATGGTTGCACAAATTTGCTAACATCTAAAACATAAAACCCACTAAATTGTATACTTTAAAAAGGTGACTTTCACGGTATGTAAATTATATCTCAAACAAACACACACACAAAAAAGCTCTATGAAAAACAAACAAAAACCAGTGGAGTCAGTTAGAAGGATCTGCCTGGGTAATGGTAGCCTGATTCTCTTATGCCCGAGGGGTTTGGGGCCTGGTTTCTTATCTCTTTAGCTTTCCGATTTCTGAGTTTGAGTAACACTGACGGCCCTAATCCCTGTCCCATATTTCCTCATTTAAGTAGAAAGGGTTGCTTAAAGAGAAAAATAGGGGACCTTCAGTGAAACCCCAGGTGGATAGTTAAGGCTCTGTTTTACTTGTAAATGCAGGAATCTGAGGACTGACTGCAAGGGAACTGCAAGTGCAGGCTTAGGAGCCTGAACTTGGAAGTGTTTAAAGATCATCTCTGTTGCCTGCAGGCCGTTTGACACTGGGTAAGTACTTTGAGTCCTCCAGCCTTATTACTTTCTTTGTCAATAAAGCAAATGTAGTTCCACCCCTTCCCAGAGCTGTCATGAATCACAGAGCAGATAAGATACACTTAGCCCAATTCTTGACAAATGGTTAACAGCACAATGCATAGTTAGAATTACTATTATTAATGATCCTCACCAGCATTTACTATTGCTTTGCTAAACAGAAATAAGCAACTGTTTTCGATCTAGTGGGGCTTCACCTTGACCCTTTGGCAGGCTTCCAACAACCTGCGCTGGGTCCTCTCTCTGCCCGGAATGTTCTCTCCCTAGTTCTGTCACCTTCCTTTTTCAAATCCTCCTGCCAATGCCCCCTTTTCAATGAGGTTCCCTTTGTAAATTTCAACTACACCCCGCATACTACACTTCTAATATCAGTTACCCAGATCTATTTTTTTCTTCATAATATTTATGATCTTCTAATACATCATATAATTTACTTGTTGGTTTTGTCACCCTCACTTGAATATGAAATTCATAAGAACAAGGATTTAGCTTGTTTTATTCACTGATATCTCCCCAGTGCCAAAAGCTATGTCAGAAGCCCATGGTAGTAGGCCCTCAATAAATGTTTGTTGAATATATATGGTATAGAGGTATTACACATAAATGTGTGTATGTGTGTGTGTGTGTGTATAAAATCTGTGCACCTAAATTGTGGCCTCACCTACATAAAAATTATCCGTGGCATCTCAGCTCCTAGAATATGATGTCTTCCCACTTCAGCTGGGGCCATGTGAAACTTGCTATCAGTGGACTGTGAGTTAAGATCTGGGGTGCCTTCTCCATCTTTCTCTTCCCCTTCCATGAGGACTCCATAGGCCAATGTATTTCAGAAAGTATAGTGACAAGATGACAAAGCTTCCGTCAGTGTGGGGCCCTCCCTGAGCCACTGGTAGAATAGAGCTCCCTGCTAACCTGTACTGGATATGTTCAAAGAATGAGGATTAAGTCTTTATTATGTTTATGCCCTAAGAGTCTTGTGTTAACTTGGCATAGCTTAGCCTATCCTGACTTAGACATGCCTCATTCACAGAGGGAAGACAATAGGGAGAAACTAATGCAAAAACTGTTGGTTATGCAACCATGAATTTTGCACATATTTTAGGTCAGGCAACTTGCTAAGAACTTTACATGGATTGTCTCTGATCTTCCCATTGTCCTGCTAAATAATGGTTTTTTGATCACCATTTTATAACTGAAGAAACTAAAGGCGTGGTTTGGCATAATTTGCCCAAGCTCACTCAACTAGTAATTGGCAAATCAAAGTTTAAAACCAATCCTGTCTAATTCTAAAGATCATTCTCTTTCTGCTACAATTTGATGCCCCCATGGGACATTTTTAAGTACTACACCTCAGATACATTGCCTTTGGACTGATCAAGCACATACAGTGTGCTAGGAGGCCCTCTAACTTCAGCACACTTCCATGAAGTAGGTTTTATTATTGTCCTCTTTTTACAGAGGAAGAAATGATAGCACAGAGAGGTGAGGCAACTTGCCCGGTATGTCCTATCCACAATACGGCAGATATGGGATTCCAACCCAGGCAGCCTGGCTTCAGAGCCAGGGCTCTCAACCCTCTGCCATGCCACATCTCAGTTCTTGAGGAATTCTTGTCTTAACCCATGCCACCTGATAATAATTCCATGTTCTTCCTGAAAAGGAGAGAGAAAGGGCAGTTCCTTGCCTCAGAACGGGTAGGTGTCAGAAAATGTCCAGGATTATACTTTGGAATAAAAAATGGCTGAAATGAAAGTTCAGTGCTTTGCTCTAAATTCACTATTAATTCCCTGACTCTTTGAGCCTTTCAGGAGGTCAGTAGGTCTGGCTGTAGTATAGTATAGGGAAAATGGGATAATAGTCTCCTCCTTGGGTTACAGAGAGGTTCTAGTTTTTTACCTCAATAGGCTTTTCACCCTCCTAGGATTGCTCTGTAAGGGAAGTGTCAAGTGAGCATGTGTGTGTATTGTGTGTCTGAACATATATACAATTTGTACATGGTTCTCTCAAGTAAACTTCTAACCAACGTAACCCACCATTCACTGGATATCTCCACGTGGACCTCCACAGACAGCTCAAACCCCTACCTCCACACTCCTCACCATCCCCAAAACCGTTCTTCCTCCCATCTTACTCATCATGGTAAATGGCAGCAGCATCCACTGAGTCACTCAGTTATGCCCTGTGTGTCCTCCTTGACTCCGTCCTCTACCTCACTCCCATATCCAACCAGTTTCCAAGTTCTCTTGAGTCCATACGCTCACTATTTCTCAAATTTATCCACTTTTTTGTCCAATGCAACTACCCTAGTTCACGCTGCAATCATTTCTCACCTGGGCAATTGTAACCATCTGCCAACAAGTCTCCCAGGCTCCTTCTCTGCATTGCCTACCACCCTGATCTACTCACCACACCTCTGCAAGGATCTCTTTCTGAAATGGTTATCTAATGCTGTCACACCTCTGCTCAAAGCTCTTTGATCTCTCCCTACCATCCAAAACATCAAATTTATTCTGCCTGGGCTGGGTGCGGTGGCTCACGCCTGTAATCCTAGCATTCTGGGGGGCCAAGGTGGGAGGTTAGGGACCAGCCTGAGCAAGAGCAAGACACC
>CM052443.1:114325479-114406036 GCA_028533085.1 Varecia variegata
TGTAGAATGTGGGAAATCACATGTGCATTGCTCAGGGCAAGGGTGTTATCTTTTTCCCCCTATACTTCGCATTGGAAGGCTGGGGAAAGAAGGAGGAGGAGAAAGAAGAGGAGAGGAGGAAGAGAAGAGAGAATTACAGTTTTCACAAACTCAATGACAGGGAGGCTGCTATGGCTGCTAAAGTGGACATTTGCTCACTCCACAGTATTTCTAGAAACCTATGTGCACTCAAGTGCCTTTGTTACAGCTATTATAAAAGCATGTATAGCCCACAGATCCTATGTACCAGTAGGCATTATAAGAGAATAAATTTAAAAGAAATATAAAAACACATTGATGTCCCTCAAAAAGCTCCCAGTTTACTTAACTATATGCATGTATGTATATACAGATACAGATGCTTTATCATCTTGGCCCATCATTGGCTCTATACTAATTCACTCTTTATAAGAATCTTAAGTAGTAGGCCATATTATCTATGTTTATATTCACAGATGAAGAAACAGAGTCTCAAGGAGATGAAATGAGATCCCTGAATCACACAGGTAGTCAGATCCAGAGAGGGTCCAATTCCAGAGCTTGCCTGACCTCAAATCTGTGGTCTTTGCATTATACCTGCATGTGTGTACATGCATCACAAATTATCAGCACTTTAGTACTAACCCGAAAGACACCTGCAATGCTCCTTGAACAAATAAGACCTGCTCACATGAGCAAATAACAAACAAGACAGGATAGAGAGTTAAGCACTGTTACAACTACTCAGAGAAGGGATGAGGGGGTGGGCCAAGCTTTTCCATGGGTAAGAGCTGGGAGTCATTACCCTCACTGATTTTGGAAGCTGTGAAGTTGGGTGGTGCAAATAGTATGACATAAAGACCAAGTATTCAACCAGGCTGCCAATGAAAAGCTAGAGATGATGAAAGCATATTGGACTTCTGATATCTCTGTAGGATTCCCAGCAGAGATGGGAAATGCAGAAGAGGTGGTAGCAGCTGCCTAGAAAGCTCTGAGGGAAGCCTTTCCTATGTCAGCCCAGAGTTCCTAAAGAGAACTCAAAGCACTCTCACAGCTGAGAATTTGTCAGCACCAGGATACAGTCTTGTCAAGGCACTCATTCAACCCTTTCATTTAATTAAGACTAAGAGAGGACAATCAACTTGTCATAGATCACACCATGAATTCAGAGCAAATCGAAGGCGGGATGCTGTACAGACCCTTACCATGGTGAGCAGCTGCACAGGGAAGACTAAGAGCAGCACTGAGAAGGTGTCACTCTGCCTCCACCCCACTTAGCATGTGCTGTCAGTGGGGTCTCCAGAGAGCCTTTATGCTGGGCAATCTTGTTTCTGTTTTGCTGTCTGTTTGTCTGCCATCTCTTACTCCTCTGGTGCTTAATCTCTGGGCCACACTGCTCTGGTCTCTGCTTGCTCATAAGAACCAACGTATCATTTCTTGCCATCAGGCATACGTCTGGTAAGTGTGTGTCAGGCACAAAAGGTGCTACCTGCTCTATCCCTATTTTCCTAAGAAACTTGCAAAGGAGGTGCCCCTTCCATCATGTGTGCAGACTACAGAAACAGGCTCAGAGAGGTGGTGCAATCACCATGGAAGGACACTTGCCTGAGATGTGCCAGAACACAGCATTTGAACCCAGATTTGTCTATCTCCACCACTGGGGCTGGGCGCTCCCCACCACGCTGCCCCTCTTTGCTGCAGCCAGCAGATTTGATTGCTACTTTGAACTCAGGCAACCCTGAACCGCCTTCGTCTAATATCTCAGAGTCCCAGCCACCATCCGGCTCCCTTTGCCCCATGAAGATAAGCCTCTCTGGTCGACTGGACACATTGGCCTTAGAAACCTTGAGTTACCAGAATGGAGGCAACAGGCTGGCTGGGCATGGTTGGGGCATCCGGCCCTGATAAGACCTCGCCACGGCTGGACAAGCTCTCAGAGACGTAAGGCTTTGCGTAAGCACGAGATTAGAAGAATACATTATTAAAATATTTATATTCTTACAGGTATTGACATAAAAGGGGGGAAAGGTTCTCAAGAGAGAGATAAGATCCAGTGGAACTCTCTGTGCCTTGGTTTTGAATACATGGTTATCACAGAAATTAAATTAGTATTAATAATAATAATACAAGCTACAAATGTCAGCTGGAAGCAATCGCAGTTTAAATTTGTTAACATATGAAACTAAAGATGATGGTGAAAATTAAAAAGCAAGCAAACAAACAGACATGAACCCACTTTGCTGTGTGGGCTAGACTAATACAGATTCAAGAGAGTGGCTGTGCCTTAGGAGAGAAGGGAGGAGTAGAATGAGGCCGACGAGGGACGACAGAGTAGTCTTCAAGTGTGTCTTTAATTTTAATTCTTTTAGGAGAAAAGAAAGAGCTCTGCAGCAAATGTGACAGGGTATTGACATGCATTAATCCTGCATGGTGGCACATGGCTTATTGTACTTTCTCCATATTCTCTTTTACTTTAGTATTCATGATTAAAACAAACGAACACATCCCTGACACCTATCAATTTACACTTGCAAAGCGTATTGCACAAATAACCTTGAAAGCAAGACAAAGCAGCATTTATTGCCCACATTTTACATTCAGAGAGTCTGACGTTTGCAGGGAGGGTGAGAAGGGGGCTTTTTAATCAAGGACACATAGTGGGAGACTGATAGAGCTGGCACTTAACCAACTGCTGGTCCAGAGCTCCTTGTGCTGCATTCACCTTGACTTTAAAGACAAAACTGTTCCCCCTTTTGCAGAAAAACCTCTGTGAGGTTTGCATTGGTCCAAGGACTCAGATGGCATCAAGGCACTTCTGATCTCCAGCTTCTTGGCCAGTTCACCCACCTTCACATCATTCCGTCCTCCAACTATGAGCCTTGACGTCACTGGCTCAGCAAACACTTTCTGAAGTCTAGATATGAGGCTGGGACTTCTAGGCAGTTCCCTGCAGCAGCCTGCTCCACAATTCATACCAGCCCATTCTCTCTGTGACCCTCCTCACCTATTCCCTTTTCATAAATTTTGTTGCTTCACCCAAGTGGGGTTTTCCACCTTCCCACACCTTCCCCAGACAGAACACTGAGTGCACAGTGAGGCAGCAGGACAGTGCGGTAGTTAAGCGTCCAGAGTGTTGGCATCAAAAAGGCCTAGGTGTGGATCCTGCTCTGTGCTTCAGCCCTGTGACCTTCCCATCTGTATAATGGGGATAATGAGATTTTGAGGGTAACATTTTGTTTTATGTTTTGTTTGTTTCTCTTACCTAGCCACCCTTTGTCTGGAAGCATGGTACCTGTATCCACCAAAGAATTATTTATCCAACTCTCAATGTGGTTTGGATGGGACTGTTCATCTCATGTCCCTGCCTCCTACCATAGGAGTGTGGATATCACCCAAACAAGGCAACAAGATTCTTCTCCTGGGGATTGATTGGGATGCCAAAAAGGGGATGTGTCTCACTGTGATCATAGGCATGAAGGATGATCAAAACCTGTAGTTTCCAGGTTCCATCTCCATCCTCCCAGAAAGAAAACTCACCTCAGAATGCAGCCAACACACACCAAAGTGGAGCAAAGAGTCAGAGAGAGTCCTTATGACATCATCTGGACTCCTAGATTCATCTGGGGCTGAAGTCAGCACACCTGTTGGACTTCTCAGTTATATAGGCAGATAAATTCTATTTTTCCATACGTAGCTTTGATTTGCGTTTCTGTCACTTGCATCCAAGAGTTCAAATTCATGTAAGTATCCTTTAGAGAGTTGTTGTGAAGATGAAACAAAATAATGTTGTCTAATCATACACTTAGCATCATATCTGGTACATTTCTAAGTGCTCAAGAGATGGTGGGGTAGGCAGTTATCATTAACAGGGCTGTAGTGGACTCTTATCCCAGAAGGAGGGCAGCTCCTCTGCTTGGCTCTGCAGTTCAGCCTAATGATGAGCAAACAAAACCTCTACCACTGTCTGGTCATGAAACTTTGGTCAGGTCTCTTTCTGTATGCCCCAGAGCAAATTTCCAGGCCCAGGGGAAGACCCATACCTGTTCAAAAAGGACTAATTGCTCCATCCTTTGAGTGTCGGTACCTAGGACATGAAGCCATGAATGACACTGTCATCATCAATCCCTTCCTTGCTATTATCCCCACTGACATGAGAAACCACAACTCACTCTTTCAACCCCACCAGTCCCTCACATAGTAGTGGCACCCCAAAGACTTCTCCCCTGTTTCAGAAAGAGATGAGAGTCAAGTACCCATTAAAAGTAGAAAGGAAAAAACGGAGACTTTTGCCAACTCAAATAGGCTTACTTATTTTTGATCCTCCAGAGGACAGTTACAGTTCATAGTAGGTGTCTGGAAAACGTTTTCTGGTTGTCACCAGTACTGTTGTACCTTAGGCCAGTCTAAGACTCGAGGACTGAGCAGAGTTCTTACTGACAAGCATCCGGCAGGATAAACTCCTGGACACTGAGGAGTTTTCTTTGGCTTGTCCCCCACCATCTCTCATCCTGTTCATCTGAGACTGTAGATTTTTAATCTCTCCTCTTTCTTCTAATTCTTGGCAACACTAGACTTCATTGCTGCTCATCCAGGCTTTGGAAAACAGCCTCCTAACTTGCTTCCTACAGTTCCATCCCACCTCTAACCTATTACCAGCATGACAGCCAGAGCGATCTTCCTAAGGAGCGAATTTGATAATGTCTACTACGCAACTGGCTCAAGATCCTTAAAGGCAGCCTTTACTCTCAAGATAAAGTCCACACTCCTTAGTTTGGCAACAAAGTCCCTTCAGGATTTGAGCCCTACCAGCCTCTTCAGCCTCATCAGTCAAATTTGTCCCATTGCACCATGATGACGTGAGTATGGTTTGTAAACCTGCCAGGTGGCCTTGCTCCTCAGTAACTTTGCACAGATGACCTCCTCTGCCTGGAAAACCATTTTCCCTTCACTTCCTATCTTCATCTTACTGACGTTGACCATCCTTTAAAACTCAACTAAAATGTCACCCTTTCTGGACAGCTTTCACTGGGCTGAGAGGGATTCCTTCCTCTCAACTTTCATATCATTGACCACATTTTATCATGAGTTCTGTGGAAGCAGAGGCAATGTT
Source organism: Varecia variegata (assembly GCA_028533085.1). Taxonomy (NCBI): domain Eukaryota; kingdom Metazoa; phylum Chordata; class Mammalia; order Primates; family Lemuridae; genus Varecia; species Varecia variegata. The sequence continues at coordinate 114,330,608 of CM052443.1, forward strand.
CTATTCATCTCTGGGTTCCAAGAATGTGGTGCAGAGACTTACAGAGAAGAAGACACTCAAAAACTAATGGAATAAGTAAATGCCACTGTTAATAGTGAGGATGTCACATTTGCACATACCCTTAGAGAATAAATGTGCATTGGATAAATAAAGGCAGGCAGGAGAAGGTCATTCCTTGCCCTCTCAACCTCTCTTTCCATAGCCCATGATCTGCATGTTATAGAAGCAGTTCACCAATTTTAACTGGGGTATACTGGTATAGTGGTTTGTGTATACATCTGGCTCTTCCCAGCAGAATAGAGAACTCTTTAGGGCAAACGGTGTGTCTCATTCTTCTCTGGGTCTCTTCTAGGGCTTAGCAGGAGGAACTGCAGTGCCCAAGGTCAGAGCATGAGCTCTGAGGTCAGAAAAGACCTGCTTTCAAATACTAGTTCTGCCACTTACCCCCTCAGTGACTTTGGCCAATTTAATGAACCTCTGTGGGCCTTTATTTCCTTATCTCTAAAGTGTGGAGAAAAAAGTGCCTGCCTTATAATTCTAGCTATGATTAAATGTAATATTACATGCATTCACTTACATACACAGTGCATACTCATTGAGTGTCTTCCCTGTGTGTGCAATTGAGTATACACAGATAAACAAAACAGATGCCAATTTTACCTATTATAAACTGTCAAGTCTAATAGGAGACATTAACACACACACAATATATTGCAAGGTTTGAGAACTGCAATAAAGAAAAGGGGAGAGGTACATAATTTAGATTACAGGTTCTGGGGGATGCCATTTTGAGGAAGCAACATTTAGGCTAAGAACTGAAGGATGATAGATGTTAACCAAGGGAAGAGATGCAACATGTGCCAAGGCCCAGCAATGGCTAAGAGCAGAGATTCTGGTGTACAGCAGGCTCAGTAAATGCTAATGTCACTTCTGGGGAGGATGGATCAGTTAATGACTAGGAACTTGGGTTTTGGAGCTGTATTGTCTGAGTTCAAACCCTGGCTCTGCTACTAACTTGTGGCATGGCTTTTGGCAAATTACTTCTCTGGGCTTTGGTTTTCTCATCTATAAAATAGGGATAATAAAATATTGCCCCCAGTGAGAAGAGTGCATGAATTAACTTAGGGAAATCATTTAGAACAGTGCCTGGCATGTTGAAAGCACTCTTTAAATAATAGCCATTTGTATCACTGATTCTTTTATGTGCACTCCAAATTATTTACACGGATACTATTGTGAAGGAGAAGGCAAAGGTCCTGCTTGAAGAAGGCAGAAATTACGGGAGGTAATTACACAGTTTGCCTCTGTGTAAACGGTATAATCCTTCCCTCTAAAAATGGCTCATTTCATGATGCCAATGGTATTCCTGAGACACCTTGAAGGGACTTTCCTTGGCTTGCCATTGGTTATCTGCATTTTGACAAGAGCATTGAGATTCCTGGAAGAAAGTTATGAGTCCAAGACAACATATTATTCAAAAATTCACAAGATTAAGTAAAAATAAACAAAAAAATCTCTGGGGTTTCCTCTGCTTTTTTAAAAAGATGTTTTTGTTGATTTAATATCCATCTAGAAGCCAGCAAAATTGCTGTTTATTTATCCTACAGCTTCTGAGTTTCTTCCTTACCCCCGTGGCCCCTCTCCTCTCCCTGTTACAGGCCACAGATGCGATTCAGAAAGATCTGGTTAATGGCATTAAGTTACTACACACTTTGGAGAAGAGATTTCTGGGGACAGGCTTTGATAAGGGTGAGAGGAGTTGGATACAGCCGTGGGAGTCAGACAGACAGCTCACCCACCCACAACCTCTCCACAAGCAAGACAGCTCCCCGGCCTTCCTTGCTTGTTTTAATCTGTGAATGTTTCCCAGAAAGAAATAGTAACTTCTCCTTTTTCTGGCAGGGGTGCCTGATGAAACTCCCTGAAAACAGGGCCTCTCCCTCCCCTTCACGCTGGCCTCACACATGCTAATGCAAATCAGTCCTGACCCAGCCAGGGGTCTTTGGGAAGGCTGCCAGGAGCTTTAGAACAAACATGCAAAGAATGTTATTTCATTTCTGGCATCCTGGGGAAAGAGGGATGGAGAGAGTGAAGTTGGGCAGTGAAGGGGGTGGAGAGAGAGAGAATTATGGATGCTTACTGCACAATAAAAGTGAAACAAATGGAAAGGACAGGATGGGAGGACATCCACATGAATAAAGGGCCTACTAGGTGCCAGAAATTGACATATGGAATATTTTATTTAGATTTTACAAGTACTTCGTAAAATAGAATTGATTACTTGTACTTTTTGGATGCAGGCAAAGACTTGGTCTCCAAGGTTAGGCAATTTTTCAAAGGTTATAGAACCACTACAAACAGGTAGAGTCAGGATTTGAATCCAGATTTTAAAATTTCAAATCTCAGGCTCTGTTTTTTCACTGGGGCTGGATTATTGGTTGCCCTTTGATAGATTCCCAAAGAAAACTGGGGGTGAAACAACCCCAAACACAGTGATTCCCACCATCTGTCTCCTCCTCTCCATCCCTCTGCCATTGGTCTAATTCCAGATCCATTATCTCCTACCAGAACTGTTAAAAGGCATTCCTAACTAGTCTCCCTACCTTCAGCCTCTCCTATCCCAACTCATATACCACAGAGATCTTTCTAAAACCCAAATGTGGCCTTATTACTGCTGCTCACTCCCACTCCCACCCCCCGCCCATAGTTCCTTAGTCCACCTGACAAGGACTTGCAAGTCCTGCCTCTCCAATCATATATACCGTACATTTCCACTGTCCTGAACTGTTTACCGCCCCCCCATATGTGTCCCTTCAATTTCCTACCTCCTTGCCTTCAGCTATTCCCTCTGCCTCTGATGCAATCACTTCTCCAGTTTTAAATGTTCCACGCTATCCATTCTATCAGACCCAGCTCAAAGTCACCTCCCCCAGGGCTCACTGGCTATTAGAGATCACAGCCTCCTCAGAACTCCCATGCCTTTATTATGGGGCAAATCACCCTCTACTCCCAGGATAATTAGCTGCTTTCAAGTTCCTCGCCAACACTGGGCAAAGCTCTTTCAATCTTAGCCATAAGACTTCAAATTCCAGCTTGGTCACTGCCTAAGAGAAGAATGACTAAGAACATGCAAGTGCGGACTTGAACTAGATAGCCTGTGTCAGAACCGTGGTTCTGCCATTTACTAATTAGGTAACCTTGGACCAATCATTAAGCCTATCTTAGTTTCCTTATCTATAAAATGGGAATAAGTATAGTACCTATCTTAAAGGGTACCATATTGTTAATGTTCAGAGTTAGTAGACCTAACTAAAGATCGTAGTATAATGCCTGGCATGTAGTAGATTCGGTACTTGGTCCATGATGATAATGATTGGCAGGCAGGAACCACATCATTGCTATGTTCTTGGCTAATAGCTACAGCGGTTTATGGGAAAGACTGGCTCTGTCCATTCAACCTGCAATACCTATGACTATCTTTGGTGTTTGCTGAATTCAGTATCTACTAAGTGACAAGCCATATGTTAGGGATTCACAGGTACCTAAAACATGGTTTCTAAAACCTGTTCTATTCTTAGATTGCTGAGAGTCTTGGTTCTCTATGGTAATGAGAACTATATTAGGGCAGGTTCAAGGAACAGTAAAAGAAAAAAAGAGGCAGGGAGGCACTCTTGTTGTATCAGATGTTTGGGGAAAATGACCCCAAATTAGCCATATCTCATGTCCTAAGGTCTCCTGGGAGATGCTCGAGAAGAACAAAGAGACGTGAGCAACTGCACAGTTGGCAGGACAATTAGTCAAGCCTGAGTCCCCTTCATGTCACCCCTTTGTTTAGTAGATGAAGATGTACTAAAGAAAGATCTTATATGTACTTGGTATGTACTTGATATTGTGCTGGACACTGTCTGCCTGGGAGCTCTGCATGTGTTAACCACTCTGTATTTGGTTTCACAACACAGATCTAACATGGGAAGTAGCAATACCCCCACCTTACAGGTGTGGAAACTTATACTCAGGGAGAATAAGTATCTTGTACAGCCAGAAACAGTCTGAGATGTGAAATGATCCTAGGACATTCTGACTCAAAACCCCATGCTCTCAGCCTCTCAGACACCCAGGAGGACTGGGGGCACATGGATGCTTGGATCTAGGACAAGAGAGCAGCAGGTGGGTTATAGTGGAGGTGAAGAGCTCTGATCCAGCCCAGCTCTGACACTGGCTCTCGGAGTGACCTAGGGCAGGCCTCAATCCCTCCTGGGCTTTAGTTTCTCCTGTAAAGAGAGAGGGCTCAGATAGATCAATGATGTTTGTGGTCTCAAGCTCCTACTATTCTGTGATTCAAATATGAAAGGAGAATGGGGCTATTGGTAGATGAGGGAGTCTGCTCTGGGGGAAAGGGTAACCAAACAGAAAAGAAATGCCAGAAGTCTGGATTCTGTCTCACTTATGACTCTCTACACATCATTACTGGTGTTCCCCTGCAGTCCACTAACACCTCTCCAGTGATGCCCTCAAGACTGTCATAGCCTCCTTCACAGCTGGAGGTGGGAGAGGTGGGGGGGGGAGGCAGCCCTCAGTGTATAGTGATGGGGCCACAGCCAAGATAATGGAGCAGGGAAAAGTGAGGTGGCCTGGTCTCTAGCCTGAGTTCACCTAGAGTCCTAGACAGTCAGATCAGGAAGGGACTTCTCCATCTGACTGCCTCTTTGTAATGAGGAAGGAACTAAGGTTCAGAGAGATGCAGCTCTGTGCCCAAGGCCCTGGGGCTTGTGACTCCACCCCGGGAACCTCTCCCTATGCTGAACTGTCTCTGTGCATTCTCCCTAACAAGGGGACACTAAGGTAGAAAGTGATGGTCACAGCCTACTGGTCAGAGCCATGGATCAGAAGTCAGGATTCCTATGTGTTAATCCTATTTCTGCCTTGACCATGAAACCTCTGGGTATCTCGGGGTCTCAGGTTCCTCATCTGTACACTGAGAGAATTGGCCTAGATTAGAGTTCCCAAATTAATGACCTGCAGGTTAATTGTTGCCTACAAAACTAGTTTATTCAGCCAACTTTAAATTAGTTGCCAGCAAGTACTAATTAGGAGGTCTCACTTAAACATCTAGATTTCTGGCTTGGAAGCTTTGTCAGCACTAGGTCAGCATTCTCACATGGTAGTGAGTAGCTGGAGCTAAGCATTCTCTGCTCCATTTCCAGTTTGCCACAGTCCCCACTCTTCCCTATTATCAAGCATTTGGCCACACTGACCCATTGACATCACCAGCAAGTTCCTACTAACAAAGCATGGCAAAGAGCTTCTCTCATCCTCGTCTGCTCCCCACTGCCCCACCATGGGCCTCTCGCTGCCCCCTGGGATTGTCAGCCCACTGAGGACCAGGGAGAGAACGTTTCCTGACAGTGGGCTGAATCCAACCTCCCTTGCAGCCTTGTGCCACTGTCCTTGCTCTTCGGGGTCACAGTGAACACATCTGTGCCCTCTGACCCCTGCACAACTCTACCGAGGGTTGAAGACAGAGGGTTCATTCTCCTGTGCCTTTTCTTCACTTGAATAAACATTCCAGCCCACTCCAATGTTACTCAGGGACATTATTTCTAGGGCCTTCAGTGACCTGCTTCCTCTCCTCTGGGCATCGTTCAGATGCTTGGTCTTCTCCTTGAAAGCCAACTCTTCACTGCAACCGTGAAGCCCATTCACTCATTATCTTCCTCGAAGCTTTCCCTGGTTCCTTGTGGAGCCCCAGGGTGGCTAGTGAGATCCTCACCTGCCTCTGTGGCCCCAACTCTGATGCTCGTCACACTCCAGCTACACTCTCTGTTGCATCACGCTGTCTCTTGGCTCCTAGCCGTCTCCCAACCTGTCCTCTGTCCAAAACCCTCTTTACCTCCATGTCAGTTTCTTGGGGCTACCATAAAAGATGACCACAAACTTGGTGGCTTACAACAACTTACATGTATTCTCTCAGAGCTCTGGGGGCTAGAAGTCTGAACTCAGGGTATCAGCAGGGCTGTGTTTGCTCTGGACGCTCTCGGGAAGGATCCTTCCTCACCTCTTCCAGCTTCTGATGGCCCCTCGGCTGGAGGTGACATAACTCCAGTCTCTGCCTCCACCTTCACATGCTTCCTCTCTCTGTGTCTCTCTGTGTCCTCTCCTTTCCTTAGAGGGACACCGGTCATTGGATTTAGGGATCAATCTAGTCTAGTATGATCTCACCTTGATCCTTAACTAAACATATCCACAAAGACCATTTCCAAATAAGGCCACATTCTGAAGTTTTGGGTAGACATGAATTTTTCACAGACGCTGCTCCACCCTCCATACCCCCTCCTCTCACTTCCTCGGGAAGATTTTACGGCAGAGCATCGCCTTGGCTTGTTGGTGGCTCTTCCTCTGTGTGCCCACAGGCCCTGGGCATTCCCGTCAGGCTGTCACGTACAGCCTGGTCCCTTCTCTGTCTCACCACCGTGAATGTGAGCTCCACGAGGGCAGAGCCCCTGGCCTGGCTAGTTCTCCAGTCCAAGCACCTACCTTAGCGTGAGGCACCTTGTGGATGGCCAAGAAATATGCCCTTTTCTTGAACAATCTGCACGGCGGTCAGTTATGAGGAACAGGAAAAGCTGTTTGCAGATGTTTCCAGAACTGAGCTGAGACTTTGCTGCCCCGCTTTGGCCCGGCACATTCCCCACTTGGGGTAATACTCTCTGGGTCTCTAAATGTGTGAGGATTCCGCTCTTCCCCTTCTCCCATACCTGATGGCCACCCTGACTGTCCACCCAACCCAGCCTGTTCTCCAAACCACGGTCAGAGTTGTCACCACAAACACAGGTTAAGATACATCCTGTCCCTCCTCAAAAGCCCCTCCTGGCTCCCCACTGCCTGCAGCATACAGCCCAGCTCCCCTGCTCAGGATTCAAGGCCCAGCTCTCCAGCAGCCCCGGCTCCCTCCTCCCTCCCCACCCCACGAGGCTACATGAGTAGCCTGTGCCCTGTCCCTCTGGAACCCTGGCCGGCGTCCCATTCCTGGATGAGATCTCGACGCAGTGTGAGGAAACAGCCTGCCTGCGAGTCCCCAGCAGGTTTTAGGAGCCTGACTGTCTGTCCGCTGAAAAACAGCGTTATTTTTCCTCTATGAGTCTCTCTTGGCTTAGGATACGTGGCTGTATTTGCTTTTGGCTTGAGGACAGCTCTTCCCCTCTCTGGGGCCCCCACTGCGCACTTTGGAGAGGTCAGTGTGACCTGATGGTAGATGGAATTGACTTGCTAGGCTGTTGCCCTCACCCCCATCTCCTGACCCCTTAGGACTCGTTACCACAGCCAAGGAAAATTCACATTCCGCCCGAGTTTGGGGACATCATAGGCCTGCAGCTCCTGCTAAGCTCTGGGACCCTGGGCCATACCCAATTGGCTGTTCACCCCAGTGTCAGATAATAGGTACAGACCCTTGTACTTGGGCCAGTGTGGGGTGTGGGCTGGGAAAGGAGCATGGAGGAAAAACGCACAGGAGGATGGAAGAAGAGAGATCCCGGGACTGAGCAAGACGGAAATAAGAAATGCTAAGAAAAGGAGGAAGAGACAGAGATACGGAGAGAGACAACAGGTAGAAGAGAGGTACACACAGACACAAAAAGGCAGAGACAGATGGACAGGAAGTCAGAGTGACCCAGAGGAAGATAGTGTCCATGACCAAGACAGAGAGCAAGAAAGCAGAAAGAAGAAACAGAGGGAAAGGGGGGGAAGCCAGACAGAAATAATTAAAAAATGGACAAAAGAAGAAAGCAAAGAAGAGATATTGGAAAAGTGGGAGAGAATATAGGGAGAGAGGAGGGAAGGAAGGAAAGATGAAAGGAAGGAATGGAGGGAGAGAGGGAGGGAGAGAAAGAGAGAATGAGGGATGGAGGGAGGAACGGAGGAATGAAAAGGAAAAAGAGAATGATAAAATTTGACAGTGGGAAAGAGAAAGCCAGAAAAGAGCAGGACAGGAACTCTGTCAGGCCCCTCCTGGCTTCTTTCCCTGGTGTGTCCTGGATCAACCCTGGGCCGCAGCCCAGGCCCCCGGTCAGCGTGGAAGGTTTCCCTGCGCACATCTCCTTTCTCATAAGAGCTGAGAGTCCCCTCAGGGGTTGGCCAGGTCCTGTCTGGGTCTCGGCTCAGGGGGCCCACTGAACAGATAGGGTCACTGAAGCTAAGGCAAGGCAGAAGTATCTAGCCTGAAGCTGAGTGTTGTCATTTCACCTGGACCCAGAGCCTGCCCTCCCCAGGTGCCATCTCCTGAGATGCACAGCCTTCGAATTCATGAAAAGGTCCTTTGAGATGACCGCTTTCAATGCCTCTTCTAAAAATGGAGAAACCGAGGCCTCCAAAGTGGAAACCATTTGCCCAGGGCGCCATAGCCACTTAGGGCTAGAGGCAGGATGGCCCTCAAGTTTCTCGCCTTCTATCAACTGGGCAAGCACTTTTGAAAGCCAGCCCTGGAGGTCTCCTGATGACTGTCGTGCTGTTTCCAGTAAAGTTTGTACTGATTCTTGGCACAAAGAGAGGAAATAAAGAGGGTAGGGTAGGAATGTAAATAAAAGGAAACACTGGGATTTGATCTAATATATAATTATAATATCCATGGCAGTGGCCCTGGCAGCTTCCGCAATGGGCTGCCCAGGCTGTGCCCAGGGAGAGATGGTGTCCTGGGGTGGAGGGGAGCCCAGGATTCTCCATCCAAGGCTCCAAGCCCCCTGGGCTTTTGGAATAGCATCTTTGGGCCGGAGCCTGGACTTGTTTTCAAAGCACATGGGAGTCTGGAGACGCTGGGAAACAGCTCAGCAGATGACAGCTGGGGACCAAGGGCATCTCAAAAATGACAACGGAACTCTCTCCCTCAGGACGAGCAGGGGTCATGATACAGACTCGGGGCTCAGCTGTGTGTGTGGCACTGTGGGGGTTGGAGGGACAGGACACAGTCTGAAGTTCAGTGGTAGCCACATAGCTTTTGGTGTGAGAACTGAAAACTGGTTTTCCATATTGTTTCCAACTCATCCGAGCATGGGTCTTTGTAAAAAGGTCACTTCTCACAGCTTCCGTCTTCTGACCCCTGTCATTTCTACACGTTCACTTCTTCTCAAGATTTAGTGTGGTGATTTTGAGTTCGGGCACTGCAGATAAATTGGCTGGGTTCAAATCTGCCTCCACGTGTTAGCTCTGTGGCTCTGGTCAAGGATCTAACCTCTCTGGGCCTTAGTTGCCTTATCTGTTGGATGAAAATAACAGCAACTGCCTTAGAAGGTTGTTTTGAAGATTAAATTTGATAAGATATGTGAGAAAGAAAGAAAGGAAGGAAGGGAGAGAGAGGAAGAAAGAAAGAAAAGGAGGGAAGGAGGGAGCAAAAGGGAAAGAAAGAAAAAGAAAGTGAGCAAGCAAGCGAGTGGGAGAGAGCTAGAGGGCTCGGATGGAAGGAAGGAAGGAAGGAACAGAGGAAGGGAGGAAGGAAGGGAAGGAGAGAAAGATAGAAATCAAGACATGGAAACTTAGAGATGGGTGTGGAGACACGGTACTGTGCCTTGTACAACCTTGCACACAGTGGGTGCCTCCTGAACATTTGCTGAGAAAGTGAGTAGGAGATTATGTGTGAGTGAAGGGGAGAAGTCAGTGTCCACAGGATTTCTGCATCAACTTGGAAATTTGTTCAAACCATTCAACAAATATTTATTGGATTCTTGACTAGTGTCAGGCACTGTTTTAGGTACCAGGGACAGAGGCCGAACAAGGCAGATAGAAGACTCTGCTCTTATGTCCTTCTAGTGAGAAAAGACAGACAGTAATAAGGAAACAGACAGGAAATCATCACAGCCTTATAAGCACTGTGGCTTTGTGTGTCTGTGTGTGGCAGGTGGGATCTATGGTAGATAATGGTCAGGGAAGGCCTCTCTAAGGAGGTGACCTCTAATCGTGGACCTGAAGGAGAACAAGAAACTAATCATGGGAAGGGCCAAAGGAAGAACATCCCAGGGAAAGGGAACAGTAGAGGCAACGCCTTGAGGAAGGAAGAGACTGGCACATTCGAGCAAGTGTGCCCGGGACGTGGTGAGGAGAGGGGCTGGTGTGGGGGATGAAGGCTTAATTAGCTCTCCCACTGGAATGCTGGGAACACAATGGTGTCCACAGGGGCCACATGAGGCCTGGCTGCTCAGGTAAAGTATATAATCACAAATGGTGGTAACCGTGGTTCCTCCTCCTCCTCCTGCCACTTGTTAAGCCAGAGGAGGAGGAGGAACTCTGACTCCCCACCTTGGGCTCTTTTTTCACAGTGCTCTCCCTCTCTCCCTTCTCCAGGGCTTTGGTTTTTCTCCTACTCTTCCAACCCCACTCACCCCTGCTAAGAAAGAGCCTTTCCCCTATGCCCCTGTTCCCACGTGGATGTTGGCACTTGGCTGGGGTACCCAGGCTCCCTTGGCATTCCTTTCACACAGCTGAAGCCAGGGAGGCGAGGGTGGGTCCGGGGCAAGCCTCTGAATGTGTGGGAATGAGCCCCCCACCCCAGGAATCAGGCCTGGCTGCTGCCGGCACGTCTGCTGAGGACCCTTTGGCAGCCATCCATGATTAGGGAAAAGCAAGGCAGCCAAGACAAGACAGAGGCTAATTACCTTGAGCAGTAGGAAATTGGAGAGCAGCTACGAGAAGGGTGTCCAGGCCTCTGTCCAGGCAAGGGCAGGGACCACAGACACCCAGCCTAGCCTGAGCCACTGGCCCTGAGTGGAGACTCCTGCTCGGGGTCACCCTGGGCCTCTGACAACCCAAGGGAGCAGGAGCTGGACACACTGTCAGACCTTCTTGGGACCCTCTCCCTCTGCTGCTCTTGTTTGTTTTCATTCAAAAGCAAAACCAACGAAACAAACAAGAAAATTCAATTTAGACAGGGCACGGGTGCTGATGTTTCTGTTTCGTTACACCAGGGTTAGCTTAGGACAGGCAATCAGCCTTGACTTTCACTAGTCCAGTTGCTCTCACCCCATGGCTGTGTGTAAAGTTATATGGACAGAGGGGCAATTTGCCCTCCTAAGTGGAGTGGAGAGAGAAAGTTGGAGATGGAGGGGGCCAGGCTGAGAAAGAGAGAGACACACACACCAAAATAGGACAGAGAGATGAGATATATTAACAGAAACAGAAATTAAGAGAGTAACAATTAGAAAGGAAAAGAAGGAATGACAGGGAGAATGACAGTCGAAGACAGGAAGCCACACAGAAAATACCTACACAGGGAAGGAAGAAAAGAGAGAGAGGCAGAGAAGCAGAGAGGTGCAGCAGAGCAAAGCACAAGTGAGAGAGATGAAAATGTTAGAAGGGCAGGAGCCCAGGAAGAGAAGGAGAGAAAGAATGAGAACGAATCCCACAGCTCTGCTCATGCTGGATTAAAGTTGCTGAAATTGCAGAACAGGGAGAGAATATAAATGTTTAGCTCAAGGGTCCAGAGGCAAAAGTCGTGGTAGCAGGATGTGAACCCAGACTGCTTGGTAGAGAGATGGGTCCTCCCCCTGCATCCTTCTAGAAGCGTGGATAGCGGGTTTGGTGTCCAACCATGCTTAACTAAATCTCAGCTCTTTCCAAGCCTGTTCTCCTCTGTATCCATCCTCTTCATCCTATTTCTCCCCAAAGAATTCTGGACAGTCATTCCTTTCATGGATAGTGGGATCCCAGTCTGCCTCATAGGACCAGCTCTTCCAGGATTGTCCTTGGAAGAAAGAGACAATGATAGCCAGGGACTGAGTGACTCCAGGACAATGGAGCAGAAAGAAGAAAGTAGCAAACACTTCCTGCAGGCCTCCTGTGTGCCAGGCCTTCTGGTAAACCTTGTTTGTGGAGTTTCTAAGCTCAGTCCTTTTCCCTAGAACCCTGTGTGATAGGGACAATTACCAGCCTCCTTTTCCAGAGGCAGAAACTGTCTCATAGAGCAGTGAAAAACGATTTGCCCTGGAGCAGGTGGCAAGTACGGAGCAGAATCAGGATTCACGCTCAGCCCAGCCTAGCCCCAGCACCTGTGCTCTTTCCACTGCCACACGTGGGCTTTTTGGCTCAAAAGGAAGAAAATCCATTTTGACAATAAACGAGCAGCAGAAAATGAGAAACCCCGAGAACTGACACTGGAACTATTCTAAAACTCCAGACTGAGTCGGTCAGACTCCACGGGGGGGAGAGCCGCCAGTGCGATAAGGGATCGTTCCAAACAACACCCTGGTTCCCTGTCAGAGCAGCCCGGGTCCCAGGGCCATTAATAAAAATCCATTTATAAACAAATAAATAAAATAAAAAAGTGCTCAGTCAGGGATGACAGGCACATTTCCAGGACAGAGGAATAAAGAATGTTCCCTACTTCAAAAGGCAGCAAGGAGGGGTGGTGTCAGGCAGTCAGGAAAAGAAGGGGTGAGGGAAAGTGTTCATCTCTATTAAAGGACAGCAGTTGATTTGTTGGCTCTCAGTGTTAATTGCTTTGGGGGTTCCATAAAACATTTCATTGCTCTCTGCACAATGGGGTTGTAGGATTCCAGCCCAGCCAACAGCAAGTCCCTACACTGTCACCCAGAGACAGGGTTACACCTTCTGTTTGGTGGGTAGGAACCACCAGACAGGGCTCTGTTCCTCTCTGATAGATGCTATCTATCCCATCAGTTGGAGGATGGCTGTGCAGATAGTTGAAATTAATAATTATCACAAGGGCAACAACAGCAACAGTGCTAACAGCTAATAATTCTTATGCTTTTGTAAATTAACTCATCAAGTCCCGCCGGGGGTCCCCGTGAGCCAGACGCTGTAGTATTCACATTTTCACAGAGGGTTGAGCAGCTCACTCAATGTCACGTGGATGATAAAGTGCAGGGCGGGGATTTGAACCCAGGGTTATCTGCCTCCAGTCTATACCCTTAAAGAGGGACAGAGAAACCAGAAGCCAGCCATCAGGAAGTCTTTTGAAAATGCCACTTTCTTCTTATAACCATAATTTTCAGAGTTGGAAATGACCTTATAGCTCTTTTTCTGGTCGCACCTTGTATTTCATAGATGCAGTGACCCTGGAGCCCAGGATATTGGTGTCAGTCCTCACTGATTAAGAGGCTATTCACGTTCTCCAAGTCTGCATCCCAATCCCACCACTTGCTGCCAGGACCACGGTCATTCTTTAAGGCTTGAGGCATATCCTACCACCTCTGTGAAGATGTCCCACTGGAAGAGCTTGGATAGCCTATTTTACTTTGCAGATTCTATTCCTAGAGCATTCACTGCCCCCAAGTGACCTAAGATAAAGCTTGGGCCCCAAAATCTCAAAGACAGTCAATGACAGAGCCAGGGTCAGAAGGCCCAATTCTCAGCTTATGGTGATATTCCTGAGTTCAGGCACCAATGTATTGCCTGTTCTAAGAGCCTGAATATGTCAAGTATTCAAAGGGTATGGTGGTCTTTAAAAAAAGTCACGGTCTTCAGATAGGTAGAGGAAGAGGGAGATGGGTTTTAGAGATGAGGGAGGTTCACAGATTGTGGAGGGACTAACATTTATTGAGCACATACTTAGAGATACTGCACCAGGCTGTTTCTTGCTCAATTCTCACACAACTCTGCAAGCTAGGTTTTATTATTTCTGTTTCACAAAGGCTGAAATAGAGGCTTATGAAGGTAAACTACTTATCTAAAGTCACATAACTAAAAATGTCAAAGCCAGATTTGAATCCATAGTCTGTGGCCTTTGATACCACCATTAGGTTATAAGTTATCTGAGAATAGGACCTCTATCTTCATCACATTCATAACTGTAGTCCCTAGCACAGTACCAAGATACAGGAACTCCTCAGACAATGTCTGCTGAATAAGTAAATGAGTTATGAAAGAGTGAATAAATATGTGAAAGAATGAAATAATTGATGAATAAGTGAATGAAATGAAGTAGTTGAAGGATGGATGGATGGATGGATGGAGGAAGGATTATGTACAGAGAGAGGGAAGGGTGAGAGGGAGCAGTGAATGGAGGATAGATAAATGGGTAGATGGATGCATAAATGGATGAGTGAATGAATCACTGAGTGAATAAATAAAAGAATAAATAAATTAGTTGGATAACTAGTGAATAAAGCTCAACTTCTCAACAGCTTCAGCTTTCTAGATTGATAAGGGAGGTATTCTATTGTTTCATAATTAGGGTACATGGGGAGAACTGGTCTCTAGAACTCTGTGTTATAGCTTATGGTGGCTGTATCCAGATGTAGCAACACTCATAGAGGTGGGAAAAAACAAAAACTAAAACAAAAAATGAACTCCTTTTCTTTTCCAAGACTGACCTCCTCTTGTATCTCCAGAATTTTGAATGCAGTGACTCCCATGTACTCTACAAAGGAGTCATAAAGGCACTATTTCTAAGAGGCTGGCTGAGTCTATTAATAAAAAAACTATATGTTATATATATCAGGATATATATTTCAATATATATTAATATATCTCAGCATGTGTGTGTATATACAAGTATATGTGTGTATACATCTCAGATATGCTAATGTAATATTTTTAAGAAAAGACTGCACAGAAGAGATAAAAGAACATTAGGCATGGATTCCTATTCCAGCTCCCCTTGATAACTTTCTCTATGATCTTGAGTAAAATGCTTTCGGTCTCTGGGCTGCAGATTCTCCATCAGTAGAAGGAATGCTTTTGAATTTCTGGCCTTCCTGGACCCTTCAGCACTAACCTTGTGTGATCCAATTTTCCCAGCACCATTTATCGAATAGGGTTTCTTTTCCACAGTGTACGTTGTTGTCTGCTTTGTCAAAGATCAGTTTGTTGTAGGTAAATGGTTTTATATGTGGGTTCTCTGTTCTGTTTCATTGGTCTATGTCTCAAATGGACACTTCTAACCCTTAGAATCTCAAGATGCACATACAGGCTGGCCAATAAAACATTTGGCTGGCCTGGACAGAATACATCATGCCTTTCCTGTTGGCTTAAAATCACTCTGTCTGTTTCACGTTCCCACACACCCAACCCGTCTTACTTGTAGAGACCATCGGGCTCCAGACACTTGAAGATGACTGAGTAGATACTGACTTCAGGGACCTCTCCATGGCTTCGACCAGCTGCTACACAAGATGTGCCCAGGCCAGAGAGTAAGTCATCGGCAAAACTCAGGAATTCTCCTGGAAGGAGACAAAGAAAGATGAGCTTCCCAGATCAGGCCTTGTGAGCAGACATTCTTGCTATCAATCAAACCTACGAAATGTCTGGATACCATTATTAGGAGGTTTACTGGACAAAAAAAAAAAAAAAAAAAAAAGCGTAGGATATAAAAATGACACAGATTAATATATAGCCCTGATGACTCATTGTTCAAATTTATGTTTGATTTTTTCACCTGTACAGTGGGAATGCTAATACCTACCTTTGTAAGACTGTAGTAAGGTCCCAATGAAGTAAATTACTATGTAATAGAAATGCATGAAATAGCAACAAGAGGACTGTGCTTTCTTTCTGTCCAGAGTAACTATTCTAGCCTTGTCACTACCATTAACTCCCTCTTAACTCCTTAAACACGGTCCCTCTTTCTTGGAATTGCATTTTTCTTCTTTGTATAATAAAGGAGTTGCACTAAGGATGTAAAACAGTTTTCATGTCAAATGGCCTTTGTTATACACCGGTACTGGATTCATGGAGTGTTATGTTGAGAAGGACAGAGACCTAGTGCAGCTAAGGGATAAAGAGTTCAAGGATTGATTAGTGATGAAGGTCACGGTCAGGATGGAACAGTGGTAGAATGAGTGCCACATATTTGTGATCCTCCAATTCCATGATTTCTAAAAGTCAACCTAGTCATTGGATTTTAGGAAGCAGCTTAAGTTTACTAGAAAGAGAAATAATCGAGAAGACTAGAAAGTAAGACTAGTAAGACTACAAAGAATAACTAAATACTTGGAATCTTGGGATCTAGTCTTAGTTCTGCTAAACTATTACAGCTTTGGGCAGCTACATTCCCATCTCTGTGCTTTATTTTTCTCCTCTATAAGATGAAGGTGATGGAATCACTATTGGGATTCTAGAAAAGAATAAAATAAAAACAGAGATGTGTGGAAAGATTCACTTATAAAGGCAACAAAAATCCCCGTCATAAAAGAAAAAAGTTATAAGGACAAACATTGCAGTACTATTTATACTAGCAAAAATTTAAAAACAATTAAATGTTCAACAATATAGAAATGGCTGTATCAATTGTAGTTCAATGATGCAATGGGATATTTTATAGTTGTTAAAAATAATTTATCAAAAAATATGAAGTATATGAAAGGATATTCACGACATACTGTGAAGTTAAAAAAGAGGTTACGCTATTACAGAATAATCTAATTTTGTGGAAATTTTATATATACATGTATTTAGAAACAGAAAGAAGAAAATAAAGCAAATGCTTAATAGTGGCTCTGTCTGGAGAGTGAGATAATGAGCACTTTTCCTATTTTATTTTTGCTTATCTCTATTTTTAAATTAAATTCAATAGACATATATTGCTTTTGTAACAAGAAAAAAATCAATAAAAATTACTTAAAAATAGATAAAGTCAATGAGCCAGACTAAATGGCCTCTTAGTTCCCTTCCAATTCTAAAATTGGATGATTTAGGAGCAAAACTGACATGTGAGGTATTTTATAGGGCAGTATGAAATTATATGAGGCCTCCCAACTGTTGTTTCTTGTTCTCTTCGTGCCTGATGTAGAGTCCCTCAGATTCTCTATTCACGCACATTCCCAATAATAAACAAGAGGAGGATGCCAGTCCAATGATATCCTCACTACCTGGGATTAAGGATAAGCCAATGTAATGAAACCATACGGGAACGAAAATGTTGGCCAAGTGTTTGAAAACACTTGGTGTTTCTCTACCACAGAACTGGTTGGCAGAATATACAGATCCCTTCCTGTTGCTCTTTCAAAGAAAAGTTTCAATCCTAAAGAAGCACAGTTTTAAAAAAATGTTTCATTCTTAGCCTCACAAGTGAATATTGTAACACTTGTCTGATTGAATTGCCTGGATGGCCCTGGATTCAGCTGAACAACAGTTTTATGTTTGTCCCTATAGTCCAGTAGAGCAGTTCTGATGGCTACTGTTTTTTGTTTTCCCTTTTTTAAAAAAGGCAATATACCGTTCATAGAATTGACATGGAGATGCCACAGCAAGTGTCTAAAGCAGGCTGGTGTCAACAACAGCAACGTGAAATTTCAGCTGCTATGGCAAAACAGACCTGGGACTGAATACCATTTCCAGCCTTGGTTGACAGTCCTTAAACCTCTCAATGTCTCAGTTTTCCTCTTTGTTGCAAGGGGTCAATGGCTCTTTTATGGGTTTGGAGTCTAGAAAGTGAAACCAAGAGTCTAGAAAGAAACAAAGATGCCCAGAACCAGAGGCTTTGCTGGAAAATGAAGAGCTGAATGAAACTTTTATTCGTCACAAAGTGTGGCATCCCACATTTCTTCTGTAGGCCTCTTATGTCAGCTGCTCCCAGTACAATCATAAACCAACAATGTCTTCACCCCCATAACTATCAAAGCAGAACAATGTGTGGTGTGAAAAGTTAAAAATTAAAAGAGAGCTGGAGAAATGCATGGGGCTAGTCCCTGGATGGAGTGAGGGTCTTGTTTCCCTTGATTTCTCAATCTGGCTGCTCATATTTGTTTTCTTTGAGCTTGGATCTATGTCTGTCTGCTTTTCAATTTGTTTCCAGATAGCCATTGAAAGAGCTGGCTCTTTGTGGGGGAATTCAGTCTGCTTGTGGCCTGGACTAATTAACTGCCTTGAAGCCAGAAGATGGCTGACATTCATTTTCAAATGGGCACAGCTTTCCAGATTTTCCATGAATTTCAGAACAATTTGGACCACGGATAAAAATCCCACATACATGTCAGGTCAGTAAGATCAGCACGGTTCTAAGTTCTAAAGAATTCTAAGGCTTATAGGTTTGATTCAAGTGAAGGAACTGGATAACTTAGAGTATAATTAGTCACGTCAAGGTCATTATGAGGATATTCAGTGCCCAATTCAAGTTGGGACTATATAAATACAATGGCCTTCAAATGAAAAACGTTAAAAGGAGGGAAACTGACATTTAGTACGTACTTTCCTTTTTGTCCATTTAATCCTCAAAGTGACCCAGCAAGTTAGATTTTATCATACCCATAGCAGAGCTGAGGTCAAGATTGCAAAGTTAGGAAGCACAGAGCTGAGATTTGAACCCCTATCTGTCTAACTCCAAAGCCATGTCTTTTCTTTTGTACTATGCTGCCTCCTAGAGAAAGTTTTAAAATGATAGTGTTAGAAAGTGAGATTTCTCAATGTTATTCAATCCACACTTGAATTCACTCCACTCGCTTAGTTCTATGGGTTTGGGGAATGAGACAATAAAAGAAATGGTCCCTGACCTTCTACAGCTTGTAATCTGACAACAGGAAGGGTGGTTAAGTACAAGAACAAACCTATAAAGTAAATTGTAAGATTGCTTTTTTTGGCACTCTATCTCAGAAGGTTCACATGCAGCTTTGATGGAGACAGGTGAATGAAGTAACCCCTCAGTGTCCCGCCCCACTTAGTGGAGAGGGGGTACTAAGAAAGGCCTAGGGACTTCTCTATTCACAAATGCAAATCAGTACAATTTGACAAATGTATTGTGACTCCACAATATACCATACTCTGCATCTGGCAGTGGTACAGTTGAATGAGCAACAACGTAGTGCAGTGGTTAAGAGCTTGGGCTCTAAGTTTATGCTACCTGGCCTTAAATTCTGGTACACCCCCACTTACTGCTTGCCTTGGACAAGTTCCTTAACTCTTTACATCTGGTTTCTCATTTGTAAGATGGGCATAATAATAAGAGTATCTAATTTATAGTGTTGTGGATATCATACAAAATACTTGTATACAAGCCAATTAGCAAAATGTCTGGCACATCGTAAGATCTCAAAACATATATTAACTATCATTGTTTTTGTTGTTCTTATTCTTGTCATCACGATAACAGAGTAGAGATAAGGGCTCTTAAGGATTATTTTTTTTTATCCAAACTTCTTTCACAGGTGACAAAACTGAAGATCAGAGAAGGAAAATGACATGTCCATGCCCATACACACAGTGGGAAGTAGATTTGGGACAAAAACCTGGTGTCTTGACTCTTACAGTCTATGAGATAATTTATATCAGCCAGCCTATGAGATAAAATTGCTGAGAATTGAAAAGCTTTCAAAGCTAACACAGGAGCCCTTTCTCTTCAATTTCTGACCATTTTATTTAATGTGCATGTGACAGATTTATAGTTACTGGGCATTCACTATGCACTAGGTGCTGTGCTAGGTGCCTGGTTTCACTTTGCCGTCTTCTTAAACCTGGAATTTTGGAGACAGATACGAAGTCCAGAAGAGAACAGGAGTTCATGTCCAAGATGTCACATATTCCAACAGTGGTTTGCAAATTAAAATGTATACGACTCCAGGAGTAACAATGAACACTAATAGGGGAGAGGCTGGGGCCAGGCTTCTCCACAACACTAACCTCCAACTAGGGCAACTCCAGTTTGATCCATTTTATATATGAATGGTTCATGTTTTTCTTAGTTGTTTTTTTTTAAACTGTTCATAAAACCTTAGTTTTAAAGTTTTATTGCTTAAAATGTTTGAATCCCCAGACCGTGCCACATTCCCTGATAGAAACACAGAGGCTCAGGAATGTTGTTCCCTAATTCGAGGATTTGCAGCTACTCAGGGGCAGAGTCTAGAAGCAAGCCCAGCTCTTTTGCATCTCAGCTTCACGTCCCTTCCACGAGGCCACTCCACCGGAGAGGCCTCTGTCCCCTCCTCCCTGGCACACTGTTGTGGCCACGTGGTAGAACCTTCCTAGAACCCAGGCTGCTGCCCCCGCCTCACCCAAGCCCATCCAAGTCTCTAACATTCTTTTTCTGTTTTTCTTTCCTTGAAAACAGATAGGAAGTTGGGAGTCGCTGTACAGGAATGTGCCTGTTCCCCATTACAGCTCTTCTGGGGCTGTAACCCGAGTGGGCTGGGGCCAGACCCCCACACATGTCTTTATCCACTCAGACTTGAGCCTTGCTCTCATTACCTTCCGTGGAAAGGTTAATCATGATTCTGCTGCAGCTTCAGAACCAACCCAACAAAGCACGGAGCAATTTTCCTAAAGGCCGCACCCGCTACCTCAATTCTCTCTCCCTCTCCTTTCAGAAGTCCCGCAGTCCTCCTTGTTTTCCCTCTCTCTCTCTTTCCCCCTCACCCCCTCGCTTCGGATTGAGTTGAGGTCACAGTCAAAGCCGGCCACAAGAACAAATTGAAAACAGGTTGGGAGAAAAGCAGCAAAGAAATTCCAGCATGGAAGGAGGGGGGTGCAATGAGTTATTTAGCCCAGGTGAGGGGAAAGGTCCCCAGCTCAGGGCTCCATATTCTTTTCAGGAAAACACCGAGGGGATCTGGGGGTTGCTCTGGGCCTGGGCTCTCCGTCCTGCTTTGCTGTAGTGCCCAGGGAGAAGCACGGCTCCTTCTGCATCTCCCCACCTTTCCTTTACTTGGGCAAATGTAGAAGGACATTCTGAGACCTTGTCAGTGACAGAATGCATCTTATAAACGCCTCACACCTATCAGTTGCAGTTGGTTTGTTTCTTTCAGCACATGATGTTATTTTAATGTATGTAATGACTCTCACCTTTATCGTAATGGTAGTATGAGACGGTGGAAAGAGAGTGGGTTTGAGGGGCAGAAGAGACCTAGTTCTGAAGCCAGGCTCAGCACTTACGAACTATATTACCTAGGGATAGACGATTTAACTCTTAGAGACGGCTTCTTCAGCTGAAAAGGAGATGATCACAGCCATTTCAGAGAACCAGGTGAGGATTAGAGAAGATAACAGATAGAGCACACCTGATACATGGACGCTTTACAAATGTCAGTGTTCCCCTAACCCTGCTTCCTCACCCCCACCGGGTCTTACTACTTCGTCTGATGGCAAAATTTTTAGTTGTCACTCAGTTGCTTTTAGATATCTAACTCCTTGAAACCTTCCTGTTTTTTGCAATTAGAAGGAAGGAAGGAAGGAAAACAGAAACCAAGCAATAAAGGAGGCAAGGAAAGAAAGGATGGAGGTGTTTTTTTAGCTCTTATAATATGCCATCAACAATGCTAGACATCTTTACTTATGTTACCTTGTTTAAACATTCAAAACAACCTGTCTTGATTAAAAGTCAATACAACTTTATGGATTAAGTTAATTGTACTTTTACAAATGCGGAAACAGGTTCAAGGAAGGTTAAATAACTTGCCTACAGAGATCCACCCAGGAATGGCAGAGTAAAGGCTGGAACCAGGACATTTGGGAGCCAAAGTCTGTACTTTTCCTACCACACGTTTGCCTCCAGAGTGCGAGGTGCTTAAGGCGGGAATTGTGTTTTGGTCGCCTCTGTGTTACAGGTGTCCAACATAAGGCTGGCCAGACAGCTATTTACTGAATTGTGTGAAATTGAACTTGAGTGGTTGAAGTTCAATCACTGGGTCCACTCCCATTTCCTCACCACCAGCACCTGACATTAGAATTCTCTTTCTTGCACTAGCCAGGCTGCATCCTTGATGATCTATCTGCAGTAAATAGGAAGCACGTGGCACTGAAAGAAAAATAAGGGCTCCCAAAAAGGCAACGGTGGTCTAGCAAATATCTAGAGTTCCTATGTGCCAGGCATTGTGCTAAGGAGACTTCTGACTCATCCTCATGCCTGCCCTCTAGTGGACATCTGTTGCTTTAACTTGCTGTGAAGCCATGGCTCTTTCTGCTAATAGCACCCCAGTATTCCACTGGGGAACCCGCTCTTCCCCAATCTCAGTCAATATGATTTAGGTAGAGCTAAGGCCCCCTCCATCCTTCAGAGGTTGGCATGTGATCAATGGTCAGACAGTCCATGTCAGAGGCCAAAAAAAACAAGTGACACACATGACTCAGGCCTGATCGATCAGACTAACTCCTGGAACGGAGACCAAGTCCTAATGACATCATTTGAAGCCCTGGACCCAGTGGTGTCTGAAGCTGGATCTATCCTTGGATATTTTAGATACATGAGCCAATAATTTTTTTTCTTTTCTGCCAAGGCTAGTTTCCTTTTGTTTTCTGTTACTTGCAATCAGCAGTCTTACCAGATATAAATCCTATGAGGTAAGTTTTATGATTGCCATTTTATAAGTGAAAAACAATGTCTGCAGATCTAAAGCAAGTTGCCCAAGGTCATATTCTATCTAAATAACAAGGCTGGAACTCAAATTCAGAGCTGTCGGACTCCAAAACAGGAGCCTTTCCTATCATCAATCACTGCCTAGGATGAGGGAGACAAAGGCTCTATCACGCAGCAAGAATTTACTGAGTATCTCCAGTGTCCTGCTTCCTCTGGCCCAGTCCTCCCCACTTCCTGGGCTCCCTTCTTCACTCACTCATTCCAGCCACACTGGCATCCTTCCTTCCCACCTCACATGCCAAACATGCTCCTACCACAGGGCCTTTGCACCTGGGGCTTTCACACCTGGAGAGCTCTTCCCCATATCTTTGCATGTCTCACTCCCTCTCCTTTCCCAAGATCCCTGCTTAAATGTCACCTCCTCAGAAAGGCCTTCTTCAGCCACCCAGTCTAAAGGAGCATCCACTGTCACCCTCCACCCACATCCCCTTTCCTTACTTTACTTCTCTTCACAAAATTGATCTCTATCTCTCACATGTTGATGAATTTCTGTATTGTCTATATCCCCCACTGTAAGCCCCGTGAGCCCCCGTAAGCTTTGTATACTTACAACGGTGCCTGTACACAGCAGGTTCTCCACAAATATTTGCCTAGTGAGTGAATGTATCTACTGTGTACTGTAAACTGAGCTGATGGCTGGGAACACAAACGTAAAGAAGCATGTCTTAGTCTGAGTTGCCTTGAAAGCAGAGCCTAAGACAACGGCTTGGGTGCAGATGGTTTGTTTGGGAGATGATACGAGGAAGCAGGCATAGGGGAAAGGGAAGAGGAAAAGTCAATATAAAAGTGTGTCATCAAGTTTGATGTTGTGCACAATGGGAGCTCAATTCTGCAGGGACCTTTTAAGAAGTGAACGGGATACCTCCCGGAATTATTTGGCTGCAAGTCAGGGAACTGGAGCACTTAGCCCCTAATTTCTGATCCTCATTGGTTGAGTCCCCCACCCGGGGGTGTTAATTTCCCCACACCTTTTTTTTTTTTTTTAGCTGTCCTTGTACATGGGCCTATGGGGCCCCATCAGTCTTGCACAAGGACGTGGGGCAGAAATTGCAAGTGTGTGTTTGAGGTCACTGGCAGCACAGAGAGCCTGGGTGTGCATAGAACTGCTCAGCACAGCTGTGCCTGAGAGAGACATGGACCAAGAGGATATCACATGGCCCCAGAGGAATCTGCTATAACAATGTTCTCTGCCTTTGAGGAGTTTGTGGAAAGAGCAACTGACATGTCTTCCTCATCGAGGTTCAGAACAAACTTGTTAGCCCCACTGCTGACACAGTTCACAAGCAGTTATCAAACACCTTCTAGGTGCCAGGGAAGGGATTACAACTGTGGACACAGCTCTGAATCACACGAGCAAAGCCCCTTCCCTCTGGTGCTCACAGTTTAGCAAGGGAGAATTGCAAGGGCTGCTTTTCTGTGCAATCCACCAAGGAGTCCTGCAACTGATTATTAAAACAGAATTTAATAATATTAACCATAGCATTAATATGTGCTTGGCTAATAGAGCCTTCCGTTTTCTACAGTTGGGTGAATTAGGGCCATAGAAGCCCTCATCATTCCCACTGTCTCGAGGACAAATGATGCTAATGTGTTTGGCTGCAGTGGGTATTGCTAACATGTGTGAGGAGAGCTGATTTGGGGACTGGACTGGGGAGGAGGAGGAAGGTCATTGGAAAGCCAGGGCCCCTCCCCCCTCCACTCTCCTAGGACCACAGTGTGTGTTCATCCTCTTTGAAGCACTCACCCATGGGTGGTTTTCTTTCCTTTTCTTCCTTTTTAAAATCACATCCCCCAATGTTATACTATCATGAGGTGGGAAGAACCAACTGTACAATGTGCTTCTCATCAGCTTCTCAGTTCCTCTCCTACTTCCAACTTTCTCTGGGCTTCATTCACATCATTCAACATCTCCCTGTCTGTGCAAAAAGGCAAAACCCGTGAGGTTGCTGACGGCGGGCCCCGTGAGCCCCTCTGTCCACAAATGTGATGAGACAGCACATTATCTGGCAGGGTTGCAGTGATTATTTTCATTTTGTAAGGAAGAAAAGAGAGGCTCAGAGAGTTAAGGCAAGTTGCCCAATCACGCAGCTACTGCATAGTGAAGCTAGGATTTGAACCCAGGTTGATCCAGTTCCAAAGCCTGCGGTTTCTCCACCACAACACACGCTCCCTAATTGCCCTGTCTCTGTGAGCCTCAGTCTCCTTGTCTCTAAGAGAAGGATGCCAGTCTCTCCTCTGCAAGGGAGTCATGAGGAGTGAAATAAATTAAGTCTATAAAAGTACTTTATAACCTGCAAAGCATGACGCATATGTAAGGGGTTATGGTTAAGGGAAATTCACACAGTGCCAGGTAAGGTGACAAAAATGTCAGATAGCCACTTCTGGAGTTAGAAGGAGGAAGAGGAGGCCTCCTTTGGGAGGTACTGAGGTGTGTTAATGTTCAGCCCTGAGGATACACCAGGGCACACAAAGTGTGACAGTAAAGAACTCTTCTCCGGCCAGTACTCCAAAGAGCTGGCGTCTTCTCTTCCACCATCTCAGCTGAAGTTCCACCTCTTCAGAACCCTCTGCACCACCCCGTCTAATGCAGACCCCTACTGCCTGCTCTCGACTGTGCCTCATCCTTGAACTCTTGGTTTTCTTCCAAGCGCTAGTGACACCCTGTAGTTGCTGTGTTTGTCAGTTTATTTACCTCTTTATTTTCATTTTATTACTAAACTGTTAGCTCCATGAGTTCAAGAGCCTCGTCCACCTTGTTCTTGATATCCCCAGTGTCTAGCGGAGTGTGGGGGGCACAGTAGTTACTCATTAAAAACCCACTGAATGAATGAGGGAGGGGTGAAGCCGGAGAGGTAACTAATGACTCAGCTAAGGTTTTGTAAACATGTTGAGACAACTCATGCTCATCCTTTAAGCTTTGGCTCATACCCAGTATCTTTCACAAAGCTCTTTTTGGCTACCCTGTGTCTCTGTCCAGTGAGGTTTAGGGCCCCTCATCTGGGTTCCCACTGTTCCCTGTGTCTCCTTCCATTGTGGTGCTTAACTCATCACCCTGTGATTACCTATTTAGTTGTTTTCCTCCCCCATGGACAGGGAGAATTTATGGAAGGGATCTGGCCTGTCTTAATGACCACCTGAGCCCTGGAGCCTGGGCTTATGTACAGTGAGTGAGTCAATGAACAAGCACAGCTTCCTTTCCCAGTTGGAAGAAATCCCATGGGGTGGGGTGGGGGGAATACTAGGGTTTCCTTGTGCGTGGACCTTTGAGTTGTGCTGGAAAGAGCAATGCAGTGAGGCCACTGGATCTCACGTGAAAGGGCCCTGAACAGGGATCCAGGAGACTGGCTGTGCCCCTGCCTCCCTGTGAGACGCTGTACAGCTCAGTTCACCTCCACCTGCCAAAGCAAATGACCCTAATAGAAAGAATGTCCATCTAGCTCTCTCCTTTCCCAATTTGACTGTTCACCCTAATATTCTGATTTCTCTTTACTTTCCTCTATATGTTCCTATCACTTTGCTTCCCCAGTCTTAGCCCAGACTCTCTGTCTACCTGCCAGAGCCTCACACCCCAGGAAATCTCCCCAGTTAATGTTATTGCTTCTTGATGTCTGATTAGCCCTGGAGTCCCTGCCCAGCCGAGCCCACCATCCACACTGGCTGCCCATTAGCCCTTGGACCCTTCTCTCCCTTTACAACGAGGACCGCCTCTCTCTTCCCACAGCCCTCTCCTTTTGTAAAACCCTTTATAGTTTACGGTGCATGCCCCACCATCTCGTCATACTTAAGCTTCACAGATGCTTGGTGAGGTGGACATGCCATGGTGGAAGTGAATATTCCCATTTCACAGAAGGGAAAATGAATCTCAGGAAAGAAATGTGTCTACCTGAATGGGTACCGGACCAGATCACAGGTTTCTAACTCCCGATCCAGTGCTCTTTTCTCTTCACTCAGGCTAATGCAGCCTTATAACCACCCCCTGCAGTGGCTGACGAGGAACCCGCCCTTCCTGAGTCCTCCACACATGTTTACTGAGTTAGATGATTACATTTACTAAGGCACCAATGTTAAATCCCCTTTGGGAAGGGAAAAAGTAGCAGAACAGGCAACATTGTGCTCAGCCCTGAGTCTGAGTCCTGACCTTGCTAAATGGCTCTAAGTAAATGACTTCATCTTTCTAAGTCTCATTTTCCACATCTGTAAATGGATGTGAAAATACCTATCTCAATGGAACCAATGAAATCTTATGAGAATTTAGATAGTGTATGCAGAGCACTTAGCATGCTGCCTTGCACATGGTAAAGAATAAATGGCAACTTTATTGTTATTATTACTGTTATTATGAAAAATACTAATTCATGAAACATTTCATATGGAGTGGGCAGAAAAGAAAAATTCAACAAATCAGGGAAAGTGAGTTACCCTCATGTATTTAGCACCACTTACTCCTCCCAAACCAGAACTGCACAAACTATGTGCCCAGAGATTAAAAAATGCTGAATGCCCAAAGCTTCCCTCCCTTTTCTAAATATAAACCTCAAAGTCCGTGTTCAGCAGATAGCTGGGATATCTTTGGTAGATAACGGAGCCTGTTTGTCTGTCTTCTTCTCCCCTAAGGTGGGAGAAGAACTCAAGCTTCGAACCCAAATCTGACCAGGACCCTCCAGAGGCACCCGCTGGGGCCACATTAAGGCACCAGCAGGACTGAATGAGATCCTGAGCCCATTCCGCTCCCCACACCCACTCCCCTCTACACTCGCACCCGCACGCAGACAAAAGTGCACACCCCCTTCCCATTCCATCCCTGGAGGCAGCCAGCATCCAGAAGGGTGGAGAGAAGGCCTGGGCAAAGATGAGTCAGGTTTTCTGGTCGTGCAAGCAGCACCATTTCACCAGGCTGAGGTGAATCATTGAGAAGGAGGTGGGACCTGGGAGGTGGCAGAGAGAGGTAGATTTCCATGTGTGTGTGTGTGTGTGTGTGTGTGTATATGAGAGAGACAGACAGACAGACAGAGATGGAGACAGAAAGAGACTAAGACCAAGAGAAACAAAAAGAAAGGAAGGAAAGAAGAAAGGTGAACCACAGGGCCTCCACTGGAGATAGATGCCCTTAAGCACGAGACCAGGGCAGCTTGACCTCGGGTGCCACCTCTCCCAGGGGCACGTGATGTGGGAGGCAAAGGAGGGAGAGTGCACAGGTGATGTCATTTTCACCCAACTCCCCTCATCGATCCCACCCACATATGGGTTTTTTTCATTCAATTACAATGACTCTCTTGCTTCTTCATTTATATTAAAATTTTCCTTTAAATAGAGAAGAGGAAATAAGTTCTCTCTTCAATCCACAATGAAAACTATAAAACGGTTTTTAGGCTTGGAAAATTTGGCTGGTCAGTTTTTCCTACTTTTTAGTAACCGCCTTGGGTTACCCTGAACAAGTAAATATGTTTTATGAGCTTCTAATTCATACCTAACCCTGTGAGTTTATAGCTTTACATACACTATGTGTGTGTATATATATATATAATTTATATATGACACACATATATATAATATGCATAATCACACACACACATAGTTACATACATGAATGTGTATGTTTGTGCTGTAAGTACTCCCTTAAATTTATACAGCTCATAGGGTTTACAAACCACTCTCTCTCCTCATTTGATCCTCACAATTAATCCTGCGAGGCAGGCAGGTTAGGATTATCAGCCCCAGTTTACAGGCACCTGTGGTTAAGGTAGAGGCTCCAGGACCCACGGGTCTCCAAAAGGTCACAGTCCGGGTCACAGTTCCTCTCTCCACAGTCACATAGACCGACTGCATGAGCTTAGGTGGTGCAGTGCCCACGTCTGGCCATGCAAGGACCCAAAGCCAATGGGAGGCCTGAGCCATCATGTTTCAAGGCTTCGTTTTACAGCCTGGAAGACTAAAGCTCAGAGCATCATTGCTAGCCCAAATAGTGCCTCTGTGAAAATCAGAAAAAAAGAAAAAGAAAAGAGCATCTCCTCTTTAAGACACTTTCCTTCCATGTATCTGAAAATTGTTAGAACAAGACACTCGATCAATGATTAATACACGTCTGTGATGTCCACAATTGGAACTGTGAGCTTAGCTGCAGTAGCGCTGTGCACTGCAAACCCTGTGAAACTGTACCTGACTTCCCTAGGAGGGGCGCTCAGCCAAGGTCAGGGAAGAGAGAACAGCAAAAGGGAAAGAAAGGAAGGTCAGATGAGAGAAGGACCACCTGGCTTTCTGAGGTCTAAAAAGACAACTCATCTTACTTAAAGGACAACTGACAGAAGAATAATTCGTGTTTTTTAAGCACTTAATCCTTCCTGATACTTACAGTAACCTGTGAGAGTAGGACATTAACTACTGCTTGCATTTATGTCTTGCTTTCTCAACTGATAAAATATTATTATTAACAATGACAGTGATAATTCATAGGATTTAAGCGTTCACAATACGAGTTACTATGCCTGGCATTTCATATACATTTCATTTCAGCTTCACAACAACTCTATAAGATAGCTATTTCCACAAATTAACAGATGAATATATCAAGATTCAGAGAGGTACAGTAATTTGCTCAAGGTCACTTGGTAAATTGCACAGCTGAGATTTGGGTTTTATAAGGAAGGGTAGAGGTTAGAGGCACTTTCACATCCTCTGAAGGTGTCTGAAATGCTTTACATTCTCAATAAATACTAACTATCCCGGCACATCAGAAGAACCCTACTTTGCATATGGGGCCTCAGTCTCTTCAACTTCTCACTGTGTTGCTTTCCAGTATCTCATAGTCTACTCCTTCCTTTAATCACATTGATGCTATTGATGAATGAAACCATCTAGGCAGTGTATCCACGGAGCCTCTGCTCCTGCCAGCCTTTCCCCGGTGCCCAGCTTGCCTCCCTGTTTCCACCTCTCCCTCACTGGGTGCCCGGTGGATGTCAATGGATATGAACAGTCATCATAAAAAAGAAAGACAAAACAAAACGAAAACCAGAAGTCTGCCACAATACGCAAAGCACCATCCTTAGATTCCAATAGTACTGGACCTCCTGCCTTTAGCATCTCCTTGTGTAAAACAGGAATAAGAAATATTCCCCCTTTGATGGGGTGTTTTACGGATTCAATGTAATGTAAAATGTCCAACCTAGTGCTTGCCCTTGATGCATAAAATATGTTCCCAAATGAAGGAGAAGTGGCTGTGGGTCGAGGCACTCACGTTGCACCAGAACTGTACAGTGTATGTGGCACTTATTAGCAGGCCATCCAAAGCTCCGCTATGACTCCAGTTACAGCTCATTTTGCTCTCCCTTTGCTGACTATACTTCATTGACTATAACCTCCTTGGTGTTCCCTGAGTGTGCCCCAGGGCCTTTGCTCCTGCTATGTCCTCAGCCTGGAGCAGTCTTCATCCAGCGAGCCACATGGTTTACTCCCTCACATCTTTCAGGTCTGTGCTCAAATGTCGCCTCCTGAGAGAGGTATGCCCTGATCTCCTTAACTAAAATAGCATCCCCCAACCTCTATCCCCACACCCTGTTTAATTTTATGTTCAAACACATACTACTCTTGGACATCATATTGCACATCTATTATTTTATCATCATCCTCTCCCCACTAGAACATAGTTCCAGGATAGAAGCTAGTTCAGTGCCTTATCCTCAGCTTCTAGAATAGTGTTTAGCACATGCAGGTGCTCAACAAGTGGTTACTGAATGACTTAATTCATAGTTCATGAAACTCTGAGAGACTTAATAAGGCTGGCATTCTGATACCCATTTCACACATGAATAAACTGAGGCCCAGGGAGGTGAAGAAACTTCTCCAAAGCCCTTCAGCTGGGAGGTGACAGAGGCAGGACTAGCAAAATGAGCTGCCAGACTCAAATCCAAAGTTCTTTCCATTCCACTAAGTTGTATTTCCTACTATTGCTCCCCTTCACCTCCAAGTAGCCCCTGGGAAATGGGTGTTATTTGGGATTCTCTTAGGTGAGAGGCCACAAGGGATGGAGGTGTGATTTCTCCATGTGTTCTCCACCCAGACACGGGCCTTGCTAGAGTCCCGTGGACAAACTAGAGCCCTGGCCCTCGGCTGGGAGTAGGCAGGCCAGCCACTAGCAGCCACAAGGAGGAAGAGACTGGTAGGTTGGGAGAATGTGGGAATGGGACAGGAAGAGGATTGCTGTAGCCATCTCCAAGGCTCCAGAGAGCCAGGCAGGAGAAGCCCAATTACCCGTTCAGAGTAATTTCCACTCTGTAAGGAGATGATGACTTACACATCACTGCCCCGAGGTTTCCACTCGCCTACTGGGGATGGCCAAGTCCTGCAGGGGAGGGAGCAACTCCTTGACCTTCCAGTTCCCCAGGCAGGGAAGGAACCTGGGCTTGGGCTTGGGCTGTTCTCTGACTGACTTTCTACTTTGTGACTCACAAGCCCTCTCTGGACCTCCATTCTCTCATCTATTTAAAGAACTGTTGGGCCTAGAGTAGTTCTGGAGATTGGTTTGGGGAAGACAGTGTAGAGAAAAGCATGTGCCATGGACTGGACCAAGCATTGAGTTTCTTGCCATAGGCCAGACACTGTGCTGGGTGCTCTACATACACAGTCTCCTTAGTCCTCATAGGAATACTGTGAGGCTGGCAGTAGGACGTTCATTTTGCAGTTGAAGAAATGGAGGTGCAACGTCAGGGAACATCTTAGACTCAGAAAGCTTAGGATACAAGTACAATGACGGAGAGATAACACAGAATGAGTAGCCTACTTTCATTTCCTGCTGGAGGCAGCAGCTAACTTGCTTGAGAGATCACAAAGGAACTAACTATTGTCATTACCAGTGTGTCATTATAATCACTTAGACTTTATAAATTCCTTCTACAGCCATTGTCTCATTTAATCTTCATAACTAATCTTCACAACGACACTATAAGGATGATCATTATGATTATAAACAGGAGGAGGAGGAAGAGGAGGAGGAGGAAGAAGAATTGCAGGCAGAGAAGAAGTATAAGGAGAAATATGAGTCCCGTTGTACAGATTTGGAAACTGAGGCTGAATGACTTGTCCCTGTCATCCAGCAATAAATTCCTGTGCTAAGAATCAAACCCAGGTCTTTCTGCCACTAAATTCTTTACCAAACCATACTGTTTTCAGAGAGTTGGCACAGGCATTAACTTTGGATAAGAAAAGTAATATGTAGGAATGTTGGGGCTATCTCACCTTCCAAAGTAAAGCTAACTTCCTGCTTCAGAAACACCTCATGTGCCCCAATAACCCACCAAGTGTCTTCATTAACCTAGAAATAGCAAAGGCCCCCAAAATGAGGCAGAAAAACCAAGGATAAGTCAAAGTAACTACCAAAATGTTGTAGGAGACTCTTCCATGACCTCATCTCAAGGCTATTATCTATTATTTAGATACAGTTCTAGGGAGTGTGACTTTCTCATTACTAAGCCCATCATATAATTCAGAGATCATCGTTTTTAACAACAGTTACGAGAAGTTATAAAAGGCAGTACCGTAGTGAAGGAAGAGGCAGAAAGACTATCAAAAGCAGACATAGGAACTCATACTTGCTCTTGAGATGATTTAAACACTTTGAAATGGACATTTTGATCAAAAGGAAAGACAATAAAAAAAAAGAAGCAGCCGCCTACCTATTTCCCTAAGTAAACCCAAAGCATTTGATCACCAGCAGAGCTGGCTCAGCCTCTCAGGATGGCATGGTATGGAAGAAAGAGCATGGTGATCTTGAATAGGTCACTGAACATCTCTGAGCCTCTACCTCCTCTTCTTTATAATTGAAGGTCATCACGCCTTCCTTGCAGCATTGTGAGGACTGGCAGTATGATACAGAAAGATCCTACCTGTCTCTTGTCCAAAGTAGGCCCTAAATAATAGGGAGCTCCTGTGATTTTGATAATGATGGCATGCATGAGTCAGGGGGCAAAGAAGAGACTCAGATGGGATAGCTGCCAGGTTTGGCTTGTGTAGACATGGGCACTTCCTATTTAACCAGGACTTTGACATGAGCTTCAAATATTATTTCTAAATTCATAATTTGCTAAACCAAGCAGTTCATGGGCCTTACTTCACAAATTATTACTCTGCTGTTTCGAAAGCCTCCCATAACGAGAACCAGTCCTCCACAACGGAGGCAAAGAATCAGAGCGGAGTCTCACAAGGAAAGAATTCTTGCAGGGTCTACAGATGCATGGAATGTATTTTATGGCCAGTGCTGGTTGGATTTTTAGCAAGGAGAGAAAAGGCCAAAATGTTTTATAAAAAATCACAGTGGCATAGATTAGGACTGAGATATGTCTTGTTCTAAAACTGTAGCTATTAATATCATGGATGATGCCTCCCTATGTCATTGACAGAAAATTTCTAACGTGGGTTGGACTTCCTGGTGAAAGGAAAAAGAAAAGTCACTCTTGGTGGGAGAAAGATTATGGGGCTCCTATTTTTGAGTGGCTTCTGCATATGTCTGCATCCCTCACCAGGGCAAGCAAAATGTCTCTTAAAATTTTTGTTATAGCCTTCCCTAGGAGATGCTATGTGAAATGTAACTAGATTGGCTGGAAGGCAAGCGAACTGCTGAAACACAGTGCTTTACTATTTGAGCCATAGATCGTAACCAACATGGGTGAAAATGTTTCCATGGGAAAATGTGGTCAGAGTTCCCTCCTGTGCTGAGGTGCCAGAAACACCTTTCCCTTGCAGGCTTTCACTGACTCCCGAGAGGCTGCGTGGTGTAATGGAAAGAGCTCTATATTTGGAGCAACATGACATGAGTTCCAGTCCAGTTTTCCTGCTCTATGAATTGAATGACCCTTAAACTCTCTAAGTCTCAGTTTCCTTCTCTGTCCAACAGGCATAAAAACTCCTACTGCCTTGGGGTTTTGTGAGCGGAAAGGAAAATAACATTGGCAGAATCGCTTTGAAAACCATAAAGCTCCCGATACAATTTTGAAGAGTTGCTAGTAACTCTCCAATCTGCTGGGATGTGAGCCCCTCACACAACTTCCACAAGAAAGTCCACAGTCACTTCTCAGGGTTCCATGGCCAAGGGACCCATTCCTCTCTGTAGAGATGTGCCTGCTTTTGTCTCTAAGCTGCTTAGGCATCTGTGATCCAAGAGCTTCAACTTCCAAAATTCACAAATGGCAACAAATAGAGGACTAAAAGACAGCAATGACTGGAACATATGCAGACAATATGTGGTGTAGATCATGCTGCTTCTTGGGGCCCTCCTGACAGAGGGTAGATTCGATGATGGAAAGTGTGGTATAAGAGGAAGCACCAGAGTACAAGAGCAGGTGGCTTATTAGGGCAGGGGGTGGAACTTCCTAATGCCCTCTCCCCTCATTCAACCTGAGTTCATCTGCACCACCGGTAGCTTCTGCCCTTTATGGCCACTGAAGCATGTTAATAAACCAAACATCAGATTAAAACTTGCATCTAAAAGCTATTCATCTCATCTCTAACACTGGTCCTTGAATTTGAGTGATTATGATAACCCAGGGCAGTAGCTGCAGGAGAATTATTAAAGCAAGCCACCTACATTCCATAGTAATGGCAGAAGGAAGTACTGAAAATTCCCAATGTGTCGTCTCACTTCTTTATGCTGCAGGTACAACCTAACCAAACCTCTTACCATACTGGTCTCCTGCTGAAAGGTCCTTAATAATTCTCCATGGGCCTCAGAAAAAGGTCAAAGATCAATGAGCAATGAGTTAGAGCTACAGTGCCCATTCCTGAATAAGGAAGGAAGGAAGGAAGGAAGGAAGGAAGGAAGGAAGGAAGGAAGGAAGGAAGGAAGGAAGGAAGGAAAAAGGGAGGTAAGAAGGAAAAAGGGAGGGAGAGAGGGAAGGAGGGAAAGAAAGAAAGAATGAATGAATGAGAGAGAAAAGGAGGGGAAGAGAAAGAAGGAAGGAAGGAAGGAAGAGAGGGAAAAAAATAAGATTTGGGGTTCTGCACCAGCCCTACTGAAAATTAATCTTCAAGGATGTGACCTGTGACTTCATATTTCAAAAACGTTCTTCAAGTGATTCTTATACTCAAGGGCAGAGACTCTCAGATCCAGAGGGGACTCCTGTTCTAGTTGTGGTGTTTGACTTGTGACTTCTACTATTCCTTCAATTTTCTGGGCTGTGTGTCCTAAATATCTTTGCCTGTTGGTGCTCAAAGTGAAAACTCTTCATGCCGATCTAAAGAAAAGTACTTAAAGATATATTCCATGCTCTATGAATTCTAAAATGCATATTTTTTGCCTCTGAATATGTCCGAAATTGAGATGCATCCTATAGGTGATGCTGTGACAGTTCCCATCAGCCAGACAGCTGATGTCATCACCTGTGCCTTTGTGAACTTGCCTGTCATTCTTGGTGGTCCAACTGGATAAGTACAACTCTTGACATCTGAATCCACAAACCACTTAAGAACTAATTGTGGAAGGAATATGAATCTAGATTGTTGTCTGACCAACTTCATTGACAAGAGCTGGTAAGATAAAGACAATATGAAAACCTGAAGGAAAATACCAGATATATTAATAATAATGGAGTCTTCCTTTAAGAAATGTTGCAATAAAAATGAATTACATACTGATACATGTTACAACATGGATGAACTTTGAGAACTAAGTGCAAGAAGCAAGTCACAAAAGACCATATATGGTATGATACCACTTATAAGAAATGCCCATAATAGGCAAATCAAGAGAGACAGAAGGTAGATTCGTGTTGCGTGGGGTTGAGGAGATAGGGGAAAAATAAAGAGTGACTGCTAATGGGTATGGGGATTATTTGGGGGTGTCAAAATGTCCTAAAATTGACTGTAGTGATAATTACATGACTGTAAATTTGCTAAAAAACATTCAATTGTATATACTTCAAATGGGTGAATTGTATGGTATGAATTATACCACAATAAAGCTGTTACAAAAAAACTATGAGGGAGGAAAAAAAAAAGAAATGCAGTATCAACAATCTTCTGGTCAACCAAGAGGAAAACAGTATATGGAAAAAACACAGAATTCAATGACACTGAGTCAAAAACTGATTTTGGAAAGGGATACACTGAATATGGAGATGTTTTATGAATATTTGAACATTTATTTTGCTTTATATCACAAGAGTGATGTACAGTAGTCCCCCATTTTCCACAGGGGATACATTCTGAGACCCCCAGCAGATATCTGAAACCACGGGTAGTACCAACCCTATATGTACTATTTGTTTTTTATCGGAACACCTAGATGGCTCCTAAGTGACAAACCAGCGAGTAGCTTATACAGCGCAGATACACTGGACCAATCACCTGCTGGGCAGGATGATGGCACAAGATTTCTTCAAGCTACTCAGAATGGTGCACAATTTTAAATTTATGAATTGTTTATTCCTGGAGTTTTCCATTTAATATTTTTGGACCCCAGTTGATCACAGGTAACTAAAACTGTGGAAAGTGAAACTGTGGCTAAGGGAGGGGGGTTACCATATTATAAAAATATAATCAGAATAAGTGAGCTTTTTCAGTAAGTATAAAGTCTAAAAATGTAATTGATAAGAAAGCATTGAGTTATAGTTCAGTTGGCAGAATTTTCTTTGCTTTCTCAATGGCACCTAAAATAAAGTGGCTCTTAAAATGAATGGCATCTCGATGTGATAAAATATAGTACGTGAGCCTCAGCTACATGAAACTGACTTTTCCAGTCAATGACTAGCTATAAAATATAGGATATATGCTTTACCTTCTCCATTCCTAATATTTCATAACTCTATAGTGGATTTATTTCTATGGATTTTCTTGGCTCTGAGATGCTCTAGTTCTAATTTAAATTTTTATTCATGTCTGGTGGGAAATTGTCACCATTCATCAATCCTGCACCAGATCACGGGCTTGAAAAATAAGAAAAGGAAGAAAATAGCACATCCATCTAAATTTATCTTCTACTGAAAGGAATATGCTGAAAGAGAAAGGTAAAATGATTTCTTGCAGTTTTCCCCCTAATTATCTGTAGAGTTTCATTTTTAATCCTCTCTGAATCCCAGATCCCCAGAGACCTGAGGATGAATGGAATAACACATTATGACGGGTAGCTCTGGGCCTGTAGTCAAAACGTGTTCAGCACGGCAGCCCATGGCTTGGGCGCAGCCTTGGCCCTTGGATGAGTTCTCTCTGGCAAGTGACCGTCCAGCCTGCATCTGTGTGTGGGGCACCAACCCGGCCATCTAAAGCCAATAACCCCAAAGGGAGCTCACGCAGAGACAGGATTTTCAAACATGAAAGGAACACAACAGAAGAAGAGAGCAGCTGCATGTAAGTTCCATCAGAGAAGTGAATTATTTAGCAGATTTGAAAATTCCTTCTAATTGCTTAGTCTTCATAAAAGATGATTTTTGTCTAACATGCAAAGACCCATGATTATTTTAGCAGCCTTCAAAATAGGTGAAAAATTGGAAATGGCTAACTGTCTAACACTTGAGAGATGATTAATAATATCGGAGACATCCACATTATGAAACAGTATACAGACATGAAAATGTTTAAAAAAGGCTTATGATACTATGAGGAAAGGTTTGAACTCCACAACTAATTAAAAAACACAGAAAAAGTTAAATATATACTGTGTTCTCCACTATGTAAGGAATGGACATTGACTAGGAAGGAAATTATGATACTCTTAAGCTGGTATAGTTGTGAGTGATTGGTTCAGGTTTCTGCATTCCCATTCTATAGTAAATGTATGATGCCCTTTTCTATCATAAAAATTAATTTAATATAATTTTAAATATTTTTCTTATTTACAAAAAATAAACTATGTTCATAATATAAAATTCAGGGGAAAAAAAGAACAAAATATAAATCCCCCGACCTAACACAAAGAAAACAACTGATATCATAACATTTTGGTATATACTCTTATAGCCATTTTTGCTTGAATAAATAGGTAATACATACACACATTGAGAGAGAGAGAGAGAGAGAGTGGATCTGTAATTGTATGAGCCACTGTGAGGACTACCCAGACTAGAAAGAACTCTGCTTTCTGAGAACTGGCTCCAATGTACACAACACTAGGCCCTTTTACCCATGGTTTTCCTGAGTAACCTTATCCTTTTAATCATAGTGAATTGGACTGAGAGTAAAAATGTAACCCAAGGTGGCACAATCACATTTTCCCCCCAGGAATTAGAGCTGACAGTACTAAGGTACTAGGAAGATAGGTAGTTAGATAAAATATCAGACTAGGACAGGGGACAGTGACTGTATACCATGAACAGGTGGAAGCAGACAGAGAAGGAGGCGTGAGGT
This sequence comes from Varecia variegata, assembly GCA_028533085.1. Classification (NCBI taxonomy): domain Eukaryota; kingdom Metazoa; phylum Chordata; class Mammalia; order Primates; family Lemuridae; genus Varecia; species Varecia variegata. Next base: position 114,368,211 of record CM052443.1, read on the forward strand.
GACGGGCCGGTAAAAGATTGAGAGAATAGCACATGAGGCTTCTAATACCTTCCCAGTTCCTGTGTCTTCTTGATTCATGAGATTTCCCCTGCAGCCCTCTATTAAAGACACCTACACCCCCCCAAACCAGAAGTGCTTTAATTATAATACTCCATATACTATTTTTAATTACATTTTTATGTTAAGATAACTATAGAATCATATGCAGTTATAAGAAACAATATAGACAGATCTTATATACTCTACCCAGTTTTCTCCTATGGTAACATCTTGCAAACCTATAGTTCAATATCACACGGAGGATACTGACATTGATACAGTCAAGATACAGAACATTTTCCTCACCACAATTATCTCTCATGTTGCCTTTATATAGCCACACTACTTTCCTCCTGCCCTGACCCCATATATTATTTTGTAACAAGCTTTCTTCAGTGGTAATATTTAAATGATTATTTTTTATTTCCTTTCTATTAAACATTGTCATGAATACCCTTACATGTATATCTTTTATGAACATTTTTTTAAGAATAAGTTAATTCTTTTGATACATATTGCTAATTTACCTTCAAGAAAGTTTTATAAATTTACATTCGCACCAACAAACTATATTAGAGTCTAATAAACATAAGTATATAATTTTTAATGAAATAAAGAAGTAACAAACTTTTAGTGGTTTATAATATCCTCTAAGATGTGTTGTCTCTAAGGGGGCTTAATGAATGCTGTCACTTCAACTGAATAAGTCATTTTAAAATCAGATCAGCTCAAGTTAATATGTTTATTACTTTCAGTCGAAGATCACTGCAAGGGTGTCAGAAAAAAAGTAAGTTCAACATTAACTTTAAAAGCAACCAAGAAAAATCTGAACAAAGCCAAGCTATATATTCTGGGGAAAAAAGAAAAAAAAATGGAGTTATTGAAGAATATTATTGGACTCATTCATCAAAATGTTGTTATAAGACTATTACTTTTGGAATAACTTTCATGTTCATCTTTTGAATCATCCAGTCCAAAAAAAAGTCATATAGTATCTGTTGGACAGCAATGTAACATATTTTGAACTCTTTTTAAATTGAATATTAGCTCTATTAAATAAGCACCCTGAATACCATCTGGCAAGTTTTTGTGATGCATAGAAAATATTTTTTAAAAATGAGGGAAATTTTTCACACTCAGAGGTTTGGGGATTGTAGCATAAAGGCAGTTGGATACACTCTGTTTTTGATCATGGCACATCATATTGTGTAACAGATTACCATTAAAAAAAGCTCAAAATTCATTTAAAAACAGAAATTTCACAAGGTAAAATAACTCACTGCTATGCCATATCCTATGTTGTTCAGGTGAACCCGTGATCTCTTTCAAATTATAATCCCTTAAAACAATAGTCCTTATTTTCCTTATTCCCCTCTCCAGTGGCCTCTCTTGAAAAATCGTCCTCACCCACAGATGGTCAACATTATGATGGAGTTTTGGTTTCCTCTCATGTGAATTTGGAGTTGATAGATGCCTCTCAGCTACTTGCTGGGACCTGCTGACAAACCCTCTGGCCCCAGAACCATCTGTGACGTCAGGATGATGCTTGTGAGATTCCTGTTGGTATCTTCTACGGAGCTACGGGGCCCAGTGGACAAGCATTAATGAGGACATGCAGTTCAGGACTTGTCACTGCCCCCCCGCAAAGCCAATGTGACCAGGGGTAGATGACTAAACCCTTCACGGTCTTTTCCCTTGTTAGAACATGACACAGTCTAGTTCTCACTCAGAGAACAGCAAATGAGTTAGCAATGTCCAAATTCCCTGCAGAAGCACTGGGGAAGGGGCTGCCAAAGGGTCCTCCTTTGCAAACTAAGGGGCTCACACTAAGGACTCTCCAAGGGCACTTTAGGGCTGACAGTCCAGCGTTCTATGACGAATCAACCCTGAAATCTGCACTGAGGCAGTCAGACTAGGGAATATGCAATGTCTAGGGAGAAGTGAGATATCTGAATGAAAAATGGAATGTCCCCAGATATTTGGGGGAGGAGACAGGAACAACCCAGAAACGCTTCATGTCTAAGCAAGCGACTCACCTTGTGACAGCACCCTCACCTCTAGCACTCCCTCCCCGCCCAGTGATGTTTAGCATCAAAAACCATCATTGACAAAGGACACTGGTATCTTAGATATAATAGTGGTGGATCTTTCCCTGGGAAAAAAAAAAAACAAACAAAACACTCTTTCTCTTTTCTAATTTCATAGGTGATTTGCTATGTTTACACATGCCAGAAAAAGAGAGGAAGACTTGGGTTCTTCTATTTATCTAGATATCTTGTGCTTTTGACAGCTCTATCACATTTCTGACAGTTACACATATTTGTTCATGGGTTGTTTGCTCAATTGGTTCTTAGGAGGTAGCAGAAGTTTACACTGGAACAAAGCGAGGGCTCACAGACCTTATACTTTTGATACTAAAGGTCGTACTTTAGATTAGGTGCTGGGGGCAGGGCCTCTAGACCACACCAGCAAACACACAGCAATTTTTTAGGAGCCAAATCTGTGGGAAACATGGCAAAGAAAACGAAGCTGAGAACGATTTTTGCGGCTGTCTTGAGGACATAAAAAGTCATGAAGCATAAAAAGGCCTCATAGGGATTTCCCCATCTTCTCAGCTGCAGAAACATTCTGCCCGGCTTATTTTGCATTCTGAGTCAGAAGACCCTTGGTGAAAGTGCCAGTAGCCTGTTCCTGGCCCAGCTACCTGCTCCCCTGTATGGCTTAGAAAACACGGATGGGCCCTGCTCCTCTGCAGCCTCTGGGACAGTTCCTTCCAGCTTCCCAGCGATGTTCTTGGACTGCATCAGCAGCTTATGGCCCAAAGTGAGTCCAAACACCCAGATGTGCCAACTCGCAGCCAGGGATGCCAGACCTGGCATGGGGGGCGGGGCCGCCTGCCTGGGGCCATTGGCCAGCCTCAAGAAAACAGAGTTTGAGAGGGTCTGGAGTTTCAGCCCCTGGCTGCGGCTGGGTGCCAGTGGGTTTCTGTAATTACACGTGGTCCCGAAATGGCTGTGGAAGTGCCCTAAAGATTTATATAGAAAGTATTGTTCCCAAAATTGGAGAATTAACTGTGGTGGATTAGAGCCTTCACATGCACTCACCACTCCATACTAAGTGCCTTATTTGGGAGTATCCCAATCCTTCTTATTACCCTAAAGCAGTCATTTTTCAAACATTTTCAAAGCAGTAGAATCCACTTTTCCAAGAAACCTTACACATGCATCCTATGTGGACACAGATGAGAGTGGGGTCCTCTGACGGTACCCAGCCCCCACTCCCCTATTCCATTGTACAGCTTGTCATCCCCTGAGGTCTAACCACAGAGTTCTTAAGCTCTGAGAAAAATTTATCTGAAAAACCATGGTTTAGGGAGTTTTATAGATAAACCCAATCTTTCTTAAAATCCAGTTTTAAAATTACCAATTTTTATCAGGAAAGAAAGATAAAGCAAATTCACATGTGGTCAGTGTCAGAATGCATTAAACAAACCTTTTCTGAATATAGGGTACAGGCCAGGCATGTGCTGGGAAGTGGGGATGAAGAGAGAAATAAGACACAATTCTAGCATCAAGACAGACCTTGTTGCTGAGTGACCTTGGGAAAGTTACTTGCACCTTTTGAGTCCATGTTGTTTTATATTCTTACGAAGTAAAAAGTGCTAACATTGTGAGAGCTGACGATCATTGTCATGTGGACTCTCCATTTTACACTACAAGAAGGTGAGTTCCAGAGTGGATGTCAGACTCAAGGCCCAGACACTATTTCTGGTCCCCTGACTTCCAGCTGGACAACGTTCGGTTTCCCTGACTTCAGTTATAGAAGTCAGGAAGGAGATAACGATGAGAGTGACTTGGGAACAGCTGGGATGGTGGTGATGGCCTGAGTCTTCCGATCCAAAGGTAAAAACTGAAGATATTGAGTTACATGATGGGGTAAAAGGACTCCAGAAGTAGGGTACTCAGAGCCCAGCAGAAATGACACTATAAAATCAAATATACCAGTATATTGTATACAGTGAGTTCCCACTACGGATTACACTCCTTTCTACCTTCCAAATGTTTTACAGTTTGCAAAGCGTTTACACTGCCAGTATCATAGTCGATTCTCCTAGCAAGGATCCACATAGGGTAGGAGGGACATTGTCCCATTTCAGAGATGAAGAAACTGAGTCTCGAAGATGTAAGCTGACATGCCCCATGTTGAACAATTAAGAAGTAGCAGAGCCTGGACATCTTAGTAAGTCAGGTTCTTGAGTTCCACATTTCTGTTCTAGTTGAGTTATATATTGAGTTAAGAGACAGGCATGGGTCTGAATGCTGGCCAAGGAGTATAAAGAGAGAGTGACTTCAAGAGAACTACAGAGGAAAAGAATTTGATGGAGGAAAAGAATTTCATGGAGCATATACCATCATATCAAAATGGAACACAGCTATTGCCTTTTGGAATATTATAGTAGAATGGGGAAGACAGGCATATATAGAGGTAAATAGCATCAAGGGTGATGGGTCCTATACCAGAGATATGTACAGAAACCTTTTTAATTGTTATAGCAATGAGATGATAGATTTTTTTTTTTTTTAATTTCCAACTCTGGTGAGGAAACTAAGGCTCAGAGAGCCTAAGTAACCAGCTCCCAGGTCATGCAACCAACACTTGGAAGGAGCAGGGGTTGAATTCTTATCGTTGATTCCAAAGCCCTTGCTCTTTGTACTTCACTCAGCTACCCTCAGCTTCTCTGAGAGTGTCTGCAGGCATGCCAGCTGGAGAGGGTAAAAATAATATTATTCCGTTTATGTTTTATTTATGTGGTGCCATGATATTTATCTAGAAGCTTTCATCGGGGAGATGTGAAGTGTTTTATAAATAGGTTCTTATTATTTTCTCCCTCCCCTTCCACTCCTCCACCTGAGTCCTTGGGAACCAAAGAGGTTGCCAGGGATGGCCAAGGTCACAAGTGCAGACAGGTGTATATGGGATGGTGGTTCCCCACGTGTGGACACAGCTGTGTTTGGTGATAACAGCAGTAATCTCTTACATTTGTGTATCCCTCTGTTGTTTACTAACCTCTTTCATGTCCAGCTTTCATTTGAGACCGCACCAGTCATGTGAAATAAGCAGAACAAGCATCAATTTACATAGAAAGAAAATGGGGCCCAGAGAGGTGAATTAACTAGTCTAAAGTCACATGGCCTGGTATAAAAGGGTGGAGATTCAAACCCAGGTCTGCTGATTCATACAAAAATAGTGTTGCCTAATGGCTAAGAGGCTGAACTTTGGAATCGGGCTGACCTGAATTTGAGTTCTGATCTCCTATGTACCTTTAGGGCTATATACCTGGGGTGGTAGACTTCATTTCTCTGATACTATTTCCGCATCTGTGAAGTGGGCAAACTAATCATTCCTACCCCAGCAAGCTGTGAAAAATCCACATGAGAGTTATATATAAAGTATAAAGAACTTAACCCAGACCCCGGCATGGAGGGAATGCTCAATATACAGCAGCTACAACCAGGATTGCAACGTAGGTCTCTTTCTGCTATAATCAGTGTCTGGGAGGAAGGCTTGGGACTCACATACGCCTGAGAGGGTCTGTTCCGAGGCAGGTCAGGAGCAGGGTTTACCTGAGCTGCCACCCAGCCCCAATCCCTCCCTTTCAGGCATCAGCCTCTGCACGGGGCACACCGTCAGGCAGCCGGTTGTCAGGCAGCAGCTGTGGAGGCACACACTTCCGACTCACCCCCACAGGCCCTGCCCACCTGTCTCCGCTCCTTGCTTCTGGCAGACCCACTTTGCCTCGGAGAAAAGCAGCAAACCTGCGTCCTCAGGTGCTCTCTCCTTAGCTCCCCCACTCCAGGATACAGCCAAAGAAAACCAAAGCACTCTGTTTGTTTTCTAAGCCGGAGCCAGGAGCGATTCCCGTAAGGCACTGCCTGGCTTAATGGGGCTGTGTCTGGGCCTTGCCTCTAAGCCAGGGTCTGGCACAGTCAGGAGGTTGCTCTCTTGCCTGGCTCCACCGGAGCTCGTGGCATTTACTTAAGGTGAGTCAAAGTCAGGGCCAAGGGGACAGAGATGGCGGGAGGCTTGGTTCTGGTTCTGTCTGCACTGACTCACTTTGTGACTCTGGACAGGTCCCCTCCCAGCTCTGGGCCTCAGTGCCTCAGTCTCTCTGCCTTTACCAAAAGGTAGCTTCTTCTAAATCAGTAATTCTTCACCCTGCTGCACGGGATAATCACCTGGGGGAGCTTTTAAAAAACGAACACCTGAGCCCCACCTCCATAAATATTCAGCAAATTGGCCGGGTCTGGGGGTCTGGGTGACAGAAGCTCAACAGTGATTCTACAGGCAGCCACGTGATCCATGACCCTGAATGCATGCTGACATCTGCGAGCTCTGTCATGATGATCCTATGAAAGAGGCAAAGGAGTAAGCAGCAGAGAATTCCAGAAGGAGAAGTCCTGATGGGTCTTGTCTTTAAACGCCATCAAATCAAATCAAATTGCCTTCCTGGAGGATGGGAAAATTGAGGCCCAGAGAAAAGAGGTGAGTCTGAAGCCACATAGTGAGTGGCTGGTGGCCTGGTCTAGAACCTGGGTCTCCTGAATCACATTCCAAATATCAAAAATCCCAGTTAAAAAAGGATTCAAAGGAGGAAGACAAGGAAGCTGAAAATAAAGAAAGAAAGGCAAATTAAAAAAGGAAAACAAGAAGGAAGTGGAAAAAAAAGGAATAGGAGGTAAGGGAAGAGAAGGGGGCAAAACGTAGAGGAAGAAGACAAAGAGAAGTAAAAGCCATGACGGGCACGAGTAACTCGGATGGTTCCCAGTGAGTCAGAGCAGCTCTGAGCCACGCTTGGCTGTACAGTCCGTATTCGGCAAATGCAACCCAGGCAAGAGCTCCGATCCCAGCTGGGGCCCCAGGCCCGGGGCTGGAGCCTGCGTGGGGGCGGTCTGACTCACAGCTGCTGCTTCCTCACCCTGTTTCCAGCCTCTTGCTCAATCCAGACAGCAGGCGGGATGGATGTTCTTTTGCAAGGTGATCCTAGCCCAGAGGGCCCAGCAGCCTTTACAAAAGGATTCTGGCTGGAGGTAGGAAACAAACGGGCAGGAGACCCTGTACTCCTGCCATATTGAACACCTGGGTGACTCCCAAAGGGGCCTGTCCTTTCCTGCCTCCAGGCCTTTGTTTGATGCCCACTTCCACTGGGGTACACTGCCCCACAGACAGCATGCCTAGCATGGCGCTGGGGCCTCCCACATCTGGTCCTGTAATATCTCTGTATTCATGGTTCCCCTCTGCTTTTACACTACCTGTAAGACCATTAACGTCCCCAAATGTGAGTGGAAGTTTCTTGCCTCCTCAGCTTTGCTTACGCTCACTCTCCTATCCAATTGCACCCACAGGCATTCTTCAAATCCCTCAAACACACACATAAAAAGCCCACATGAAATGTCCCTGGTTTAATCCTACTCCTTCCAAATGGCCTTCTCAGAGCACCAGAGTCAAAATCATTTTCTTCCTTCTTCTATAATTCCACTTCAAGTATCCAGTCCATCCTCTGCAATACTTAGCACTCTGGGCCTTTATTTCAGACCACAAAATTGGAATTTCCAAAGTGATGGACTTACGTCCATATAACTAACACCTCTGGGCATAAGCTGTGGACTCAGACGGACTTGGGTTTAAATCTAGGTCCCACCACCTGTTGTCTGCTTCAAGGCACAGTATCCTTGTCTGCAATACAAGGATGTCAATTTTTACCTCCTAGGGTCGTTGCGGGCATTACCAGAATACCTGGAACAGAGTAACAGCTTTAGTTACTCTGCTGTTGTCATGAGTCACCTTTGTGATTCCCTACAGGATCCTGTGCTGGGCCTGACCTGGAGTGGTCTTTGGAAATGTGGTTTACATTACTCAGCTGAAGCTCAGTTGCTTTCTGAAAACACTGTAGGCGAAGAGGAGATTGAGAGAGGAGAAGGGAGAGAAACCAGCATGAGCCCTGCACCGGTACAGTGTAAGGATGTTGTTACGCTCTCCCACTGATGAAAAAACTGAGGCTGGCAGATCTGAAGCAAATTTCATGCTCAGGAACTCATTCCCTTCTCCAAATAGCCCTGTAAAATAGGCAGGAATTCCTGTCCCTGACAAACAGAGAAAGATTCTACCTGATATATCAGGGTAGCTTGGGACAAGGCCAGGTTAGAACTCAGATTCTCCTGACCTCTAAGGTCTTGCTGTGAGGCTCTGCTGCCTGCTGGGAAAAGCAGCAGTCTTGGCTCCCATGATGAATAGATGGCAGCCTTCTGGCCCAATGGGACCCACCTGTGGGCCTAAAGAAGCCACATGTACTTAGGGAAACCCTGTCAGCTCAGCCTTTCACAGGAAGCCAGGATGTGGAGCCAGGAGAGGAGAGGAGACATTCAAAGGGCCTGGGGAACCTTTGCAAAAACAGTCATTTGCTTTCATCATCCCAAGGAGATTCTCTATCAGGGTGGGTCTCAAGCATTAGTAGACATAAGAATCACCTGGGGAGAGTATTAAAAAAATAAAAATTCCCAGAAATTCCAAGTCAGTAGTTTTGGGGCCAATCCAGTCATTTGCATTATTAGCATGCTCTCCCTGGTGATTCTGATATAAATGGACCATACCTTGCAAAACATTTTGGCCCATTCCCTGATCTAAATCATCTCTCTCCTCCTTCCTCAGAATTATCTTTTGCTGAGAACACTGAGTAAATCAATGTGCATATCCCCTTCCCTTTCTTCTGCCATCACCCATAATCTCCTCCCATTCTGCTTCATCTGAGCCCTAGACTAAGGGAGGGGTGTCTGGAGGGCAACAGCACCCTTCAACCTCTATAAAACCAGCCCCTGCCTATGGGTACCAGATCCCTGAAGGCCCTCTTCCTGATTCCTTTGGGACTTAGTTCCATCAGTTAACTGTATTTCCTTTCCTCCAGAATTGCTTCTTCTCCATTCCTTTCAATCCGGGGGAGCATCCTTAACTTTGAATAGTCAGAGGTCTTGGCTGAACCCTCAGTGTCTAAATCCACTCTGCCTATTCAGTCTTCTCTGCCAGCAACCCTACACATACCACCACCACTGTCACCACCACCACCACCAATGTCCCATGGATTCTACTTCTCACCACCCCCCAGTAATCACTGCTGTCATTCTAGTTTAGTCCTCATCTGTCCCTAGAAAACTATAGTTCAGTAAGGCTAGAAAGTAGAGTATGGAACTGTAAGAAATCAAGCTGGAGAATGAGGGAGCAGGACCTTTTCATCTCAGATTCTCAGGAAGTAGGAAGAGCTGTCAAGAATTAAGGGAGAGGCAGAGAAAACGGAGATGATGTCTAACCAACTTTGGAGCTCTATCCATAATGATATGGCCAGCAGATTTTGAAATAGCCTGCCACATATACATATATTAACACACAGAACTACACTTAATTGCAGTAATTTTCTGAGAAACAAAGGCATCCATGAAGACTTTGCTTCCTCCCAGCAGCTCACGGAGGCCAAAGCTGGCACACTGAACTCTCCCAACACCAGGATCCTAAGATTCCTCCCTCATGGGATGTGTGAAGATGTGGATGAGTGAGCAAGGTATTTTCTTAATTAGTTTCCTTTTAATGCCTCAGATCTATTATCTAGAATGGGCATATTACTAGAAAAATAGTGTGATTTGCTCATTTTATTTATTTCCTTTGGGGGAATTGGTGTGTGAGGAGGTGGGAGAGTGGTAAGTGTTTTTCAAACTCTTGAAACTCTTTGTTATTTAAACATAGAACCGTTTAGTCCTAATCAAATTTCCTGGGGGAAAAAAAACAACAGGTAGCAGAAAGTGAGTGGGCCCAAGCTCTCATCCACTCAAATTTGCCTCCCTTGCTGACTCTTGGGGTGCCTCAAAGCATCCCCGGTATCTCACAACATTGCTTTGGAAACTTCTGATCTAGGCCAAACTCATCATTTTGAGAACCAGAGAGAGAGAGGGAGCCTTGCCGGAGCTCACGCATCAAGCCACAGTCGTACTGGGATTTGAACCCTTGATTCCCAACTCTCGCACCGGTGCTCCTCCTGCTGGGTGACTCTGCTGTGTGTGCTGGGGTGACAAACCTAACTCAGGAGTCAAAGGAAAGGTAAAGATTCCTAGTGCCCTGAAACTTGTCATCACCGATCTGGAATCAGCTACTTTGATCCAAGCTGCCATGAGCACAATCAGTGAGTGTACCCGACCTCTGTAGGGAAGTCAAGGGATCTGGGTGGGATTTTATAGATTCCTTTGGAAACCTATGAAATTATTAGTGTCATGAAGAGAATGGCAAATGTTTCAGCGGGGGAAGTCAGTAGGACTGAAGGTGACAGGACCCACCACAGAGAAGGTTCAGGCAGCATCAGAGGGTGGGACCAGGTGAGACAGAGAGAGTTGACGGCTTTCTTCCCCTGGCTGAGTGTCTTAAACTCTGTCTGAGCTAGGCTCAGGCAAAACCTCCTCTCGCAGAGCAAGTCCCCCCTGCCCCCCACTTCTCTCTCTTTCATTTCATTTTTAAAAAATGATTTGTTGGTTTGAGGAAGAGTCTGTAGACATGCCAGGGAAGAGGACAGTCTACTTTTGACTCTAAAACAAGAATGATCGATAACCAGTCTGACCTCAATTCATTTTAGTTCCCAAATTAAAAATAAATAAAAAGATGCAACTTTAGATGTTTATAGCATTCACATCCAAGGAGCCCCAGGTGAGGGAATAAAGTCCAAAGAGCACTGGGCCAGCAGTCATTGCTTGTTTTCCTTCACTTTTCTTTTCTGAACTTCAACCAACTTCCTCCCATCTGTTATATCACCACTATCTTCAGCAGATATTTTCTGCACAATAGCTATGTGTCCGGCATAGTGTTAGGCTTTGCAATGGGATGGAAAACACATGTGAGAAAAATGTTCCGCTCTCAAAATGTGTATAAGCATGTAGCACTGAGATGCAGTAGAAAGTGCCCTGACTTTGGGATCACAAAGACTTGAGTCCAAGTAAAACTTTGACCTTTCTAGGCTGTTGTGACTTGGGCAAAGCACTTTAGTTGAGCCTCCACTTTTCCATGCATGAGGCAGGGACAGTAGCACCTGCCTAGCACAGTCTTGGTCATGTTGCCTGTACTCAACAAAGGTTATAACCTCTCTTTCCTCTCTTAGAAAATCTGGAAAAAATCAAATTTGGGGTAAGTCTGTCTTTTGGCTCTCTGACCTTGGGCAAAAGTTGAAGTTTTAGAAAATTGCTATGGAAGAACAAGATATCAGATTCCAAAAGGCCTTCTACTAGCTTATAGCAGATGCATCTAAAGGTATAAGTCACTCAATGAATATTGAATATTGAATGAGTGAACAAATGAAGGAATGAATGAACTACTCAAAGTTCAGCATGCTTGAGACTGATTTACTTTTTAGTTTTTAAAATTTAGCACAGATTTCCTTATCACTTTATCACTATAAGTCATTTTAGTTCACTGAATTATGATGTCCTTCTTAATATGAAGTGGTAGAGAGAACGCTGAAAACTTAATGTCTGTCTTAATACCAAAGAGACAGAGTGTTGTGGTGAAAAAAAAGAATATTTTTCTTGACAAAATCCTTATCCTGGCCCGGCGTGGTGGCTCACACCTGTAATCCTAGCACTCTGGGGAGCCACGGCAGGAGGATGGCATAAGCTCTGAAGTTTGAGATTGCAGTGAGCTATGATGACATAGCTGTATTCTACCAGGGCAACAGAATGAGACCCTGTCTCAAAAAAAAAAAAAAAAAAAAAAAGTGCATTGACTTAAAATAATCTTAAAAAAAATCCTTATCCATTAGATCCCACTCCTGAAAAGTGAATTGTTCCCTTCAGAGGCAACTTGGTACGTGTTAAGGGGGCAGGGAGGACACACTCTGGGGTGTGTGTCCTGGGTTTAGTCCCATCATTATCTCAAATTTACTGTGACCAGAACCTGATTCCTTCCCCTGTAAAAATCATTCTATTACATTACATGGTATCTACCAAAGTGTGGGATGCATCAAAATTAAATTATTTAATGCCAAAAAGATTACTTTCTAATTTCCTTACAGTTCCTCACATCCACTCAAGAAGGATGGCTTGGTTTAGTGCTGATATGGTCTTGACACCTCTGTGACCCTCGCCAGCCTCCCTTCTTTAAAAAACAGAAAACAATACTCTTGCTCAGCACCTTCCAGAGACAACAGCATTTGTTCAGGGTTTTAGAAAATTGTTTTGTTTTCACTGTATTGATTTTTAGAGTTATCTTCTATTTATGGCAAGTAATCCTGGTTTTCCATTTACCGGTAGTGATATAAATTTCCATTTTGAAATTATTGATTTTATCCAAAAATAAAAAAAGAAGGAAAGAAAGAAAGAAATGAGTCAATTGCAAGAAGAACACACTAAGTTAAAGTTAACAATATCACAGGCATGGCAAAATGGTGAAGGCGACACTCCAGCGAGATGTAGGAGAGACTTGTGCTCCACGATTTTCCAGGGTCCTTCGAGGAGGGGAACTCTAGATTATCTGTGCTCTCCAAACCCTGAGACTGCAAGCCAGAACATTCTAATGGGGATCAAATGAACTCTGGTTTTCAGGATACGGTTTCTGGCAAAACTAATTTGTATAAAGTGATATCCGGACATTCAGGAGCAGCTATTCTCCTCAACCAGTGCCTGTAAGGGAGAACAGCAGGTCTGCAGAGGCCCTGAAAAGGGTAAAGTGCCCTTTAATTTAAGAGGCCAGAGAAAACAGCCCACAGCTGCCCAGAGGCCACCCCAGCAAGAGGCTGAGGCCCTGTGATTTCTCCAGCTCCCCTAGTCTGAGCCTCTCTGCTCCCTGGCCAAGAGGAGAGGCAAGGCCAGCTGCACAGGCCGGCCCACTTGTTCACGGCTGAGATCCCTGAGCCAAAGTGAGTCAGGGGCCCGGATGCAGGTCCCTTCTTCTGCACGGCCCCCACCCCCAGCATGAAATATAGCAGAGCAAAAGGGTGAAAGCAGGACAACCCCAAACTGTCGAGAATGGGTTTAAGTGGGACTCAGCGCACTCCACCTCCCCACCCCCACCCCTTGCCATCCAGGCCATTAAAGTTCACCAAAGACCTCGGCTGAAGCTGACCTCTGGGAAAGCTATTGGATGGTGCTCTGAAGTCACTGAGGAAAAGGAGGACGTTCCCAGCTCCAGAGGGGGAGGAGAAAAGGAAGGAAGATGGATTTCCCCATGGATTTAACATTCACTGGACAATAAATGGGGTCAGCTGAATTTTTTAAAAAATCCTAACTCTGCATCTGACAGCTGAATGACAGAAGCTGCTGGCTATGGAATGAGGAGAGGCCTCAGGGTGCAGGAGTATGGGGAGGATGGATTATTATTCAGGATAATTAGCCGCTTGGGTTATGGGCTACTAGTTCCGGGATGCACATGTGTGAGTATATTGACTCATCATTTGGATGCATCATAAATTCATAGCATGGCAGCACCAGACTGGGCAAAAGGATCTACATTCACCCATCCAATTGTCCATTCAACCTACCATGTGCTAGGTACTAAGGATACAGTGGAAAATAGTCCAGACACTGTCCCTGCCCTCCAAGTACTTCACCTCCCAGCAGGAAAGATTAAAAAAAATTGAATAAATAATTGCATCAAGCATGGAGAGAGCTCTGAATTGAGTGCTCAAGCCCTATTCCTCCTCTGGTAAGAAGTTTCTGAGAGACTTGGAAACTTGTCTTCGTGTCTCTCTTCGTAACAAAAGCGTGGAGGCAGGGGGATGTCTACATCCAGGGTTTCTAAGCACTAGGCCTCTATCAAAAGGCTCAGAGACCTCTGAGAAGGAGGCTCAACCAGATCCCTAAGCCACTTGCTTTTATTGTGTTTTGTACATTGGGTTTTTCTAAAACTGTGCTTGAACAAAAGCTTCTGCTGATGTATATGTGAGAGAAAGAAAGAAGAAAGGTTGACAATGACTCAACTAGATGATCATCAGTATTCCTTCCAGCTCTGGCTTTCTAGGACTATGGTGACACAATTGTCCCTGAGTTTAACCCTGCAACTCTGGGTGATAAGCAAATATACATCTATGACCCTACTCACATTGAAGTAATTCCTACCCACTTTATCCATCCTTTTCTGTAAAATCCCAGAAGCTGAAGTCATTAGTGTATATGCACATAGACATGTATACATATGCACATTATATTTATAGTGTATGTAGAAAATATATACCCAGAAAGATGGAGATGGAGAGATATATAAATATATCAACCCCTGGGTTTAATGAGTATTGTTATATTCAGTGACACAGTGGTTAAAAGTACAGTATTTTGAGTCTAAATGACTACAACTTCCTGGATATGTTACTTAGGGGAACTTAATTTTTTATATCTCAGTCTCTTTTTCTGTGAAATGGGGAGAGAAATGCTTACCTTTGCAGATTTCTTGGATTAAATGAAAGTGTGTAATTTTGCAGTATTCTTGAATAAATGAAAGTGTGTAACTGTAGCAGGTAATAGAAGCCTATAAACAATATTTTCCTTCTGTTTAATGGTCCTTCCTAAATGTCTAGGCATAGGTGGCCACCATTTTCTCTATGTGCACTTCTTGCTCTCAATTCAGACAGGGGAATTGCCATTTGGAAATTGTCCTTAAAGACACCATAGTTTGGTACAAGTGAAAGTACTGTAATTTGGAGGGTCTTAGGTTCTCCCTTTACATTTCTACATAAATTACCTAAGTAATTCATGGTCCTCCACTGAAATAGTGGAAAGTATATACAAACAAAGGGGAAAAATTAAAAATTACCTACAATCACTCCACTTCAAAATAACCACTGTTGATATTCCAGTGTATATTTTCCACACTTGTTCTCTAAGTATATATAAACAAATGTAATATTTTATATGTCTTTGAGCAATTACAAACCCCCAGGATGAAAGAGGCACGATGATAACATAGACAATTAAACTCTATACCAAACAAGCACACACACACTTCTCCTTTTGTTCTTTGGTTTCTCAATAGCTCTGAACTTGCATTTGCTTCAAGCACTATCCACGTTCTAAGAGTCTATGATTGAATATATGTTGTTGAATTTTTGTTTTTGCAAAAGTCTCATTATGGAGCTATAAGCATAGCAATAGAATGACCACGTCCACCTTTTTGATCAGTCTTTTCTTTCAGCAAATGAGTACTGGGAGCCCACTATAGGCCATGTCCTGTACAATGGGGGCTGAGACAAAGTCCCTGTCCTCACCAGACTTTCAGACTACTGTCAGCACACAGCCCTGACCTCGTCCTGAGTCTCAAATTCAGCTGGTGATGTGGCTGAAGACTGGCTGGAGACCTCCATATAAAATAATAATATAAACAGCAGCAGCAGTAGTAGCAGCTTCCACTTAAGAGGGCTTACTGACATAACAGAGACTATGCTAGACACTTTATATTCATCAGTGTCTCTGCTTCTCTCTACAATTTGCCATGTAAATATGGTCACTTTCTTTTTCTGCTACACTGAAGAGAAAAACAAAAAAGTGACTTGCCTAAGGTCACGCAGTCAGTGAGTGGTTGAGCAGAATTACACAATAAGGTTCCCTCCTCTTCCATGAACTAAGAAAGCTTGGGAAGGACACGGACCATTTCTCAGCATGATCAGTCTGCACAGTCACAGACCAACGACTTGGCATTGGCCCAGGAAGTTCAGCTCAGAGAAGTGGACCTAAGCAGTCCAGGAGTATCAAGTCTGAAAAACTCATGTCTTTCCTCAGAGCCTTCCATGCTTGCTCGGGTCAAGCCAAGGGTTCTGATTGGGCTGTGCTCTCTCAGACCACTGAGCTCAGCCTCAATCGTGCACAGTTGCCCCACTCTGGTCTGCCCCGGCTGACAGGAGGTACGACCAGACACCAGGTTAGCCTGTCCTTCACGGGGCACTTGATGTGGCAAGACACAGAAGAAAGAGCTAGGGCTGAGGCCAAAACGTGGATCCTGAGGACATGAGCTTGTCTGAGCTTCAGTTTCCTCAGATGTGAAAAGGAGATGAGAAGATTGATGTGATTGCCAAAGAAATTGTGTGAAATTGCCTGGCACATGGTAGATATTTAGGAAATGTTCATTCTCATTCAACAATAAATATTTATTATCTCTATGGGCCAGTCACTCTGGTTGGCGCTTAGAACGTACCGGTCCACAAAGCAGGCAATAGACTGTTTGTTACCTTTGTGGAGGTTACATCTGGGAGTAGGGAAGTAGTTCTCACCCGACCCTACCTTACTTTCTTGCCAGCCAGTGACAAAGGAGCTTGCATTCTGGTGAGGCCTTAAGCCCTGTTGGGCTGGAGGAGATCTCCCCTCCTCTTCTCTCAAGTGCTAAAAGTTGCATTCAGAAGGACCCTTGGAAACTCCACTCTGGGGCCTTTGTTACACTGTAAATCCCTTGCCCTAACCTTAGTCCATCCCACAGACCAATTCAGAGAGCTCAGACCTTGGAAATCTCATCAGACCAGATGGACGAGAAAATCATCCAGGGAGAGGAAACGCAAGAGACACGTGGTGGATGCATCTCTCTGCCCGGCCCTGTGCTGCGGGTGCCGGGGAACAAACTGGAGCACACATCCAGTCTCTTTCACAACTTATTTGGAAGCCAATTCTGATCTAAATTAATTATGATCTGTGATGCTTTTTTCTTTAATTCCACTTAGTGTGTTTGTGTAAGTACATGTCTAGCTGCAGAAGGAAGAAGTTTGACTATGGGGGCATTTGTGAATCCAGTGAGAATGTTACAAAACATATGGATATGCACTGCATTGCCTTTCTAAAAATCTGAAAATACATTCTCAATCCTGAACACATCTGGTACCAAGGACTTTGGATAAGGGATTGTGGAGCTGTAGTACTATTTCCCCCATTTTACAGATGAGGAAGCTGAGCTGCAGGGAAACCAAGGAACTTGTCCAAGGTTACACAGCTATTAAGAGTAACTAACAGAATCGGGATTTGAACCTGGGAAGTTTGACTCAAGAAACTGTTATCTTGGCCTCCATACTATTCTGCCTCTCCATTCCCTGAACTATTACTATGTGCCAGGAACTTTTTCTTTTTCTCCTCCTCCTCTTCCTTCTCCTCCCTGTTCTTCTTAATTTAATCCTCACAACAATCAAACAGGTAGTTACTGTTATTGTCTCTATTTTGCTGATAAAGAAGCAATTGCTGAAAGCAATGCATTTAAGGTCATGCTGCTTAACAAGTTGCAGGACTGAGATTTGAACCCAGGATGGCCTGGCTTTAATTCTCCTACTTGTAACTACTGTGCTATACTGCCACAGCCCAGTGAGGTCCAACATGGGCTGCAACTACACAAGACTTAGACATTTCTTTGCCTTATATATATTTGCTCTCTTGCCTCCTTGAAGTTCATTCTTCCTGTAATAGTCCAGTGATATTTCTAAAAGAAAAAGCCATCACATCCCTAACTCACTAACTCTTTCACTCATTCCATAAACATGTACTGAGCACCTTTGTGCCAGGCACTTTTCTGGTCGCTAAGAAAACAGTGATGAATAAAACAAAGTTTGCCTCTTGTGGAGCACCAGGCCCTTCCCCAGATTTCCATTATATTTTGAATAAAATCCAAAGGCTTCATGTTAGACCCACAGGATCTGGACCTCCCTATCCTTCCTCCTCCTCCCTTCCTGTTCTTCCCCTTCCCTCCCTCCTCCCTTCACAGTAACCCTCAACACATGTGTCCATCAGTCCATCATTCCAGCTTCCCTCCAGCCTCAAGTCCTTAGCACATGAGAGTTCTTTTTTTCTGGAATGTTCTTCCTTTACATTCATTAGCTGTATAATTCAGCTGATGTGTTTATATCCTACTAGACTATAAGTGCCGTGTGGTCAGTGCTATGCCCTGTTGACATACGTGTCTCCGACCTCTAGCAAAATGTGTCTGGGACCTGGGAGGCAGCCAATAGACACTTGTCGAATAGTTGAAGGCATATGCATTATGTTAGGCACAGAGAATTTAGATATTAACATTTGGGTCTGGCAGGGAGGCAGAGAAGGAAGATGGAAAGCTTCTCAGAGAAAGAGGAAGCCATTTAAGCTGGGAATCATGACTGGTATTTGGCAAAGGAGCTGGAAAGGTACCATAAGAGCAAAGAATAATGTGCACATGTTGTTATGCTGGGAGGGCTGAATATAGAGGTGTCTAGATGAGTCCTGGGTGGTTTGTAAAAATGAAGCTGAGAGAGGATTTGGGAAAAATAAGGGTGGAGAATTCACACACATTGAAAACCAATGCTCTAAAAAAAAAAAGAGTATCCCTTCTTCAAACTCATCCCATGAGCACAAATCCTCCAAACACTCCCACCTGGGCTCTCCTGTATGGATCATGAGTGTTTGGTCACCTTTTATGTCTGTCTCCCCTACTGTGCTGGAAAGTTCTTGTGAGCAATGGCTATGACTTAGTCTTAGTCTCCTGCATGCCTATTATAGGGGCCAGAGCAGAAGTTCAAGAAATGCTTATTAATTTAAATAAAATTGAGGTAAAATAAAATATATTGAGATAAAATCAGTTGTATTTTCCTCATCTTTCTGCTATACCAGTGATCACCTTCCACTTGCTGAAGTTTAGCTGCACTATCAGGTTCTAAACCAGAAGAAGTCATTCCAAACTCATGAGACAAGAGATCACTAGAGAAAAAAACAGACACAGAGAATGACTTTGAGAAAGACACAGATACAATGAGATTGAGAAAAACAAGAGTTTTCTTGTCAAAATTTGGAAGGGTCTTTTGGCGTCTCCCGCAAGCCCCAGGCAGCAAAGATAAAGATCCCATCCCTGTGGTCACCAAGCCCTGTCCAACACACACCACCACTAAGTTGATTTTTACGGCATGAACTGACCTGACAAACTTTTATTGTTGAGACTGCCTGAGAAGTTAGTTATGGAAAGTAAGAAGGAAAAACCCATACCCTCTTCTTCCATAGGCCTGGGTCATAGGTGTCCCCTTTTCATTTCCTTGACTTCCTCCCAATTCTTACAATTGTGACTCTTTATATTCCCTTAGGGGTTCCCTACCAGCCAGAAAATTTTAAAATCTGAGGTCATTTTTCTTTCCT
Organism: Varecia variegata; assembly: GCA_028533085.1. NCBI lineage: Eukaryota > Metazoa > Chordata > Mammalia > Primates > Lemuridae > Varecia > Varecia variegata. The sequence goes on from CM052443.1 coordinate 114,387,386, forward strand.
GAGCAGCCTTTTTCTCAGTAGCCAAGAGGGAGGTAGAAACCCAAACCAGGGTGACTGCCCTGGGCAATGAAGCTAGAGTGATAGAGGTTGGTTGAGGTTAAACCAAAGAACATTCCAGAAGATGAGAGAATTCCAACAAGTTTCAACTCAGTATTTCCCAAAGTATGTTCCTAAAAATTGATTCTTTAGGAAAAGGTGCGCTGCAGTCAAATACATTTAGGAAACATTTCTTAACAATCCCTCTCTTTGAGATTCATAAGGCTCTTTAACATACTAAAGTCTCTGAAAAGTCATTGAGTAAAGAAACCTGCTTACATTTGATTAACCAACAGTTTTCCAAACTAATTCATCCCAGGACTCTTTTTACATTCTATGGCTCACATATTAACATTCCATTGGACTAATGTTCTCCTGTGGACTTTAGAGATCAGGTTAAGGAGAGGTGAGCATGACCTTGACAAGTTAAAGCATGTTTCTTAGAGGATGCACAGCTTAGGTATGACATTGAAGGATGAAGGATGAGCAGGCACTGATTACGCAGAAGAGAGAGGCAAGGTTCAAAAGGCCCATATGTTCCTTTAACAGTGCATTCGATAAATATTCACTCAGTGCCTACTCTCAGCCAGAAAGTATTTTGGTGTTAAAGACACAGAGATGACCAAGAGAGGTGTGAGCCTTGCCCTCATGGAACCTGTATTCTGCAGAAGGCATACAGATGTAAGCAGATAATCACAGAGTAACTTTGCTGTCTGGTATGGCCAAGGCAAAGTAGATGGAGCCTGAAAGTTAATTAAGAATTCTCCCAACAGAGTGGCAGGGAAAGGGATTTGAAATAGAGAGAACAACATGAATAACGGTGTCCTTGCCACCCTCATTTCGTCAGACATGCTCCTAACTCAAGGCCTTTGCACTTGCTCTTCTCTCTGCCTGGGACTCTCATCTCCTTCTGGTCTTTGTTCCAATGTTGGCCTTTCCTGACCACCTTATTTAAAATCAGGCACTCTCTCTTCTAACACTATTTTCTTTATTTTCCCGCTCTTCTTTTTCTTCTGTATCAATTAACACCATCTGATACACTACGTATTTTGCTTTTTTTTCTTTTTTCCCCCTAACTCCCTCTCCTTCTAGAGTCATCTCCTTCAGAGCTATGTGAATTTATGTGACACTGCAACCTCATACTCCAGAACGCTGGCTCCATGAGGACAAGGAGTTGTTAAGCACTAAATAGATATTTGTTGAATAAATGAACTATGAGTGATTAAAAAGCTTGGGAAATCTAAAGGACAAAGAAAGGAGGGAGAGAACAAGAATGCATTTACCATAAACTTTTTTGCGGAGCACATGCATTATAGAAACAGGATAAGATTGACATTATGTCTACTTTAGAGATGAGTAAACCGAAACTCACAAAGGTAAAGTGACTTAACCCAGTGCACAGAGCATATAGAACCTAGCTCTGATTCAAACAGTTAAAAAGATTTAGGCCTGATTAACTTTTAGTGATTTCAGGTGGCTCTTTGGGTGCTTGCTCTTCATGTTACTGTACTTCTTCCCTAAACTAAACATGCATCTTTCTGGGATAGCCAAGAAAGTGTACAGGGAACTAATTGCCTCCTAGTCATGGGATTGATGAATAATGGCATGGCAGCCCTCAGGGCTGGGGATGACTCAGCAGATCAGAGCTGGGGAAAAAGATCCCATTCCTCCCCACCCCAAACACCTCATTCATTCTCTGAAGTCAGGCGCCTTGCTACCCCGTGCTGGGCCAGTTAATAGCTCATCCAATAAATGGGTGTGTAACAAAGTCTACGGCAAGGCTATCATCACTTGGTCAAGTTTGGCTGATCTCTGTGCTGGCCACACGATTAATCCCAACTGGCTGTTGTGCTCTGCCTGGGGTCATTCAGAAATCCTTCACCCCTTCACAGTGTTTATGAAGGGATCGGAGAGTTTCCTTTCTCCCTCCCTTCCTCCTTTCCTCCCTTATTCCTCAGCCTTCTTTCCTTCCTTTGTTTCTTCATCCACTCATTTTTTCACATAGTCACCTATTCATCTTGTCATTCATTCATTTACTCATATATTTCTATTATATTAATTTATAATCTGTATGCATGCATAAATGCATACAAAGATCCACTTATTTTCTTAATCAAACCAGGTGTTGTAAGGAATATTATGAGAGGTAATCTGATCTTGGAGAAATCACTGAAATTCTCCAGGCCTCATTTTCCAACTGAAAGAGGCAGAGCTGGGGCACAAACCCTCTAAGCCAGTTAGAACCAAAGGCCTCCTCCAAATCTATAATTCCCTGAGTTTAACATGTGTAAGATACAATCCTGCCCTATAGAGTTCATAGTACAGAACACATTTCTGACTGTGATTTGAACATTTTCCATCCCAACCTAGTACATACATGTATGCAGATATGACTGAAATACAGCTTTATAAAATAATCCTTACCCTTGCCACAGGCAATACAATTTGGTATAGTACATTCTGTTGTTTTTTTTTTTTTCCTTTAATGCTGGCCACTATCCGGTAAGTTGATTTCATAACCCACTAATGAGTTATGACCTGAAGTTAGAAAACTATGGTCTTGAATATCTAGAGAGAGACCTCTGGTTACAAGTACATATAATATAAGCTAGATACTTGGACACCGTTTGAGAGTCTTCTGTATCATCATCACTGATTCCAACGGCCATCTACTGCGTGGACTCACTCTCTTACACATCTCTTGACTAACTTTCCTTCTCTGCATCCACTGCCCCTGCCTCCTCCCTCCCACATGGACCAGGCTTCCTGCCCTGACCTCCTGCCTCTCATGTTAGCCCAAACTGAAGCCGGTAATCATTCTAAAATATGCATTGTAGGAAAAGTCTGTAATACTCTTTACTTGCCTATAAAATAAATAAATGCATCTAATTCCTTAGCCTTCTCTGGCCTTGATTCCTCCTCCAGGGTCATTTCTCAGTAATTCCACTGTTGTGTTTTATGCTCAATCTATGTGGAGTCATGTGTAAGTCCTTGAATCCTCCATGCTCTTTCATATCTCTGGGCCTTTTCTTTTGAAGATTTTTCTACTTAGAATTCCCATTTCATCCAACATTGGGCTCATTCCAGGATCAGCTCAATCCTTTATTTTTCTATGCAGCCTTTACTGACAGGCCCCCAGCCTCCCCCTTACTTTCTATACTGTCCTAAATGTGTCTGTTTACTTGTCCATCTCCCTTGTATAGGGCCCATACAATCACGGACTGTGTTCTTGAACACTTCTCCATGCCCAGGACTCAGCACAGTGTTTGACACAGGTTAGGTGCTTAGGAAATATTTTTAAAAGTATATGATGTTATCTAAATTAATGGGATTTGATGTGTTAATGTCCACAGCAGATGTAAGAACTCACCTTGCAAAAATCCAACCACAGGGGGCTTAATTAACCAAGATCCCCAACTGAGTGCTCTGAATTTTATCCCTGCATTTGCACTGAGGCCACACTTCTATAGGCTGCTCCTAGCCAATGACTGGGCATGGCCGGGATACTGAGGCAGGCCTATTCTAGGAGATGCTGTACTCCTCCTTGGATGGCAGACTTCTTGAGGACTCCCTTAGACTGTGTGGCAGCCTGGCATGCATCTGTACAACCTGCTCTGAGCAACCTCCCATCCTCTCTCACATAGGCTTTGCCCCTAACGCAATCCTTGGATGTTTTATCCCATCGCAGCATCTGCTTCTCAGAGAACCCAAACTAACACACTATCCTCAATGTATCTATGAAGGAACCAAAAAGAGGATCAGAGCGATCATGTGACTTGTGAACAATTGATGAAACTGGGGCTCAGCTGAGTGGTGGTGAACGTTTAACAACTGGCTCTCAGTGGGAGAAAAAGAAGGCACTGATTTATAGTATTGGCTGATTTCCAGAGTGTAAATACTTCCACTCTGGCCAATTTCACACAACCAATGTGCCTTCACTGAACACAGAGTTGGGAAGGGATGTGCACAATTGTCCTCAGGACCCAACCAAGCTGGCTCTAACACACCTCTGTGAGGCCACAAGCCTGGGTTTCTGTCTCTGCCTGGCATCTTGTGACAGCCCTCTCCAGATCTCCTTCACTCCTGAGTTCTATTCTCAGGAGGAGCCCTGCAGACAGCCTGTCCGGGGAAGTCTCTGTCCGGTCACTGAGCTGGAAACCTTGTGCACATGCAGGTTCTCCATGGGTTCAAGAAGTGGATGGGGCTCTCATGTCCCTAAAAATATATGCTCTGCTAGGTGGGGAGAAGTCACAGATGGCCTTTGACACCAAAATGCCCTTGGATTACCTTTTTGGCTGTGACATGAAAGATGGTTTGAAGGACAGAAGGCAGAGGGAAAGACCAATAAGAGGTGGCTTATATAAGAGACATAAAGACTGAATGAAAGATGGTGGTGTTGGTTTGGGAACTATTTCACAAAGGAAATCAAGAAGGAGGGCAGGAAGGAAGGACCATAGCTGCTAGTTATTGAAACTTTACTACCTGCCAGGCTCTATGCTATGCCCTTTCTCCTTTCACACTCCTCCCCCAAATTCCAAGGTAATAATTATTATCCATCCATATGTCACATATGTGGAAACCAAACCTCAGAGAGACTGCCTTTGATAATAGTATTAATAATTACAAAAGCAAAAACTGTAGCTAACATTCACTGAGCCTTTACTATATACGTGACTGTTATTATCACCTCACTGTAAAGATGTAATTAAACAACTAACAAAAGGTGGAGCTGAAACTATAATTCAGGCACTTAGTCTCTTGCCCAAGGTCTTAAGTATCCATTCTACATGCCATTAATAATTTAGGTAATCCTATTGTTGCTATAATCAGATGAAGTCCCCTAATGTGTGATACACTCTTTTTCATTTCTCCTTCCCGGATCAGGATAGAGATTAGGAAATGTACAATTTAAAAAAAATAATAATTCTGAGATCGATTTTGCAGGTGGAAGACCTGAGGTGCCCTTCCCTGTTGAGACAACGATGCTGGGCATTTCAGTTCAATATTGTATTAACAGACCAGCTCATGGTGAAATCATCACATGAAAGGAGTTTTGTAGATGATAAGTCAACTAAAAACCAAGAAAATTAAATATATTTGAGAACAAAGACAGCCATTAACCTTCCTATTCTGGGAATCTGAGTCTGTAGCCAAATCTCAGCAGACAGAGCTGGATAATGCCAGCATAAATCCCCTTGCTGAATAAGACACCCATCCCACAAGAATAAACAACAATACTTGAGCGCTAGAAGCTGGCCTCCCAGCTTCACCAGCCAGCCCACCGATGTCAATACATATGATTTGTACAGAGACACTCCACACCAGTTATTTCACCAACCTAAATTTGGTACCTCTCTGAGGCCCAGGGCCAACTATTCAGTTCAGACCTGAACTGAGGAAAGCTAATACCATCTAGATGGGACAGGACCAAAATGAGCCAGGCAAGACTTAAGGGGTTGAGGGGTAGAAGGTCCCCTTTCCCAAAGGAGCCAAATGGAAGACAGTAATTGTTAAATTAACAATTCTTTCCTGTTAAAGAGGAAAGACTCCCAGGACAGGGGGAATGGCTCTAGTATTCCAAAAAGATCCTTTCTAGGCAGGGTGAGGTCTTTTTTGACTCTGACACCTATTTTTTTTTCCCTTTCTTTCTTTTTCTTTTTTAACCAACCCCAAAATAAAACTGATAAGGCCAAGCTTGGTCCAGGGAGCAATAGGAAGTGAGGCAGAAGGCAGATGAGAGCTTTGGTGCTCTAGAGCTTAAAAATCAACCCTAAGACTTTCAACAAGATGCTCTTCTTCTCTGCACCTGAGTTCCCTTCTTTTCTTTTTAAATCAGGGCTAACTGTCCTTTCCCATGTCTCCTGGTTGGTCAGGGAAGCAACAATCTAGAGTGTTAGGAGTGCTAGCTAAGAGCCAGATAGGCCTGGTTTGCATCTCAATGCTGTTACTGGTTAGCGGTGCAGATCACAGCAAGCCCCTGCATGTCTCTGAGCCTTGGTTTCTTGTTTGTGCAAATGACAACTATAGTGCTTGCCTAACAGAAGCACTGTGAACGTTTGATGGGACGATATGTGCAAAGTGCTTAACATAGTTCCTGGCATGATATTAAGTACTTAGTAGATGTTTGCTATTGAGATTATCAACTGAAACACAGCAGTAATAAATTAAGGCTTGTTTTTGGACCTTAGCTTTCCTACCTATAAAGTAACTGGACAATCTCAAATGTTCCTTCCAATGCTGCTGTTATCTGACAACCTACAACAGCTTTTCTTAGTGATGCAGAAAAGAAACACGCTCTAGATCACGTGAACCAGAGAAGACAATTCAGTTCTCTTCAGCCTCAACCCAGACTTGGGTTCACCAGTTTGGCTGTCATTTCTTCTTTTCCCTACTTGTAGACACCTAAGGAAACTCAAGAAGCCAGAGATTCATCCCGGACCCCCGATTCACACAGCAGGCAGTATTATGGCAGAGCCAGGGGCCGACCCACACAAGGACAGGAGGCCTCACCAGGAACTTTGGGAGTCAGCATGCTAGCAACTAAGTGGAGACCTGATGCCAGACCCAGCGACTAGGGCACACAAAACCTTGCGGGAATGACCAGAAACTTTACAACCCAAGGTTTTCTCTTACTGGTTGGAAAGCCTAAAGTATTCCCACATGCCACCTAACTCAGAGTCTCTTTGCTTTCACTGTGTCTCTCCCCTTTCTGTTGGCTCTTGCCCAAGATTGGAAAGGCCAGAGGAAATGCTTAATTATTACCATGAAGTGAAAAAGACAGGGGCTTTGAAGCAGACTGCTTGGTTTGAATCTGGACTCCCTAACGGTGCTGCCATGAGCAGGTGGCTTCACACTTTTAACCTTGCTGTCTTCATCTGCAGCATGGAGCTGATAACCCCTATTTTTCAAAGTTTGCTTTATGAGCTTCAACTAAGATAATGGATATATAGTGCCCTGCACAATACATGCAGTAGCTTTTCAATTAATGTTCACCTTGTCCCTCTCTCCTTATCAATGTGAAAAGAACCAAATTTTATATATTTACTTAACCGTTTATTCATCACTGGATAAGTTTTGCATTTTATATCTCTGTCCCCCATTAGATTGTATGTTTTGGAAGGTGGGCTTTGAGTCTCTTATTTCTATATCCCCAGAACACTGCATTAGACTGGGCCGGGTAGATTGCTTGAGAAAATGTGCTGATCTGAATCTGTTTCACTGAAAATCCTGTGATTCCAAGAAGTGAGTTGTATTTGTTTAGTTATATAATAAGTGAGCTTTGCTGAGTCCTGTACCATCCTGACCTGTCCTAACTTTGCTGGCAGGACAAGCCCTCTTAGGATCACTGGAGTTTTTTTCCTTTTCTTTATTTAAAAAAAAAAAGTATACTTTAAAAAAGAGGAAGAAGGTATATCCTGAGACTTTTAGTAATCGTTTCTTTGCCACACTTGCTGACAGGGCAAAGAAATGGAGAGCAAGAAATTCATAGATCAGGATTAGATGAGACGGGGCAGATTGGAGCAGATTTCCCTAGGGATGAAATGGAAGCTGCTACCCACTCGGGGAGAGGTGGTTTGGTGCCACCACCCCAGCTGAGACTGAGGCCCAAACCCTGGAGCACCATCAGCTCCTGCTGTAGCCACCAAATCTGTATGGCCTCCCCAAGGACGCCACCAGAAACCAGCTATTGTGACCCACACAGAGAGGGGAGAAGAGACCAAGCCGAGTACGAGACCTAGTCTCCAGCCCTCCTTCCCTGTGTCTCCTCCTCACCCCCCTCTTATTCCCTGCCTCCTCTTCCATCTTTCACAACCCTCTTTCTCTTCTCTTTCCCCATTTCTGGCCTCTCTTGAGATCTTTCCTCTTACAGAAACATTTACTGAATTCCAAGCGCTTTCGATGCATGTGGACCTGTGTCCACACAGTGAGTGTGAGTGTTGTGTGCTGTGTGCTGTGGGAGCGGACCCCATATCTGTGTTGGTGAGCCTGTGTGTGCTGGGTGGACCGACATGGCACACGGCACACGTCTTTCCGGCATGCCTGCGGGGAGATGGCTATGCGTGTGCATCTGTGTGCCTCTGTTGTTTGTCTGTGATATGCCTCCTGAGATGTCTTCTGTGTGTCAAGTAAGAGCTGTGTGTTGTCTGTATGTGGTGTACTGTCCATATGCTGTGTGTCTTTGTATGTGTGGTGAATCTATTGTGCGTATCTGTGTGCTTCCCATATGCGTGTGACCATGCATCTTTATTATTTGCCTTTCGTGTATTGTACATAGCTAGAATGATGTGCTTACATATGTGTTTATATATGTTTGTGTCTGTGTGCTGTCTTTGTTTAGCTGGGTGAGATAATGGTATTGTGTGTATCTGTATGTGATGCATTACATTCATGTTGTGGTTCTGCACCTTGTGTGATTTTTTTAAAAATCTCTTGTTTGCATGCTGTGTCTGTGTGGGCTGTGTCACATTTGTTGTCTGCAGGTACGGTGTGCACATTCTGTGTTTCCCTATATCTCTGTCTCTGTGAAATGTGTGTCTGTGTGTTTCTCCTGCCAGCTCTTCCTCCCCTTCGGGTGCCCCAGCCTCCCTCCCTCCCTTCTCCTCTCTAGCCTGTGACCGCTCTCAGCTGACACCTCCGCTGCTCTGGCAACCCAAGAACAGCCTGGAGAAAGGTCAGCTGGCCGCCTTCTCCCTGGGCCTGCCCAGAGCCTTCCACCCCAGTGTTGTGTGGTGTGACAGCGCCCTCTGTTGGCTACCCAGACCACGAACAGCATTTTCTGGTGTGGGGGCTTCCTCTTCCCTTCCTGATCACCCCTGAGACTTCCAGCCTCCTTAATGAAAGACTTTAGGAGGAGAATGGGTAGGGCTCCCACATAAATTATCATTTGAACTGTGGTGTTTTTGAGAATGAAAGAGGGTGCTATTAAGTGCCCAGACGTTGGGTAGACAGCAGATGCACCTGGAACAGAGGGTGAGGAAGGCTTCCCTGACCACTTACTCAGGAAACAGCCACAAGGAAATGAGCCAACGAAATGTATGCTAGCCTTCTTGGTAAAAGGGCCAGCTGCCCCCAGTTTACATTTGAGTGAGCCAGAATCTCAAATCCACACTTACTCAATGACTTCATGTTCTCCCCCTGGGAATAATTTCCCAAAGTCTCAACTTCCCCTTTGCAACCGAGACCCAAGGTTGAGACCCAACAACTCCAGTTCCAGAAAGACGGAAGGATCAACTGTGCAAGACGAGGACTGAAATGTTTCTAGTGAATTTAACATCAGGAGGTCAAAGACACCCTTGTGAGAAGACGGAATAGTCATGGAGGCACCCAGGACTTGCAATGAGCCAGGTACGTAACTCTGATAGCATCGACAGGAGGAGGAAAGTGCTGTGTTCACACACGTGGGTGCATGTGTATGCACATGCTTGCGTGCACACACACATACACACACAGCAGGAGGCAGAACACTCAACAGTCTGTGGTGCTAATATTCCTGTGGTTTGGAAATATGCACGTTTGCTAATTCTTGCCTTATAGAAGAAACAGAGCTAAAAGATACCACTTTATGCAAAAACATAGGTTTTCATTGTATTTCTTCTGCTGGTGATTAAAGAGGAGGCTCTGATAAGCAGTGACTGTTTCTATAAACTGAGGATGACAGCTACAGGGGAACCAAAGGACCATTTGACCCAACTGGTCCAAAATGTGTTTTTTGGAACATTATCTCCCAGGAGATATTAATAGTTATTCAAAGGTACGGCCAAATAAATTTGAAAAATACAGGGTTAAATAAAGTTAAACAGATTTCTTTCCCATGGCATATCTTGGAGCCTATAATATGATAATATGTCTTATTAATTTCCAAGAAATGAGGGGAGACTGTACTCAGTGTTTCACAAGAAATGGATAATAGAATTTTTTTCACCCTCCAGAATTTTATGGGAGAAAATTCTAAATTTACACATGGGCAAAGCAAGACCCCAAATAGCATAATTCAACTACTATGAAATAACCACTTACTGTAGGCATCATGTGTTTGTTTTTGTGTGTCTGTTTTGGTTTATCTCTTTGGCGGTTGTAATAACCTGCATAGGTAGATGCTATGTTATGCTAAATGACAGATGAGAAGAGAGACTCACAGAGGTGAAGTGCTTTGTCCCAAGTCACAGCACTGGTCAGTGACAGAGCAAGACTTGACACCAGATGTCTCTCTCCAAACCGTATACGATTCCACTTTGCTAACCACTGTGAGCAAGACTTTATGGAAAGTTCAAAACGTGGCCACTGTATATTGTACTTAGAGAGAATTTTTTGAAAAAATACATAGAAAAAAAGGAAGGATAGGGTACTAAAAAATAGTGGAAAATAAGTGTCATCGTACATCTAAGGTGGGAGGACTCAGAACTGGGATGGTCAGTGAAACCTTTTCAAAGGAAGTGAATCCAAGCTATGCTTTGAAGGATAGAGGAGGCTTAGTTAGATCAAAGGTCAGCAACTTTTGTAACGTGCCAGCTAGTAAATATTTTCTTCTTTGTGAGCCATACAGTCTCTCTTACAAGTGCTTGATATTGTCACTGTAGCACGGAAGCAGCCATAGATAATACATAAATAAAAGGACATGGCTGTGTTCCAATAAAACTTTATCTGCAAAACAGGCCACCATGGACCCTAATTTGCCAACCTTCAAATTAGAAGGAGGTAAGAAGGGAATGAGGTCTTTCTGGGCTGGGAGAATCCGTCTCACAAAGACAGTGAGCAGTACACTCAAGGGCCTGCTCCTAACTGTTCGCTTTCTGTCTCCACTCCTCCCCAACCCCACTTCAATTGTGTTCTAAACCCTGAGGGTGAGCTTGTTGCAGCTCTATGCAAAGAGAAAGCTGCCTGTATTTGCGATAAGCTGAATAAACAGCTCACTGATCCCAGTGGAAGGTGCTTGTGAACATGTGCCTAGATTTAGTCTGTTGGGAAGGCAAAGTCAACAAACCTAGTTCCCTGTGAAATTGGGATTGGCCTTTTCTCCTTTCAGAAGTCAAGGCCAACGCTGAAATGCTTTCCCTATTTCTACAGACTGGGTATGGACCACCTGCCCCTTTGCAGACAGCAAATCAATGTGGAGAAGTCCTAGCTTCATGAGATGTAATATATCAGAGGAACATCTCTGTGGCCCCACAAGGTGACTCCTTTGCACGTTCCACTTCAGTAACTTCCACTTTGCACAGGATCAAAATCAAGCACCACAGCCTGGCCCTCAAGTCAATGTACAGCAGACCTCAATTTAAGATTCAAGCCTTATTCCCTTCAGCATCCACTACAGTAAACTCCATTTGTCTCTGTGTCTCTTGTCCCCCTGCATGATTCACAAGTTACAACCTTCAGACCTTTGTACCTGCAACTAGTATAGCCTTCTCCTTTCTTCCTTTCATCCAAGTCCTATCCTGTCCTTCAAGGTTCCACTCTTAATTCCTCCTGCTTGGTGAAGACATCACATACTTACCTCTAAATTACCACAATTCAGGCACTGCATTTATTAGGAGTGGTGTCACTTTTCTTGGCTTGTTTTTCTTTGTTTTCCAAAATGAAATTAACTATTTAATGATTATAAAAATACAAACTTACTGTTTAAAAAACTCGAGTGTTCTAGAATCTATAATGAGAAAGAGGAAAACTCAGAAGGATGGTCAGGTCCAAAAAGATGCAAAGAAGTGATATGACACAGTCTTTCAGGGACTGCAGCTGCTTTTCTGTGGCTAAGTGAAGGGTCCCTACAGAGGAATGATGAGAGATGAGGCTGGGGAGATGGTAGCGTCCAGACCACCTTAAGTTCTGCAGGTTTCATTGAGTCTTGATTTATAGATTGTCAGGAAAAAAGCAATGGAAAAAGCAACATCAGGAAAAAAGTATAACCCTACTAAGTGCCTAGTTTGACACAAAGTAGGTAATCAATAAATATTTGTTCAATTAATATAAAGCTGGTGTTGGGTTCCTAGGCTGAGAAGGTACCTGTGACTGGGTTTTCCAGCATTGCTCACGTAGGAAAGGCATGAGAAAGTCTGCAGTAGAAAGCTCGGGAGTGCGGCGGGGAGATGGTTCCTGTTAATGGTCCCCTAAACTAATTCCTTAATCATGTCCCATCAAAACATTGACTGAGTGCCTCTGCCCCTATACAGGCCTATGTGCTGAAGCTGGGCGGGAGAATGCAAATGGATTAGTTCCACAGTGAGCCCACAGGGGAAATTAGAAGAATACATGACGGGGAGTTCTAATTTAAAGGGCAACTCTCTGGCAATGTGCTAGAAGGAGAAAAGCTCAGGGCTAGAAGGAAAGGGGGTGAGTGGGGGAGGAGGAAGCTGATGCGTGGCCCCTTAGCCTCACACTGACCTTCTCAACATGGGAAGCATTTTACAGAGTGGCAGAATTATAAGTTTCAATGAACCCCAAAGGTCACTGAGCCTCACCCCTCTATCTATTACACATTTGGGCGCCATGTGGCTCCACTTTGAACACTCCCTGTCGCAGGGAGCTCATCCTATGGCCAGGAGGCCGGTGTGGAGCTGTGGCCAGATGGAAGTATAGACAGAGAAAAGAGGAAGGCAAGCTAATCCTCTAAGAAGCACTTATTATATGTCAGGTGCTGACTAGGCATGGTACCTGCTGTGTTTCACGGAACCCTCACGCCAACCTTGTGAATGGGGATTAATATCCCTATTTTTTAGGCACGGAAATTGGGGCTCCGGGATACTGAGTCATTTGACCTAATTGCAAATCTGGTAAGTGAGGCTGGAATTCAAACTCAGGATGTTCTGCCACCCAAGCCCACAGTATTGTAGCCAAAATTAAAAAAAAAGAAAAAGCTTCCCATCAAACCAAGACAAGACAAGCTGATTAGAGGATTTAGGTGGCCCCCACAAGAAGCCAGGGCAGAAGAGGGATGATCCTGCAGGTGGGCGTGGCCACAGAGAGAGCATAAGAGGACGCCAGGCTGGGCCAGGAATGCAGGAAGTGCTTCAGGACAGGATTACGGCACTCTGGCAAGGACAGCCCTGCTGGCTCATGTGTTGTTGGTGCTCCGTGTGCCTGTGCCTGTGCCTGCCCCACAATGAACATTTTAAACATTCTCCCCTTCCTACCCTCTTCCCAAGTCTCAAACAAAAGAGGCAGAGAATAGGGCTCAGGGGATCAGGAGTGTCCTGGCTTGATCCCATAATCGCACAGAGCAAGCCCCACCTTGGATCTGTTACCAACCCTCCTTTGAAAACCATCGGAAGGCTCGTCCCATCCTCTCCTTGCTCATAAAGCCCTTTCATCCTTTCAACAATCATTTTATCTTCCCTGAGCCAGGCACTTGGGATACAGGAAATAATATTAACAATAATAGCAAACATTTATAGAGTTCTTTCTATGTGTCAGGTGCTCTGCTAAGTGCTTTATGTGCATTTTCTTACTTAATCCTGACAAAAACCTTGTGAGATAGACGCTGTGGTTACTCCGATTTTACAGATGAGGCAACTGAGGCTCAGAGTAATTCATCCGACGTCACGCACAGTAAGTGATAGAGCTGGGATTTGAAATCAGAACCCGAGTGCGGAACCACAGGGACTCTCAAGGAACTAACTCCCAGTCCAGTAAAAGAGGAAGGTACACGAGTGGCTGATATGATGCAATGTGATGAGCAGTAGGTCTGTGATAACACGGCATCCGAGTCGAAGAAAACAAAAAGAGGGTGGACCAACCCTGCGAAAAGCACTTAGGCTATGCCACGTGCCAAAAAAGTTATGTTGGTTATCTCATTTAATTGTACCTTGATCCTGTGGAGAGAGGAGTAATACCCCCATTTTGCAATTTAGAGCTAGAAGAGTTTGAGTCACCTGGCCTAAATTATAAATCCAATAATTAGGGGGGTTGTAGGTGAATCTCCTTAGATAGTCTCAGGTAGAGGTAGAGGGCAAGTCACCAGAGGGATTATAATCTGCAGTGAGCAGAGATAAAGATGGGCAGGGCAGGGCAGAGGAGGTAAGAATAGATGAGTCCAGGGAGACAAGCAGGGTAAGATTTGGAGAACCTTATAAACCACACTAAGAAATGGGGACCTTATTCTGAAGGCAAAAGAGAATTATGACAGGTTTTAGGATCCTTCCTCTGACTGCAAAGAGAAAAGTGAATGAGAGAGGTAACAGGAGAAAGATGAGTGGAGACAGGGAGGCTAGTTAGGGCAATATTTACAATACCTCAGAGAGCAATGATGAAGACAGGGGCTCAGGCCAAGGGCAGTGCACCTAGAGATGATGTGACAGGTTTCAGAGATAGTATGTTGAATTCCACTCTACTGATTGGGGAATTGAGGCTCAGAAAGATAAACCCCAGTCATTGTTAAAACTGGGACTCGAACTCTGGTCTTCTGATTCTGAGGGCCCTTTCTGGAACTACTTATATCCATCTTTTAAAATTTTCTCTCTCTCATTCTAATGAAATTAGAAGTTCAGAAAAGCAAAAAGCAAACAACTGTGTCTGAGATCATGTAAATAGAAGTAGTTGAGCCAAGATTTGAACCCAGGCTGTCTGGCTCCAAAACATGAATTTTTTTTTTTTCTATTCTATAATGCCAATCTCTGAAACAATACTACTGCTTTCCCCCAAATCCTAGCTCTCCCCACTACGTTTTACTTTAAAAATCTGGGTTTTTCAAATGGAAAAAAAATACCAACTGAGGAAGCATAGCATGTAATACATTCTTGGATGAAGTTATTTTTGTCCACAGAGCATTCTCCTCTTCAGAAGAATTACAGAAGGTTCAGATCAGAAGAATTACAGAAGGTTCAGATCAGTAGAAAAGCAGCCTGGAAATGTCATGCTTTAATAAGCTCCAAATATTTTTGTATTATTATTTACTTATTTTCTTAGGAAGTAAATTCCACACTTAGAGGAAGGGAAGGCCAAGAAATAGACACATTTAGAAGTTTTGATTCACTCTCAAGAAGTAAGGCACCCGGAAAAAACACAGCCTCCAATTATTGATCCACTACTATGGGTTAACAACTATACTTGTTAGCTCACTTTGTTGTCCCAATAGTTCTAGAAGGGTGGTCCTTTTATCTATATTTTACAAATGGGGCAAGTGTATACCTAGAAAGGTAAAGTGACTTGCCCGGTGGAAATGAATGAAAATAAGATTCAAACACGGGATCTGTCCATCACAAAAGGTTTTCTCTTTCTACTGCAACCTGCCACATCCTCCTTGATGCCTAGCCTAGCTCATCTCTTCCTTTTCCATGACTGATGTTACGAGAAGGTAGCGGATGCAACCACAATCAGGGTATTACGTGAGGAGCAGAACAAACACCACCCCTCCAAAGCCTACGACTTTTTCTTCTGCCACTTTGCTGTCTGAAATTCCACTGTTAGAAAGTCATCTTTATGAAGGAGTGGAAAGGATATTGGACTGTGTCTGGCCCTGGGGTCCAACCCTGACTCTGCTATGCCACAGGTGCGGGGTGATGGGCAAACCATTCTCGCTGGCCCTCAGTCTCATCATCTGTAAAGTAAGGAAGTTAGAAGGTAACTAGGGGCCCTTTGTGGTTTCCCGTTTCAGGATTTTAGCACCTCGGAGGAAATTCAGGGGGTAAACAAATTCTCAGAGCAAAGGTGAACATGTACAGGACAGAAGAGGCAGCAGTATGGGGCAGAGGAGAGGGAGCAAGAGGACTTGAACTAGAAAGTTGGTCTCTAACTGAGGGGCAAGAGGCAGCCCAAGGTGACAATTCTGCACTCTTGTCTAAGTCTCACTGACAGGCTTCATTCCAGATTAAGGACCCATGGCCCTGGAAAAAACAGCGACTGGGGATAAATGAGATTCTGAGGGGGAAAGGGGAGCAGAAGACAGCCAGAGACAGTTCTTCCAGTCACTCTGAATGCCCTGCGAGATCACGCTGTGTTGTAAAGCTGCTCTTTGCTGTGGGGCAGCCGAGTTGGTGGCACAGGACGGCCAACGTAATTGCAGAACCAGCCTAGCCTTCCCTCTCTCTTTTTCTGGCTGCCATTTTCACATGAAAACCATAAAAGATCCCAGAAATGGGAGGTGCACTTAATGGGTTTTTTTGGCACCAAGAAATTAATCTTTTTTAAACCAAAGGGAATTTTTTTTTCTTTCCTAAAGATCTTTGGCAAACAGAAGCTAAATTGCTTCCAGACCTCATGAAAGGTATTTTGTGCAAACGAGGTGTGATTTACACTTCCTTTAATTAGTCTGAACCTTGGAAAAAGAGAGAAATAATAGAAAACAAGAGCTATGTAGAAAACAAGTCCAAACAGCCCTAAAATAACAGTTTTGTAAAAGCATCAGTTGAGGGTGTTAGAAAGAGACCAACAACAACAACAAAAAAGTCCTTCTAATTCTGGGAGTGGAGCAATTACAAGTGAATTGAAGTTTTGTTGGACTCTCTTCCCTGGGGATTGGGGTGGGGAGAAAGTTTGGCAGAAAGAAGTCTTAGTGTTCTCAGAGTGAGTTTCAAGTTCTGGTTGACCTTCCTTCCATTAAGCTTCAGTCTTTTCTGAGGGCATTTAGGGTCTAGGAAGCCAGCGTCAGGGAAGAAAGAAGGAAGCTCTACTTGCAAACATGACCATTTTGCCATCAAGCTCATCTCATAGCTGGGTGGCAACATAGTATTTTGGATGGGGTATGGCCTCTGGAATCCCAGACCTGGGTTCAAATTTTGACTCTGCCATTACCACCAGAGTGATCTGGGAAACTCACGTCTCTGATCTGTTGAGCCCTCTCTTGCTTTTTGAAGCAATCTTTTCCTGGCTGCTTGGTCCCTCCACTCTTCTGGTTTTTCCTCAGATTGCTCCTGCTTAGTCTTTTTTGTAGGTTTAGGCTCATCGACCAGAAGTTAGTTGCTGGAGTTGCTCAAGGCTCCATCTCAAGCCCACTTCTCCTCTTGGTTAGTTGGCTCTATCAAGATAATGTACTGACATGCATTGTTCCACCTTTCATCTGATATCTCTCCAAACTCTATTGCCCAGACAGATCTCCTGCCTTGGTTCTGGTGCTCATATCCAACTGTCTCCTACATCTTTACTTGGATGTTTCAAAGCACCTCAGATTCAACATATCCAAAACTGAACTAAGCATCTTCCACCTTAATCAGCTCCACTTCCCAAGGCTTTCTTCTCAGTGAAGAAAGTTGATTCATTTTTGTACTGACATGATGCATGATCCAAGCCAATCTTGGCCCATCTCTGTGTGAAATGGGAAAGTTGGGTGACATGCTTTCTGAGCATGTTCTTGCTTTGACCCTGCGTAAGGACTTAGTTGTGATTATTTTCCTTCATTCACTCTTCTCTTCTTAGCTGGATCACTTGTAGTCTACTACAATCTCTGGACCCATCCACAGTCTGAGCCCAGAAGCCCTTGGGGGAGTTTATGAAAAGACAATACTAGACACAGCATGGGCAGCCTCAGAGGTGAATCTTATCTTTATCTTTACTAATCTCATCTCTTCTGACCCATCCTCTCTTCAAGGGGGAAAAAAATAAAAAAAAAGAAAGGGAAAAATAACCAGTAACTGCCTTTTGGGCAAAAGGAATGAAATGGCCAAAGCCACATTCTACACAAGCCAAAAGAACAGTTTCATTTGACCCTGAGAAATAATTCAGGGTCTAGTTATAAAGCCAGTTTCATTGATAATTTCACTATCCATATATACTTGGGCTCAACTCCCAGCTCTGCCTCTAACATGCTGCAGGACTAGTGGATCAGTCCCTTCCTATCCCCAGGGCTCCATCCCCTTGCGGTACAATGAAGAGGTTGTACTGGGTGGTTCACACTGGGTCTGGCAGCTCTAAGGTTTGCAGGACTGTATTATAAACTATGCCGAGAATGAGGGAAGGGTCCAGGGATTCACCTTTGCAGCTTTCCTGGAAAATCATGCATCATCCCCATGAGAAGAAGAATACAAATAATAATGGTTGAAATTTACCGAGCATCCATTATTTGCCACACACTAAAGCCCACAGTTAAGAGTTAAACTAAGACCAAAACCAAAAAAGTTGAGTATTGTACCCAATGTCACATAACTCATAAATGCTATGTGATAAATGATTTCAAACCTGAGACTGACTAATTCCAAGCTGTGTTAAATTACTATCGTCTGCATTCATCCAGCCATTTTTATTGTGTTATTGTGCCTTGTTTGTTTATTCATTCAGTCATTGATGCCACCAATGTTCCCTAAGTACTTTCTCTATGCCTGAAACTGTGTAAACACAAGGAAGCATGAGAAAAGATCCATTAGGGAGCTTACAGTTTGGCTAAAGAAACAAGGAACTATGATCAGAAGGTTTAGAAAAGTTATCTTTCTCTCCAAAGCACCACTCTGAACACGTTTATGATCCTCCTCAAAAGGCTTCAAAGGCTCCCCTTTGCCTACAGGATAAAGTCCAAATAGCTCAGCCTGTTTTCTAATCCCTCTGTGATCTGGCCCCTGTCTCGTCTCCTGTCAACCTCACTCATTCAACATTTGTTAAGGCTAACGATGCGCCAGACACCATACTAGAGTCTTGGAACGTAATGCTGCATGGCACAGACTTAGGCCCTGCTCTCCTGGAGCGTACAGATATTAATCA
>CM052443.1:114406536-114469655 GCA_028533085.1 Varecia variegata
CTGGGACTACTGGCATGCAGCACCATGCTCAGCTAATTTTTCTATTTTTTGTAGAGACGGGGGTCTTGCTCTTGCTCAGGCGGGCTTGAACTCCTGGCACCTAGAGATCCTGCCAAAGTGCTAGGATTGCAGATGTGAGCCACTGTGCCCAGCTTCCAGGTGCATTCTGATCCCTCACTGCACAATTGGCCTGGTATCAGTGATGAACTTCATACCCAGGCCCAGAAAATCCAAGAGGAATATGCCAGCCCAAAAGCTACACAAACCTACATCTTTAGCCTAAAGCAGAGTATGGACAAATCCCTCTTAATAAACAAGTCCCTTTCCTCCTCTGGGCCTTAATCTCTATATCCTTAAAATGGAAGTTGATCAGAAACTGACTGGGATAATATCTAAAGTCCCTTCCAACACCTATTGTGACCGGTTCAGTAATGGAAAGACAGTTTGACATACCAGAAAGGGCAAAAACTCCAATAGACCTGGATCCAAATCCCAGTTTGACCTTAGACAAATGATTTTTCCTGACTGAGCATGAATTTTCTCTTCTTCAAAATGGGAATAACAACTTCTAGCTCACAGAATTGCTGTAAGGATTTGAGAAAGTTTATTTGATGTTCTTAGCACAGTGTCATACAGATGTATGCAGTACATAAATGGTAGTGAGTACTCTGAAAAAGTTTTTAGGTTTTGCCTAATTGCTGACTGATTTCAAGAATGCAAACTTTATGAATAAAATCCTGATAGTGACTTTGAGTTTAGAAAGGAGTCATGTTCTCCCATTAAAGATTCTGCAAATTCATCAGCAACTGCTCATCTACTAGAGGCCACCAATTCACAGCTGGAGAAACCTGCTTTCTTAAAATCAAATAGCCATGTTAAAAAGCAACACCAATACAGGACATCCAGATCTCAGGCAAGCTTGTGAGGAAGCCATTTTTCCACGTGGAGGGTTACCAAGAGCAATGTTGGCATGGACTCAGGGTTAGATGACCCGTGGTAACTTCTGCTGGTGACTGAGCCACGTAGTCAACTTTGGGCCACCCACATTACCATCCTTAGGTTTTAGTTTTCTCCTTTATATATCAGGAATGATGATATTGCCGTTTAGGACTTGCCAAAATAATTGACTGTGATTATTCTAAATCCTTGTCAAGTGGCTGGTTGGCAACAAGAGCAAGAGTTCTCAGCAGTTACTTCCCAACTCACCTCTTACTAGTGTATGTCCCTTCTGAGCCTCCATTTACATATCTGGAAACCAAGGATACCCCACAGTATTGGACTGTTGTAAATGACTGATAAAACTATGTGTGAAAAAGATTTTATACAGCAGAAGACATTGCTGAAAGGCAGGAGATGCCCAGTTCTATTTCAAGGCCCTTTTAGAGAAGTGCTCCAGTGTTTCCTGCCTACTCTTCTAGTCTTAAAGTGATTGTATTTCCATGTACACAAGAATATTAAGGCCCTACTTCATCTCTGCTCTGTGAAAAGGTTACCAGTATTTTTCTTTTCTTGTCATTTTTAGAGTGACTTAAGGGGAAATTGGCCAGACTGTTATCCTAGGTCCAGAGTCTTACTACAAAACTGAAACCCCACCCGGAAATCTGAGCCAGCTGAAGAATGAGGCACTGGGCATAAAAAACGCCAAAAATATCCACCCTCTGCTTTCCAGGATCCCAAATGACACTGGTCATTGAAAACTCATCCCTCTAACCCAGAGGGAAAATTTGGCTCTGCTTAAGATGAACTTAATGCCCAATATTAGTGTTAAAACCTCAAAAGGTCCTTCTAAAACTGTGACCTTCTATTCAAAGACTTGCTTTTGTTTGGTTGTATCTTGTAAAACACTTTAGCAGCAAGTTTAAGACTTATAAAATAGGGTGGATTGACAGCCTTGGGAATTGAAAGTCTCTGTTTATTCACCAAGCAGAGACAGAGGGGGCGGTAGCAGCAGACAAGATGGTGATTGTGCCAATGTTTCTGGAGCAAAGGTATCTAAGAACCTGAAATCTTAATAGGTCCTGGGGTAGGAATTGGGAAAGACATCATGGAGAAGGTAGAGCTAGTTATAATTGCAATAGGCTTTGTAACTATGTTGGTATGATGGATTAAAACTGAATATCACCTGACCTTGGATGTGTTACTTTATCTCTCACAAAAGCAGTACCTTCATCAATAAAATGGGATAATATACTTCCTGTTTCATGGCTACTGAATATTATTATGCCAGAAGGCTCAAGAAATGGTAGTTTTCTTCTCTGACACCCACTCATGCAGATTTTTTAAAATTGAAGAATGTCATTTACATATAGTACAATGCATAGATCTTAAGTATATAGTTCATACCTAATGTCTTTGAAAAATGGCTGGATTATCCACTTTTAAATGGGTGGCTGGCCCAGACCACAGGAACATAGGCAAGATAAATAAGATAAATAAAGGAAAGGAGATTATTCCTCTAGGATCTAGGGAACACAGACCTATAAAGGAACTTAGGAACTGATCTAACAACATTCTCTTTTTCTATCAGTGGAAAAACTGAGGTTCAGAGAATTGATTTGGGGAGATGAATGTGGAAAAAGGTCATATAATTCCACAGTTACAGAAATGATTCCAATAATTAGCAAATACATATTCAGTGTTTCATATGTCCCAGGTAGGTAACTCCCCCCACTAAATGCTTCATCAACAAACATTTCCAGGGGGATGTGGTCAAAGGAGCCTTCTAACTATATGTCAACATACCAGTTACATAAAGAAAGGTAAGAGGAAGGAAAGAGTGCTGAAGGGAGGGGCAGATCACAGTTGAAGATGTATACTTTCACAAGTGCCTAGCATACTGAATACACAGTTAACAGAAATTCAACAAATAATTGTTGAATGAATGAATGATTACGTAGACAACTTCATCAACTTGCAGTACAAACATTTCTTTTAATGTTTGGATTAATTGTTCTCTTGGTCTCACATGCACACAATACTGAGAAGTCCAGAGCTAACCCCTCTCACTTTGGATTGTAAAAGAATTCCAGAAGTTTTCTCAATCTAGACTTCCTAATGCCTTGTGGAGAGAGAAGGGAGAATTGCATCAGGTCTCCCAAGTGGGTGCTCTCCTTTGCCTGTAATTCCTGCCACTGCCACATGATGTCACTATTGAAGACAGGGATTCTGCATGGCTCTATGCCAAGTCGTGGAGAAGGCAGAAGCAATAGGAAGGAGCCTCACACGGGCCATAGTGGTTCTACCATAGAGGGCGGTCCCACTCCCTCAGCTATAAGAGGACCAAGCTTAGGCTCTCAACTCTTCAACCCTTTAGTTTATGTTTCATTCTCCATACTCAGGTCATATTTACTATGCCAAAGTGGCTGTGCATACTGTGGCTTTGAGCCTGATACACCAATCAGATTTCTTCCTTTCTTGTGCTAAGTCCCCCATATGCTGGGACAATCTTACTCCATCTGAGAGGTTCTATACTTCACAAAGGAAGAAGATCTGGATCTTCTACCCATCTATTTCCAGCAGCTCCTGGATTTATAATCAAATTTTCATAGCTGTTCCCCGGGGACTTCTGGGCTCTACAAACTCATTAATGGATTCATTGAGGAAGCAACATTTTTCAAGCTACGAAATCCCCCCATTAAATCCTTCCCCCAGAGTAATCAATGGTTACCTACCGGTCTTACTTTCATATAACTAAGAGAGACCATTCACAAAAACCTTCCCAGACAAAAAACTCTGCTCCAACAAAACAGAGTGCATATTATATGATTACTTTTTGCATAAAGTTTGAAAACAGGCAAAAGTAATCTATGCATGGCATTAGAAGTCAGGATAGTGTTTTACTCTTGAGGAAGGGGCTAAAACTGAACGGGAACATAGAGTGGGCTTTGGAGGCTGGTGATGTCTTGTTTCTTGATCTGGGTACTGGTTACATGGCTGTGTTCACTTTTTAAAAATCCATTACAATTATGATTAGTGTACTTTTCGATATGAATGTTATACTTCCATAGAACTTTCAAAACATAAATGAACACACTCTGCCACGAATGAATGACAGAAGAGCGAATAGTACAACTGCCCCACAGTATTCATGGGGAATTGGTTCCAGGACTTCTCATAGATACCAAAATCTGTAAAGGTTCAAGTTCTTTATATAAAATGGCATAGTATTTGCATATAACCTATACATACTTTAAATCATTTATGGATTATTTATGATATCTAACACAATGCCTACATATTATTTCATTTGTGTGGATTCAATGTAGTAAGGCATACAGGAAATTCAAGTTTTGCTTTTTGGAACTTTGTGATTTTTTTTTTTTTCAAATATTATCCATCTGAGGTTGGTTGAACCCATGGATGTGGAACTCATGGTTACAGAGGGCCAACTGTATATGTATTTAATACCCCTAGAGGCTTGAAGTCATAAAATCTTAAAGACAGAAAGGCTTCAAAGATGACTGGATCCAACCACCTCGTTTCACAGATAGATAAACTGAGTCTGATAAATGGGAATCTCAAGATCACCTAGGGCTCAGTGTCAGAACCAGGTGTCTTGAGACCCAGCTGATGGATCATTGATCATAATGTTGCCTGCCTTCCTCTGATGGTAGAGGTGAGATGTTGATGAAGTCTAAAAATGAGCCATGAATCAGGATGTCACAGTATAAAGTTTTTCAGATGCTGATTAATATTAATATCTGCCTTGCAAATGGCCTCAGCAGCTGGGACAAGGCAGATGTGGACACATAAATATGTTGCCCATGACACATGGATTGGAAGAGTAGGGTGGAGGCAGTTTTTGAGTGAAGGAACAAAAGAAGGGCTTGTCTGCGTGGAATGCAATGGGAATGAGGATTCTGAGGAGGTCATCCAGGGAGAAGCTGTGCCTGAACCTCAGAGAAGCCTGGGTGCATTTACTGACATTCCGAACATCTGTGCTTTTGCAAGGGAGATAAAAGGGAATCTGCTTCCCTGCCTGAAGGGATGATATATGGGTTTCCAAGGCCTTGGGTGTGGGCTGCTGTTTAAGGCATGATGCAGGGTGTGATGGATGAAGGCTGAGGCAACTGACTAGGCCACACATTAATAAAAATTATCAAACTGTCCTGGTTGATGGAGCAGAATGCTAATGCCATTCTCCATGTGGCTGTCAAAGGCAGAGAATGTCTGGAGTAGGCTAACCTGCTTTGTATCTTTACCATGATTCCATTTGTCCAAATTAGATCCTCTATTCTGGTGCCAACACCCCATGCAAGCCAAGTCTGGCAGGGCCCACTGTACACCACAACTCATGATACTTCACCTGCATCTAGCCATTGTTATCTGAGAATGAGAAGGTGTATTCTAATCACAAGTTAGGCTCATAAACAACTTCTGTCACTCACCACTGCCCGGAGAATAGAGTCCAGATATCTTAATCTGGCCTTCAAGGCTTTCATCCACTTGATGACAGACTACAGTCTCATTCTCTGCTCCTCTAGACACCTCTCTTTCCCATCTCCATGGCTTTCTTGGTTTATGCTCTTCCTTCTGTCTGAATTTTCTCTTACTTGTTATCTAGTATTGAAACTCTTTCCATCCTTCTAGATGGAAATGAAAGGCAACTTTCTTCATGAAGGGCCTCTCTGATTACTAGTTCCCTAAATCAAACTCATCTTTCTTTCATTTTTACCATACTATCACGAAGTTGTCCATTTTTCACGTCTCTCTCTTCAATTTGAGTGCTCCAAGAGAGAAGGGACAGTATTTTTCATGTTCTCCATTGATTTCCTAAGAGCACAGCAATAAGCTTGGCATGTGTAGTTGCTTGATATACACATTTTCAGAATGAGTATGCAAGAGAATTCTTGGGTCTGACACACATCCTTAGCCTTGTGATTTCAGCCTCAGCTGCAGTGAAGAGTTCTAATGTAAGTTCAGACTCACTTTGTGCAGTTCCAATATCTTCTTCCTCAAACTTACGCTAGGTATGTCTTTCCACTTTCTGCCCCCAAGGACTTCTCTGATGTCTTGGGAGCTCTCTCAGCTCACATGGGCAAGTATAACCCAGAAGTGTAAGAAGCAGTAGTCTTTAAACAATAGGGGTAGGGAGCCTGAGCAGACCCACTCCAGCTCTGCATCTTTCAGGTAGCAATAGCTCTGATATCTCAATACTAACCTTGTGAATACATCCCTGTACTAGCTTTTTCTCCTCCTGGTGTCACTGTTCACGATCCCTCATAACTGTTTCCTGTGTGTACCTACCAACTAAACTATTAATACTTGCTTCCAATCCTTGCTCAGGCTCTGTTTATAGGGTTATCAAAATGAAAACAAACAAAACAACAGAAGATGAGTACCTGTTTTCTATCCTGAGTTACAGTTAGATGCGTCTCTGGCATTTCTTCAGTGCCTAGGACCAATAGTCAATAATTGCTTGTCAGCTAGAAATCAATTTAAAAATATGAGCTACTAGTATCAACTTATCATGTGGAGAAAAGCCCCACTTATCAACTACATAATCATCAAGACTATCCACGTAGCTAATTCTAGATGAGAAACATTAGGGGAGTCCAAACTCACTGACATTCTGTTTGCCTCTGTCACTTTAGGTTCAGCCAGTTGACCATACTCACTGGATCTCATTTTCATAGTCCTTTTTCTCCCTAAGCTACAGGCCCAGAACTCTCTTGACAAACTTAGCTGCTGTAGAAAAGCCAGATCTGACCTTCCTAAGGCATGATTCATCATGTATTGATGACAGAACATCTGCACCCAATGCATGAAACATGGTGAATTGCAGCCCCTGCCCAAGATACAACACAAGTGGCTCAGAGCTTAAGTTTTCCCATGATTTCTGGCTTGAAAGCAACTCCGAGAACTCCCCTCCCACCCCTTGTACCCAGTCAAAAGCACATCTCTAAAATTTTATTTCTTTTTCATTATATTCTCCTATCCTTTCATTAAAAATTACATAAAATAAATCCTTTCCCCTTCAGAGATTCCTTAGAAACCATCAAGAGTAGGGATTAAGCACATGGATTTCTGAGTGAGAGAGAATTGGGTTCAAATCCTAAATGTGTCACTTAATAACTATATCTCCTTAAGCAAGAGACTATACCCCTCTAAACCTCAGTTTTCCCATCTGTGAAATGAAGATAATAATAACTACTTTTCAGAACAATTCTGATGATTATATAGAAGAACCTGGTATATAAGCGCTCAATAAATGTTTTCTTTCCCTCTCCTTTAATAACTTTGCACTTCCCACAAGGCTTACAAAATTCTTGGTATGAAGTAGGTACTTAACAAATGTTATTCCTTTTACTTCATTCTATCTTGGATTATCTTTATATTATATGTATTTCTTCTTCCTAACTTGCTGTGTGAGTGCCTGGTTTTGTGACTTATGATAATAGCATAATTTATATTTTTGGTATCATGTAGCATGGAATGAGACAGGCAAAGTCCTTATTTGTATTAAGCTTACACTCAAGAGCTGGGGAACCCTCATTGCTGTAGATGGAAATGTAGAATGGTGTAGCCACTGTGGAAAACAGTATGGAGGTTTCTTAAAAATTAAGAATAGAACTACTATATGATCCAGCAATCTCACTTCTGGGTATATATCCAAAAGAATTAAAGTCGGGATCTCAGAGAGAGATATCAGCATTATGCACAATAGCCAAGATAGGGAAGGAAGCCAAATGTGCATCAATAGATGAAGGGATAAATAAAATGTATACACATACTATGAAATATCCTCAGCCTCAAAAGAGAAGCCATTTGCAACAACACAGATGAACCTACAGGACTTTATGCTAAGTGAAATAATTCAGTCGTAGGACAGATACTGCATAATTCCACTTATATGAAGTAGCTAAAATAGTCAAAGTCAAAGAAGCAGGGAGTAGGATGGTGTTTTCCAGGGGATGAGGGGATGAGGAAATGGGAAATTTTTTTAGATGGGGACATAAAGTTTCTGTTATGCAAGATGAATAAGTTCTAGAGATCTGCTACAAAATATAGCACCTATGTTGTGTACTTTAAAATGTTAAGAAGGCCGGGCGTGGTGGCTCATGCCTGTAATCCTAGCACCCTGGGAGGCCGAGGCAGGTGGATTGTTTGAGCTCAGGAGTTCGAGACCAGCCTGAGCAAGAGCAAGACCCTGTCTCTACTAAAAATAGAAAGAAATTATCTGGCCAACTAAAAATATATATACAAAAAATTAGCCGGGCATGGTGGCGCGTGCCTGTAGTCCCAGCTACTCGGGAGGCTGAGGCAGGAGGATCGCTTGAGCCCAGGAGCTTGAGGTTGCTGTGAGCTAGGCTGACGCCACGGCACTCACTCTAGCCCGGGCAACAAAGCGAGACTCTGTCTCAAAAAAAAAAAAAAAAAATATGTTAAGAAGATAGATGTCACGTTAAGTGTTCTTACCAAGACACACCCACGATAGAACACAAGGACATTTTTGGATGTGATGGGTATGTTTGGGATCTTGCTAGTGGCGACGGCATCACAAGTGCATGCACACATGTTCAAACTCATCAATATGTATACATTAAATGTGTGCAATTTTTGGATATCAATAATACCTCTATAAGGCTATTTTTTAAAAGAGCAAAGAAATAAAAAATAAATGGGTAAATACATAAATGAGATAATTTCAAAAAACACTATGTGGCATGTAGGTAGTAATACTGGGGGATGTGATAGGAAGTGACAGAGAAGCAACCTTATATTTGAGTGGTCAGGGAGGCCTTCCTGTAAAGACGAAAGTGGGATTTCGACCCAAATGCGATAAAGGAGCTAACAATCCAAACAATTGGAGGTAAGGGTAGTGAATTCTAAGCAGAGGTTAGTAAATGTGAAGCAACCAGCTTGGTGTGTTACTTCACATGTACTATGTGAAAGTAGGCTAGTGCTGTTATCGCCCTCACATATTAAGTTCATCATCAGCTTCCTAAAAGTCAATTCAGGAAATTCAGGAAGGGAAAGAGTTTGGGTTATATTGTTCTCTTTCCTAAATATAAGGGAAATATCTCTCAAGAATGGTTATACAAAGGAATTTGTTGTCTTGCCTATTAGAATGCATGGCTTCCATCTTTGTCTGGACTTTGAAAATGGTACCCTTTCCTGGAGGTAATTCTCTCCATAACTCAGACTCCCCCAAAGGATGACTGTTGTCCAGGGGTCTGAAATAACGACCAAGTGAACCCAAAGCCATGGGCATTGTGATCTAAGTCTTTGGCACTTGAATGGTCAATGTTTAGGGCACAAATTATTCCAGGACTCTTGGTCTATCTTCTAGGATCTACAGAATTATATTCATGAAGCTCGAAGGACTTTGGTCAAGTCACTTTTCTTCTCTGAGCTGTATTCCTCATCTGTGTTATGTGAGTGAGAGGTGGGTGGGGGACATTGGGGAGGTGACTATCTGTAATCTCTATGGTTCCTTCCAGATTTTCTGTGATTCTAAAAGGCCCTTTGGAATCTTGGAGTGAATGAATACTCCTAGAGAACTCGGATATGTTGGACGGCTCTCCTATATTACTGATGTCAGCAGTGCCTGAGGCTTTATTTTTAAAATTTTTTAAATTTTTAACCTAATCCCTGGAAAAGTTGTATTCATTTATTTTATTTATTATTATTATTTTTTTTTTTTGACACAGGCTCTTGCCCTGTTGCCCAGGCTAGAGTGCAGTGGCATCATCATAGTTCACTGCAACCTCAAACTCCTGAGCTCAAGCAATTCTCCTGCATCAACCTCCTGAGTAGCTGGGACTACAGGTGCACACTCCTATGCCCAACTAATCTTTCTAATTTTTGTAGAGACAGGGTCTTGCAATATTGCTCAGGCTGGTCTTGAACTCCTGGCCTCAAGTGATCCTCCCACCTCGGCCTCCCAAAGCGCTAGGATTATAGGCATGAGCCACCACGCCCTGCCTGAGGTTTTTAATGGGTCAACAGTCTCCAAAAGTGAGCTGGAAAGAAACCTGGCAATTATAGATTAAAGGACAATTACAACAGGGCTCATAATTGTTCTTTTATAAGCCTGTCTTCATTGTTGGTTAATAACCAAATTCCCTCTTTCAAGGGGACTCCACCCTCACCTTTTCCCACTGGGGTAGGTGAGGTTGGATCAGCACAGGGTAATTGAGTTCTCCCTGGGAACTTGGGGTCAGGTAAACACAACTCCTTGATCTCATCTCAGATGGCTCCAGGGATGTACCCAGAATTTCTCCCTTGGGAGGAAAGACAGGATGACTCAGGGAATGGGAAGTCAATTGCAGGAAGTTCTTGAAGACGAAGAATGGGGTTGGTGAAAAAATCCAAGCCCAGATACTCCTAGAGGCGAATGGTATGGGGTATCAACACTGGGCTGGGATCCAGGAGAGCCTACCTATGTGCCGGCTATAACTTACTCACCAGGAGACTGAGAGAAATTACCTTGAACTCTGGGATTCAGTTTCTCCATCTGCAAAATAAGGGGGTTGGCTTAACTGATCTATAAATATCTTGTAAATGTGATATTTTAGGATTCTAGAAGCATGTCACTGAGTGGGCTACTTCTGAGCCTAAGTTTCTGCTTTTGTGAAAATGAGAATAATAATAATAGTCACTTTATCATAGAATTATTATGAGGATTAAATGAGTTTAACATAGCATTTCTCTTTTATTCATTCAGGGCAGTCATTTAATGGCTACCCATTGCACTTCTACTATAAATCAGATTCTGTGCTAGAACAAGAGGAACAATTCATACGATGATGAACTAGAGAGACACCCTTACAAAGCTAGAAGTCTTATAGGGTACATAGTGCACATTCAAAACATGAAAACAGCTTTAAGGAGACATTTCAATTATTATTGAACAGTCAATCAAACCACTCTGCCCATGTTATAGGAAAAGAGCAGGCAAAAATATTCTAAGACATGGTGAAACTCTCCAGAGAAGAATTCTCTGTCCCTGGTTAGAGATGACACATTGAAATACCTACAGAGTGACACAGGTAAGATAAATTAATATACTAGGTTGTATGTCAGACAATCTAGAAGAGGGGGACTATGGCAAATTAGAGTTTGCATGCATTCTCTAAAGTGAGCAGCTGCTGCTCAGCTCTCCTGCCTACTGCTGCCATGTGGGAATGTGAGCCCAAGATTGACAGAACCTACTATTAAAATATTTTTTAGCAGAATCTAGGAATTCAGATTTTCATGGAAGTGGTGGTCAGTGGGAGGGAATGCTGGGCTGTGAAAAGGTACCCTCAGTTAATACGGCAAGAACAAACTAAGAGACTTGCAACTGAATTCTAGCTCTGCCTCTTCCTAGCTGGGCCTCCTCTAGCAGACGTATTTAACCTCTCTGAGCATCAGGTTCCTTATCAACAGGGAGTTAACAGTAACATTTACTCTGTAAAGTCATTGCCAGAATTAAATGAGATAATGGGTGTGAAAAGTACAAGGCACAATGCCTGACATATAGAGAACTAATAATAAATACTAACTGTTATTAGTTCTTAGGATATTAACAAGTTCTCTCCTTATGTGAGCCTTTGTGGTCCCTTTCTAGATGGCCGAACAAGTTCTCTCCTTATGTGAGCCTTTGTGGTCCCTTTCTAAGATGGCCGACGTGCAAATGTAAGGAAATAACAGAAGGCTATGGCCCAGTCCCTGCTCTCCAGGAGGCAAATCTTGGCAATTTTTCAGCAATGGCAGACTCTGTGTTAAGGTAGGAAAGAACTCTACAAAGTGCCTCATGCTTCATTTAATCTGAAGATACAGGCTCTCTGTATCTTTATAACGTTACAGAACAAACGGTGAATTTAACAATTAAAAAACTTAAGTCCACAATGTGTTAATTCCTGGCAACAGTCTGCTCAATCTGTTTTTTTTTTTTTTTTTTTAAGTCACCCATGCCCCATGTCAGTAGACGTGCACCATGCCATAGGGGAATCTCCAGAACAGGAGGTCTGATTACCGAGGTCTGGCGGTAATCCAGGACACGGTATTGCCTTGCATGGCTGCCACATTGATGAACGGTGGTCCTTCCAGCTTGGCCACCACCATGGCCACCGTACCCACTGGGGCCCAGCCTCCAGCTGTTTTGTGGGACACTACGGTGGACACTGTCACTTAGCAGACCCTCAGACAGGCAGGGGTAGAGACTCACGTGCTGCCATCTTGTACCGAAGGCTTCTGGGAGGGCCGGGAACAGTGATTTTTGATCGAATAATATCATGTGAGGACAAAGTCCACAGTGTGGCCCAAGAGATGTTGGCTGAGGCAGAATGGAGAAAAGTTCACGGGAGATGAGCAGGCCAAGGAAGTGAGAGACTGCACTGTTGGACAGGGCGTCCATGAGAATCCTGAACTCACCTATTGTGATGGTAAAAACACAGACAAGAGAACTCTCCAAACCAGGAGCTTACATACATAGAGAACCAGTTTCAGTTGAGGCAAGAAGATGAAGGTTGGATTCTGTTTGACTTTACCTTTGGGGGAATAACTGAATATGAAACATAAGGAAGAATGGATTTAGTCTTTACAAAATCTCTGGATGAATGCTAGGTACCAATTTTGCATAATTCTTGCCTGGCCTGGAAGAAGATTCTGGTGAATGCCGAGGGGAATTTTGTTTTTCTTCTCAGGCATCTGTAATGGGCAGCTGCTACTGAGGACAAAAATAGCCACAGATGGCAGCAGGGAGGAAGTGAGACCAGCCAGGGGGTGAGCTGCAGGCGGGAGGCTGGTAGTCTTGAGTATGGGAGGTTGATCAGTATGATTTATTACTGAAACCAGAATGTCAAACAATTGCCTCCCTTCCTCTGGGTGGCCTGTACTGTCATCGTTGGACTGAGTTAGAAACGCCTCTTCTGTGCTCCTATAGCATCTGAGTTATCTCAGCCCCCATTGTGCTAATACAGAAATTTCTTGCTACATTGTATCTCTCTCCTAGTAAACTACAGATTCCATCAGGACAAAAATTATGCCTGTCTTGTTACCATTCCATGCCCAGCATGTACCAAAGTAACTGGACCATAGTAAGAGCTCATACAGGTTAACAGGATGAATGAGTGTGCTTTGTGAACTATAAAGAACTCTGTGATGTAGAACGCAGGCTGGGTGGCATGGGGGAATGGACAGAATTAAGACTCTCCAAGTACCTTTTCCCTTTGGAAGCCCTTCATTTTAGAAACCTCTCACCCAGAGAGCAGCTGGAGTGACAGAAATATTTTCTGAGGCCCTAATATCAGTTCCAGATGTTTGCAGTTATGTTGGTTTGTACCTCACCCTGTAAAACATATTTCCCTCGCCCCCCTCCTCAATTCTAGCTGAGGGAGTGGAGCCTAGTCCCCAGTGACATCACTCTTCTCAAGCTGGTTCGGGGCAAGCAGACAGCAGGCAGCTGAGGTTCCTCTAGCTTCTTAGACAAAGAGCATGGTTCAGCAATGGCCTGTTCTGCTTGAGGAGTTATGAGTAATTTCCAGAAGATTTCATAAACACCTCCGATGTAACTGTTTCATCACAGCCACTGCTGCCACTATCCTCTCAGCTCTGGAGGAAAGGGGTCTTATTGTCCTTCACCTTGATTTACTACCCATACAAACTGACCCCCGTAACTGCTCCTCTTCACTTGAGAAGGCCTTCAGTCTAAGGTCTAAGATGGGATGTCTGTGTGTGTGTGTGTGTGTGTGTGTGTGTGTTGAGATGGAGGGAGGGGTCTTTTCAATTGTAGATTGGACTTAATGATAACAGGGACAGGAGAGGATATAGGATAGCGTTGGGAGTGGTTAGAGATGTCCTTTAACCATTCTGGACATTTTTCTTGACCCAGATCTGAGTCTGGATGAGCAGCTCATATCTGAGCCAGCTTGGAGAGACAAAGAGGAAAACAGGTAAGCTGAGACATGGGCAGAAAGTGACATGGAGTGGAGAAAATAGATAGAGAGATAGCTATCAAGAGGAGACACACGTAAAGAAAGAAAAAGAAGGAAAGAGAGAGGGAAAGAGTCAGGAAAAGATGTAGAAAGGAAGAAACAGTCAAGAGTTGAGAGTTGGCAAGAGGCAAGCCTGGTACTGACCAGCTGGGGAAAGGCCCATGAGGCTCCCAGATGCCAGGACAGAAAGGGGCACTGAACAACTCCAGGTGTTGCTGCCTTTTATGAGGAGGTGTGGGGGATGGTAGAAAGGGCTGCTGCCTCTGCAGGAGCCAACAGAGCCAGCTGGCCTTCCAGCCCTGAACCAAACAAGCTGAAGCTGAAAATCCCATGAAGAAAGAGAGACAGCTATGGTTTTTAAGATGTTATTTTAAAAATCCAGCAGAATAGCAGAAGACAACCAAACAAAATGCATGGGAGTGTGGCAGGAATGTCACCAGACTGAGAAACAGGAGATTATGATGCTAAATAAGACCCTTCCCCTTTTTGTCCTCACTGTTCTGATCATTACAATGAGGGTGGTGGGGTCAATGCTTAAGGTTCTTCCATAAGGATTCTCGGGAGCTGGCATATCTGAAAGCAGACAACAAAGTGATAAGTCTGATGACTACATCACCAACAAGGTCAGAGCCCTCTAGTTGCCACGTGGTGGCTACTCTATTCAGCCCAGCCATACAAATGCCCTATGGCCCCGTATTTCCATCCATCTCTACGGTTGTGCTCAAGCAGAGCAAACTATACCAGAGGTAACATGGACTGGGTAAAAATCCTTGAACATGGTGGGGAGGGCAGGAAAAGAAACCATAGCCCCAATTTAGCTCTGGCTCTACCATTAACTGGCCATGTGTGTAACCTCTGCACAAGTCTCTCTCCTTTGAGCCTTTTTCTCCGTAGGTCAAACAGGGGATTTGGATTTATTAAATCTGCTTGTGCCTTAGCCCCCCTTCTTATTCCCACCCCACTGCGTCTACCCTGCCCACGAGGCTGAAACCCATGCCAATTGCTCTGATGAGGCCACGCGGGAGAACCAGACGTCTGTTTTTAATATTGATGACAGATTAGCATGTGGGGAATTCAGCCACCCCCCAAAACAAGCCCCGTTTCTGCTCAAAACAACTGGACTGGGAGGCTACTTATGCTTGGGTTTCCCAGCACAGTCCCAGAACAGGCAGAGCAATGGCCTCTCTGAAGGAAACAAAGACGGTGCCAAACCCAGGGGTGGGGGCAGGGGTAGGAGACAGGGAGGGAGAGTGAGCATTTGAAAAGTTAGTTCAAAAGGGTGAGGAACAGATGGCAGCCATAAAGCGTGTGAGTATGTGTGTGTTTGTGTTTGCATGTGCTCATAGGGGAGAGAGAGAGACGTGTGTATGCACCTATTTCTGTGCACACGCACACATGAGCTCGTGAATAAATAAATAATTCCAGCACTGGACTTGGCTGCCAGCAAAAATCCAGAGAGATCAAAGGAGAAAGCCCCTATTCTGGC
Organism: Varecia variegata; assembly: GCA_028533085.1. NCBI lineage: Eukaryota > Metazoa > Chordata > Mammalia > Primates > Lemuridae > Varecia > Varecia variegata. Next base: position 114,421,945 of record CM052443.1, read on the forward strand.
CTCACCTGACCAAATGTGTGAGTAATCCTAACTTTCTATCCAAAACAAGTCTTCAACCATATTTTGTTGTTTTCTTCCTAACATTTATTTTTCCATTTCATTTTGTTTTTCAATTTGTGGAAATAGGAAAGAAAAAACTAAAATTTATTAGTACCTACTATGCCCCAAGAACTACGGTATAACTGATCCTCAAAATAACTTGTGAAATAGCTGTTATTTTTCCCATTCCGCAGATAAAGGAACTGAGATCTAGAAAAGATGTTTACTGGCCCTACATATCTCCATGAAAAGTAGCAGAAACTAAAACGAGAAGCTAGGTTTTCCAAAGTTCATATTCCTTCATTATGTTTATGTCCTCCAACATATAACTCCACTGAGTGAGCTGAAAGATTCAAATTGGAGCCAAGTTCATTTTTCGGAGGGTTGAAACATGACAAATGTGACACAGAGGCAAACAGATGAGAGGAATGCTTCACATATACACTCCCAATTATCTACAGCATCCATAGATCATGATACATGTTAGAAGGCTTACTATGTACTCAGCTAGGCATAAGACCCCATAAGACTAACAGTGCTCAGGGAGTTAATGTTGGAGTTGAAAGTTAAGACATGCATATACACCTACCCATATACAATTCAACATTCAACAGTGAACACTGAACATCTGTGCATTACAGGCACTGTGGGAAGACCCTAAATTATAAAGATAAAGACCTATTCCCATTATCCTGTATCTTTAAAGACAACTGCCCACCCAAGAATTCAAAAATTGAATAATGTGAGAATGGAAGTCAAGTCCCACAAAGAAGGGTTAAAAGAACCTGTAAAGATGGAGGCTGACTTCAATGTTCTGAATGGCTATGGAAAGAAGGGGTCAGATCTGTGTGAAGTGACCCTAGACCAGATGACCAGAAAGAAGCAAGTTTTACCCCACTAAATAAAAAAGAACTCTTGGATTACAACACGTTTTCCTGGAGAATAAAGAAGAAGAACCTTAGATTTCTATTCTAGACTAGATGGAATAGCAAGGACTGAATTTACTTGCCTCACTGTCTACAACGTTAAGAAATTAAAATACACACACATACACACACACAGAAAAATACATAAGTTTTTCAACAACTGGAAATCAGGAAACAAAGGACAGAGATCCTAAAAGATTTAAAACAAATGATGTGAGCCCCCAAATTTCCCCTTGCCTTTAGAGAGTTTTCAAGCCTCTGTGCAGAGAGAAAGAATGCTTGACAGATTCCCTAAATTCGAAAGACAGAGCTCTGAGTCCAGTGAAACCAAAGTGACTAGAGCTTGCAGGACAAAGTAATGGAGAGAAGGGAGCTGCAGGGAAAAAACTGAAGAGATCTGTGAAGGATCCCCTTTCAATATTCAGCAGAGTACTTATTGAAGCACGTAAGTGAGAAACCTACCAATCCAAGAGAGAACAGTGCCTGGTGCTCATATAAGGGCCGGTAATAGTGCCTTTTACTACCAGCCATATTGCAAAACCTCATAACTCATGGGTTACTGTGAAGAGCACACGGAAGCATCTTCCCTTAGAAGTATGGAATAATTAGCCCTAGACTAAACACTGCCCTAGTTCCACCTAATAAATCTTAAAATCAAGATCAAAAACAATCAAACCAATTCTAAACAACTCAACTGTGTCCCGGAACAGAGTTCAAAAATATTTTTAGGAATACAAAAATATCCATTACCCAATAAGGCAAAAATCACAATGTCTGGCATCCAATCAAAAATTACCTGGCACACAAAGAAGCAGGAAAATGAAACCCATGATAAAGATAAAAATCAATGAATTTAAACTGACCCAGAACTGATATAGATGCTAGGATTAACAAGAACATTTAAAGTTATCATAACTATATCCCGTATGTCAAAAAAATTAAGACACAGAATGTGTTAAGAAGACTAAAATTGAACTTCTAAAGATGAAAATTATAATATCCAATATGAAAACTTCATAGAATAGGATTAATAATAAACCAGACTTTGCAGAAAATAATGATGATATAGCACTAGAAACTATCCAAAATGACATACCGAGAGAAGAAAAAATTTTAAAAAATGAAAAGAGCATCACTGAGATGAATAGCAACTTCAAGTGGCTGAATACACATTTAGTTGGAGTGACCAAAGGAAAAGAAAAATGGAGAGACAGAAAAAAATATTTGACAAAATAATGGCCAAAAATTTTCCAAATGTGATGAAGGTATAAACCCACAGATCCAAGAATCCCAGCAAACCCCAAACACAAGAAATAATAAAAGTACTTAAAAGGAGTAATAAAGAGAAAATCTTCAAAGCATCTAGATAAAAAGAGCATGTATATACAGGGGAACAAAGATAGGGATTATAGCAGATTTGTCATTTGAAACAATGCAAACAAGAAGACAAAAGCGCAACATCTTTAAGTTACTAGAAGAAAAATCGGTCAATCTAGAGTTCTGTACACAGCTATAATATTTTGCAAAAGCAAAATCAGAAAGAATGCACCGCTAACTGACATGAAATATAAGAAATAGTAAAAAAAAAAATTCTTTAGACAGAAGGAAAATGACAGCAGATGAAAATATGGATTGTACACAAGAAATGAAGAACACCAAAAATAGTATTTTCATGGGTAAAGATATAAAATCATTTACCTTATTTCTTAAATACATTTAGAAGATAACTGACTAAGGAAAAACAAACTCAATTATGGATTTTTTAACATATATAAATAAAATGTGTGACAAAACCAGTATAAAGGTTTAGAAGAGAGAAATAAAAATATGCTATTATAAGGGTCTTCTACTGTACATGAAGTAGTACAATATCACTTGAAGGTAACTGTGATACATTAAATATTCATACGGTGAACTCTAAAGCAATCACTAAAATAACAGCAGAGCATTATAGCTAGTAAGTCAACAAAGGAGATATAACAGAATCATAAAAACAATCCTAAAGAAAATAGAAAAACAGGATAAAGGAAAGATGGGTAAATAGAATACAAATAACAAGATGGTAAACTTAAACCTTGCCATACCAATATAATATTAATTGTAAATGGTCTAAACATCCTAATTTAAAGTTAAGAATGTCAGATTGCATTTTTTTTAAAAAGACCCAACTATATGCTATCTATAAGAAAGAAACACACTTTAAATATGAAGGCACAGATAGTATAAAAGTAAAATAACAACAAATGATAGACTTTAACACTAATCAGAAGAAAGCTGGAGCAGTTATGTTAATATCAGACAAAGTAGATTTCAGGGCAAAGATTATCACAGGGATACAGAGACCATTTCACAATGACAAAGGGATCAATTCATCAAGAGGATATGAAAATTCTAAATGTTTATGGACTTAATAACAGAGCTTCAAAATGCATAAAGTGAAAACTGATAAAACCACAGAAGAAATAGATAAGTCCACAATTACACTCAGCAGTTTCAATACCACTCTCTCAATTATTGGTACAAGAAGAAGACAGAAAATCAGAAAGGCTTTAGAAGAACTGAACAACACAGTCACCAATTTTATCTAATTAGCGTTTATAGAATACTCCACCTGTAAATAAGAGAAAACATATTCTTTTAAAGTGGACACCGAATACAAAGATAGACCATATTCTAGACATAAAACTAGTCTCAATAAATCTAAAATGTTTAAAATCATAAAAAGTATATTCTCTGAGTGCACTGAAATCAAATTAAGAATCAATAACAAATATCTGAAAAATCCTCAAATATTTAGAAACTAAGTAACATACTTCTAAGTAACCCATGGATCAAAGGAAAATATATGGGAAAATAGAAGGTATTTTAAACTGAATGAAAATGAAAACACAATTTAACAAAATCTTTGCGATACCACTAAAGCAGTAGTCAATGCCTATATTACAAGAAAGGTCTCAAATCAGTAACCTTAGCTACCATCTTAAAAATACAAAAAAAAAAAAAAAAAAGAGGAACAAACCAAACTCAAGCCAAACAAATGAGATAATAAATATCAGAAATAGAAATCAACGAAATAGAAAACGATAGAGAAAATAGAGAAAACTAAAAGGTGATTCTTTGAGAAGATAAATTTCATAGCCACTTAGCCAGACTGATAAAGAAAAAAAGAGAGATTACACAAATTACTGATATCAAGAATGACAGTGATATCCCTATAAATTCAACAGATATTTAGAGAGTAGTAACAATATCATGAACAACTTTTGTCAATAAATTTGATAACTCACATGAGATGAACAAATTCTTCAAAAGACACAACCTGCCAAAAATCACGCAAGAAATGGATAACCAGAATAGCCCTATACCTATTAGAGAATTAAATTAGGAGCTAAAAACCTTCTTGCAAGAGTATAACCAGGCCCAAATGACTTCACTAGTGAATTCTACCAAACAATTAATAAAGAAATATTACTAATTTTAACCAAACTGATTCTTTGAGAAAGTAAATAAATTTCAGAAAACTTAAAACGAGGAAATATTTCACAATTCATCTTGTGAGACCAGAATGACCCTGACAGCAAAATAAACAAAAGCATTACAAGAAAACTACAGATCAAAATCCCTCATTAACATAGATGCAAAAATCCTGAACAAAATTTAAACACATAAAATCCAAGAATATATAAAAAAAGGAAGTGCATCATGACCATGTGGGACTTATCCCAGGAATGCAGGTTGTTTTATAATTTGAAAATTCATCAATGTAATTTACCCTATTAACAAACTTAAGAATGATAAACTACATAATCATTTCAATAAACACAGAAAATTCAACACCCATTCCTAATTAAAACAAAACAAAGACCTCTCACCAAACTCTGAATAGAAGATACCATCTTGAACCTAACAAAGGATACCTACAAAAAAAAAAAAATACAGGAGCATCATACTTAATGGTGAAAGACTAAATGCTTTTGGCCTAAGATTAGAATAAAAGGCAAAGATGTCTGCTCTTACCATTGGAAGTCCTAGCCAGAGCAATTAGACAAGAAAAATAAATAAAGAAAAGTCAGTCAAATTGGAAAGAGAGACATATAATTGTCTCTGCAGATGACACTATCATGCACATAGAAAATACACACACGATACATTTTCTTAATATACTCATGAATTGATGGGCACTTAGGTTGACTCCGCATCTTTGTGATTGTGAATTGTGCTGCAATAAACATTTGAGTGCAGGTGTCTTTTTGATAAAATGACTTCTTTTCCTTTGGGCAGATACCCAGTAGTGGGATTGTTCTTAAGCAAAAAGAACAAATCTGGAGGCATCACATTACCAGACTGCAAATTATGTTACAAGTCTATAGTAACCAAAACATAATGGTACTGATATAAAAGTACATAGACCAATGGAACAGAATAGAGAACCCAGATATAAAACCATTCTACCTACAACCAACTGATCTTCGACAAAGCAGACAACAACATACACTGGGAAAAGGAAGCCCTAGTCAATAAATGGTGCTGGAAAAACTGGATAGCCACATGCAGAAGAATGAAACAGAATCTCTATCCCTTACTATATACAAAAATTAATTCAAGATGGATAAAAGACTTAAATGTAAGGCATGGAGCCATAACAAATCTAGAAGAAAATGTAGGGAAAACTATTCGAGACATTGGCCCAGGTAAAGAATTGATGACTAAGACCCCAAAGGCAAATACAGCAACAACAAAAATAAATAGATAGGGCTAGGTGATCTCTTAAGATCTTTCTAACAGTAAAACTGTACACTGATATTATAATAGTTACTTCAAGGCAATGAATGGAGTATCCCAAAGTAATGATAGAAAAAAATGAGTGCCCTATGTTTAGAAGAGAGGGGACAAGATCAAGAAACCTTTGTGGAAAAGGCAACACCTGACTGTTGATGCAGATGCCGCATGGTATATAAAGACAGGACCTGTGCTGGGAATCAGACAGACCTGGTTATAAAGCCTGGCTCTGCCATGTATGCTTGTGGGACTTCAGGAAAGTCACATACCTCTGGGGGATTTACTCACTTTGTCTGTAAAACAAGGTTGATAATCTTTCTTACCTTACACAGTTTTTTGTTGTTTTTTTTTTTAGTTCTGAGAAGAATGGCATGCTATAGAGATGTGAAGCATTATTGTTAAAGTGTAAACCCACCATTGGAGGACTTTTGTTTTCCTCAGTGATCTGTGTGGTCTGCAAACTCTGCTATTTAAAATAGCACTCCACAAGGACAAAGATATCCAAAAGGATACACACTCACCCATTCACAGATAGTAGCAAATCTCACCCACATAAAAATAAAGAGTGACCAGGTGAACATAAACACACATACACTTAAACTTGCACACACACACATTCAGACACACGGTCCTGTGCATGTATGCATCACACACAAAGTCAAAATATTGAAAGAATTAACAAAGTTCAAGAGACAAGGCAAAGCTAGCTGCCCAGTTACTGTGCTATGACTAGCCCCTCCGAGAAAGTGATGCCTTCTCCAGCCTGCCCTATCCCCTTCAGCCAACAGCATCAAACAAGTCACATGAATCCCAGCACACCAAGTATTAGCCAACTGGGCTTCTCATTTCATCCAGGATCTGGGCCTTTCTCTGTCTGACCTATTTCACATTCATAGCCTCATTTTACTGCTTTTATTCCCAATTTTAGAGGAAGCAAAGCAAAAACAGCCCAGAGACAGAAGTGAGAAAGGGAGGAGAAAGACAGGGTGAAAAGGAGACAGAAAAAGAAAAGGAAACAATAAGGGTCCTTCCATTCATTCATTCAACAAATATAATGAATGGTAGGTATTGGGAATTCAGCTATAATTAAGACACGAAAGTCATCTTTTCTCCTTGAGTTTATAATGTAATTGGTCAAATAACCAAATAATTATTATTATTTTTCTTTAGTTTTTTCAATAATGTAGTCTTGGTTCAGGACTAAAATTGTGAATTTGAAGGCTATCACTAGCTGGATAATCTTGGATTAGTCTTAATTTCCTTATCTGTGAAATGGGCACAATGAACAACAACCCTCCTAAAGTTGTGAGGATTCAAAGAGATGTTGAACAAAGTACTTAGCTCAGTGCCTTGCACAGAAAGTAGATGCGCAATTGATATTTTCTGGCTGAAAAAAAAAAATTACTGAATGGAAGTCTCAACAGAGAGCAGAGAATGTAAGCTCCCAGGCCAGATCACAGGTGAATGCTTAGCTTCTTGGCAGTGTAAGAGATTCAGAAGAACTCAGAGATAACATTCTGAATTACAACCAAAGGTAGCCCTCTTATAAGCCACCTTTCTCAAATGCTCCAGTATGCTCGAATCATTTCCAATTCTCTCTTCCCCTGCCTTGTTAATGAAGACGATCTCAGTGCATCTCACTAGAAAGGCAATAGTTTGAACTTCCTCATCTCAGTCCCAGAGATGATATATTTATGAACCAAGGCCTTTAAACATGAGACCTGCAGGCCTTCCCAAATAGAGAAAGGTCAAATCTTCTTCAGAATCAAGTAACCTTATGATGTATGATTTTGAAGGTCCAATTTAGAGAATCAGAAACTACAACTTGCTATCTTTCCTTGCTCAAAATCAAATAAAAAAGCGCATAAGGATGAGCACCCAAAAATCACTAAATAATGAATCCTCCAAATGTCTTCCCAAGCCAGATGACACCAAGTCTCCAAAGATATTAGAAAATCCCAGTTTCCCTCCTGTGTTATGCTATCTCAAGAAAACGGGAAGTCATGTACCTACCTGTGTACAGGTCAGTGTCTGTGTATTCATCCACTTTTTTATGCTGCAGAATATAGTCGGAGACCTTGGTCCCAATAGCTGGCTGAACATCTACCCACTCCAAGGAGACCACGGTACTGGAGGGTTCCACTGTTGGGGACAGCCGAAGTCTACAGAGGGGGAAAGGGAAAATTGCTTGTTTGCCAGCCAGCACTAGCTGGGGCCCAAAAGAGTCAGCATGTGTCAAGATGAAGCACAGGTTTTAGCCTGGGTTCAAATCCTGATTTTACCCACCACCAACTTGCAGGGCCTTAAGTAAGTTATTTGGCCTCTCATGGCCCCAGTTCCCTGATCCATAAAATAGGGATACAAAGAGTCACTTTTCAAGATCAATGTACAATTCAGTAAATTAACCCATGCACCCAATATGTGCTCGATGGAAGTTGATTAGTTTTACATTTATTTAAACCAAATTTTCAATGATGCTTCATGTTTATTAAATTGGCAATCCCTTCAAATACAAGAGCTTCAATTTTTTTGCCATTCTCTTCATTACCCCCAAAGTATCGGTAAACTGTTTAATATCCTTAAGTCAATACTCTCTGGAAAGGAGCAAAAATCCTGGAATAAATCCTTATGTAAAGCAAGAAAAAAAAAAAACAGAGTGATTGGAGGCTAGAACTAGAATGGTCCTTAGAGATTATGAAGTTTAATTCCCTCATTTCACAAACTGGGTAAAGACCCAGAAAAGGGAAATGGTTTGCACACAGCCACACGGCAAATTAGCTGAGGACAGGATCGTGATGGTAATGTTGCTTATCCCCATCACAGATTCCTTCTTTCTTTCCACACCACACTGTGTCCCTTCAAGGACCATCTTGCAGTGGGATTCTTCTCTCCCTATAGAGGTGTATCGTGGGACTCTGTTTCCAACATTGGCTGTTGCTCACCCTTCCCATGCTCCTCATATCCCATCTCCCGTTTAAGTACACTCCTCCAACCAAGTTGGCTTTCCTTTACTTCCTGAAACGGTGAATTTCCTGTGTTGGGGCCTTTGCATACGCTGTTCCTCCTGCCTGGAATATGATCCTTGCCACTTTTTACCTGGCTGACTCCTACCATAACCCATGTCTCTTCAGAGAGGTTTCCCTGACTATTCCCCCACTTCCCAACTAAAATAACTCCCCATTATTCTCCCTATCAGCACCTCTTTGGTTTTCTTTCATATTTTTCTTAATTACAATTCTAAACTGCATCCTATTTTCCTGTTTTTGCTTTGGCGTCTATCTCCCCCACTCAACTTTCAGTTCCCTAAGTGCATGGGAACTGTGCCTGTCCTGTTCATTGACTTATTTCCCAGTGCCTGACTCACAGCAGGTGTTCAAATGATTTGTCAAATAAATGGATGAAATGAAGTTCCTCAGAAGAGGTTCTACATTTTCTTTATCTCTCAGTGGCCCCAGTGCCCAACGTAGGACCTGACAAAGCAGTAGACTGTTGTCCAGCAAACCTTTCCTGAATGGATTAGTGAAAAAAGGGATGATGGACTGAGCGGCATCATTTAAAATAGCACACACTGCAGTTATCAGCATCCACCCCTGTGCCATGTTTCTGTTCTGCCAAAGCTCCCTTCTTGCCTAAAAAAGGAAGTAGGCCCCAGGGACTTCAGGGATCAGGTCAGGCACCTTGGGAACAGAAGCACGTCATGACCTGTGCTGGCAAGACAGGAGTGTGAGTTCATGAAAAGTGGTGGCCAAAGGAAAAGGGGCCATACATACGTACACCGGCTGGGGAAGAGGGCTGCAGTTGGGGAGCCCGCTGGCATCAAAGGCGCTGAGGTCACACCTGCACCAGTCATCGATCACATCCCCTTTCCCTGAGCACCAGTAGGAACTCATCAGGGCACTCTTGAAGGCCTGGAATAAAGGAGGACAGAAAAGACAATGATGACAATGGAGCAAAGGTGCTGATGGCCATGACATTAGCCAACCCAGGCTTTAGAGCAGCCCTTCTAAGCACAGGACAGCATCTCTTGCCTAAATCCCTAGCACTCCACTACCAGGTTCTCCCATCCTGAGCCATTCCCTGCCCAGCAGACAGAATTACCATTGAGGAACAACAGTAACAGCATCCATTGAGAACAGCCTGGTACTCTACCCATATTAATGTATTATGTTTAATCTCCACAACAATCCCATATAATAGATATTATGACTATGATTATGATTATCATTTCCCATTTTGCAAATTGGGAAACTAAGGCATACAGAAAGTAAGTGGTTTGCCTGAGGTTCACAGCTAGTAAGTTCTAGAGCTAGGATCCAATCCAAGGCAGTCTGACTCCAGCGGCTGCCCTCTCCAACACCCTGCTACACTGCTTCTACAGGAGACTGACCATCTCACTGCTCCGCTTAACAACCTTCAGAGGTTTCCCACAGTTCTCAGGATAAAGTCTAATTTCCTTGATCTAGCTCCTGACCTCCCTCCCAGGCTCATGTCTCACCACTCTTCTGACCTTCTCTGCATAGTGTCATCCATTCTCATGAAACCACTAACATTTCCAACAATGGTGAATTCTTGTTTATGTAAAGTGTGCTCTAAATTAGGAGAGAGCAAACTGTTTCTGTAAAGGGCCAGGTAGTAAATAGTTTCAGCTCTGCAACCAGGTGGGCTCTGCCATAATTACCTAAGGCTGCCTTTGTAGCATAGAAAAATGCTACAAAGTGGCATAGACAATACTTTAAATGAATGGATATGGGTGTGTTCCTATAAAACTTTATTTACAAAGACAGATAGCAGGCCAGATTGGATCTGGGGGCAATAGTTTGTTGACCCTTGCTCTAAATGACAATATTTTATATAATTACAATGTGCTTTGTTGTCCTTTTTTTTTTTTTTTTTTTTTTTTTCAACACATTCTGTCCACTGCCTGTAATATTCCCCGTCCTTGCACTCCAATTCACTGTTGTGGTCTGAAATGAAACATTTCTTATTCTGGGAACCCCGCCCTGACTTTCTCAAGCCTGAAATCATGCTCACTCTTCTCCTGGACACCATAACACACTGGACAGTACCTACTGTCACATCGCCTTGCCTGTCTCACCCAACAGACACTGATCTCAGCAAGGGGAGGGCTAGGCCTTATTCACATGGGTACTCTTATGAGAGGTAGCACAGTTATTCAGGCACTATTTGGTGAATAAATGAACAGACACTGAAAAGATGATCATTAATATTTGACAGTAAAGAGAATTTGGAAGGCACTTCTTCCATTCAGTTCTGGACAGGACTCAAGTTTTACCTTCTACTTCCTTCCCCTCCCTCAGGCTCAGGTGTGGAAGATACCTTCAATGTGGGCTTGATGCTGGCACTGACATTTCAAGGCATCAAGGATTCAGAATGTTATGACAGCTCTCTTTTAAACTTACGGCTGCCAGAGAATGTTGATCTCTTACTCCTTTGCCAGGTGTGTGCTTTGCCAGCTCCGTGTGCTTTCTGTATTTCTTTTTCTTTTCTTTTATATTTTTTCCCTTTCTCTGTGCTTTTTAAATGAATGTTGCACACTGCCAGCAACACCTAATTATTCAGATGTCACTTTTTCTATCCTGCATTGTTCAAAATACTCAAGTATAACATGTTTGTATAAAGTGGGTCTGGGGTCTCCATCCTTAGCGACCCAAGACACAGATCTAGAAGAAGAAGGTGTCTATCAAGAATATTATTGTGTAAGTCTCCATCATTTTTCTCCCAGAGGCTTTGACAAAAAGACATCAATTATTCCTGTCATAAGTTCTTATCCACATCCTCTCCTAGGAATGAGCAAATGATCTAATTTCTCCCGAGTTAAGTGCAGTGACTCAAAGAAATAAAAAAAAAAAAAATTATAGTAAAAGCTAATATTCATGAACCACTCAACTGTATAGTTCAAGGTGCTTTAAGTGCATTTAATAAATGTAATCCTCAAAAAAGTCCTAAGATACAGATATTATGATCCTCATTTTACAGATGAGAAAAGCAGGAATCAGAGCAGTGAAGCCATTTTCCCAAGATCACACAGCAAACAAATGATGGAAGCAGGATCCTAAATCTCTGTGACTCCCCCGTGTAGTCCTTTTCTGTTCAACCACGCAGAGCAATGAGGCTAATACAAAGTAGGGTTGCCAGATTCAGTAAATAAAAATACAGGTGCCCAGTTAGATTTAAACTTCAGACAATATATTTTTTTAGTGTAAGTATATTCCATGAAATATTTGCATATAAAGTGTCTGGCACACAGTAAGAGCACTGTTCCTACTAGGTGCCAGAACCTATGCTGAGAACAAATGTCCCTTCTCTAACCAGCACCAGAGGGAAGCACACTCACGAGGACAGAAACCAGATGGGATGGCATGAGGTCATGCTGACTGTCAGTCCTTTTCTCCCTCCCTTTGCAGGTTCCCCCTTAGTGAAATTAACGTGCACAACTGCTCATGGCTTAAGATTCTGTAACATCTCCAGCCAGCACTAAGGGCTTAATTATCATAATGGGGAAATCCAGGGCCATGGGCGAAAGTGAAACAGATGGGAAGATTGCGTTGGACGTAAGCAATGGAAAGAGAGAGAACATTCTGTTGTGTGTGTGTATGTGTTTCTGTTTTTGTATATGTGTGAGTGTGTGTGTGTGTGTGTGTGTGTGGTTTTTGTAATCAGTTGGAACTTGAGCTTGTGGAAAACAAAACAGGAAATCTCTCAGGACTTTGTGAGTTTCACCATCCAGGCAGTTCTCGGGAAGAAATCCTGCCTGTAAGTCCATCCACTGGCTCTTTCCCAAAATCCCGAGAAACAGAATGGGGACTGGCGCAAGGGCCAGGCAAGCCCTGGATGGAGCACAAACACACTGTGATAAAAGGGCGAGATCAAACAGGGAGCCCTGGCAAGGCGGCAGAAGCCAGCACTGTGTCAGCGCAGGATCACTCTTTCCTTACGTCTTCGGTCCTTGCAACACTCCATCCGGAGTCCAGTTAGATCCCAGGGGAGGAGAATCAGAGAATGTTCCAGCTTCACAGAACTCCGTAAATCATCTAATCTAATCTGTTTTACAGATACAGATACAGTGGCCCAGAGAGGCTGGCTGGCTGGACTAAGGTGATAGAGCAACTTCATAATGAAGCTACTCTATTTCTCCATCTAATGCTCAAAATTACCCTTTGAGATGGGTGTCCTCCCCCCATTCGGACAAGCATGGAGGAGAAGGGAGGGACTTGAACTGAAGTCCATTTGAGTCCTGGCACCCTTGACCTTACTAGGTCACAAAGGAACAATAAATGCCAAGATTTCATCCAAAATATCCTGTTCAGCTGCTCTGCTTGGGTCATGTGCTTATGTGTGTGTGCATGTGTTGTTTGTGTGTGTGTGTGTGTGTGTGTGTGTGTGTGTGTGTTTTCAGAGAAAATGAAACCTTACACTGGAGGCATTGTTGACTCCTGGCTTTTGAATTAGTGGAGGGACCGAAGAAACAAATCCTGTACTTAACACAAGGGCTACATTTGCATGGCCATTGGTTTTCATAACAAAGAAGGTTTGCATTTTCCACAACTTGTAAATGCTTCCAACTTCTGGCTAATTAGCTAGCAAACCAAGCTGGGCAGGAGGAGAAAACAACCACAAAAACGTTAAGCAATCAAAATAAACTAGGATTTATTTCTGACTCTATTGTTACTTTCCTATTTGAACTTGCAGGAGTGATTCCTCTTTCTAAACCTCGATTTCCCCATCTGCAGAACGATGGGGCAAAAGACATATTTTTGAAGGTTTAATTAAGTTCAATAAACACTCGCTGAACTTCCTACTCCATACCGTGAGCTGTCTAAAAACTAAGAAAGGGATGAACAAAACCCAGTCACTAACTTCAAAGGACTCATGGTTTAATGGTAAAGACAAACACAAACAATTACAATTACTATGGTTCAAATGCTGTGGAGTAATACACACAGGAGGCTGTGGGAATACAAAAGGAAGGGGCCCTTCCAGCCCTGAAAATTATGACACTGTCTTAGGAATCTTAAATTCTAAGTAAACACCCTATGTGAACACATTAAGATATTTAGAAACATCTACATAGAAGTCACTAAGCCCATGAGTTAAATTCCATACTCTAAATTTCTGACGACTGCATTTTTTGCACTAAAAAATTAGTCTCATGTGCTGACACCAAGTCAGTTGTGTTGGATACTAAGATGTTTCTGGTCTGTATGACTCTAAAAAGATGCTCTGAAGTCCTCAATCAATGCCTGATGGATTTTATCTCCACAGTACTAGTAAGCTTGGTCATGTGGCTAACCAACCTATACCAAATAAAAAGGGGAAAAGCTAACATACAGCTTATTCCACTCTCTCACTTAGACCCCTTCAAAAGTTCTACCACCTTCTGAAACCTTCTAAAGCCTCCACTAATTAACCTGACATTCAAAGTCCTTTGTTCTTCCGCTTGCGGCTCTTCTCCCAACCTACTCACTGCTCCCACTCTGTGACCCAGCACACCCTTCCTTCTTATGGCAGTGCACTATTTCATACCCACGAGCCTTTTCTCATGCTGTGCCTTTGGTCTGAAATGCCCTTTCCCCACTTACTCCTCCTTGCTGAACTCCAGGAAATGTTCCCTGCCCACCAGGACCCTGCCATATCTTGAGAGATTTTGTCTCCCCCTCCTCTCTTTCATTTTTGTACATTTCACATTTCCTTGCAATTTGCTTTTTTTTTGTGTTCTTCTTGCCTATCAGACTGTGAACTCCTCAGGATCATATATCTGATTCATCTGTCCCAGCTCTAAGAAAAAGAGTGAACACATAGTAGGGTCCCAAAAATATGTTTTAAATTCCATAGATATGGAATAGGATGCTCTGCCAGGGATTAAACTTGCATACTTTCCATTATTGTGGTCTTCCAGCAAAAGACATGACAGAAATGCAATTGGTTGTCATAAAATGACTAAATCACCTTGGAGCTAATGAAAGGGGTTTGGGGGTAGGCTGTGGGGGTAGAGTCCCTTTTGGAGACAATTGGCATTACTGCTTGGAGGAGAATGGATTGATAGCATTTTTGCCCAGGAAGTGCTTGAAGGTATAAAATAAGCAGCATCTGGGACCCTCTAGAGAGATGAGAGAAAGGGACAGAGGCTAATGCCCCAGCTTTGTAGGTAGACTAATTGTTGAGCCCTTACTGATGATATGTTTAGTTGGTTAGAAAGGGATAGGATAGAGGAACATAAGAAGGATTGAAGAGAATATCATAGCAATATCTGCACAAAAGCAGAAATAGAGGTTTCTAGCCCAGTTTGGAACTCTGAGATAGGATCTAGCTGGGTCATCTACCATTCAGTCATCAGCAATTCTCCTTGTAGTGGCTACAGGAGATTCCAATCACCCATTTCCCTGGTAGAGAACAAGGGGTGCAGCTCCTACACTTTGGAAATGGAATAAGACATGGCCGTGTGCCCTGATAGTGAGGAGATTAATTGGTCATTCTGTCACAAATCAATGAATGTATAAATAAGCAGCATGTGTGAGAACACATTAGGAAGAAAAGTGGGTAATGTTAGTTAACTTAAGTCTTCTTATTCCCAAACAAAGCAGGGCAGGTGTGGTGAGTCATCTCAAAAATTGCTTGGAGAAGATAGCAACTAGGGAGTGGCTGAAAAAATGGAAGTAGGAACCTTAAACTACATACATATCCCGGGAGCTAGAGGGCTCTGAAATGCATTCAAGCAGATTCATTGGCACAGATCTCTGGCATTTTACATCTAGAAGGGTCCTGAGAAGTGATGCTCACCCTCACAACTTGCACAGGCTAGGAGGCCCAAAGAGGAAAAACAGTCGCTATGCCAGTTTGCCTACGTTTGGTGCTGGGTTTAAGCCACCAATCTCTGTCATTTTAATGGGAAACATACAACAGCATTTACTAAGAGTGTGGTAAGCACCTTAATATACAATATATCATCCAATCATGTCAATAGCCTTATGTGGTAGAGCTGCTGTCACTATCCCCATTTTACAGATGAAGAAACTGAGGTCTGTGGGGTAAAATAGTCTGTGCAGGGTCACCCCGCTAAAAAGCTATACAACCAGGACTTGAACTCGGGCCATCTGATCCTGAAGCCCGTGCTCCCAGCCACTATAATCATAAGCAATATGCTCATTGAACTAGAGGATATTAGTAAGAACATGTGACATTTATTGAGTGCTTACTACAAGCCAGGCATTGTTCTAAGTTCTTTTCATGAATTATTCCTTATACACCCTAAGGACTTTAGATATATTAACTCATTAAATTTTCCCAACAACCTGTGAGGAAGGGACAGCTATTATGTCCGATTTACTTTTGTTTCCAAAGTCACACAGCTAATAACTGGCAGAGCCAGGATTTGAACCCAGGAAATTTGGCTCCACTTAGGAAACCTGTGCTTTGAAATACAAAGCCTCCAAATAAACACTCTGATGGAGACAATACATTTTGTAAAAATGCTATTTACACCCCTGATTCCACCCACCTTTAGCATAAGTGGAATTTTTCACTGTACAGATAGGAATGGACAATGAAAGTACTATACAAAATAGCCATTTTCATAAGTCAAATGTCAGCAATTTCATATGGTTCAATGTAATAGAAGCCACAAGAGTGAATAAAATCCCACAGAAAAAGAGTACAGAGCATGAACAAAGTGAAGAGCCAAAGACAAGAGAATCCCTGAGAACTCCAACATTTTCTGTCTAATCTGCTGTGTGATCTCAGTAAGTCTTTTCCCCTCTCTGGGCCTAACTGTCACCTGTTAATTTCTTCAAATTGGATGTTCAGATCACGGCATTGCTATTTCTGATCATTTTTTCATTTGGGCTCAAATCTTGCTTTTTCTCAAAGCTGGCCACAAATTTCCCATCCCCTTTAAAACTTCTCATCCTAGATCTACTGCTTGGAATTAACTGCCAGCAGGCAAAATTATGAAGACAGTAAAAGGATCAGTGGTTGCCAGGGATTAAGGGGAAGGGAAGGATGAAGAGGTGGAGCACAGAAAATTTTTAGGGTAGTGAAAGTACTTTGCATAATACTATAATGGTGGATATATGTCATTGTTCATTTGTGAAAACCCATAGAATATACAACACCAAGAGGGACCTTAATATAAATAATGGACGTGGGGTGATAATGATGTATCAATGCAGGCTGATTGATTATAACAAATGCAACACTCTTGTGGGGATGTTGACAGTCAGGGTCAGGCTATGTGAGTATGTGGGTAGAGGGTATATGGGAACTTTCTCTACTCTCTGCTCAATTTTGCTGGGAACCTAAAACTGCTCTAGAAATGGTCTATTTGACTTCCTGCCAGCTAGCATCCTCTCTGCAGAGGAGGTCACACAGATGATAAGCATACCATTGATAGCTTTAGAGTGGGGTAGGATGAAGAGAATAGACACTCACTAAGCACATCCTTATTCTATGCCTGGTGCTAGGGCACCTGCCTGTTAGCTCTTATTAGTCTCCCAACAACTTGCAGAGCACCAGCTCTTACTGTCCTCAGTAATTCTTATAGATGAGCAAGTGAAAGGTCAGAGAATATGCCTAAGGTCAGCCAGATAGAACATAGTAGGGCAGAGAGTCTACTTTGGTCTCTTGACTCCAAACGACAAGCTTTGCCCCTTGACCTCCTTCAACCTACCTCTTACTTTAAGCCTCAGATCCCCCTATACAGTGAAGAAATACTAACTGTAAAGAACCCATTTCCTATATAAGGAATTGTGTAGCTCAATCTATGGCTCTATAAATCACAGAAATGACACCTAATTTCCCCTGCCAGGTTAAGCTTCACTTTTCAAGCCATTCTCCCCTGAATGATGAGAGCCAAACAGAATGGCTTCTTAATCTGGGTGACAGGAAGAAGACATTTAGAGCCCACCGAATCCCCTCTCTTGCCATGCTTACCTCTATTAATGAAAAAATATTAGAGAAATAAATATACAACCCACTGAGATGCTCCTGCACGGGCCTCTGTCAACTGTCTGTTTCCCAAGATGTACAGAGACAAGATGATAGGGTTATGTGATATTCAGGCAGGGAGCAATTTTTCTTGTCAGTTAGTCCCATATTTCAACTTCATCCATTTCAAGTAGAGGATGAAGTACTAGGTTTTTATGCATTAAAAATAACAGTGAGCATTTTTTGAATGGTTCTATATGCCAGACATGGTGCTTAGTGTTTGACATATAGGGAGTCATTTAATTGCATAGCAACACCACAAATTGGTTACTCCTATTGTTCCCATCATATAGAGGATGAGACTGAGGCCCTAGCAAGTTTCTGTTCCTTTCCTAAGTCACATAACTAGTATTTAGCAGAACACAATTCAAATCCATGTTTCTCAAATTCCTAAATGATTTCTCAAAGCCTAAATGATTAACCACTATGAGCAAATTTAAATAGCCTGTTAGGTTGCATTGTCTCCACACAATTCTTGAGAAAGCTGCAATTTTAAAAAGTTCAGGAATGTACCTTCATTTTACACTGAAGGCTGTGTCTCAGTGAATTTTTTGGATAAGACACCAAAAGCACAGACACCAAAAGCAGAAATAGACAAATGAGATTACATCAAACTAAAAATCTTCTGCACAGCAAAGGAAACAGTCAACAGTGAATGACAATCTATAGAATCGGAGAAAATATTTGCAAACTATGCATCTGACAAAGGGTTAACATCCAGAATACATGAGGAACTCAAACAACTCAATAGCAAAAAAAAAAAAAAAAAAAAAAAATCCTCCCTAACAATCCAATTAATTAATGGGCAAAAGACCTGAATAGATATTTCTCAAAAGAAGACATAAAAATGGTCAATAGATATATTAAAAAATGCTTCATCTCACTAATCATCAGGTCAATACAAACCCAAACCACAATGAGATAGCACCTCACCCGAATTAGAATGGCTATTCTCAAAAAGACAAAAAATAACAAATGTTGGCATGAATGTGCAGAAAGGGGAACTCTTATGCATTCTTGGTGGGAATGTAAATTAGTACAGCCATTATGGAAAAAGTATGGGAATTCTTCAAAAAATTAAAAATAAAATTACCTTATGATCCAACAACTTCGCTACTGAGTTTATATCTAAAGGAAATAAAATCAGCATGTCAAAGAGATACCTGCATTCTCATGTTTATTGCAGCACCATTCACAATAGTCAAGAAATGGAATCAACCTAAGTGTCCATCAACAGATAAACAGATAAAAATTAGTGGTACAATCATGCATTCATTGCATAATGACATCTCAGTCAGTCAATGACAGACCACATATATGATGGTGGACCCATAAGGTTACAATACTGTATTTTCACAGTATCTTTTCTATGTTTAGATATATTTTGATATACATATACTTATCATTGTATTCAGTTGCCTACAGTATTCAGTATAGTAACATGCTGTAGAGATTTGTAGCCTAGGAGCAATAGGCTATAACATATAGCCTAACCATGTAGTAGGCTATAACACCTAGGTTTATGTAAGTATACTTTATGATGTTTGCACAGTAACAAAATCGCCTAACAACACATTTCTCAGAATGTATCCCCACCATTAAGTAACTCATGACTTATATATACACAATGGAATACTATTCAGCCATAAAAAGAATGAAATCCTATCATCTGCAGCAACATGGATGGATATGGAGGGCATAATATTAAGTGAAATAAGCCAGACACAGACAAATACCACATGATGTCACCCATATGTAGAATCTAAAGAAGTTGATGTTATAAAAGTAGAGTGTGTGTGTTTACCAGAGACTGGGGAGGGGAGGAAGGAGAAAGGATAAGGAGAGATTGGTCAATGGGTATAAAGTTACAGTTAGATATTATAGAAGGAATAAATTCTGGTGTTCTGCACAGTAGAGTGATTATTGTTAATAATATTTTATTGTATATTTCAAAATAGCTAGAAGAGAGGAATTTTAATGTTCTCACCACAAAGAAATGATAAATGTGTGAGATAATACATATGCTAGATATCCTGATTTGATTTTTACATAATGTAAACATGTATTGAAACACCATACCATATCCCATATTATTAATATGTATAATTATTATGTGTCAATTAAAAACAAAATTTCAGAAAAAGGAAAAAAATAAAGTGCTCTACACAGGACTTTTACAGCCATTGATATGATAATTGTCACTGGGAAGTTCTGAGAAGGTAATGCATAAAATGCAGCATTTCCCATACACATGTGTATATGGAACTCTCTTTTTTTTTCCACATTCCCTATTGTAAAAACAAAACAAACAAACAAAACAAAACAAAAAAAGCACAAAGTACTCCATAAATGTTTGTTGCATGAACAAGTATTGCATGATCAGTGGTAAAGTCTGAGGAAGAAGACTGGGAGCTGTTTGGACGTCTAATCTATGTGATCCTAGCAGACCTGCTCAGTTAACAGGGCAATAGATTGTGCTTACGTTGTTCTAAACTACCTCCAAACCATTTGTCCTGTCACTGAGCTGATAGCAATTGTGAAAGTGATGAACAGCAGACCAATTATGAGCAACAGGAAACATCGGTTATAACTCCAGGGAGAAGACATAGCCATATCAGTAGCCTCATCCATCTACTCATGAGTCATCTTTCTGAGGCATCTTGCCCTGTGACCTTAAACTGCCAAGGGCTTCTCAGTCTTATATAAATCCAAGTTCTTCAGAGGACGGCTCCTCCTCTCAGTCTGTCTCCTACAAGGCGTTGCTCCTGGCCTACTCAGTCCTGGAAGGGGAAACCTGGATGGAACCCATACACTTGTCCTAAGGGAAGCCTTTAGCCAAGGATTCCAGCCCCACCTGACAGACAAGACCTGTCCCCTAAGCCTGCTGTCTTTTGATATATAGTAACTCCTCCCCTGCGGTGAGAACATCTGGAGATGAGAGGCGAGTGGGAAGGTTTCAAGTGAAGGATTTGTCCAAGATTGTAGAGCCTACATCCCTAAATGCTAGCTTAAGTTAATGGCAAGTTCCTGAGTAAAAGAACTACACAATTTCCCTTTGGTGGTCACTGGTGATTTCATTTTTCCAGTACGTCCATTTTCCCTTAGGAGGCATCTGAGGGAGGAAGCCTCTCCTGCTGGTGGGGCTTCCATGGGACTATGAGTGGGGGCAGGAAAAGAAAGGTCAGTGGACAGGAGGCAACATGCTTAGTCTAGCTAGACCCATAGTGAGTCTTTGAAAGGGAAGCTTGGAAATTTGGCCGAATAAGTTATGAAAGGGTAGATTCTTATCAGGTTCATTGTAGCCACGTTGCTATCATGGAGAATGGGATTCTGAGAAGTCAAGATCATTTAACAGGCAAAGGATGTTACGCATGCTAGAGGGAAAGCAGAACATAGAGGTTTAAAATATGGTCACTGGAACCAGACTCCTGGGTTCAAATGCAGTGCTCTCACTAAGCAAGCTGATAGAAGTGCCTTCAACTCTCTATGCTTTGCTTTCTGTATAAAATGGGGATACATTATTAATATCTACCTCAATAAGGAATGTTATAAGGATCTTTTATAAAGTCACATTTATACAATTATGTTCAATAACGAAGTCATTAGACATGCTTATTTACAGACAAAAGAGATTCTAGGCACATCTACACTTAGAGTTATTTTTATTCTTTCAAATATTATCTATTGGAAAAATAATATGTCATTAGAACCAACTATCAGAGATATTATCTTTACCTTTGAGGAATTATGAATTTTCTTGCCTCTGATTGCCCTGATTGCCCTTTTGATTTTTAAATCAGTGGATCTCTGAGGGTAAGGCAATTACTATTTATTATATACCTACTGTGTGCTGGATGCTTTAATCAGAAGCAAGAGCAGAAGACGGAAGGAGGAAAAGAAAGAAAAGGAAGGAGAAGATGAAGAAGAAAAAGGAAGAGGAAAGAAGCAACAATATTGATCAGGTATTTAATCATGTTAGGCATTGCTAAGTGCTTTACATGCATAACCTTATTTAATCTAACAATAACTCTATGAGTTAAATACTATTATCATTCCCATTGAGATCATGAGTAATTAAATTATATCTTCAAAGTATGTGGCAAAATGAGAACTTAAACTCAGGCCTGATTTGTGTATTGCCTTTTCTTCACATCCATCATCTTATATAATATCCAGAACCACCCTGTAAAGAAGGTAATATTATTATTCTCAGTCAGGAAAATGGAGCTCAAGTAGGCTAAGTCACACTACAATAACATCCAGCAGGTAAGCACAAAATCGGGAATTCAAACCTAGATCTGGTTGACTCTAAAACCTAAGTCCTCTCTATGACAACTCATTGGAACCCCTAAAATTTCAAAATCTCACTGATAAGTCTGTTTACCTTCAAGGTAATTAATACCCTCCTGAGTATATAAAAATAAGTAAACAAACTTATCTATATTTCTATACCTATATACAGGTGAATAGCAGGCCAATTATGAACAATATATAGGAAATATCTACACCTATCATTTATCCATCTCCATTCAAAATGGGTATCTGCACATTTGAGAAATAACAACCAGGGAAGCACTTTAGAGAGATGGAAAAAGCATCACCAACATGTACCACGCCATCCCCAAGCAGCTACCACATGTCCACTTCCTCGTGTTCCCTGTGACTTTTTGAAGGGAAGCAATGATTTCTGAAAAAGATTCATGTTGGAGCAAGCTAAAGTTTAAGGAGCCAAACCCAAGCTCTTTGAATAGTGGCTGTATGCTCTCTAAAGAATGGGTTAAGTAGAGGGTTTTGGATTGAGCCCATGGATGGACTTTGTTGAGTTTTGAGACAAGAACTTCGATCAGTTGGTAGAGCAGAACCCAGCTTCTAAGGGGCTGAGAAGTGACTAAGAGGTGAGAATGGAGAAGTTTTACTGTCAAAGAAAGATAAAGAAGGGGACAGTGACAGGAGGGACCCTGGAATCCAAGAAGGGCTATTTCATGATAGAATCGGCTTGTCCAGGCCAAAGTGTAGTGGAAGGAACCAGTGATGATGGAGCCTCTGTACTTCACATGCTGAGACCACAGGCTGTGGAACCAGAGAAGCACGGCTCTGAATGTTAGCTCCATAACCTACTGGCTGTGTGATACTGCTGAGAGATTTCTCCTTCTGAGCTTCAGTCTCCTTTAGCCACTCAAAAGTTATGTTTTGAATGGCTACTATGTGCACGACACTAAAGATAGAAGCTACTGTGGCCTGGGACAAACCTAAAAGTCTGGAAGCAAGAGGCTTGGTTTTTATCCTTCACTCTGAGGCAACTAAAACAGTCTCTGTGTTTTCTGACTTCCTCCTTCATAAATCGTATGTCATACATGTAGACGTCCTTAGACAAACCGGAGTTCTTTCAGAGCCTAATAATCAGGATGGCTGGGGTAAGACTGGGTCTGGCTTTTCACAGGATGGCACCAAAGGTGAAGAAGGAAGCTCCTCGCCTCCCAAAGCCAAAGCCAAAGCAAAGGCTTTGAAGGCCAAGGAGGCAGTGCTAAAAGCCATCCACAGCCACAAAAAAAGAAGATCCGTACATCACCCACCTTCCGTTGGCCAAAGACACTGTGGCTCCCGAGGCAGCCCAGATAGCCTCGGAAGCGCCCCCAGCAAAAACAAGCTCGACCACTCTGCCATCCTCAAGTTCCCCCTGACCACTGAGTCCGCCAAGAAGAAGATAGAACACAGCAACCCACGTGTGTCCGTTGTGGATGTCAAAGCCAACAAGCACCAGATCAAACAGGCTGTGAAGAAGCTCTGTGACATTGATGTGGCCAAGGTCAACACCCCGATCAGGCCCGGTGGAGAGAAGAAGGAGTATGTTCCACTGGCTCCCAATTACGATGCTTTGGAAGTTGCCAACAAAATTGGGATCAACTAAACCGAGTCCAGCTTGCTAATTCCAAATATATATATATATATATATATATATATTCACCTTAAAAAAAAAAAAAAGACTGAGTCTGTCTTGATTTAAATGACAATGTATGTTCATGTTGAAACATACAACAGTATTAAGAGGTGTGGCCTCTGGGAGATAAGAAAATCATGAGGGCGGACCCTTATGAATAGGATTAGCAAGCTTATAAAAGGGCTCAAAGTTAAAGGGAGTGCTCTCTTGTCCTTTTGTCCCTTCTGCTATGTAAGGACACAGTCTTCCTCACTTCTGAAGGATTCAGCAACAAGGCACCATCTTGGAAGGAAAGAGCGGCCTTCACCAGACCAGTCCTGCCAGCACCTTGGTCTTGGACTTCCCAGCCTCCAGCAGGATGAGAGCATAAATTTCTCTTCTTTATAAATTACTCAGTCTCAGGTATTTTGTTATAGCATCACAAACAAACAAAGACAGAGTCTAAGTCAAGGCTCAGACTCCGGTTGATAAAAAACTGTCGAGGGAGCTTGAGATTATTTCTAGGAGATAGGAAAAATTCAACTGAGACCTAAAATATCTTCAAATACCTGAAA
This sequence comes from Varecia variegata, assembly GCA_028533085.1. NCBI lineage: Eukaryota > Metazoa > Chordata > Mammalia > Primates > Lemuridae > Varecia > Varecia variegata. Next base: position 114,446,181 of record CM052443.1, read on the forward strand.
GACTGTCTGCCACTTAGAACTACAGAGAGGACTAACTTTTATTGGGTTTCTTCCATGTGCCAAGTATTGTTGCTAAGCACCTTACATGAACCATCTCAGTTAATTTGCAAAAATAATTTATACTGTAAGATAGACATTGTTAATCTCATTTTATGGATGAGAAAACAAAAGCTCACAAATTTAAGTAACATGACTGGAAGCACATAGGATTTTTGTGGCAAAATTGATATTTGAACCCTTGACTCTCTTATTCTACAACATAGGTTCTGTCTAGTAAGTCAAGGGCTAAGACTTGATCAGTAGAGTGTTGACAGATGGAACTAGAAACCATGAGGACAAGAAATATATAGGAAAATATTTTGACTCAATATAAAGAAGGATGTTTTAGTAGTGACTAAACGGGCTGCTTAGGGGGTCACTGAGCAAGCCATTCCTGGGATTGATCAAAAACAAGCTCTTACAGATATAGTGGAAACAATTTAAGCAGCAGATAAGAGTTGGCCTAGATGCCTACACAATTCCTTCTTCTCCTTTCTTCTTCATAGGCACTGTTGCAATTGTAAAATAAAATAACAAAATATAGAGAGAAAGAGAAGGAGGAGCAAGAGGTAGAATATAAATATGGAAAAGTATGATAAGCAAGAGTTTATCTTTACTCCGCATTTATTATGCATCAGACACAAGGTTAAGCATGCCAATACTCAGATCATTTCACACAGTAACCCCAGACATTAGGAATGATCAGTAACCTCACATCACATCTGAGAGAATTAAGGCTCAGAGTTCCTTGCCAAAAGTCCAATCGGAGAAAGGGAACAGCCAGGCCTTGATGAGAGATTTGACTGGCATCAAAGACAAACTATTAGAGTAGAAAGCTCAAGTTCTTGTCCACAGGTCTAGTGCTGTTGGTTGTGGTGTATTGCCAAAAAATCAAGCCTGGTTAAGCCTCTTCTAGAACTAACTATGCAGTTATAAGAAATATAAGGCCAGACGAGCATGTTAAATGACACCATGGGAATGCAGTCAGAAAAATCAAGGCTGTGAGGCACCCTACTAAACACAAAATCCAGTTTTATCAATAAAATATCCCAAGGGATAAAAAGAGAAAGAAGTAGATTAAAAGAAAATCACTAATCAATCACAACATTTGGATCTTATTTAGATCATGATTTGGACAAACTGGTACCAAAGCTATAAGACAATCAACCTGGTAAACATAAACAATAACTAGATATTTGATGATAGAGAGGAATTATTATTAATTTGGGAAGGCTGGCAATGGTATTGAGACTATATTTTGAGTGTTTATCTTTAAGAGATATGGACTTCGACATTTACACATAAAATTATCGAATGCTTGAGATGTGTCTCAATATTACCAGAGAAGCAGATGAGAGAGCAGATGACACAGGCTTGGCATAAGCTGATTATTATTGAAACTAGAACGTGATAGGCACATGAAGGTTCATTATGATATTCTCTTTACCTTCATATATGCTATACTTTTCTAAATAAAATTGATTTGGGTTGAGTAGCAGATCCTGGGATTTAACAGTGCTCCCCAAAATGGGATCATTTGGAGATGAAGCTAAAAATTAAAAAAAAAAAAAAAATACACGGTCCAAAGAGAAGTCATATTCCTCATGGTCTTTTTATCCTCCCAGAATATGAATTTATGGCCTAGAAGCTTCTGCTCAGAGAGGTCAGGCAGGATGTGACCGTGTTGCGCAGTGCAGAGAAGGCCCTGCACAAACTGACATCTGTCGAATGGTACAAACTCATGCTGCTTTCTACTGCATATGCCTGGTGAAATGCGAGGCACATCTGGAATGACTTTTTTCCTTCTTAGATAAGAGAGAAAGAGTTGGGGTGTTTGTGAATTCTCTCTGGGCCCTTAGCATCACTGCTGACTGAAGTTGCCTAATGACCCACGAAGAGTCCCCCCGCGAAGTGGGCTAAGCCCCAACAGCGATGGGGCCTGCAGCTCGCTCTGTTCCTGGAAGCCCAGCACTGCCCTGGCTGGGGCAGTCTTTGATGACACCCTCAGATAAATGACGATGGCATGATGAATGAGTGGACGTGGGACAGCTGGAAAAGGGATTCTAGCCTTGGCTCTGACATTTGCTAGCCCTGTGGGGCTCCAGGTGATGGTTGCCTTCCACTCTCTGAGCCTCAGTTTCCTTATCTTAAAAATGAAGATAAACAGTACTACCTTCACAGCCCTTTTGAGGGGATTATATAGGAGCCTACAGGAGCCTGTGTTTGTGAAAGCACCATGTGAACATAACAACGCAAGTTGATGACCTTTTTCAATCACTCATTCATTCATTCATTCTCATTTAAATGTATTTATTGAATGTCTACTATGCATCAGGCACTGTACTAGCAGCTGTTGGTAAACTAAAAGTTGGTCTAAAGTTGGTCTAAACTAGACCAACTAAAAGTTGGTCTAGTTCCTGGTTTAATGACGTTTACCCCGTATTATATAGGAAAATATTTAGACTCAGTATATCCTCACTGGATGTTCTTTCAGGGAGGGAAATCGGGTGCTTAGGGGGTCGCTGAGTTAGCTGTTTGAAAACTGGGAATGTTCAAACGTAGGCTCCGCAACCTCTTGCAAGGTGTTGTAAAAAGGACTCAGAAACAGACTAGAGTTTGTCTAGATGCCTATATAATCCCTTCCATTCCTGAGTTTTTCTGCTCTTTTCTTCTCATAAGCACTGTTGTGACCATAAAATAAAATAATAAAATGTAGAGGAGGAAGAGAAACAGACATTAATCAAATAATTTCAAAAAATATAATTAGGAACTATGATAACTCCTATGGAAGAAAGAGGCCCAAGAAAATAAGTGAACAAATAAACAAATAGGAGGATCTTATCGAATCTAGAATCTTAGCAGTCTGATGAGTAACAGTTCACTCAGTGGAAAGAAGGAAGGAAAGGGGTGAAATATCTTCCAAGCACAGGGAACAGCATGCACAAAGTCTCTTTGACAGGACTAGGCATAGTGTTTGCAAAAGCTAGAAGAAAATCACTATGGCTGGAGCAGAGAAAACAAGGGAAGTAGAAGTGGAAGAAGTGGAGTAGAAGAAAACAAGATGAGTTTTAAGAAATTGGAAAGACTCAGCCCAAGCAGCCCCTTGTAGGCCATGGTAAGGACCTTAGTCTTTATCCTAAGAGCAACTGGAAGCCAGTAAATGGTTTTAATCAGGAAAGTGATGTGAGCAAGCTTTAGGTTTGAAAATATCACTCTGGCTGCAAAGAAGAGAGTGGATTAAAAGGGGCAAGGTTGTTACTAGCCACTTAGGAGGCTACTCCAGTAGCACAGGCAAGTCTTGGATCAGGCTGGGTAGGAGTGAATATATTTGAGAAATTCTTAAGAGGACGAATCTACAGGATTTGTTAATGGGTTGTATTTTGGGAGGAACAGTACAGGTAGAAAGGAAAGAGAGGTATCAAGGATGTCTCCTTGGTTTCAAGATTTCAAGAACTGAGATAGAAAACACTGTCAGAAGGAAGGCAAAGCCATTCATAACAAATGTAGTAGAGTGGGCTGTCGGGGTTACAAATGAGAAGCTACCATATTTCCACTGGATGGTGGGTGCCAACCCTGGAACGAAGAGGGGTGAATCAATGTAGACAGATGTAGTCTACTTTTTTAAGAATTCTTGCCAATAAGAAATGAAGAGACAATAGCTGGAAAAGGTAATTGAATGCAGTGATAGTGTCTTTAGTACACATTAGATTTCTGTTTATTATGCTTTATTTAAAAAGTTGAAGGGGAGCTAGCAGAGAGTACAGCAAAGTGAGAAAAAGCTCAGGTACTCAGGTCAAACCCTGACTCTACCAGTTCCTATTTGTTAGATCTTGGGAAAAGTGATTTAACTTCTTCACACTGGGGAAAAACATAATAGTACCCACCATGTGGAGTTGATGAGAGGGTTCAGTGTGCCAAGTACCTAAAGTGCTTTAGCTAAGCTCCTGGCACCAGAGAAGTGCTCAGTAAATGCTTGTTATTATTAAAAGTACAAGGGAAAGTCTTTCTGCCATTCTATTTTTTGTTATATTTAATAACTGAATTCAATGTCCCATGGGGAAAAAAAAAAAACACTCTACTCTCTGACATGCAAAAATGTTTGCATTTGCTAAGACTGTATGACTTGTATATCTTATTGAATCTGCTAGTCTTCTGGTCCCATGAAAGAGCTATGTTTTCCAGTTTTGCAAGTTGGCAAGCCAAGTATTAAGTTCCTCTTTTGTAATTGACCATGAGTGTGTTGAGTAATATGCGGATTATTTCCCTCTCTTCTCTTTGATCTTCCCTGTTGCCAAGGATTGCCTGACAGTCTGATTGCTGGCCAGTTTACCTCCTTCTCAGAATGCACTGAGATGGAGAGGAAGTGGCCCACAATAGCAGAGAAGATTTAAGCTAGGTTATAAGAAGTACTTGACTTTCTTAATCCCTAAACAAGGAATTCCCTGAAGGAATTTCAAAATGAGAAAGACGCATGAACCAAGGTTTTGGGTAGTGGTTCTCAAGCTCAGTGTGCCTCAGGATCACCTGCAGAGGCTGGGAAAACAAAGACTTTTCAGCTCCACTCCCCAGAGAATCAGAATCAGAAGGGGGAGGCCAGGAAGCTGCATTTTAAGCAAACACTTCCCCCATCCTCACCCTAAGTGATTCTGATCCACTTTGAGATACTCTGAGATCCAGATCACCACACTCACTAGGTACTTTTGATTTCTCTTATTCGGTTCTACTTTTTTCTACACTTTTAGTGTACTTTATTATTGACTATGCTGATTGCTTATTTTATGTCTCTCACACTCCAGCAGAAATTAAGTTTCTAGACAGTGGGGATGTACGCCTGCTTTGCCCCTTTATGTATTCCAAATGCCTGGAACAGTGCCTGACCCATAGGAAGCCCTCAGTTTATACTTGTTAAATTATTTGAATAGAATTCCCACTCTCTTCAGCCATCTCATACATGGACTTTTGCAATAGACCTTCTAACTAAATAGTCTTCTTATTTTAGTGTTCTACAACATTTGGGTCAAGAACATTTAGAAAATTTGTGGATGCCATGGATCTGTTGTTTTCCAAGGGGAAAAAAATACAAACAATGTATAATTCTGCATAATCTTTTTGGGGATGGGGATTCAAAGATCTTTTAACGTCAAGGATCTGCAAACCCCAAACCCTTGCCATAAAATCAACCTTGATCCCTGCAATTCACCTTCCACTGTTACTGTAGTTGCTACCGTAAAACTCACATCTAGTTATATCTCTCCCTTGACCCAAAATCTTGAAGGGCTTCCTGTGATTTACACGGTACCTACACCACACAACACAGCATTCAAAGCTGCCCACAACTCAGCCTTCTGCATATCACTTTTCCAGTTTTATCTCTACCAAATCTTTCAGACCTGTTGCAAGGGTGTGATTAAACATAAAAACTTTGGACTCAGACACCCTGGGTTTGAATTCTTACCCCACAGCCCACTAGCTGTGTGATCTTAGATAAATTATTTACCTTTCTAAATCCTCAGGTTTTGGTATTTGGTTTTTAAATTTGTGAAATGAGCATAATAGTACATACTTCAATGTGTTGTAGGGGCACAGCATAAGGGACCATATACTAATACACACAAAGCATTTTTTTGAAATGCCAGGCACATGGTTGGCACTCAATAATTGTTAGGTTTTAGTCTTCTATTCAGTATGCTTGGTACATAGGATTTGACAGACCTTCTTTTCCTCTTCTTTTCCAATATCCCTTAGTCTAGACCAGGGTTTGGCAAACTTTGTCTATAAAGGACTAGAGAGTAAATATTTTGGCCTTTGTTGCACCATACTGTTTTCTGTGGCTATTACAAAACTCTGCATGGTAGCAGGAAAGCAGCCATAGATGATATGTAACTGAATGGGTGGGCTGTGTTTCACAGACTTTATTTATAAAAACAGGCAGCAGGCTGGATGTGTCCCATAGGCCATAATTGTCCAACTGTGGTCTAAACTAGCTTTGAAATCTTACAGACCTGGGTTCAAGATTCTCTGGGTCTCCATCTCCTCATCTGTTAAATGGGGATAATAGTAGCACTTCCCTCCTAAGTTGTTGGATGATTCAATGTGATAAAGCATGTAAAGCCCTTAGCACAGTATTTGGCACACAATTATACATCCGGTAGATATTATTATCTTCATCAACAATAAACTTGCTTCAAGCAGTTCCACTACCTGCCTGTATCCACCTTCTCTTCCCCAGGAATGTTTTCTAGATTCTCCCTCTGTTGTGTTTTTTTTCCCCCTCTCTTTCTCTCTATTCTAACATTGTTGTCATATCTATTGTAGTATCTGAAAATAAATCATGCATTAATGTAGCATGCACAAGTAATTATGGTTGCCTATATGTCCCTGTATACTAGATTGTGAGCTCCTTGAAGGTACAGTCTGTGTCTTACACCCATCTACAGCATGTGTCCTAACACAGTATCTGGCACACACTAAGCAACCAATGTAAGTGGTGACAGTGACAGAGCACAGTGACGCTGATGCTGGTAGTGACAGTGGTGGTGTCAGCACAGTCATGGTGGTGGTGATGGTGGTGGTGGTAATAACTGGGGAGAAGGCAGAGACTTGGCTGTTAATTTCTTTTCAAAGAGTAGTCATTTGGAATTCTCTTCTCAGTTTGAGCCAAAAAGTAGAAATGAGGCAAATAAGTCTTTCTGGCAGAGAGAAAGGATCTGCTGGAAGGTCAGACAACCACAACAAGACCAAAATTACACATGACTCTTCCTAGGGCAGCATGAGACGAAAATGCTCACAGGGTTGGAAGTCTGGAAATCTGAGGCCTGTAAAGAACCATCCAGATCTATAGGGTATTTTACAGCCTTCAAAATACTAACAGTCTCAATTTTTCCACATGGGACCTCTATGGGGAAACTTACCACCATCCGTTTCAGGGATGAGAAAACTGAGTCTCAGAGAAGTAAAAGATATTTCTGAGGGTAGAAGTCATTCCTACTTCAAACCTAGCCTTGGCTGTGTGACCTGGAGAAAGTCACTCCTCACCTATAGGCCTCAGTTTTACTATTTTTTAAAATACACAGGATATGATTTTAATATCCTCTGCTCATGAACACTGTGCCATTTGGATAAAGTACAAGATATGTCTATCTTTCTCCTCTCAATGCTCAATTTAAGGAGTGAAACTGACATTGTCTCTGGATGGGAAATAAATTGCAGGTCATAGAATACCTCTTCCAATCTCTAAATATTTGCTTTATATTCTGGGTAGAAGTTATATCTGACCCTATTACAGCACCAAAGGAGATCTTGATGAAGTTGGCCTGTATTTCTCATCATGCAGATAAAGAAAGAGACCTAGACAGTAGAAGCATGTCCAATGCCACATAATAAAGGACAGAGCCTAGTTCAGATTCCTGGTGTCCCAATTCTCTAGTTCTCCCAAAGAAAACCCCCAGCCCTGAAATGAATAGGGACAGACACTGGATTGCCTGCTTTACAACTGAGCAAAAGTGAGGTCACACAGACAGCACATGGCAGAGATGGGATTCACATCCAGCTCTGTCTGGCTCTTCACCATGACACTCCTCTGTCTCCCCAACTTGGAGACTCTTCTTCACCCACAGGCTAAATTACTATAACAACCACAGAAAATCTGGTACGTTTAAGCACCAGTTGTGCCGAGCCAAGCTCTGTGGCTTTGGGCTGTGTTAGGGCCATTTAACAGGTGGAGGGAGGAGATTTATGCATTAATCAAATTCTCCATCATAAAGACTTTTTTCCTGCTTCGCTTGTTCAAAACCACAGCACAAAGTATAATTAAGGGCTTCCTCCCTGCTGAGATAGAAGCATCATCTTTTCCCATGCACTCACTGGAATGGACCCAAGGGGACCCCAACCACCCAAGGAGCTAGTGTCCTATGGTCCCCAAAGCCATCCAGAGTATACCTTGGCCCTGGTCTAGAATGAGAGGCCAGGACTACCCCATAAACCTCTGGCAAGTCATACTCCCTCTCTGTTACTCCCTGAATGTGCCAGAAAATGGGGCTCAGGAGTTCTCTCAGTGCCTCCAAGAACTCAAGGCGTCAGTGGTTCCCACACAGAAGAGCTTCTATTCTGCATTAGAGGGTCTACAGGGGAAGGAAATCCTTTTACTCATGTTTAACTCCAGTTATGTTATGCATCCCTTATCCACAGAGTGTGAGTTCCAGCAATGTTTATCAAGTGAGGAAATGCCCCTAAGATTCCTCCACTTGTTATCTGCCCTTTTGGGTTGGCCTCTCCCATGCAAAATGGGAATCCTACTCCAAAATGTCATGTTTTAGCACTTTGGGCATCAGCAATGTTATGAAGTACTACTTAGAAGAAGAGGTAGCAAAGGAAGCATGGAAAAAGAAAGGGAAATTTTAAATAAACAATATTTTTATTACTATCATAGCTAACATTTGTCCGTTACATGCTTTGTGCCGGGGACTACGCATGCATTATCTCATTTGATTCCCATGAAGCAGGGATCATGAGACCACATTTTACAGAGGTGGAAACTGAGGTTTGGAGACACCATCAGCATGACATGGTGAATAGGGGATTGAAGCAAGACCCCAACCCAAGCCGAGGGGAGCACAGAGCCTGTACTATCTGCTTCCGTGTAGACCAAGTTTCCTGTAGGAAACTCAGACAGAAACTTGCTCAACTAATCTGGCTTTTCAGGCAGGAAAAGAAAGCCCCAGAAAGGGAAAAAGACTTTCCTAAGGCCTTGCTATGACTCAGTGTCACAGCCCAGGCCCCTCAACTACAGGTCAAGGCCTCTTTTTTGTTTGTTTTATCCATGTGGCCTCAGCCTGCAGAGATGGCAGAGAGATGGAAAAGTCATAAGAAAAGAAGTGAAGGGGATTTGAGGCAGAGGTGGAAAAATAAATGATGGACAAAACGTTCCTCCTACCAGCTCTGTGTGGTGGCCATGCTCCCCTCCTCTGGGGTCATTTCCAGACCTGCAGTGGGCCTGTCCCACCCCTTCCTCCTGCAACCTGGCTCCCTTGGAAATGTCTAATGCACTCCAGACCCTGGGCTGCCATGAAACTTTACACAGGCCTGTCATTTGGGTTTAGGAAGAGGGAGAAGAAACTGGAGACTTGGAGGAAGCCACCTCTAGCCAGCTCAAACATTTCTTTGCAGGGACCACTAAGAGGAGAAGAGAGTGGAACTGAGAACACAGCACCCATGCCCATCTGTCTGCCTGGCCTAACCTCTCCAGTGCTCCCCACTACTCTGGGGCAAACTCCGCACCACAGCTTCCAGAGCACTGCCTGACCCCCCACGGCATTGTCCATGGAGCTCCCCCTCAGCATTGGCCCAGCCACACTGATTCTCACTCAGGTCCTCAAACGGGTCACATTTGCTCATTCCTCTGGTCTTTGCAGAAGCTGGGCCTTCTACCCGGAATGCTTTCCATCTTTTCCTCCTTTCCCAAACCCAGCCCCCCACATTCACATCATGCCCCCAGCCCCCAAGGACTCAGTTTAAATGTCACTTCCTCAGGGAAGCCTTCCCTGACCCCACAGTCCCCCTTGCTACACGCTTTCAACCCATCAGCCTGGACTTGTCCTTGGCACTTTGCAGGCTAACTTTACTTGTTTGTGTGATTGTTTCATGAATATCTGTTTTCTCCACAAGTTTGTAGACTCCATAAAGACAAAGACCCTGGCCATTTGTCACACTGTTCACTCCTCGGGGCGTAACACAGTATTTGGCATAGAGTGGAGACTCAAAATAATGAATGAATGAATGAATGACTAGTGCTCCAGGTTTCCAGGTCTCCTGTAAGGAGAACAGTGACATCTAGTGATCACTTTCACACTCTTGGGATTTTTCTGATCACCTACCACTCACTGGCCTCGTAAGACCTCACTGGATTTCCAATAAATTGAATATTTTGATTGTGCTGAGGGAAGCTGGCAAAGAATCCAGACATAGGGGAATCTGGCCCCTGAGCAAAGAGGAAGGGGACCACCACCCTGTCTACCGCCACACACGTGCCAAGAACATGTTGCAAAAGTCCTGTGGCTTGGCTTGCAGTCAGTGTGTGTGCCACATTGCAGATGAGGACAGTGTGGCCCAGAAAGGGAGCCACTGCGTCAAATTCACACAGCAGTAAATGGGGGTGCTCACAGCCTCATTCACTAAGTCCTGGAAAGCCAGCCACACACAGCTACATCCTCACTGATACAGCTCTTGTTATTCATTGGAAGCTGCAACAGCCTCCTCACAGATCTCCCTGATCCTACTTCCACATTCCCACAACCTTTTCTGACCTTGCAGTCAGAGGGGTGGGGACACATGTATATGCATTTCGTTGTTAGTTAGCTTGGGGCGCTCTGATGCACAGAATTAGATTACTTACAATGCTTGGTTTAAGACTGAAGATCGTTGTTGGGCCACACATGGCTAGGCGTTATTTATTCATTTATTCAGTTAGTTAGTTTTAACACTTTAATAAACTCCCACAAATCTCCCACCAAAAACACCAGGTAGGAACTTCACTACCTCCATATAATATATGTTCCCTCATGCCATTACGCTGCCTCCCTTGACTCAAGATGACCATCTTCCTGAATCCTGAAATGTTCATCATTTCCTTGCTTCCCTTTTTAAAAAGTTTTATTGCAGCTGCATTTATTCCTAAAAGGTAGCATGTTTGAGGGGGATGTGTGTGTGTGCATGTTTTAAAAGTGGGGAAAGGGTATTGTGCTATATAAAATCTATCTTTGGGACTTACCTTCTTCATTTACTATTATGTTCATTCACTTCATATTCATAGGTGTGACTAGAGTCCATTCACTTTGGCTACTGTAGTGTATTCTATCCTATGCATATCCTACACCTTACTTAACTGCTTTCCCATTGCTGGTCACTTGGGTTGTTTAGAGAGGCCTCCTTCTACCACACAAATCTAATCCCAACAGACTCCTGCTAATCGTGTATCTTTATCATCTCAGTGCCCTCAGGATAGGGTCCAAAGCCCATGACCTGGCTTATCATTTAGGTATCCTAAATGATCAGGACCCTTCCAATCCCTCTGGCTTCATCCAGCTCTCCTTACCTCTCTTGGTCTTAGTCACAGGGAAATTCTTTTGGTATTTGTACAGAGGATGTTCTCTTCTTCCTTTGGTCATTTACCTGACTCTCTCCACGCCCTTACTCCCTGCTCTTCTCTATGCTCTGTGCAGCCCAAGTGACCGCTCATCACCCTCCAACACTTAGCTCAGGAGGATGCTATGGGAGGAGCACATAATCCATAGAGTTCTAGTGGCCTCAGTCGGTGGTCTACCAAATTGTCTCCTTTGGAGGCCCAGTGCTGCCTGGGAGCTTTTGCAGACGAAAGAGTGGGAACGAAATAGGAGCTGCTTTATCCACCCACCTCTTCCTCACTGAATAAGTAGTAGCATCACTATTCCTGATTTTATGGATTGAAGTTCCTGAATGACTGCATTTGGAAAAAGTGCTCCATGAAGATAAGTTTGTACACTAGTGAATCAAATAATTCACATGATCCTCTCAAGCCCTAAAATTCTGTAATTCAGAGTGATATACACCCAAGAGAAAAAGAGGAAATAAAATTTCATGGTTAAGCATGTTAAGCCCTAGAGCCAACCAACTTTGAGCAAATCACTTAATATCATTGAGGTTTTCTCAGTTGTAAAGAAGGCATGATATTAGGATAAACTATATGGAATAAAATGGCCACATTTCAGCAATTTCATATGCATCAAACCAATATTTATAAGTAAATCACAGATCTGGAATGGCAGATTAAACAAGATAATCAAAGCATAGTACTGAGGCAGACACTGCTGGATTTTCACCAAATCCATGTCTTCTTCTCCTAGGCACACAGCTAGAATACGTTTCCCTGTCTTCACTGCAGACGATGTGGACTAAGGTTGAGTTCTAATCACTGGAATGGGAGCTGAAACTACACTGGCCACTTTCAGGCTTAGCCCCCTTGAACCTTTCCTGTCCAACCCTCCCCGTTCTTTCTCCTTCCACAGCAACCATGGAAGCATCAGGTCGATGCAGTGCAGGATGGAACAGGCTGAGTCTCTGAACCACTTTTCAGAGTAAAGCCACTCATCAATCAAAAACATCTATTTGGGACTCTGCACAAACATAAAATAACTTTTATCATTCTTATCCACCGAGATTTGAGCATTTATTGGTTATAGCAGCTAGTGTTACCAAGCTTTGCAAGGAATCAATAAATGCTAGTATTCACCATGACATTGCTGGGGCTGCTGACAACCCCCATGGACAAAGGGTCCACAAGGGCAGGAGGCAGAGGGTTGGTCAAGTTTGACTTAGCAGCTGGGCCAGGGGAGCTCACCTCCTTTGTGCTGTTGTCTTGGATGAGGGTATAAAGTGGCACCACACGGTTGATTTCCAGCAGCACTGGTGTGGGGCTCAGCTGCTCCTTGCCTGGCCGGCGGCACAGGTGGCAGGTGGATGGACAGCGGCCCTTCTCCTCACAGCGGATCTCCACACCTGAGATGAGCTGGTCATCTGACAGCATCTGGGCTGTCAGCAGACCTGAGAGGTAGGTGATGAAGGGCATGGACTTGAGCTCCTTCTTGCTGCCCAGCTCTGTGGTCTCTGAAGAGGCATCAAACAGAAAGAGGGAAAGGTAAATTCAGTATTGCTCAAAAGGTTGGACTCTTAAACTCACAAAGAGCATATGCTGAGGAGCTGGTATCCACTGGAAAGGAAAAAAGATGATAAAGTGATTTACTCATAATACCTTGGAAAGACCACTGCCTTGAGAGTTCAAAGACCAGAATGGCATCTTGTTCTATCACTTGCATTATATACTCTCTTTTGTTCTCTGGCCTTCACTTTTCCCATGTTTAAAGTTGGTAGGTTGGGCTAGGTAATGCCCTAAGATTCTTGTAAGATGTAAATACTCAAAGATATATTTTTCCCAACCAAAAATTCCTTTCTGTCTACTGTCAACCTATACAAATTATACCATTTTAAAATTTTGCTCCAGTCCTGTATTTTCCATGAAGCTCAATATAATGACAGAAACACAAACTTCGGATCAAGCCAACTTCATTTTAAATCTCAGTTGTGCTTGATAATACCTCTGCAACCTTGGGAAAGTCTCTCAATATCCAGGAGACTCTAGTGATTAATTCTGAGAAATGGGATTAATAATACCAATGGAATCAGTTACGAGTGCTAAATGAGATCAAAGGAGTGAAATTGTCTGGAAAAGACATTATTTCCCCTTTCTGTGCTCACCTGTTCCCTTGTTCAAACTCCTTTTCCTGCCTCTTTCTTCATGAGCACAGTGAGATCGGATTCATGCCTGCTCCATTCTGTGCCATCTCTCTTGACCTATGCAACTAGCATTTCCACCCCTGTGCCTTTATCCACCCTGTCCTGTTTGTTCCCTCTGCCTCTCCACATCTTTTCTATTTGTCAATGCTCCATTCCAATGTTACCCTCTTCAGGAAGTCGTTTTTCATTGCCCCAGGCCCTCTTCTCTGTATCAGTATTTCTACTTACGAGATCTTGAGTTCATTTTCCTTTCCCATCTTTTGCCGACCTCTCCAACCATATTATCAACTCTAGGAGACCAGGGGCCATGTCTCCCATTCCCGCCCACCTTCAGTGCTTAGTGAGGCACTAGGGGTGTACTTGAGACTCAAAGAGGGAGATTATTGAACTCTGAATGGCTAGAACAATATTCATGACCTAGTCAAGAGACCACAACATTCTTATGAGGAATTCCAGGGACTCTAAGAAGTACTGCAACAACTGCTTTCATAGGGCAAGAGGAAAACTGAGCAGACAGGGCTCTAAACCCTCATCTCAGCTTCAAATAGAGCAGTTCCACTTGTATTTCTCTTATAGATTAGCCTTCTATATAAGATTTCATTTAAAAAAAAGATTTTATGGCTATATCAAAAAGCTTGAAGAAGCAAAGCAATTCGTCCAACCCAGAGGGTTCCATTTACATCATAGACTATGTTAATGGACTGACAGACGTGCAGTGCACAATCTGAGTGGCAAAATAGGGTGATCCTTTTCTAAAAGACAGAGCTTGATCCGGGGTGCAGCTTCTACCAAGCCTGGTGAAGTCAAGGCAAGCTTCTGCCTCAGTGGAAACAGAGGCCCTGGGCTCTGAGATCTGAGAGAAAGGGAGAGTTTTCTCCTGCTCTTGCTCTCAGCTTGCAGTGACATGCAGCTGATCTGGAAATGGACTTGCCACTTAGAAATACAAATAAACGCAGCCTTCATTCATTACTCTCCGGGCCCTTGGGCCTGGGATCTGGGCTCCACCTTTTCTGTCTGGCTGTCAGCAAATGCTTATGAGCATCAGATCAAAGGCTCTGGAGGAGGAAGACAAGGCGAATTCCAACTCACCAATCCTTCAGAGGGATTAAAGAAGGGTAGTTACTAAGATAAACAAAACAAGACTGTGAAGACGGCATCCCAGCAGCTGGAGAGATGGAGACAGTCTTATATACAGACACGTCAAAAGAAGATGATGACGACTTTTGGAACTGCAGGCCAGAGGGATAGTTTTAGAGAAAGGTGACTTCAAACTTGGAAGAGAATAACCATTTGGGGAGAATATCAGGAGGGATTCAGAGCTGTAAAGGTATTAGGGATTAGTTAGCCCACACTCTGGCCTAGGTCGACAAACTATGGCCCATTGGCCAAATCCAGTCCTCTTCCTGCTTTTAAATAAAGTTTTATTGGAACACAGCCATCTACACTCATTTCTGTATTGTGTATGGCTACAAAGACAGAATTAAGTAGTTACAACAAAGACTTTATGATCACAAAGGCTAAAATAGGTACTATCTTTACAGAAAAATTTAGCAACGCCTGCTAAAGCCCTACTTTATCAATGGGGGAACTGAGTTTCAGAGAAAGGACCTACATATAGTCACATATAAGTATGGCAGTATTATAGATTAGTTAATGTAAAAACTGTAACTAATCAAAGAGACCATCAGTATACTTGGATTGTGAAAGTCCAAGGAGAAAAAATAGAGTGGGACATCTTTTCTCCATAAAACATATATCAAAAGCTATTACATGAACACACTTTTGAAAATGCTGATGTAGTATAAACCTTCACATTTTCAACGAGGGAAAAGTGTGTCCCAAAGAGGAAAATGACTTTCCAAGGTCACACAGGAAGTCAGTGATCATTTCAGTACAACTCCACTCTTCTGATAACCAATTAATCACTTACACTACTATTATCTCATGTTATCCCATCTTTCACAACACAGATGGCATGCCCCTCATAGCACAATGCCATATGCACATGATTTAATCGAGAAGAAATGTAACCTGGTGCTAAGAGTAAAAATTCCCTAGATCAAACAAATATTCATAGCCATTGGGTTAAAGATATAACTATCCATTTAACAACAAAATCTTCTATAGTTCTTTGCAGATCTGCTTCTGTTCAATAACTTCTTTAGCTTTTTAAATCTACCATCTCAATTGGCAGGGTTAAAAGCCCACAGTCTAGGCTGACCATAGCAGCAGTATAGAATTTACAGCTGAACTTAAGGGATGGTTTTGCAAAAGGAGGGCTACCATCTGGTCCAACCCTATCGCTTAACAGGTGAGGAACCTGTAATCAAAATTGGGAAAGGGACATACCTCTAAGTCCCATGCACATGTACTAACAATGAACTTCTTCTTGAAGATTGTATCATGCCTAAGTTATGATCTGGATGAGAGTTACAGGAGGGAACACCATTAGCTATTTCATTAATTATTCCTCTGTAGACATCACAATTGCAAAAGCTAATTGCTTCTGATCCAACCCCACCCTGTGGCTAAAGTCATCTGTTCAAAAGGCAAAACCTATACTCCTCTCCTGCTTAAAAATCTTCCATCGCACTTTACTGCTCTTAGCATAAAGACCAAAATCCTTGAGATGGTACATAGACAATGTGGAATATAGACAACCTGCTGCCTGTGTAGTCTGATCTCTTATCCTGTTCCTTCTAATTCTCCTACTTTTAGCTACAAAAGCCTTTAAGTTCCTTGCATACACCCTATGTCTCTCTCAATCCTGTGCTCTTTTCTATGCACAGAATGCTTCCCCCCATCCCTCCCTCAGCCCCTGCCTTTTCCTGGATAACTTATACTCATCCTTCAGATCTTTGTTCAAGTGCCAATTCCTCAGAAAACCCTTCCCTGAACTGCCCATGTCACCAGTGTATATTAAAGTTTCATATTACAGATGCTCATAGCATCCTGTTCTCTGTATCGTCTATTAATGTCTCAAGATTGCAAACTCCATGAAGGCAAAGACAGTATCAGTTTTGCTGATTCCCATACCCGCCTCACACAGTACCTGGAACATGGTAGGCTTTCAAAAATATTTTCAATAAATATTTCTTGAATGTATAGTACACTTATATAACCTAATCACTGTGCTATCTTAACAAAGATGAATCTGAGAGCTAGGATTTGTGAATTACAAAGTTGTGATTTCTATTAGTTGTGATGACCATGAATCAAGTCTTATAGTCAAGACACAACCTCTGCCCAAAGTAAAATTAGTGCCCTTGATCAAAAGGTTAACAGAGAAATAGTTGAATAGCTGATCAATTTCTGATCTCCTCTAGGTTTTCATGTCGGCCCTTGCCATTAAGGGAATGGGAGAGTTAGGTTAAAACAGAGTGTCTTTAACAGGCCAAGGATAAAGAGCATTTTTGAAGAGATTTATCCTCTGTTCACATTTCCCATCCTTCTGAACAATGCTTCCAAAATAGGATCATGTCTGGTTTCAAGCCCAATTCAGTTCCAATGACACTACAACCCATTCATTTGAGAACCTGCCAACTGAACTCTCTTTTTTCTCTTCCCAAATTCCTGCTGGGTATTATTTTGTTGCCACCAAAAAAAAAAAAAAAAAAAAAGCCTCAGTTAAAGTGACAACTCCTTGTTGGGAGGGCAGCCAGGGCTTTTCAGCAGGAGGTGATGGCACCACTTGCCCTCATCCAGAAAACAAAACAAAGCATCAGACTCAGGGCTTCTGAGAGACCCAAAGCTGTGCGGATGTTTGTTCAATATTCAGCAACGGTGCAGGGCGCTGCCTCCCTAGTCAGACAGGCTTGCTTTGGCAATAGGCTTGCACTTGAAGCATTTAAAGACTCCACAGGGACAAGAGGGGCTCAAATTAGAAACGTTAAGGAGGGGGGAAAAGGGTGAGACTTTTATATCATAAAGAATGGCCTTTATTACAGCAATGGCCTCCCAGGAATTACTGAAATGGGATCATTTCTTAGGCGGAGTTACTGTCTCCTGTTGGAGGAAAGCAACTTCTCTGAGGCCTGACTCAGGAACCCACACAAATATCCTTAACAAAGGGAAAATAGCCAGCCGAAATGCCATCAGCGAGGCCTGTACTTCTGTGTTGTGTAACTGAACTTCTCAGCCCAACAGTCAAAGTCCAGCGTCATCAGTGTGCCCTTTATAAATAATGGTACCAAACCTAAAAGAGTACTGTGAGGATTAAATAAGGTGCTTGGCACAGGTTAAGCACTCAATAAATATAATTTGTTATTGTTGCTGTTGCTGTGGTTGTTGTAATTATATTGCTGTTGTTGTAACATTATGTCAAAATGTGTAATTTCTGTTGAGACACCAAGACATAAGAGAAGTGAAATATCAAAGTCATGCCCCTAGATGCAGAATTTACAAAGGACATGAATCCTAACCAGTTTTATAACTCTAGAACCCTCAGCCAGAACAAGGAAATAAAAAGAGGTCAGAGAGTGAAAGGGGAAAATTTAGGGAAGATTTTTTTGGAGAAAACTAGTACCATGTTTGGAGTCCCCAACATGCCAGGAGGGACATGCAGAATACGCTATCTTCTAACCTCAAGTTTTTTTGAGAAGGATGCTCCATAGTGCCACTTGGAGAACTTCTTATGTGTTCTTGGCAAATGGGAAGAGAGACTAAGCCCTATCTTCACCTGAAAAAGGTCTAGTGGCCTACAGTGACAGAACAGAAGCGGCTCTGTGAGAATTAGCCTAAACCCCGAAAGGTTGCCTGGAGAAAAATGCTTGTTTCCCCTGGACCAGATGCGGGTCACATTGGAGAAAGAGCTGGCCTGGAACTGTTTTGAGTCCTGCCCAAGAGGAATTCTAACAAAGGATGTTGGGTCCCCACAGTGAGGCTCCATGAGGTGGGCAGCCAGAGAAATAGTAGGTAGAAGGGGACCACAGCAGCCACCCAAAGATAAATGGCATTGTTCCAGGTCTTGGGAGACGTCTCCAGCAATGGGGACCACCGAAAAGCCCCCAAGAGAAAGGGCCAGCTTTATAAATATGCCAGGACCAGAGAGGACAGAGCCAGGTAAAAAGATACCAGGACAAGTATGACCTTCCTGAACCTTCCTGTGCATCTCTCTTTCTGGGTGGACTGTGGAAGGAGGAGAAGAAGAAATGCCAGGTTGAGAAACAGAATAAAGGCCAAACATCCCCCTCACCCCCTTCTTAATGCTCCAACTGGGAAGGGCAAGGAGATCTGACTTGTCACATTTAAAAATTTGATTAAAATCTTTAGCTGGATAGCCTAATTCTTGATTTGGAAGTGTGTTAGCAATGTAAAATGTCTATAGCACTGTCTGTTCCAATGGTGATAATAGATTAGATGGGGCCTGCTAGAATTGTCATCTAGAAGTAGAGGAAAATTATCCTGGTGAATATATTAAAAGAAGTATAGGAATCAACTCATATGTATATACTCTTGAACATACGTATATTCGTAGATTATATTTTGACTCCTCTCAACTTGTACTATCAACTGAACCATTTACATCACCATTATGGTGTATATCACATTTGTAATATTAGTTAATATGATAGTTAAATGAATATTTGTCTGCCAAACTAAACTGTGAGCTCCATGAGAGCTCATGATCATGGCCAGTTTTAATAAACATTTGCATTCCCAACACAGAGTTCACTGTCTGATATCGTGTAGACAGTGTTTAGGTAAATACCTGAATAAATGAATGCATGAATCTGACTCCTTTTTCCTTTAATCTTCTACTTGGGTAATATTTATCAGACTTCAAACCCCCTATCTCAATTTATCACCATAGCCCCAAAGGCAATTGGTTTTTCCCTTGGTTTATTAATGTACACCTAGTAGCTCAGAGAGATGAAGTAACTTGCCACAAATCACACAGCTAGTAACTAGTTTAACTATTTCTACTCAGTTCACCTGCTTCCTCCACTGTCCACATTTCCTCTCTGAAAAATTTCTGGCACCGATTGTCACTCCTGCATGATGGGTCATCTGTATTCCAAACCCCTGTGTCTTCCTGGTACCTTCCACCTTCAGGCAACACCCCCAACCTCTTCCCATCCATTTCCATGAACTAATAGGTTCTCATGGATAGAAAGCATTTTAAAGATCACCTGGTCATAAATCCCTTCTAATGTTTCATTCACCATCAAATCATTCTCCAAAAACTCCCTCTTGAACATTTGTAATCATGTAGAACTCATTGCCTTTTTAGGCCTCCAATCCCATTGTGGGAAAGCTCTGTTAAACAGACTAACTTCTCAT
Organism: Varecia variegata; assembly: GCA_028533085.1. Lineage (NCBI taxonomy): Eukaryota > Metazoa > Chordata > Mammalia > Primates > Lemuridae > Varecia > Varecia variegata. The sequence continues at coordinate 114,465,825 of CM052443.1, forward strand.
CCAGAGGAACTGCATTCCTCATCCTAAACATCAGACCTAAACCCAGAGTTATGTACTTTAAGCTATTTGGATGTCTTATCTGCAGTACTCAAGCCTGACCCCTACTTGGGGGTCATACTAAGAGTAAGCAACTAACTGGGTGGATAAAATTCCTATCCCAGGAACTCTGGGACATTCCTGAGTGGCTTCTAATGAGATGTATGCATCTGTGTTGTGGTTGTGTATATGAGTGTGTGTGTGTGCGTGCATATTTGGGGAATGGAAAGGGAAGCAACAGTGGAGATTCCAAAAAGAAAACGGGTTTACAGAATTGCCAAACCCTAGGACTACTGATCTCCTGATCTAACCTAATTTGGAAGCTTTCCCCCTAAATGTACAAATAGTAAGCACAATCATAGAGAAGCAGATAGAGCACAGGGGCTTGCTTGAGTTTGAATTCCACGTCTTCCATTTTCCACCTATGTGACCTTGGACAAGTCACTTACTCTCTCCTAAAGTTCCATTTCTTCATTTGTAAAATGCTAATAATGTTAGTACCGAAACATTAGATTATTTGCAGGATTAATGAGAAACTGAACCCAATAAAGAATTTCCAATTCGAGGGTGTCAAGAGCATCATGAGCAGTCATTTGTCCTAGCGCTTGGCCTTCATCCCAGCATTATTCAATTCTTGTGCATGTCTGAATTTGTAAATCTTCCCTTGAAACATGCCCTGTGCTTTAACTGTCAGGAATTTGTCTTTCAGCTACCTGCTGTCTACCTCCTGGAACACAGTAGACCAGTGTAGAATTCAATGCTGAAGTTCAAAGGTATTGAGTCAGACTACCTGATTTCAAATCCTAGGCAAGTCACTTCCCCTCTCCAACCTTAGTTTCCTCATTTGGAAAATGAGGAAACTAATTCCTCTTCCAACTTTTCTCAGAATCAAATGAGAGATGATGCTCTAGCTGATTTATACCTGTGATCTCATACCATCCTCTATCATCCTACAAAGTAGGGATTGTTGCCCCCTTTTACAGATGAGGGAACTGAGGCTTAGGGTGATAAAGTTTGACCTACAAGAGGATACCTGTCTTCAGGTGAAAGCAGTTAAATTTCTGAGGCAGGTCATATGCTCTGTGAGAGAGAGAATCCTGGACACTGCCCAGTGGCCCAGTAGTGGCTGATACCTTGGCCAGAGTCAGGGCCCAGTCAGCATTGAAGGGTGTCATTTACTTCTGCCTCTTGAGACAAAGTAGTTTGTAGCCGTTAATGGGAACCTGAAAAAGGGGCCATGTGTGGTCTTCTGCTGCCCTCTAGTGACTGCTTAAGATGATTGCTCTTGGGAAACATCTATTATTAATAGTACTGATCCTTCCATGCCAAAGAACGATTTACTATGTGCAGAGCAACTTGCACTGAGGGCAGCAAGGAAAACGGTACAGGCTTAGCTATAACACAGGAAGCCTAATGCAACGACTAAACAGATTCTAAACGAGAGCATTTGCCGAGAAGGCCTATTCAGCACCAGGTTTGGAGCTAGGCACTAGAGGGTGAAAATCTAAATAACAATTTGTTCCAATCCTAATAGTACTCAAGGCTAGAGATTTGACTGAGTATATGGTCTGGGAAGGAAAACTCAGAGACGGAGGAGGAGAGGCTGGAGTTAGGGCAGAGGGAAAAGAGGACTGATGGAGCAAGATCTTAAAGGAGACAGGGGGAGAAATTCCCAGGTGGCAGTGGAAAGGATGTGGTCTGAATTCCATATAGATCTGGGTTTGAATTTCAGTTTGGTCAAAACTAAGCATGTGACCATGGCCTCTGTGTACAGTAATGTAAGTTGGGCCCTCCAAGAGGGTGACAAGGCAAAAGGGGGAGTGGGGACTAAATCCAATCTTGGCTCCACTTGCCAGGTCTGTGCTGATAACGCTGAATCCAAGTGGAGGAGCACCTTTTCCTAATTCATATAAAAGATGACTTAGGGCTAGCCACAGTCCTGCATGTGACCACGGATGAGCTATTTCCTCAATAGGAGCCTCTGCTTTTCTATGTGTAAATGAGACTAGTATCACTGACAATACAAAGTTGTTAAAATTTAAGATAATGTATGCCCATGCCGGACACTTAATAGCCACCCAAGAAATGCCAGTTCTTACTATTATTACTAGTACTAGTATTATGACAACATACTTTTATTTTTAAGATGTGGTAGAAAAAGTGCTTGAAAAGGGGAGAGGGTAGAAAAGAAAATCACATTTCCCAAACTTTGTTCTTTGCCAAGCACAAGACATTGTGGATCTCACTGAATCCTCACAACAATGCCTTGGAGTAGGAATATCATAATTTTTACAATCATATTTTACAGCTGAGGAAACAGAGGTTCGGAGAAGTGACAGACCACGGCCAAAGGTCATCTGGCATTCAGGGTCTGAATCCAAAGCCCCTTTTCTGTCCAGTGGAGTTTAGAAGCATCATTCACAGGAGACCTGCCTTCTCCTCCCTGGGATCCAATTCCCCCTACTTTCTTAAAAACGTCATTCCTAATTTATCCCTTCATGGAAGCATTCCAAGATTATTTCCCCCCTAGTTCCTTCTCCTCCTTCCACTCACTTCTTATGCTAGGGGTCAAAGAGGAAATTCCCAGAAGGGACTATTCTTGGACCAGGTTTATGGAATTGGAGGCCTCTGAGATGCTAATGGGCTGCTTTAGATGAAGACTCCCAGATTGTCCTGCTGGGACATGACCTTGAGGCAGGAAAGCAGGCCAGCAAGGCAGACCAGGACACCCTGGGGACAGGGAGAGGCTGCCTGGCTCAAAGTCCAGGAGGGTATGAACCTGGGGTAGGGTCAGCTGGAGGCTTTGGTTAGAGAAGCCATTTGGAAACAAATTGCTACTCTCTGACTGCTTTCCTAGGAGGCTAATAGTCTGGCTTTCACCCTTCTAACTCTATTTTATTGAAATCTTAACAACATTCTGGTTAAAAGATCACCTTTGGACATGTTGGTAGGCGTTACTTGTGGAGAACATGTTCAAGGTTGAGTTACTTCTCCATTAGCTCCCCTCTGCACTGTAGCTGTGTCACTAGGGGAAGGGAGAAAAATGCATTAGCCCACCCAACAAAAAATAAATATAACAAAATAAATATAAAGGGCTGAAACTCATCAGGGTTTCCCTGACTTATATTTGAGGCAATCAGTAATATTGTTAATATAAACAATAGCTACACTTTTATAGGCACATATTCCAGGCCAGTTGTTCTGCTACTTGTTTTGCATACCTTATCTCACTTGGTCTCTATAAATCCTAACAATAATGAGAGGTAGGTTTTATTATCACTTTGTTTTTTTAGAGATGGGGTCTCACTATGTTGCCCAGGCTGGGCTCTAACATCTGGCCTCAAACATCATTATTGCTTTTTAAAAATGAGGAAATGAAAGTCCATAGACATGAAATCAGGGGCCCAAGAAGACCTGGATTGCCACTTTGACCTGCTTTACTTCTAAGCACTTATCTGTTATACTACGTTAAGCTGCCACATGCCTAGAGATTCCAGTCTAGGCAGTTATAAATTCTGGAAACTGAATTTGCAATGACGGCTACCTCTGCCCATTACATCATACTGATCAGCAATAAAACTCTTAAAATAAAAATCTATAGGCCGGGCGCGGTGGCTCACGCCTGTAATCCTAGCACTTGGGAGGCCGAGGCGGGCGGATTGTTTGAGCTCAGGAGTTCGAGACCAGCCTGAGCAAGAGCGAGACCCCGTCTCTACTAAAAATAGAAAGAAATTATCTGGCCAACTAAAAATATATATAGAAAAAATTAGCCGGGCATGGTGGCGCATGCCTGTA
>CM052443.1:114469755-114515396 GCA_028533085.1 Varecia variegata
TGGGCAACAAAGCGAGACTCTGTCTCAAAAAAAAAAAAAAAAAAAAAAAAAAAAAAAATCTATAGACAATCAATAGGAAATTGATTGCAAAACTAAGGTACATCCAAACAGTGGGGTATTATGTACTTTAAAAAGAAATTAGTACAATCTTTATTATGTAAGATATGGAGTAATTTTATTAAATGGAAAAAGCAAAGTGCCCAGTAGTATCTATAGTGCTTCCTTTTGTACAAGAAAGAGGGACGGGAGTATAAACACACATATATATGAGATATATATTTTTATATATGTCTATGTTATTTTTTACAGATATACACTGAAGGAAGTAACCAAAACTAATAAAATGGTTATCTACAGGGGGAACAAGAAAACAGGGTCCAGAGACAAGGGTAAAAGACAGAGTTTCTCAGTATACCTCGCTTTATACAAGTGTTAGCTTTGCTGTCTATCACACACAAGTTTTACATAATTTTTTTAAAATCACAAAAGACAGACAAAAACAATCTCTATAAATTATATACAAACTGAAAAAATATATCTAACTGTGTATCAAAGTTTTGATATAACCACATAGAGAAAATAATAAATTTGAGTAGATTTAAAATGCAGTATTTTTATTTTACATGCTTAGTGAGAAATATTCCAAACACAAAATGATCTACAAATAAATCTAGATTTAATGGTCTTATTACTAGTTGTATTATTGGTGTTGTTATTTTGAAACAATTATGTTTATATTGTTGGCTATAGCAAATAAGCCATTACATTACTATCATTAGAAACTAAGATTTTTCAGCATGAGAGACAACTAAGTCAGGCATAAAATAGAGTTAAGAAAAATTATGTTAACTGAAATTTCAATTGGAAATCATAAAACCTTATGATTTGTTTTTCTCTTTTAAAAAATAAACATTTTGTACCTCTGCCCACTGAAAAGGCCTAGAAATAATGACAATGTACTAGCAATAAATACCCCTAATGCCAAGACTGCGATTTTTAAATATTATTTTCCATTAAAAGGAACAAAGGATTCTTGGAAAAATTCCTGAATCCAAATCTAGAACAAGTATGGTATAAGCTGAGCCTGGGATGTTTTGTTGCACCAAAAAGCAAGTTCAAGACTAATGGAGTCATTTCTAAAGGGCATTGAAACCAACTTACAAAAGCTCACATTGGTCTAACATTAAACACTTTTGAAAAGAATAATGATTGCAATTGGTTGAAATTTATCAAACAATAAATTTCCATTAATTTATAATGTTCCTCAAACTAAAACCAAAACCAAAACCAAAACGAATACCAAAGCCAAAACCAAAACGAAAACCAACAACAAACAAAAAACAAAGGAACAAAGCTATTGGTCACCATTGGATATTGCTAGAAAACTAGAACATTATTCTAAAAATTGATAAAAGAATGACATTTTCAGTCATGCTCTTATTATATCAACTGGATTTCAGAGTAACTGTATTTTTCTTTATGGAAATATCATAGGTAATAAAAGCACGAAGGATGATAGAATTTAAAAATTACCATTCTGCAATCTCTAATAAAATAATAGATCCAGACAACTATCATCAATGAATTCTAAAATCATTAGAAGAAAGGCTGATGTAAAATTTCTAATGAATGGATCAGAGAGCTGAACCTGCTGCTCAAATTCAACATGACTAAAAGTATAACCAGACATTAAGTGCCCGTGATATGATGCCATGGGAAGGACACGGCCCTGCCTGTGTACTTCAGGTGGTACTCCTTGGGCTATAGATAGAATTCAGGGGTCTGAGAATTTGTATAGGAAAAAAATACATACTTTTATTTTTTAGTATCTTACAACTGCAATTTAGTATTTCCTTAAATTATGAACGCAAACAACAAAATATAGCAGTATTAACATTTCCTATGAGTTTGACATCATAGAATTCACATATATTTCTAACACATTACAGTTATTAGAAATATTTCAAAATATTTATGCTTGATACTACTTAGAAATTATAGGTATTAGACTCTTGTCATTAATAAAGGAATACATCCATTACTACATCATACATTTATTTAAGTTTTCACAACTATGTCTTAATATAATTTCTTCCTTTTGTAGTCCTCATGGATTTTGTTTTATGCATTTAAAAACATTATTCTGAGAAGGGAGTCTGTAGTCTTCATCATTCTACAAAAGGGGTCCATGAGACAAAAAAAAGTGGCAAATCCCCAAGAGAGAGGAATGAGTAAAACAACACCGTGATAAAGCAATTGGCTAAATCTGTAATGTGGAAAGTTCTAAAGGACAAAAGAACCAATGTCTTCAACAAATAATGATATTAGAAAATGAAAGGGTGTAACTATTACAGATTAAAAGAGACCTAGCATAACATATAGACATCTTGATCCTTATTTAAATATAGACTATAAAAGATATTTTTGAAACAATAAAGGAAATCTGAATATGAACTGCTAGATGTGATGATATTGAGATTGTATTAAAATATAACTATCCATTGCAGAGATATACTGAGGTATTTACAGGAGAAATGATAAGATACTGTATTTGGGATTTGTTTTAAAGGACTCCAGCAACAAAAAACAAATTGGGCCAGCCTGAGCAAGAGCAAGACCCCGTCTCTACTAAAAATAGAAAGAAATTATCTGGCCAACTAAAATATATGTAGAAAAAATTAGCCGGGCATGGTGGCGCATGCCTGTAGTCCCAGCTACTCGGGAGGCTGAGGCAGTAGGATCGCTTAAGCCCAGGAGTTTGAGGTTTTTGTGAGCTAGGCTGACTCCACAGCATTCACTCTAGCCTGGGCAACAGAGTGAGACTCTGTCTCAAAAAAAAAAAAAACAAAAAACAAACAAAAAAAAAAAAAACAAATTGGGGATGAGCAATGGCTGAAGCAAAATTAGCAAAATATTGACAACAATTATTGCTAGGTGATGGACACATAGTGATTTACTATACCATTTTCCGTGTGTGTGTGTGTGTGTGTGTGTGTACTTAAAATCTTCCTTAATAAAACATTGAGGAAAGACGGCTGCCAGAAGGATTATACAAAATTGCTAAAGGCAATTATTACCGGGGAGAAGAATGAACAGAGATTTTTCCTATTCTACATTATGTACTGTTTTGATTCTTTCTTGTAAATATGTGTTCACGTGTATTATTTTTAGAGACTATTTTTTCAGTCTTTAAGATTGAAAGGAAAGTACAGCAAAATTGAAAGGAAGGTACAGAGATTTTCCATATGCTCCCTGTCCTCACACTTACATAGCTTCATAGCTTCCCCCATTATCAACATCCCCAGCAGAGTGGTCCATTTGTCACAATTGATGAATCCACAATGACACATCATAATCACTCAAAGTCCATAGCTTACATTACAGGGTCACTCCTAGTGTTGTGTATTCTATGGGTTTGTACAAATATATAATGAAATGACATGTATCCACCATTACAGTACCACACAGAGTATTTTCACTGCCCTAAAAATACTCTGTCTTCCACCTGTTCATCCCTCTCCCCTACCCCAACCAGTGGCTACCATTGATCTTTTTTTGGCTTTTCTAGAATGTCATACAGTTGGAATCATATGGTATGTAGCCTTTTCAGATTTGCTTTGTACACTTACTAATGTGGATTTAAGGTTCTTCTACATATTTTCATGGCTTGATGGTTCATTTCTTTTTAGTGCTAAATGTAGTACATTGTCTGGATGTACCACAAATTATTTACCCATTCATCTACTGAAGGACATCTTGGCTGTTCTGAAGTTTGGGCAATTACAAATAAAGTTACTATAAATGTCCATGTATAGGTTTTTGTATAGATATATGTTTTCAATTCCTTTGGGAAAATACCCAGAAGCACAATTGCTAGATTGCGTGATAAGAGTAGGTTTAGTTTTGTAAGAAACTGACAAACTGTCCTCTGAAGTGGCTGTGCCATTTTGCATTTCCACCATCTATTAATGAGAGTTCCTGTGGCTCTACTTCTTTGTCAGTATTTGGTGTTATAAGTATTCTTGATTTTGGCCACTCTAATAGGGGTATAGTGGTATCTTGTTTTAATTTGCAATTCTCTGATGACATATGACGTAGAACATCTTCTCATTTGCTTACTTGCCATCTGTAAATCCTCTTTGGTAAGATGTATATTAAGGTCTTTGGCTCATTTTTTAGTTGGGCTGTTCATTTTCTTATTGTTGAGTTTTAAGAGTTCTTTGTATATTTTGCATAACAGTCCATTATTGAATGTGTCTTTTGCAAACATTTTCCCCCAGTCTTTGGCTTGTCTTCTCATTATCTTGACATCATCTTTCACAGAGCAGAACTTTTTAATCTTAATGAAATCCAGCTTATCAGTTTTTCTTATATATTATGTTTTAATTTTAAAATTTTCCTATTTTTAGAAAAATAAAATAGAATAATGGATAAGCAGTGACATGAAAAGAATATGTGGCATGGGGGAGGGGGTTGGGCAAAGGAAGCTGTCTCTTTGTCTGTAGTCAGTCCTACAGATGCCATTTATGGAGTGATTAATGGTAGCCACCATAAAGAGAAAAGTTGGCTGAAATCCTGGAGCCAAGAGGAGCAGGGTATTTGGGACTGGGGTTGAGATGTGGGGCTTGGTAGAAATTAAGCCTATGGGAAGTTTTCCAAGAGGCCCTCATTCAGTGTTGAGTTGAGGTGGTTGGCACTACACAGGGAATGTCCTGTGGGCAATAACATGTATTAAGCACGCACTCAGTCAGTGCTTGATTACTGCTGAAACTTTGACCATCCACACTACTTCAAACTATTACAAATTAGATCTGGTCAATGAACATAAATGTATACAATATTGAAATAAAGCTTCAAAATTCTGAACCAGTTGTTTCCATATCAGCTCAAGGAAATAACCCAGAAAGGAAAAAAAAAAATCTCTCTGCACAAGGACATTTATGCAGTCTTATTTGTGATGGTTCAATGTTCAAAGATGGGTCTGTTAACTTGACAGACTCTTAGGTAGCCAGTTTTACAAATGTGAAGTTCAGAGAAAAATGATTTCAAACATTCTTCCATGTAAAGTAAATAAAATATCTAACTATATGTTTATTAGAAGAATACTTGTTGGATGCCCATAATTATCATAGAATGTATGAACAGAGTAAGGATGACTTTATATTTAGATGAATATTACCAATATGATTATATTAAGGTAGTGGATAAAACTGACTTTTTAAATGCTCTTTTATGCTTTAAATTTAAATTAAATTCAAACATCTATTGACCATGTATCAGGTATAGGTTAGGCTGAGAAATACAAAGGGACTGAGTACATCATATGGAGATTAGAGTCAAAGTTCCAGCAAAACGTAGAACGAACTAGATAGATTGATAGATAATACAGAGAAAGAGGGGGGAAAGAAAGAAAGAGATGGAGAGAGAGAGTGGGAAGGAAACACAGAGGAAATAAAAAGTGTTAGAGAAAGAACAAGAGGAAGGGAGACAGTCTCGAAAATGGCCTTCAACACTCCCACCTCCTGATAGTCACTGCCTGGTATAACCTCCTCCACTTGAGTAACTTGCTCCTCACCATCAGAATATGGCCATATTGAAGGGATACCACTTCTGTGATTAGGGTTACCAAAGACACGACTTCAGTCTTGTTAGTAGACTCCCTCTTGCTGGCTCTGATGAAACAAAATGAGTCATGAAAAGGCTCATGTGGTAAGAAACTGAGGACAGTCTCCAGCCAAAAGCCAGTAAAGAACTGAGGCCCTCAGTCCAACAATCTTTAAGGAACTGAATCTAGCCAACAACTACATAAGTGATCTTAGAAATGGCTACTTCCACATTCCGCCTTCGGATGAGCCCCCAGCCTTGGCCAATAACTTGATTACAGGCTTGTAAGACACTGTAACACAGAGGAACCAATCTGTACTAGGATTTAGGGCTCAAAGAAACTGTGAGATAATAAATGTGTATTGTTTTAAGCAGCAAAGTTTTGGAGGTAATTTTTTTATACAGTGAGAGATAAGTAATACAGATAGATAGATATAATTTTATACTATTTCATGAAAATTCTAGTCATTATAAATGTTTGACCTCAGATATATTTGTTAAGATGTATTAGAGTTTTAATTCCGTAATTCTCTCCCCTATATTCTGTTAGCAAGACATTCCTTTTGCCCCTCAGAATTCCATTGCTACTGAGGGAAGAATAGGTGACCAATTTTGTTGAGCAGTAAATAATGATAATAATAATAACAATAATAATAACAACAACAACAATAACTAACAATCATCGAGCACTTATTCTTTACCAGGTAGTGCTCTAAACATTTTAGATCTATTACATCATCTAACTTTCACATTTGTATGTGGTAGACAGAGGAGAGGAGGAAAGTGAAATATAGAGAGGCCTAAGTAAGTTGTCCAAGGTTACAAAACTTGTCAGTTGCAACAAGTTATCAAGTATTTCTTCAAATCATCTTCTCATCTATTCAAAATAAACTTCCAGCAGGGTGAAGCTGGTTCTGTCTGATTCTAAAACCCTCACTCTCTCTAGACAGTGGTGTACTCAATAAGCAAACTTATTAATAGCACGTGGCATATAATGAACATTACTATGTTAGGCAAAGTGCTAAGTGTTTTATATCCAATATCTCATTCTTCTCCTAACAGTCCTGTGAGTTAGCTATTGTTATCCCTATTTTATAAAAAAGAGAATAAAAGAGAACTAGGGATCTTCATAAATGAAGAAAAAATATTTAGCTCATAGGGTGGTATTATCACTTGAATTGTGACTCCCCTCCCCCAACTAAAAAAATATGTTGAAAGCCTAACCTCTAGTATGTCAGAATATGAACTTATTTGAAAATAGGGTGATTGTAGTTGTAATCAGGTAAGATGATGTCATACTGGATTAGTACAGGACCTTAATCCAATATGACCAGTGTCCTTATAACAAAGCACAGACGAGAATGCCATGGAAAGGCAGAGATTGGAGTTATGCTACCACAAGCCAAGGAATGCCCAGGGCCACCAGAAACTGGAAGAGGCAAGGAGGGATCTTTCCCTAGAGGCTTAGGAGAGAGCACGGCCTTGCTGACACCTTGATTTCAGTCCTCTAGGCTCCAGAATTGTGAGAGAATAAAGTTCTCTTGCTTTAAGCCACCTAGCTAGTGATACTTTGTTACTGCAGCCCTAGAAGACTTACACAGGTAGTTTAAATGTTCAATGAAAAACTGTTATATTAAAACACCAAATAAACAGTATTTAAAGTGGTCCATAAAGAGTATTTTTAAAAATACTCTGTCTTTAAAATACTGTCTTTAAAAATACTCTGACCACACTGTCTCTGTGGTCATGTACAGTGGCTCACACCTACAATCTCAGCACTTCGGGAGGCTAAGTTGGGAGGATCATTTGAGGCCAGGAATTTGAGACCAGCCTGAGCAACATAGTGAGATCCCATCTCTACAAAAAATAAAAAATTAGCCCGGTGTGGTGGCACACGCCTGTAGTCCTAGCTACTCTGGAGGCTAAGGCAAGAGGATCTCCTGAGCTTAGGAGTTTGCAGCTGTAGGGAGCTATGATTGCTCTACTGCACGCCAGCCTGGGTAGCAGAGCAAGACCATGTCTTAAATTAATTAATTAATTAAATTTAATTTAATAAAACAAAATGTTTCTATGTAAGAGGAATGCTAATATTGTGCCCTTGTATGCAAAGCTATGGGATAAAAATGAATGCATTTCCCCAGAGTGCTTAATTTACTCTGAGATTTTGTGGCAAGGTAATTAACTTAACTGGTAAGTAAATTAAACATTAAAAAATGACAGTCAAACAAACATTGATATTACTTAAAGAGAAAAGAGAGATTTTCTTTTTTCCAAAGGCATACCTGAGTTACAACCGTAGACCTTTAGGAGTACCCTTAACTCTCCTCTGTTATGGGAGAAACATCTATATATGTACTGAAACATATGCATATATATATATATATATGGCATATATATGTATACATATAAAAGTATGAACAGTCCCAGATTGAGTCAGACTTTGGGTTGACAATTGTGGTTCTCAGCAAACAGGGTGCTAAGTCTGCCTACGTGGTCTGAGAGGGGAGCATAAGTCAGAAACCATTTGACACCAACTCTCTCATATCACCCACCTGCTAATTACAATTTTTAAACAACGGTTACCATTATTTAAGTGCAAGTCATTCACAATCTTGGTTAATCTTCATAGCAAATCTAATCTTCTTCATTTAAAAATAAAGAAATGGGGAGAGAGATTAAACCAGGTTGAGAGGGTGTGTTCTCAGACAGAATTGGGTTCGATCTGGGTGCCTGACACTTAGGAACAGGTGACCTTGCTATTTAACCACCTAGGCATCAGCTGCCTTATCTCACAGGGTCCTTAGGAGGATTAAGTAAGCTTTGCACCTGACGTGCTTAGCTGTAGCCAGACAGCACGTGCTCAAAGATGTTAGTTTTGTTATTGGTTTTGTTTGTTGTTTTATTATTGTGCAGGGTCATATAGCTAAGTGGAATGTTAAATGCAAGCCTACCTTACTTCAAACTCCTTTGCGCTTTGTGCTCCTAAGCTATACCATATGGTCACCTTCAGAAGCAGGTATCTGACCCCAAACTACCACAGAGACTGAGGTCATGGCCAGCCAATAGAACAGAGCCCCTCCACCCCACGGGGTAAGGCTCCTCTCACCCACCCCATCCTCGACTCCCCAAAGCTAGACTTGCATTTGGGTTCCTGGGTAGCTTCTGTCTGCGGCGACAGGGCCTGCAGAGTGTATTCCCTTCTCCACCTTTGCTGTTGGTCTCCCAGCTTAGTAGGCAAAAAATTCCTTCACAAGAGCGATTTGTTCAGGCCCCAGGCACTGCCCTTCGAAGGGAGTGCAGGTTGTGTGCTTGTTCCGGAATGGAAGTTTTATTCTTCCCTCGGCCCATTCCTCAGATGGGAAAGCTGAGGTTCAGAGAGGCCTTTCTGCAAGGTGCCAAGGCTTTGATGAGCACCACTCCCTGAGGTCACCTTTCGGAGAAGGGGTTAAGACCTAGACGCAGGAGTCAGACAGTAGTTCTGGTTTAGCTCCTGACTCACTGAGTGAACTTAGGCAGGCCCCTGTCGCCCGGGGACCTCCGTTTCTTCACCTATACCAAGGTGGCAGAAAGCTGGATTACGCGTTGCTCCTGTTCCGAGTTCTTCGCTGAAAGCGCACCCTCCCTGGGCCGCTGGGCCCGGAGCGCTCGGGCCCGCTAGACTACAAGCCCCAGCATGCCTGGGGGCGGGGCGTGCTGACGGACAGATGGCTCCGCGAATTGGCGCCCGGCTAAGGGCCACACCGCGGCGCGTGCGCAGACAGCGGCGGGCGGGTGGGCTGGCAGCGTTGGACGCGTCCGAGCCGCGGGCGGTCAGGTAGGGGGCGGGAAGGCGGGTTGGGGACGAGGGACCGCGGCCAGAGTCGCGGGCGGTGGCGGAGCAGTGGGGCGGGAGGCCGTGCCGGCGTGCAGCGTCCGGCCCAGGCCCGAATGGCAGGGTCTGGGGACCGGATCTGAGGGGCAGGACCGGGGTGGGGGTGGGGCTGTGAGGAGCGGGCTGGGGAGGGATTCGATGGGGCGGAGCAGATTCAGCTGGGTGAGGGGAGCGAGGGGCTCAGAGAAGATTTGCGGTTGCAGCATCTCCATCTCGGGAGGCATGAGGTAATGTGGGGGCCCCGAGGAGGACGGGGTGCAGCATCTGGGAGATGGGAGGGAACCTGAAGGCCCTGGAGGGATCTGGGTGCAAAATTTCAGAAATGTGAAGGAATTGGGAGGCCCTGGAAAGATCTGAGAGAATCTGGGGGCGCTAGGCATCTGGCAGGGAACAAGATCTGAGATCAGATGGAGCAAGATCTAGGGCGATCCTGATTGCTAGTGAGAAAGGATTTTCCCCGAGTGGGAGCAGGGTACAATTGAGGGGTAGGGGTCAGTTCGTAGGGGAATCGGTGGGAAGCAGTATCTTGTTAGCAGAAAGAGGGGACCTGGCTAAGGTTTGAAAGCAACACATCACATGGGGTGGGTAAAAGAGGAAGGAGTAGGGTTTGAGGGTGACACAGTGGCTGATGGAATGAAGGCGATGGGGGCTCAGATTGAGACAGCAGAAATCTGACGTGGGACTGGAGTGTTGAACTGGAATGCAGGGCTGAATGCTGCAGAAATTTGGAAACAGGGATTAAAGGATCTATGTCAGAGGGGTTTGGGGCACATGAACAAAGAATTGGTGAGGATTGCAATAGAGAGCGCAAGAGATTGGAATTCTGTATTGTAAGAGGGTTGGGAACAGGGTTTGGAGTGGACTGAATGGTGAGGTGGAGATGTCCTAACTGAGCTAACTGTATTTTGAGTAGATTTGTGAGTTGATGTCTTGGGCTGCTAAAGAAATTTTCCTGAAGTCTCTGCATGGGAAGCAGAGGGAGTTCTGGGGACCCAAGGACCTCAAAGTAATGTCTATATATATATATGTAGTTTAGCAGAGTTCAGGGGTCCAGGAACAAATTGATAAGTCTTCCAAGATCCTGAAGGAGTGTGACAATCCCTGTGAGGGGCAGAATCTTCCTCACTTAATAACCAAAGATCTCTTATCATGAGACAGGCATGGTACTGCCACTAACTCCACTCTGCCCACCCCCTGCCCCGCTCCTGCTGAAAGTGCTTTGGGGAAGAAGAGAATGAGCATAGAGAGGATGAAGCAGAAACTATTCATCTGCCTAAGGTCATCTGCCTAAGCCCCTTTTTCTTGTATCCCCCCAGCTGTGACAGCAGATAGTATGAGACCTCCAGAGGAATGAGAGGAACATTATCTCAAGTCAAAATTAATCCTATAGGTCCACTACAGCTTGAAGAGGCAATGGCTCTGTGAATTGAGGTGTTTGGGCTGGGAGAGAGACAAAAAAAAGGGAGCTCTTGTGTATTGTGCATTTAGTCCTGTGCCAGCCTCTAAAGCAGTAATTCTTAAATAGGGGGTCTTTGGCAACATCTGGAGACATTTTTGGTTGTCACAGTTGGGGTGGGGGTACTACTGGTCTCTAGTGGGTAGACACCAGGGATGCTGTTAAGCATCTTTCAATGTGTGGGATAGCCCCCACAACAAAGAATTATCTGGCCTAAAATGTCAGCAGTGCCAAAGTTGAGATACCTTGCCCTAAAGTCAGATATCCTGGGTTCAAATCCTGGCTCTATCTCTTCCTGACTTTGTGGTCTTGAATGAGTTACTTAACCAAGTGCCTTGGCTCTTCATCTGTAAAATGAGGTTATAATAATAGAACTTATGTCATAGGATTACTGTGAGGATTTAGTGAAGTAAATCAGGATGCCTAGTGTCTGGCACATAGTAAGTGCTCAAAATTTAGTAATTTTTAGTTTTATATGTACTTTTGTGTTCAGATTTCATAACAGCCCTTCTATGTATGGTCTACTATATCTGGTTTTACACATGAGGAAACTAAGGCTTAGGAAGTAACTCATCCAAGGTTCCATAGCTAGGAATGACAGAGTTAAGCTCATACTCAGATCTCTGTAACTGTTTATTCCCCCTTTGCTTGTTTCTTCCTTGCTGGGGCCTGTTTAGTCTTATTTTCTCAGCCCATTGCCCTCTAATGAAGAGGAGGATTGTCCAGTGAGTATCACTATGAGATTGAACTCTAAAGGCGGGGAGTGGGGTAAATCTCTGATTAGGTCAGGAGGAGCCCTGGACTTTGTGCTTGGTTTGCTCTTAGACCAGGACCAGTGGGTAGATAAGGGGAGGAGCTTGAGGTCAGCAGGCAGGTTGAGGTGAAGGGGCCCATGGGGTGAAGTATGGAGGCCATTAGCTTGAAAAAACACCTCACAGCAGGGACTGAGGCAGAAAGCAATCATGCTCTGAAGGAGATTAACTACTGTTCTGCATGATCTCTTTTGGGTTTCTTTTCCCTGGGACAGAATAGTAGAATTGGCTCTGTCGGCTCTAAGACTAGCTACAACATTGCTGAAGCCAGTGCAGAAACAAAAGCTAGATTGTATCTGAAGGCAAACAGACTTAGCTGAAATATCTATGCACATCCCCAAGGAAAATGTGATGGAAATTGAGTCAGCCTGAGAATCAGAGGCTTGAAGTCCAAACTCCTTACTCTGCTGCAAATTTATTATATGACCTTGGACAAGCACTTGTCCTGTCAGCCTCAACTATTAAAAATGCAATAAACTACCATTTATTGAGTGCTTATTATGTGCATTATCTCAATCAAGCCTGCCAACAATCTAGGTGTTATTCCCTATTTTACAGATAAGAAAACCAATAGAGTAAATGACTTATCCAAGGCTACATAGCAAGTGGCAAAGCAGGGATGCAAACCCAGTTCTGTCTGACTCCTGTGATATATTATGCTAGTTTTGTTGGAAGGGCTTTTCCAACACTTAAGAGCCTCTATGCCTATGTCTGGAGAGTGGTTGGAAGCCAAAAGTTTATAAGGCCCTTGCACTAGATCATTGTCCGTGCACACTGATGTGCTGCCTTTGTGACACTCCCTCCATTATGTCTTTCTGATAGAACAATCCAATTTAAAAATTACTCCTAGGTGCCTTTACCAGCCTCTCAGCCAGATTCTGCCTCGATCTAGGGAACTATAACACATCTTTTAAGTCAGTGTGGTTTTATGGCTGGGAGTTGGCACTGGGATTTGAATCCCTGTTCTACTACTTAAAGCTTTGAGACTTTGGACAGGTTACTTTCTCTGAGCATTGGTTTCCTGATTTGTAAAGAGGAATAACACATACTTCACATGGTTATTATGAAAATAAGACATACTGCCTAAAGGTGCCTGACAATAAATAGTGGTTGCTTTATGAGAGGTAGCAATTAGGAGAGGAAGGCACTGCTGGAAGGGAATTGAGTGTTACTTTGCCAGATTTTGGTGATCCTAAGTGGGTTATGCACATCTCCCCAAAATTCTCCTCCCCTTTTGTTCCTTTCTCAGGATCTCTTTCCTGATCCTTTAATCAAAATCTCATAATTAAATGAACATATGTTATATGCAGAGAAAGGGACTGAAAGAGAGTTGAGTGGGTTGAGATGAGTTGGAGGTCTCCTGAGAAAAGGCTGTTGATTTTTCCGATGGTGTGTGTTGAGTCATCATGTTGGCAGCATAGGTCCTACCCAAATGTTTGTGGAAGATGCAAGGGACACTTTCTAGGTCCTGCAGTTTTAAAGGAAGACAGACAACGGGCAAGCATTTTTTCCAGCAAACCCTATTATTGATTTAACCTGCCCTCGACAGAGTTTAGCTAATGTTTCCTTTTCCACAAACATACTTCCTTCTGGGTGGTTTCATGTGTCCCAGACTGGTACAACTTTGGGAGCATGCCTGTGTTTCCGGATAAGCCCCTACTTGCTGAGTTTATCTTAGCTGCCTGCAGGTTCCTTAAATGCCCTGAGTAATCTAAACCTTATCAGAATCTTCTCCCCCACACAGGACTAGGTGAATGTCAGGGAGTGACATCACTGACTTCCTAAAAATCAGTTCTGCTAGCAAGTGGTCTTTGGTGGCATGGAGATAGTTATGTACTTGATTCGCATTCTGTTAACATGTATGAGGAATAAATACAGTTTAGAAAGTTGACATGAAAGGAAATGTGATAAACTTTGCAAAAAAACAAAAACAGTCAAACCAGGGAAGTATGTCAGTAGTAGGATGGACCTTTAAGTCTTGTGAAAGGAAATGTAGTATTTTACATGTTTTCTAGTTTTTAGGTGAAAACTCTGTTCATGCATGTTTTTGCTCAAAATTGTATCTCCAGTGCCTTTCACAGGGCCGACTCACAGCAGATGCTCAGTAAAGATTTGTTTCATGAATTGCCTTTTTTATTTTGTTTTGTTCATTTTTTGTTTTTTTCTACTGCCTTGGTTACTTATTTCACGGACTGGGGAAAACCCAGTGGTGCCAGAAGAGGCCAGATCAGGCTAGGATATAATTATATAATTTTTCTGACTGTTAGGGCAGCCAGAGCAGACACAGCTTAAGGGGTAGATTCACATCTGGGGTTGAGGAGATGTGCTAGTCTCATTATGGGATGTGCAATATTAATCATTAGATCAAAGGGGCGAGGGAAGTGCGTAAGCTGAAGTGAGATGAGGTGGGAGGGCAAGAATAAATGGTACAAAGTGTACAACAGGAAACACGTTCAAAGGATCACAGACAGAGCCAAAATCATAAATAGCATGTAGGGGATTCATTCTTGTTGGTCTCAGATTTTATAGCTAGCAGAAAAAGGAGGTTACTTAAAGACTTGGGATCATAATATGATTTCTTTTACCTGTGTAATATTTCAGGGAAACTGAGGTCAATTTGACCTTCCATCTGAGTCACTCTCAGTATGAACACTAATGACCAAATGTGTCCTTCTGGAGGCTGTATCTGCCTATCTCTTAGCTCCATTTCAGGCTAGGATCCTTCAGAAAGCAGTGTTTCAAGTCATGGAAATGGGAAAAGTGGTTCTGGCTTTTTCCAAGTCTGAGGCTATCCCTATGTTTGATGCTTCAGTGATGAGGACTCATGTTTTCCTGGAAAAACATGGCAACTTCAGGGCAGGAACTTCCTGATATCCTCAGAGAGCCTGGTGAAGCTGCAGTCAGCTGAGATAATTTGGGGTATGGATGTTGGCATAGTAAATTCATTTTTTCAAGCTGATGGCTTAGACACAGAGGCAGGAAGCTTTTTAATTGAAGAAGGTGGTATGATATTCCAGAAAACTGGGGAAAGAATTTGCTGGTATTTTTACAAGTTGGCAGACTTGTTTAATTAGCTGATCTGCAGTGCCAGCTCTGGGAAGAACACAGATGTCCTTGTACATTGTAAGGTAACATGCTCTAGACCCAGACACCAAATGTTGCCCTCAGTCTGTTGTCGCAGATGACAGAAGAGAGAACTGAAGCTATTGGTTAGAATTGAGAAAGGTTGCATGGATGATTGAGGTTTCTATTAGTGTTTCTATACTATTTGCCCCTAGACCTGTGACGTTTAAGAATTCAGCATTCACAGTTTCATATTAATATATCCATATGAGACCTTATAGGCTCATGATATGCAGTAATTTGTTATTTTGCTGAGGCATGGATTTGAGTCATAATGGGTTGCAAGGCTGGTGTGTGGGAGTGGGCCACTCAGCTAATAAATCCATCTAATCCACTCTATAGCAGCAGAATCTCATACCTATGTTATTGTTCCTTCTTCCTTAGGGAGAAAATTTATATGCATTTCCCAGAGCATGGTCTAGAGAACATTTGTTAGTAATTGTTATATGACAGTAAAAAAATAGCTTGAAGTAATGTTGGGTTAAATAGAGAAAAAATATCTGTACTGCATGGTTCAACCATGTTTGAGCTGCGTGACCTTGAGCCAGTTTTTCTGAGCTTTAGTTTCCTCGTCTATAAAATAGGATAATAAAAATATTACCTATTTCATAGTGTCATCATGAGGATTAAATGAGATTAAGCATATGAAGCATCTGTCATGGCATCTAGCACATAGTAGGCACTAGGCGCACACTGTTTCCCTTGCAGTAAAAAGGAGGTGGGATTTCAGGGAGATAGGATTGAGTTCATATTGATTGTGCGTGTCTGGCTGCTGAATATTTGTCAGATCGCATTTCAGAGCTAAATATGGTGGAAATTTGTTGTAATACATCTGTACATTGACTCCCCTTCTTCTGTATGCCTGGAGGAAGAGTTGATGTCCTGTGCAAAGATTTCCTGAGCTGGCTGCATTGTCCTTAAAACCAAGCTAACTTGCCCTCCACACTTCCTCCTCCTCCCTGATGGTTGACCATCTGCAGATCACAAGACTGCACAGATGCAGCTCTAGGGTTTGCATTTAAGAAAGGCTGAATTTATCCAAGTGCCTCACCTTGCTAGACCTATGCATTCTAATTTTAGGTATAAACTGACAATGACATAAAACGGCAGAGCACTGAGATCTCCCTGGGTCTGTTTCATGAGCATATGTGTATCAAAAGGGTAGGAGTGTTCATAATACTGGGTGAAGCAGAGGGTACTCTAAGCCAGAAATAAACAAATAAACTGTCTTGATAAGGCCCTACTATTTTTTAAGTCATCTGGGCTTGAGCCTTTGGCTCTCTTAGCTCTTTGCCACTATCCCACCACAATCCACTCAGCTTTCAAATTTTACTGATTATACCTCTGGACTGTTGCTCAGATGCATCAACTTTCCATTTCTATCACCTGCTCCCTAGTTCAGACTCCCCATTACCTCTCTCAGGCTGTTTTGCTGTAGCTTCCAAACTAGTTTCTCTGATTTGTTTCCCCAGTCCATTCCAGCTGTGATCTATCAGTTCCCTGCTCCAAAACATTCATTGCTGCACCATGCCCTTGAAAATGAAGCACAAAAGTTTCATTTTGGCTCTGAAGATCTTTTATAATCATTCTCCAATTTACTTTTCTAAACCTGTTACTGTGTTCTCTCTATATTCTCCCACATTTTTAGTATAAGGTAAGAAAAAAGAGAACTAAAATTCATTTAAGACTTTTTTGGTGCAGACCTGATTGTTAGTGTTCTATAAAATATGTGTATTATCTCATGTAATTCTTACAATAAGCCTACAAATACATTATTATTTCCATTTTACGGATGAAGAAAATAAAACACAGAGAGGCTAAGTGTCCTCTGTTTTCTTTCCAATACACAAAACTTTGTGTCCTTTCCCTTGCTTTCTAACGTTTGCTAAGGCTGTTCCTTTGCCTGGTACACCTTTCCTCTGTCTCCACATATCTTATGCATTTTTCCAGGCCAGTATCAAATGGCCCTCTGAAAATTGTTTTCTTTTAAATTGGAATGACTCCATCTCAACCTCCATCAAACTTAGTTTATGTTTCATTTGTGATACTACCTTCTGCCTTGATTATTATTTTTACACATCTTGTCTCCTTTCCTAAAGTTTGAGATTCTGAATGGCAGGATCTGTATCCTGAAAACCTCCTGCTATGTGGTATAGTACATGATACCTAGACTTAGATGGGTGGATAGGTGAGTAGGTAGGAGGATAGTTGAATGGAAAATACTTATTTTCCGATCTAATGTTTTGCAGATCACCTAAAGCTAATCATTATAATTCCCTGTTTCTCTAGATGATTGCTAGCCCCCCAAACATGACACAGTAAACTCTATGGCATCGTAAAAAAGTCTCCACGCTTTTTCTCACACAATTTTCTTTGCTTAAAATACCTTTATCCCTCATTGCCTCATTTCTTTCAAGACATATCTTAGGAGTAACACTGTATCTGGGAAGCCTTCCCTAATTCCACTAGGTAGAATCCTGCACAATGCAGAACATCCTGTGGATCTCCATGTTATACTTTTTCCTTTTACTGTAGGTAATTTTTCTGTGCTTTTCTCCTAGTATAAATTATGAGTTGGAAACTTCACAAAAGATGAAAATAATCATCAGCATTTATTACAAGTATACTACTTGCCAGGTGCTGTTCTAAGTACATCTTATTTATCCTGTTATTTAACCCTTACAATAACCATGTAAGATAGACACCATTATTATTTCTATTTTACAGATGAGTGATGAGGAAGCAGCTTTAGGAAGTTTGAGTTACTTCCTTAAGGTCACGCAACTAAGTAAGTGTCTCAAACTCCAGAACCTAAATTATCCTCTACGCAGTGCTTTGTCTGTTTCGTTTCCCTGTGTGTCACCATCAGCTGGCACATAGCAACCTCAATAAAATAGTTGTTAAATAAATGAATGACTGAATGAATGATCATAGCTATTCTCTGAATGGTTTTTAAGTGAATTAATTTATATAGGCTGTGGAAAATGAGTAATTTTTTTTTTTTCTTCTCTTTAGCAGGAATTTGACCCTCTGGGGCATGAATACTGAGCTGTTCAGTTCTGGGCTGTGCTTATAGGACCCTTCAAAGCAAGAGCAATGGCTGCAGCTGCAGCTTCTCACCTGAACCTAGATGCCCTCCGGGAAGTGCTGGAATGTCCCATCTGCATGGAGTCCTTCACAGAAGAGCAGCTGCGGCCCAAGCTCCTGCACTGTGGCCACACCATCTGCCGCCAGTGCCTGGAGAAGCTATTGGCCAGCAGCATCAATGGCGTCCGCTGTCCCTTTTGTAGCAAGATCACTCGCATAACCAGCCTGACCCAGCTGACAGACAACCTGACGGTGCTGAAGATCATTGATACGGCTGGGCTCAGCGAGGCTGTGGGGCTGCTCATGTGCCGGGCCTGTGGGCGACGTCTGCCCCGGCAGTTCTGCCGGAGCTGTGGCTTGGTGTTGTGCGAGCCTTGCCGGGAGGCGGAGCACCAGCCTCCTGGCCACTGTACGCTCCCTGTCAAAGAAGCAGCTGAGGAGCGGCGTCGGGACTTCGGAGAGAAGTTGACCCGTCTGCGGGAGCTGATAGGGGAGCTGCAGCGGCGGAAGGTGGCCTTGGAAGGTGTGTCTAAGGACCTGCAGGCAAGGTATAAAGCAGTTCTCCAGGAGTATGGGCAGGAGGAGCGCAGGATCCAGGACGAGCTGGCCCGCTCTCGGAAGTTCTTCACAGGCTCTTTGGCTGAAGCTGAGAAGTGCAACAGTCAAGTGATAGAGGAGCAGAGTTACCTGCTGAACATCGCAGAGGTGCAGGCTGTGTCTCGCTGTGACTACTTCCTGGCCAAGATCAAGCAGGCAGACGTGGCACTACTGGAGGAGACAGCTGATGAGGAGGAGCCAGAGCTCACTGCTAGCTTGCCCCGGGAGCTCACCCTGCAAGATGTGGAGCTCCTTAAGGTAGGTCACGTTGGCCCCCTCCAAATTGGGCAGGCTGTTAAGAAGCCCCGAACAGTTAACATGGAAGATTCCTGGGCCATGGAGGCTGCAGCCTCTGCTGCCTCGACCTCTGTAACATTTAGAGAGATGGACATGAGCCCCGAGGAAGTGGTTGCCAGCCCCAGGGCCTCGCCTGCTAAACAGCGGGGTCCCGAGGCAGCCCCTAATATCCAGCAGTGCCTCTTTCTCAAGAAGATGGGGGCCAAAGGCAGCACTCCAGGCATGTTCAATCTTCCGGTCAGTCTCTACGTGACCAGCCAAGGCGAGGTGCTGGTTGCTGACCGTGGCAACTACCGTATACAAGTCTTCACCCGCAAAGGCTTTTTGAAGGAGATCCGCCGCAGCCCCAGCGGCATCGACAGCTTTGTGCTGAGCTTCCTTGGGGCTGATCTGCCCAATCTCACTCCTCTCTCAGTCGCCATGAACTGCCATGGGCTGATTGGTGTGACTGACAGCTACGATAACTCCCTCAAGGTATATACCTTGGATGGCCACTGCGTGGCCTGTCACAGGAGCCAGCTGAGCAAACCATGGGGCATCACAGCCCTGCCATCTGGCCAGTTTGTCGTAACTGATGTGGAAGGTGGAAAGCTTTGGTGTTTCACTGTTGACCGAGGAGCAGGGGTGGTCAAATACAGCTGCCTCTGCAGTGCTGTGCGGCCCAAGTTTGTCACCTGTGATGCTGAGGGCACTGTCTACTTCACCCAGGGCTTGGGCCTCAATCTGGAGAATCGGCAGAATGAGCACCACCTGGAGGGTGGCTTCTCCATTGGCTCTGTGGGCCCCGATGGGCAGCTGGGTCGCCAGATTAGCCACTTCTTCTCGGAGAACGAGGATTTCCGTTGCATTGCCGGCATGTGTGTGGATGCTCGTGGCGATCTCATCGTGGCTGATAGTAGTCGCAAGGAAATTCTCCATTTTCCTAAGGGTGGGGGCTACAGCGTCCTTATCCGAGAGGGGCTCACCTGTCCAGTGGGCATTGCCCTTACTCCTAAGGGGCAGCTGCTGGTCTTGGACTGTTGGGATCATTGCATCAAGATCTACACCTACCATCTGAGAAGATACTCCACCCCTTAGGGGATGAGAAATGCCGGTTTCTTCTGCTCCCCAGCCGGCTTCCCTTCCCTTAGTCCTTGGTGGTTGGTGGTACTATAGAGTAGATTGGGCCTATGTCCTAATTCCAGCTGGGTAGTCCTAGAATTTTAGAAACTCAGTCTTTTAGTGATTTTTATATGTTATTTCTCCCACCCTACCTCCCATCTAAATTTAGAGCTTTAACAGATGTACTGCCCAAATAGGACATATGATAGTGTTAGCTGAAGTTTGACTAGACATTAGGCACTTCCCAGGCTTCAGTAGAGAAAGCCAGTTTAGCCTTTCACCCTGTATTTGAAATTTGTCCCTTTATTAAATCCTTGTTGATTTCTCCCTTTTGGCTTTGATGTCCTTGGTCCATTGTTTCCTTCCTATTATTATGTGCTTCATTTGTGATACTTTCTCTTCAACTCTGGTTGCATTCAGTGTGCATGCTCCAGTAGGATCTGCTCTGCCTTTCAGTGACGTTTCCGACATCATGTTCCTGTAGCATGATGTCTCAGGTCTGATCAACTTTACCAGTGTAAAAGCTCATTCATCTAGTGCCACCACAGGGAATATTATACAGTCCTTTTAGGATGCAGTACCTCTCGGCTGGAGGATCTGTGCCATCTTGGATTGGTCTCCCATTGCAGATGTTACAGAGAATGTATTGACCCTAGTTGGTTGGTGTTGAAGACTTCAACCTGGAAATTCTTGCATTTTAAAGAAGCATATATGGATTGGCATTACGCCAAGGCATAGGAAGATGGGAATAAGCAAACATAAATGCTAATGTAGCCAGCAAACTGGATAGCCTCTAGGGCTCATCATTTTTCACACTACCTCTCTTCACTGGCCTGTGCTAAGAGTTGTCTGAGGAATTGTACAACACAGGCCAGGGCCAACAAAGTGGGGAGGTGGACACGTCCCATTTTCATTACTAAAACAGACGACAAAACTGTTGGGTCGTTATTCTGTATTTTCCTCAAGTGAGTGCATACTGTTTGGTTTTGGGACTTACTTCCATTCCTCTATCAAGCATTAAATAATTGATAACTGTTTCTTCATCACTGGTGTTCATGTCTTTTAATTAAATATGGGATTTGGGAGATGAGGAGAAGGATAATATGCACCACGTTTTACGTCCTGATCTGACACTGCATTCTTTGAGAGCACACTTATCTGTCCAGGTGAAAATTCAGCCAAAAGCACCATTATGTAAAGACAGTCCAGATGCTACTCTCACATACATGTGTATGGAATCATCCCCCAAGGTTTAGAGTCACCAACACCCTGTTCTAAACTGAGCCTCTGCTATTCGTTTTATCTTTCTAATTACAGTTCAAAAAAGGAAGATAGTCTGTGCTTTCAAGAAGATCAGAAGTGGATGAGAGAATCTGTGACAAGGTTCCTCAGGCTTTGGTGTTTACTAAGCAACATATCTTGCTTTTTGGGTGCAGGGCTGATGGCAAGCCACAGAGCTATTCCCTTGCTTTCATGGAGACACAATTTGCTAAGCTGAGCTACTCAAAATTGTTTTTATAGTAGCAGTGTTGTTTTTTGGGCTTCTGTGGTGATAGCTGCCAAAGGATAGGTGAAGAGGTAATTAAAGCGATGTTGAACTTGTGCTTTTCACCTGGAGAAAGCACCATGTTCTGATTATGAAATTGCATCCGATTTTCAAAGATTATGTAATTGAGAGGAAATTGATCCAATTAAGAGTGCATCACAAATGACTCCACTAGTTATTAGAGCCACTTTATCTGTGGTGGCACCTGGCAGCGGGAGATCTGTCTTTGCTGTCAGTGGGGGACTTGCTGAGGCAATAACAGCACCCCATTCCTTTGGCACGTGGTTTGAAGCAGAAAAATGAATATAATATTGTGGGCTGGCCTGAGGTAAACAAGGCCAGGAATCCTCCAGCTGCCCGTGCTTTTGGAAGGAAGTGACTGGCATTCAGCAATATGAGCCATCCCCATCTCAACTGCACTCACGCCTCGGCCAGCAAGTAAAGCTGGTATCTGCTTGCTCAGAATGGAAGTGTGATGTGAATTTTTTGTTTCTTTTTTCCCTTTAATGTGAATATTTTAAGTTGTGCTTAGTAAGTCAATTTTTAATTATCTGCTATGTTGACTAAATTGCAGACTATGGCCCCAAGAAACTAATTTGTTCAATTACAACAGTTTTTGTTTTGTTTTGTTTTTTAAAGTACCCTTATCCAAATAAAGTCTTACCATTCAAGTCTGTTGTGTAAAATAGATCAAAGAGCAGCTGCTGTGGCTGAAGCAGGTTTGTGTAGGCTATTTTCTCCCCTCACCTCTCCTCCTGTGCTACCACTGCAAACTTGTGAATCTACAGAATACTTTTGGAGAACCAGTAACTACAGCACTGCTAATCTTCCGAGTCCATCTTATTAGCTAGGGGCTCTTGGTCAAGTCCCTTAACTCTTCTTCATGAAAATGACAAAAATGATCCCTGCCTCCAGGAAGGGTGTGCGCTAACAGATGTGGAAATATTTGGTTTCATTCCTGGAACACTCAATAAATGACAGCTGTTACTAACATCTTCTATTGAGTTTCTCAAAAGAGTGCCTGGGTGGTGTGAAGTGAGCCAACCACCCCAAACAGTATCTTCCTTTTTGCCTACCTTCTTGCTTTACAGGTTTCTGTTTGGCAACCAAAAGCTTTCTGAGGCATTTCTTCCCCCTAGCCACAAGTCTCCAATGTATCTGTTTACCTGTTCTTTGTACTCTCTCTCTACCTATTTCATGTTTCTATTGTTATATAAATCACTGTGTTGCAATTATTTGTCCATACATCTGAGCTTTACTGGGGTCTAACTAATCTCTAACTACTAGCATATAACATGGTGCCTAGTATAGAATATAATTGCCTCAGTTATTGACCTGATTTAATGGGACTGCAATGACCTGAGTCTTCCTTCAGCCCCCTTACGTTAGATAAAAAGGGATATTCAGACAAGCCGTTTTATAAGGTATATAAAAAACTAGTGGCAAACAATTGAGGCTAAGCTCCTCCTTCCTGTATCAGTCTGAGTAATTATATAGAATTTAAGGTTTTAGAGCAGTGATTCATATGATGTTTATTGAGCACCTACCGTGGGGCAGGCACTCTGCCAGGTGTTTAGAAAAGAAAAACTTATAATAAATGATAGTGATGTGTCTACTTCCTCTTAAATTATTCCACAGTCTTTCCTGTCTGAAATATTTGAAATCTAGTGTTCTAGCAACCTGAACTTCCTCAAAGGCCAGGTATAGGCAGTATCTGAGTTATTGTGAAAATAATCCCAGTGTACACTCCAGTCTGAGCTAGTCTGCAGAGGGGCAGACACTCCATTATTCTAATCAGTAGGAAAAATTTGGCTTGAGTTTTACAGTGTTCCTCTGGGTAAGGCAAGCAATGCTTAAGTAGTTGCACTTTTAATCTAGTACTAATTAATGGCCTCTTAAAAGTGAAGTGTTACCCTGCTCCCTAGGAGGGAAATGGAAAGCAGAACCTAATATGAGGCCCAGGTCTCCACTCTGCACCTGACTAGGATGCTGATTTGCACTCAGGATGTGCACCCCCCCTCAAGGCATCTCAAAACAAATTACAGATATGAAACAACAGATGCCCGCATGAATTTTACAAGCAGGGCAGTGGTGAAGCAGAAGGCTGTTTAGCAAAATACACTTAGACTCCAGACCTATGGCTTTATCTTGTCAATACCATTAATATTCATGGGACCCTGTCTAAGTCTGAAGTTAGTGAGGCAGCTCCGGGACTGGCAGCATATTCTAATGGGAATATCACTGGACTTGGAGTCAGGCCTGTGTCTGAATCACAGCTCTGCATTTCAACTAGTTGTGTGACCTCGGGTGATCATACCTCTGAACATTAGCTTCCCTATCTATAAAATAAAGATGTTGGACCAGGTCGCCAAAATCCTTCTAGCTCTTATTTAAATTAACTTGCTAACCAACTGGAATTGTGGTTGAGTTTTCTCCCAATGTGTTTGCATAAACTTTGTTATAATTTTATTGTGTTTGCATTAGAACAGTAGGGAAAAAAACATACTTTGGAATCAGTCCTGCCTTGGTCCAACTGCTTCTCTACCCCAACTGTTGTGACTTTGTGTCACTTATTAGCTATTGTCACCCTGCTGAGCTATAGTTGCCTCATCTGGTAAAAGAAAATGACAGTTTATATTTTAAAGGGCTGTTGTGAGAATTAAATGATATTAATGGAATAGTATATATAAAGGTACCTAATTCAGAAAATGTGACTTCCATTGTAGGGGGCAGAGGCTTCCTTCCCTTCATGGTGAGCTGATATACATTCTTCAAGTAAAAGCTGGGAGAGATTTCAGACCCACATTGGTGATGCAACACATGTTCAGCACTTCTTGGCCTCTTAATTAAAAAGCCTATTGGAGGAAGAGTCGGATTGCTGGAGGAACAGAGGCAAAACTCATTCACAGCACTGAAGCCTGCTAGGAAGCTGCAAAGGAAACCTAAAGTCTAATTATTTGATTAAAGTAATTAAGATGCCATCTTGACTCTTTGAGAGGTAAATGGAGTCAAGACTTAAAATCGATTTTATATGTATACACACACTAATATACAGTATATATATGTATGTATATATACATATGTATGTATATATATGTATGTATATATGTAGAGAGAGAGAGAAAAAAAATAACAAAAAACAACTCAGAAACATGCATGTTTAGCTATTCCTGTTTATAGCTAGCTTAAAAGGATTTTTCCTCCAGGTCAGCATTCATTAACTCAAATAATTATAAAAATAAAAGTAAGCCCAAAATCTCGTTAGGTGGTTAAAGCTTGGGTTTCATAAGCAGGGAGGCCCGAGTTCAGTCCTGCCTCCCCAACTTATTAGCTCTATGACCATTAAGTCATTTAGCCTCTCAGACCCAGTCTCCTCATTAGTAATATAATGATTCTGTTTGACATTTCACTGCACTACTGTGAAGAGCTGATGGATGAAAAACCCTTAGCAGGGTCAAAAATACCAGGGTATTTTTGAAATTATAGTAAACTAAATGTATCTGAAAGTTACCTTCATTTATGTGATACAAGGATGATGTAAAATTGGTGAGGAAAAAGTCTATTCCCCTATCCCAAAGGAAAATTAGTAACTCACTAAAATCTTTTTTTTTTTTTTTCTTTTTTTTTTTTTGAGACAGAGTCTCGCTTCGTTGCCCGGGCTAGAGTGAGTGCCGTGGCCTCAGCCTAGCTCACAGCAACCTCAAACTCCTGGGCTCAAGCAATCCTCCTGCCTCAGCCTCCCGTGTAGCTGGGACTATAGGCATGCGCCACCATGCCCGGCTAATTTTTTCTATATATATTTTTAGTTGGCCAGATCATTTCTTTCTATTTTTAGTAGAGACGGAGTCTCGCTCTTGCTCAGGCTGGTCTCGAACTCCTGAGCTCAAACAATCCACCCGCCTCGGCCTCCCAAGTGCTAGGATTACAGGCGTGAGCCATCACGCCCGGCCAACTCACTAAAATCTTGACTGCAAACAGGAAGAGTTTGTGAGTGTGTGTAAGTTAAATTCATGCATTTCCTACACAGATAAGAAACCAGGATTTTCTTTTGGTGATTTAGTCAGTTTACTCGGTTGTAACTATAACGGCATCGCATATTGTCACAGAATATTAAGATATCAGATTCCATTTATTCACTCGCTCATTAAACATATATTAGCCATCTACTGTTTATTCTTACTAGCAATACTTATATGAGTAATGAATGTAAAGATGAATCAATCAAGAATCTTGCAGTCAGGTAGCTGTAGTCTGGCTGCAGAGATGAGGTATGCAAACAAATAACACAAAATACTGAAGAATAAGATAAATGGTACAAGATAGAAATGGAGTGACTTTGTTTGAGCAAAGACTATTTCTAGTTGGGAGGCTCTGGTTGCTGAAGGGCCTTGAAAGTAGAGGGAACATCATGAACAAAGGTACAACATTAGAGTGAAGAGTGAGAAGTTGGTGCCAGCAGGAAGTTAAAACCACTCCAAAGTGAAGGGGCATTAAAGAAGGTCAAAGGTCTAAAGTGGTCCGTTTGTCCACGGCCCTTCCTATAAGTAATAATTCAAGTGGTTCTCTTTGCCCTGCCTAGACCACATCACTTACTTGTAACAGTAACCATGGCTCAGTGAGGCCTCGCTACTGTTAATGGAGGTAGGAGGGTGTGGATCAGAATCTCCTTGGAGTCCTCGGTCTGGGCAAGGTAGAGGGCAAAGGTGTAGTTTGAAAATGCAAACCCCTTCTCAAGATTCTAATATATCTTTTTATTGAAATCACTGATTGGTGTTATCTCAGAAATACATTTTCTGTCTTTTAAAAATCCTGAAATAGTATCAATTTGATACTATTTACACTTAACCCAAATGAGTCTTGAAATCTCAATGTAACATTGTAATAGAGTCTAAGTCATTTTTTGATACTTGACTGCTGACAGTTTTCAAAACCCAGTTTTCTTCTGCCCCATATCTGGTGCCAGAAGGAAGTTAAGACTACCTAAGCTCTGGCCCATGCATGGAAACCCTCTCTCCAGCCCTACCTCCAAGCCACTGTAAAAGCCAAGCTGGTCTCCAAGGCATTTCTGGACCTGCTTAAGAACCCACACTGCTCTTCCCAGAAAGCCTCCTTATCTGAATAATAAACCTTTTTCATACCTATTTGGTACGAAAGTGTAGTATCACCAGTCTCAACATCTGAGCTAAGTTTTGGGTGGGGGGATTCTACCTCCCTCTTCTGTGGGATGAATAAAACACTCGATGCAACAAGCAGAGGGTCTAAGAGATCACCAACCCCACCACTGCAGGGCTTTCCTTTTCTGCTTTGGTTTGCGAACTGGCTCTGTTGGCTGGCTAGTGTGTTTTTGGAGTCACTGTCGGCTGGCAATCTCGTGCTTTGTGCTGCATTTGCTGAGCCTCACCAAGTCTCCACTACAGAATTACTCAGCTAAGTTGGAAGTGGTTTTTTTGAGACAGTCTCACTTTTGCCCAGGCTAGAGTGCCTTGGCATCAGCTTGGCTCACAGCAACCTCAAACTCCTCAGCTCAAGTGATCCTCCTGCCTCAGCTTCTCTAGTAGCTGGGACTACAGGCATGTGCCACCATGCCCGGCTAATTTTTTTCCTATATATTTTTAGTTGTCCAGCTAATTTCTTTCTATTTTTAGTAGAGATGGGGTCTCCCTCTTGCTCAGGCTGGTCTCAAACTCCTGGCCTCGAGCAATCCTCCCGCCTCGGCCTCCCAGAGTGCTAGGATTACAGGCGTGAGCCACCGTGCCAGGCCTGGAAGTTTTGATAATTGGCATTTTAAGGGCAGAAGCAAAGTGGCCCTGGGTCCTGTGTTTCAGTCCAGTTCTCTGTCTCAGATTGAATTGTGTCTGGATTCCAGCATAAGCTGTGACTGTCACTAGGCTCAGGAATGATTCTTACCCTGTGACTTTTGGTGGTTTGTCTCAACTAGGTGTTAACCCCATTCTGCGGGATGCTCAAAGGAAATACTGACACCCGGTGCAATATGCAGGCCAGTCACTCGCATGTAGGATAGGACCCTGTGGAATGCTATGGTCTGCACTCCCAAAAGCAGATAGTTCACTAGGACTTTACAAAATGCCTTTGTTGCTGCTACATCCTATGCTATTGTGGTCAAAAAAAAAAAAAAAAAAATCGTGATCCTCAGGATTACAGGGAAAAGCATCCATGGCATAGCCAAAGGGTTAATTCAAACGTGACTTAAGCACAGGATCCTCAAACCCTATAAAGCAACTATTGACATGGGAGAGACCCTTATCCTGATGATATGAATCTACGACTCTCTGAAGGAAGAAATTTATAAACATGAGCAAGAGAGGACTTCCCTCTCTCCTTGCCTGCACATCACCACCAAACTATATACAATAACCACACACACACACACACACACACACACACACACACACAATGCTTGGATACAGGCGGAGAAAGCAAAAAACTGGAACAAAGGTCCACAGTTTGACCCAATTAGAAATCCAAAATTTACTAAAATAATTTATACGACAATAGCAAAACCAGATAAAAAGTTGCTAATTAGCTTTTGTACCTCTGCAACCTGGGTTCTGAATTAATTCTTAACATCTGCTGAAATGTACCAGTTATCAAACCTTCATGGCCTTAATACTGGGGTTCAAACTCAGTTATACTGGAATTCCCCTAAATTTAAGCAAGGTACCCCAATAATCTTAGGGGAGTTACTAGGGACATTTTAAGACATGTAAGAAAGACAAATAGGTATGCCTCATCTTAATCATCAGAGCTGTGGCCTAAATTCCCCATAGCTGTGGTACCCATTACTCTAAAATACCCCATAGTGGACACAGATGCTCTGACCCAATGGGTGATTAAAACTGAATTAAGTCTTTGTCACTTACAAATCAGCTTGCTAAAATGGGATGGCATGGACCTTCCCCTTTCCCATTAGTTAAAATAGTTAATATGGCCCAGTTTAAATTAAAACAGGACCTTTGAGGTTTGAAACCCATATACCAGACCTACTTAAAGAAGAGTGATTATCCCCACTGCTTCACCATGTAATGGCCCAATTTAGCCTGTTCAGAAACCTAGAAAGAATGAATGGTACTTCACAGGAGATTACTGCCATTTTAATGCTGAAGTTCTACCCATTAAGGATCCAATATCAAATATTATTAAAATTACTAACTTTACCCAATCAACTGGTAAATACTGCTCAGCCATAGAGTTGGCTAATATGTTCAGTGCCTATTTTAACACCCTCAGCCACAGTTTTCCTTCACCTTCAAAGGAACACAATACCCTTTTACTCAGCTACTCATGAGGTACCTCAATAGCAGTGACTTCACACTGTCTTTTAGACAAGATCTTAACCACATCCAACTTTTTCCAGAGCACAGAGATGACATCACACTGATCACGTCACCCTCCAGGTGGATTCATTCGACATACTTATTGAGGACACACAAACTTGCAAGAGCTCACAAAAAAAGGAAGGACCATTACCCCACACCTTGTACCAGGTCATTTCACCTTGGATAAATTCCTGAAAGCTATTGAGCTGAGGGACATTCCACCCGACACCTGCAAGAAACAGCATCCACAACGTTAAAATAAGCCCAATATGCTTTAGTCCTTTGGGGGTTCTGGGGACAATATATTCCTCGTTTACAAATTTTGCTTAAGCCCATTTATGCTGTTACAAATCGGCCCACCTTGATTAGGATCCTGTGCAACAAAAAGCTCTAGAATTAGAGTACAACACACACTCAGATTAGTGCCTTCCAGAAAGTCCTGCACTTAGAGGCTTTAGCAACCTCCTCTCATGCCTCCCGAAGTCTCTGGACCACACCTGATGGCCACAAGCTGCCCACAGACATCTGGCACAAGAAATTGCCCCTGCAGCCCCACACCATCAGAACACAATTGCTGGCTACCTACTACATATTGGGCTCTGAGCCTGTGACTCCATACCCAGCTGCCTATCATGCCTTGGGTCATGCAAGCAGCACCCTGAAAGTTCAGCATAGCCACTGAGACCTTCTTTCTATAGAGACAAACCTGGCATAACCCATCTGTAGGAGAAGGTGCCCACCCCATCCTCAGTTCCTTGGCAGATGCTATGGTGCTGGTTAAAGTCACCCCCTTTTTCAGACCCCTTAGACATCTGGGGAGCCTTTGGAATCAACCGAGTTAACAGCAAAGGCAGTTTATATACTTTATAGATGGTATCACCTCCATCATATGTGATAGAGCCTGCCAGAAAGCTCCTGATTTTTAGCCCTTAACTGGGACATCCCTGATAATGGGACAGGACCCCAAGAGTCGGCACAACTGGCCAAACTTCACGCAGTCCTTTTAGCACCGAATGCCCTGGCCAACAATCAGCCCATTTATACAGTTCTATAGACTCCTGGACCATTGCCAGTGATCTGCTCATCTGCTCCAGCCAATGGCAGCCGAAACAGTTCCCTATCCAAGGTTGCCTCTTTGAGGTAAAGAACTCGGAATCTCTTGCCTCACAGATACCCAAAACGCAAATCAAGTCAGCTCTATACATATTAAATCCATAATAAAAGGCCTCACTAAGATACTCCTTATCCCCTTCAGTGTCCCAGACATTAGTGATAGTGACCAAAGCGCTCATTTCACTTCCCAAAATACATAATGTTGGACTTTTGTACAAGGCATTTAATGGAACTTTCACCTCTCTTACCAGCAGGCTGCATAGAAAGGTATAATGGCTTACTTAAACAAGTTCAAGTTCAATTAAATGAAACATGGTACATTTCAATCATCAGTCAGCATGGGTGAATTATAATAAAAATTCTGACTCCATTCTTGATATTTGACTGCTGACAGCTTTCAAGCCCCGCTACTCACTCCCTCTTTTCCTTCAGCCTCACATATGGATGGACACGCTAATAAGAAAGCCTGGGTACTTCTACCTTTGGTGCCAGAGGGAAGGGAGGCCAAGCCATGCAAGCCCCAAATAGTATTTGGGAACTGACACGACCTAATCCTATGCTCCCCTACCCAAGCCAGTCTTCTGTCCCTGCTCTCTCAAGCCATTTTTGTGCCTGCTTGGGAGCCCTCTTTGCTCTCCCTAGAAACCTTCACTGTATGAGTAATACTTCTTTTTATATCCTCTTGGGATGTGTGTGGCATTATCACTCTCAATATCTGAACCAAATATTCGGTGGGGGTCCATCCTGCTACTTCAGAGTGACAACAAATGTTTAGAGTTAAATATTGAAAACAACTTCATATTATGATGAGTGAGAATTTCATAAGTTTAATTTCTGAGCAGCCACATGAATAAAACCACATGCTTTGTGAAATGACATTTAATATTTAAACTTAAAAATGATAAATCTCTAAATCTCTCGGCTCCAGCATCTGAAATTTGTTTGACACATTTAATGATGGTGTAAAAGTGCTAGAAATAAAGTTAAAGGAAAACTGTCGGCTGGGCGCGGTGGCTCACGCCTGTAATCCTAGCACTCTGGGAGGCCGAGGCGGGAGGATCGCTCGAGGTCAGGAGTTTGAGACCAGCCTGAGCAAGAGTGAGACCCCGTCTCTACTAAAAATAGAAAGAAATTATCTGGCCAACTAAAAATATATATAGAAAAAATTAGCCGGGCATGGTGGCGCATGCCTGTAGTCCCAGCTACTTGGGAGGCTGAGGCAGGAGGATTGCTTAAGCCCAGGAGTGTGAGGTTGCTGTGAGCTAGGCTGACGCCACGGCACTCACTCTAGCCCAGGCAACAGAGTGAGACTCTGTCTCAAAAAAAAAAAAAAAAAAAAAAACTAAAACTGTCATGGCTCAAAGGATGGAGAGGGATTGGGCATGCATATTACCTCACCTGATCCAAGACGCGGGGGCTGGATGTAGGAGAATAAAACTTGCACTAATTGATACACTGGAACAAAGGTCACATACCAATGGACACATATCTCCTGGCATAGAACTGTTAGCTGAATGAAAGGTGCAAATAAATGCTAAAGCAAAAACCCTGAAAGTATGCATTCTTCTCTTCTGCTCTGCGGATGATGGCCACATACTCCTGTCCATCCCTCAATGAAATGGACATATTAACTCCAGCCTACTTAATACATACTAGGACTATTCTTCAATGCCCGATAACATTTTACACACAAGTAAAAGCTGCCCCCAGAATGAACAGCATGTACAGCTTCTCTGAATGAAATAAAGCCTCTCTAAATAAAATGTCAGAAACAATACTGCATGTGACAGGGGAAAGCAGTTTCCTCAGGAAACAAATTGCAAAAGGGTGACTTTATTTTTATTCCAGAAGATATTGTTTTCTCCTATGACTTCAATCACCTATGCAACTAGGTGCCAAACCTTTATTTTTCATGCCTTACCTTCCTTTTTATCACCAGACTGGTATATATCCAATTGCCCATTTTATATCATCAATTGTATATCCCTTAGGAACCTTAGACGTGGCATATTAAAAACAGTTCAGCTCTACCATAACTTTAGCTGTTCTTTTTTTTTGTTTGTTTCACCTAAGGAACAAAAGCATTCACGCAGGCACTTCAGCCAGAAAGCCTGGCATCATCTCTAATCATTTTCCTCACTTCTCACCTCCCACCTTCTAACATTCAATCACAAAGTTCTCATCATGCTAGCAACTTAGTATGTTTCATATGCATTTATTCTTTTCTTAATCCTCATGGCTGCTACATTTTAAGCTGCTATTGTTTTTCTCCTTGAAACACTATTACAACTTCCTAACTGATGTAACATCTCACATATGCTTCCTCCCATCCCAAGTCCAACCCTATCCCATACTAGCCAGAGTCAAATTCCAAAGTGCCAAAGCTAACAGTAATATATAAAACCTTTAAATGGCCTTTAATTGCTGCTACTAAAAGTTCAAATGTCTTAACATGGTCTACACATCCCAGTGGGACTTTGTTCCTGCCCACCGATCTCTCTAGGTTTATCTCGCCACGGCTTCCATCCCTCCCTATAACTCTCCTGAATCCACATTTTTTTCTTATCTCAGAGACTTTTTGTACAAGCTTTTCTTGCTACTTGAAACACTCTCCCTCCCCCTACTCCCCTATATTGGCCTAAATCTTACGTCCTTTAGGTCTTCTGGAATGCCTTTTCTGACCCACCTCACTGTTTGAGTCCGGTGTGTGCACCATGCTTTGTTTCCTCCTCTAGCACTTACACATGTCATTGTGCTTTTTCTTGTTACTATCTTTTTCCAAGACTAGAATGAGCTCCGTGAAAGCAGAGTGCCATTTAATTTACTGCTGTATCTGCACAGTACCTGACACACAGTAGGCACTATGTTTGTTGCTGAATGAAACCAGTGCAGGGGGTCAGCCTGGTTAATATGTTGATATATGTGAATACTTTGTGTCACAATTAGCACCAGCTGGTTATACTTCCTCCTGCTCCTCCCACCGGCTGTCTCCCTAAATCACTAAGTCTAACAGAAAATGAGGTATGGTAGAAAAGTGGAAGGGTAGTTTTTTGTTTTTCCTTAGAGAATCTTCTCAACTATAAAATAATTGAAAGTTGTGTTCCCTTCTGCACACAACCCAAACTTTTTCTTGGTGCAAAGTTACCACTGGAAGAGAAGGCTCAAAAATATACCTTCCATTGTGTGGTATACGAACTATATTTCAACAAAGTTTTTACAAACAAAAAAAGAGATACTTTTGGACACATGGTCTCTTAGCTTGCCTCTCAGCACACTTTCTTGGATGGGGCAGGGAAAAGACAGAGTACTAATCCTGTGTGAGTCCTAATCCTGTTAGTAATTTATGATTCCCTTTGAATGACTTGAATGACTTCTCACTGGGACTCCATTTTCCCCATCTATATTAATAGGTTTATTAAATTAAGGTCTTTCCAGTTGTAAATTTCAATGATTCTGGTCCCCTGACTCCGGGGACTTCCTGACTCAAGATCTCCGAAAGGAGCTCCTCATTCCCCAGGATCTGTGGAATGAGAAGGGACAGTAAGGAGGACCCAAGGACAAAGGACCATAAGGAGGAAAGCCTGGGGTCTAAGGCTGGTATGTCAGAAGGAAGACAACAAGGCCAGCTCCTACCCAGTGTAGCAAGGGTCAAGTTGGTCTCTAAGGCCTGTCTCAGAGCCTACAGTCTGACCCAGAGCCCAGGGGTTGGTAGGAAACAAGGGTCTGGTCAGCATCATACAGGCTCACATCATGCTGATCTGTCTGCCTCTTCTTTCACTCTTCCTGACTAAGTACTTCTAATCCTTGCAGGGAGAAGAGAAAGATCTCTCAAAGAGAACACTCTTTTTGGAGTGCCCAGTGTAGCTAGATAACAGTAAAATGTAAATAGAAGATTGGAGGAAGAAAAGATAGAAGAAAGAGAAGGCAAGACAGAATACCATTTGCCAACTCTGTGCCTATAGATTATATGTTTTACCCCTCACTCCTGAATCTGTTTCTTAGGCATAAAGACACTAACTTTAGAGAGTTGTCTGTTGTGAGTCTTAAATGAAATCATGTATGTGAAGTGCCCAGCATTCCTCCTGGCATATAGTGAATTCTCAGTACATGACATCTGTTGTTATGTTACATGGATGCAGTAGAGCATGGACACTTTCCATTACAGTGTCCTGGGATGGAATCTTGTTTCTGCATATTACCAACCATGTGACCCTGACGAGATGAATTTTCTCATCTGGAAGATGGAGATAATAATCTGGACCTCACAGGGCTGTTAGGAGGAAGATCATGTGATTAGTTGGCACACAGTAGGAACTCAAGACAGGCAATTCCTTGTTTCCCTTTCCTCTGGCACCCTCTCCCCCAACACACACATACACACCTACACGTGCTTCTTGAACGACGTAAGCTTGGTATTCAGCTGCGCAAACGTGCTCCCCTGTGCCCCACTGCTGGGATGCAGGCGGTGCTATCTGACAACTCTGCCTTCCACTCCCACCTCCAGGTTCTCACAGAGCTCAAATTCAAAAGCTGGCAGATTAGCCAGGGAGAAACAGCCATGACTTAGGAAGTCTGGCAGGAAGAGGGCATGTATCTTAGGCTGCTGTAGTCAGGACTGGAAAGAGCTACATTGTTATGCCTTTTGCTTGAGGAAACTAATAGTAATAATAACCATCAATGGCTTAATTATGTCTCATAATAATAATATGAATAGCTAGCATTTCCTGAGCGTTGATTATATTCCAGGTGCAGTGACAATCACTTTACATTGTTTCGTTTAATTCTCATAACTATACTGAAAGACAAGCATTATTATACCCATTTCAAAGATAACGGAATTAAGGCTCTGAGAAACCAAAAGGACTTGACCTAAGTCACACATCTGACAAACAGAACAGATGACTCACACACAGCTTGATATGTATGTTGTTATTTGTTGAAACTTATCCCCTTGATGAGGAAAAAGCACCAATAACTGACTTGTGTTGAGTTCCTACTATAAACCAATTCATCACATGATTTCACATCATCTTCATAAAACCATGTGAGGTCCAAATGTTTTTTTTTTTCCCCCGACTATTCCCTTGGTACCTCCCACACTGGCCCATTGTTTTTACTCAATTTGAGGCATTTTTGGAGATTCAACTTTCCTATTTGTGACATTTCTCAGCTGTAGACAGAAGCAACGGAAGTTTCCCTGACTACTTGGGAGTCTGAGGCACAACGATGTTCTAAGGTCTGCAGAAGAAGCCACCGGCATTCCTCAGGAGCACCTGAGGGCACCCAGGCACTCTTGCTCCTAGCTGGTCCAAGAGGACTCAGCGTTCCCCAATGGCGCCAGGTCTTTCCACACATCCAGCTTTGCATTTGTGTCCCCTGGCCTGGAGTGTCCTTCCTCTCCACCTTTCCAAGTTGGCAAATGCCATGCACCCTGCAGGGTTCCACTTAGACATCTCTCCTCCACCCAGCCCACCCTGGGTGCGGCTCAGGGCCCATCTCTCGGCTTTGCTCTCTGCACTGCTCACCCCCCATACACATGCGTGGCTCACGCTTCCCTTTGCCACAGCACTTATCAAAAGGGTTGTAATAATCTGTCCACCTGTTAGTCTTCTTGTCTGTGAGCTGCTTGAGAGCAGGAACTGTGTCTCACTTCCCTTGGCATCCTTAGCATCTCATAAAGAGTCTGACATATATGAGGGTCTCAAAGAACTACTGTGGAATGATGGAGTGGTGAGAAAGGACTAAGGAAAGAAATGAGAGTCAGAAGGGGGAGGAAGGTGCCCTTGGGGGGTGGCATCTCCGAAGACTGCCTGGGAGTGAGGCTGCTCTCAGCGTGGGAGGTTAGACCTGCTGACGATGACCTGGGGAAGACAAAAGCTTTCATCTGTGTGTCTTTCTTCCCTCCAGACCGTTTTGTTCTCACTAAGGGGCTGAAGGCAGAGAGATAACAAAAAGTTCCACATTCATCTCCAGGGAGAGTCCACATTGTCAGGGAAAGACTGTTGAGAGAAAAGGGTCCTGTCTAACAGTCCTGCTCTCTCAGGCCACACCTCCCCTCCTGGGACTGTGTCTGCAACAGGGAGATGAGTGTGGTTTGGCCCCAGTTTGAATAGAATCAGGGTAACTACGACAGTGACAATCTCTTGTTGCTTCCCCTAGAAGGAAGGACAGTGGAGACAGTCTCCAGTGCCTCAGGCAATGATGTATTTTGCGTATGTGTGTATGTGTCTGTGCGCACACATACCCCAAAATAAGATAATGGGATGTCCGCCAACCAATTACTCTGCCATCTATGAGTATGTGAGGGGCTTTGGCAACTGGCAATCTTTGAATTTGCTCTAAGTTTTCAGAAGCTAGAATACCAAAAAAAAAAAAAAAAAATGCTTCTAGCTGGTTATTAAATTTCTCCCTTCACAACTGCAGGTTCTAACTGATCACGTAAGCTGACCTCAACTTCCCCATCTGTAGAATGGGAATGGTTAACGTAGAAGGGAATGGAAAACACCTTATCCACGAGTCGCTATTTCTTACTTTCACACCCATGACAGACATTGCTAAGCAGTCACTGCATTCTTCCCCACCGAGCCTGTTCCTGGCCCAGAATCTCAGTATTCCAGGCGGTTGCTACCATTTGATTATTACTGGCACATAAAGAAAAACTCAGGCCTGGCTACATGATTTCTAAAGCCCTCTTCCAGCTCTGACTTTTTAAGGTCTGGCTTCACGTTACAATACTGCCCCCAAGCTAATATTTGGGAGCAAGTTGTACAGGTATTTGGAGAATAAAGAGAATATTTCCACCTCTGCCCAAGCTGAGGTTCTAAACTCTGAATCTTAGCTTTTCGCAGTTCGCTCAGCTGTGGATAAGAGAAACAGAACAGAAGAGCAAATGGTTCCCTTGGGTTTGATGTCGACATCTAAAGAGCTCTCCGAGGCTGCCATGGTACGCTTGGGTGAATACTGACTTCCTGATTAAAGCAGCCTGGGTTCAAATCCCTGCTCTGCCAAGCTCCCTGGTGTGAATTCTGACAAGTCGCCTCACCCTTCTGAGCCTCAGTTTCCTTAAGCGTGAAATGCAGCAGATAACAACGCCTACCTCTCAGACTTGTTGTGAGGAGTAAATTGGATGAAATAATGTACGTGCAAGTGCTTTGTGAGATGCGCTGCACTGAGCACGCGCAGAGGATTATTATTCTTGGTCCGCGCCAATAGGAAAAAGACTGGGGTGTTCCGTTCCAGATGGACTCAATCTAAACCGGGGAA
Organism: Varecia variegata; assembly: GCA_028533085.1. NCBI lineage: Eukaryota > Metazoa > Chordata > Mammalia > Primates > Lemuridae > Varecia > Varecia variegata. Next base: position 114,506,963 of record CM052443.1, read on the forward strand.
CAAATGCTTTTTTTGGTAATTTCATCTTGTGGAAACGGCAGTCTCATGGGCCTATTTGTGTTTAATGAACCACATCCTGTATCGTCTTTTTGCATGGTTCTGAGGAGAAATACGTTGGCTCTCTCTGCTGGCGTGCTGCAAGCTAGCGAGTGTCCAGCTCGTATTTAACCTCCTCCAGTCTCCCTGCTCTCTACAAGAAAACACACTGCCCTAGGGCTAGGCCCATCCTGCAAATGACTGCACAGAAGTCAAGGTACAAGGGGAGAGGAAAGGGGTATTAAGCCTACTCCCACTACCATGCTGGGCCCCTAGCATAGACTAATATGCGGCCAAGCTGGGATTTTTAACCCATATGATAGCTGAGAATGAGGCTCAGAGGGGACTGCCCTGGGGTCACACAGCTATGAATTGGAGGAGACAGGTTTGTCCTAGTCCAAAGTCAAAGCCGGTGCTCTCAGATCTTCTACAAAATGCTTCTATGTATCAGTAGTCTCCATCCTTTTTGGAGCCAGAGAATCCTTTGAGATTGCAAGGAAGATATGGAAACGTTCATCCCCAATAAAACACTGATGCAGACAAACAACACTTTGTCGATAATACTAAGGCATTTAGGACCCTCTCAGGCTCAGTCACTCATTCATTCATTTCAATAAACGTTATTGAATGCTATCCGTATGCCAGGCACCGGCTAGGCATTATGGCGCAGTGGTTAGCCAAGCAGACAGGGTACCTGCCTTCCCAGGGCTGGCCGTGCCGTGACAGACGCAGACATAAACTAATGAACGTGAAATTACAAGCTAGGTTTTGTGCAGCAAAGGAACATCATTCAATGAAAAAAATGTCACACAGGATTCCTGGCCCAGGCTGAGGCTTCTTGAAGGGTTTCCTGAGAAAGTGACCTTTGTGTTGAGTGATCTGAAGTAAAAAGGAAAAAAAAAAAAGGCAGCAAAAGGCCAAGTTGCAAAAGGGACTAGGACTTGTGCTAGGACCAGAAGGAAGGTCAGTATGGCTGACAGGCAGAGAGCGCAGAGACACATGGGGCTGAAGAGGTTGGCTGGGGACAGATTAGATCTGATAGGGCTTGAGGCCATGGGACACAGCTTAGAAATTATCCTCAGGGTAAGGACAAGGCACCAGGAGTTTAATCCAAGGAATAGCATGATGGGATCTCCATGATGGAAACATCCTGCGATGGTTAATTTTGTATGTTATTAAATAACTGGACTAGGCTGTGGAGTGCCCAGATATTTGGTCAAACATCATTCTGGGTGTGTCTGTGAGGGTGATTTGGGGTGACATTAACATTTGAATTGGTAGAGTAGGTAAAGCAGTTTTCCCTCCCTAATGTGGGTGGGCTTAATCCAATCAGTTCAAGGCCCAAATAGAATCAAAGGCTGACCCTTCTGCCTGACTGCCTTGTGCAAGGATATTGGCCTTTTCTTGCCTTCAGACTCCAACTGAAACATCTACTCTTCTTGGGTCTCAAGCCTGCCAGCCTCAGACTAGAACTTACACCATTGTCTCTCCTGGTTCTCCGGCCTTCTGACTCAGACTGAAATGACACCATCAGCTCTCTGGAGTTTCCTGCTTGCCAAGTGCAGATCTTGGAACTTCCCAGCCTCCAAATCACGTAAGACAATTCGCCGTAATAAATCTATATCTATATCTACAGTGTCTCTCTCGCTTTCTATGTATATATTCATCCTGTTGGTTCTGTTTCTCTGGCGAAGTCTGGCTAATGCACATCCTCAGGGCCGCTGTGTGGTCAGAACTGACAGGGGCAGGGGAAGATGCAAGGGGCCTGGGGAAAAGGCCGACGCCGGAGTCCAGGCCAGCCAGGTGGGTGGCAGCAGTGGGATGGGAAGAAGTGGGCAAATTCAGGAGCTACTGGGGAATTAAAATGGATAGGACTTGGGTTGGTTTGGAAACGGGGAGAGAGCAAGGGTGAGGAAGGTATTGATTGAGAGGCTTCCTGGGTTTCCAGCTCTGCCTCTAAACAGATAATGGTGCATTTCACCAGAACGCTAGCAAAGTACTAGGTTGTGCGCGGTGGAGTTTGGGCAGACAGGGCAGCTGGCATGACAGCACATATCAGAGGAAAGCTTGGAGCTGAAGGTACAAAGTGGCAGTCATGAGTGTAGGGATGGCAGCAGAGATCGTGACTCAGAGTCCTCACAGAGACAGTCTAGGAAGAGGGGCCGGCCACACAACAGGCTCCTGCAAACAGCCAGGCTTTCTGATTTGGCAGAGGGGGATGAGCCTGTGAAGGAGCAGGAAGAGCAACGGCAAGAAGGGAGGTGGGAACCAGGAAGACCTGGTATCATGCAAACAAACACAGGAAGTGCCTCCAGCAGGAGGCCAGCAACTCTGCCAAATGCTACTGAAAGGTCAAGGAAGATGGGAACTGAACACTGCCTCCAGGTTGTTAAATCCCTGAGAAAGTAAACCAACACCCTGCAGGTCTCAGATCTGAGAACAACCCCATTCCTGTCTCTTTGCTATCTTTGAAGCAAGTTCCCTCAGGAAACTGAAAGCTCTGGAGAGTTCTCCAGCTCACATCAGGCCCTTGGCCACACCTGTCCTCACAAGAGGAGGTGACAGTTGAGGAATTCCTCCCTTCTCCTCCCCTACCCCCAACCTTTCCCGTTCAAACAGCCAAAAACTCCTTCAGAAAAGAGTCTAGGAATGTTTCAGCTGGCAATCACAGGTGCATTGTAATTCAAATGGAAATGCAGAAATGCATTCCCTTGGACAGCCTGGGAAAAGTACAATAGACATAAAACACCTTTTAAAAGTGGTGACATGTGTTTATCGTGGGGACATCTCTAAACCATGGACTCTCCCAATCTAAACTCAAGAGCAGTGCAAGCTTCACATGGAGAATGTCCTTCCACAGGGGTCACCTAGGCAGTAAACTTGGAAAAGCCATGTTCATTGCACACATGCTTTTGCTTCTAGTCTGTCTTTGTCTCTCCATTTCTGTTTGTGGACTTTGGTATGACTTTGTCTCTCTGTTTTTCTCCCTCCCTCCCTCAGTCTGTCTCTCTCTCTCTTTCTCTCTCTCTCTAGTTCTTTCTCTCTCTCACACATGTAAAATGAAAAATGCCTTCACATATACACACCCTTCACCTTCCATAATCACTTTCTCTATGAAAAAGAAGGTAAATGAAAATTCAGGAAACCTATTAGACTGGTAATTTCTGTATCCATCACTATCCTAAGTGGAGAATGACAGAGGATGATGCAACTCACAGACCCCTTTTGAAACCTCGCAGTCTAGCTTTGCAGCTCCTCCTTTCACTGGCTCCAAGCCTGCAGCTAAATTCAGCGAGGCCCTCCCCAACCCAGGCAGTCTAGCCCTGTCCTGGATCAAGTGACAGGGATGGGAGTAAATTAGCAGCTATATCCCCCTGCTCATACACACTTGTGCTTGCAAGTGTGCACACACACACACACACACACAGCAACATGGTAACCCAAGTGGATGTGGCAGCCATTTGTGGAGGGAATGGCTGGATCAAGACAATAATTAGGTGCCCAATTTGCCTAATGGCTAGATGGGGCCATGCCTTTGATATATTTTCTTATTCACTGTACAGTGACTTTGCATTGTGCTTATGGGGAAATTGATCTCAGAGAGGGAATCAATTTGCTCAAGATCACAGAGCTGATAAGAGGCAGAGCTGGCGTTTGGACTGGGGTCCATCTGATTGCCAAACCTGTGTTTTATCTCCAAATGAAGAAGTCTTTATCCAAGGTAGCTATAGGAAGGGTGACTTTATACAGACAGCCCTAAGCATGGTTTAAGGCTCACGTGTCAAGGTCATAGCTAGGGAGTGTGTGTGAATATCAAGTCAAAGGGTGACATGGAGACCCAGTGGGAAAAAGGTAGCTTTTCAAAATGCAGAGTGGCAACAGCACAGCAACCTGTTGTGCAAGTATTACACCAGGGCAAGAGACTCAGGACTTCACATGGTGCCCGTGGAACGGCACGAGGGGAGAGGTGATGGTTAAAGGAACCCGACAGGCTGAACCGCTTCCGTTCTAATCATGCCTGGGACTGGGGCTTCCGGGAGTGACTTTGGTTACTCTAGTTGCCTCCTAAGGCCCAGCACCCATTGACCTGTTCAGTGCTCCAGTGCCCTACAGACTGGTGAGAGCCCAAAATCCCCACCTGGTGATAGAAAACTCCACTTCCTCCCTGCCTGGATCTTGCCAGTGGTTCTTGGCATGCCTGGTGCCCCCTCTGGAATCAACACCAAAAGCTAGATCTGTTATTCTAGCTTTTATTTTTGCCTTATTACAGGAAAGAAAAAACACAGGATCTGGACCACCACACCCCATTTCTGTATCTAGAATGGACATTGCTAGCTGATCATAGCTCTCTTTCCCAATGGTCCCAGTGACCCGCGTGCAGTGGTCTAGACAAGCCACTCCCCAGCTGATCAGAACTGTCACATGAAAGCTATAGGCCATAATATGAGAGTGACTGGGTGTCCTGCCATGTGCCAGCCCCCTCCCTCTTCTCAGCTGTCCACCAATGGATTTTTTTTTTAAAGTCTATAACAAAAATGATGAAATGTTGGGAGACTAAGGCAGGCTGGAAATGAACAGAGCAAATGTCTCTGGCAAAAGGTGGGTAGAGAAGAAGCACTTGGGAAATGTTTGGTAAAACAAAGAATTAATGAATGATAAATGTGACTATTTTTTTTCCTGTGACATGCACACTTAGAAGCACTTAGGGGAATGAGAGTAAAACAAACCTCTCATGGGAAACATTTTAATCAGGCACATTCACCCCATCTTCCTCGGATTCCCAGTAATTTCCAGTGGCTTCTGCAGATCATAATAGTGGCCAAGGTCCCATCATTACTAAACCTGGAAAGGCTGGGACATTTGTTTCTGGTGTCCGGTGACACCAAAACTAGGGGGAAGGAAGTCCTGGGCTCAGGTAGGGATTCAAACACCATCTCTAATGAACTGGGCCCCCTTTGCTCCTCTAAGCTTTGGGTTTCCCTTCTGCAAAGGGAGGAGTGGGCTCCCTTGCCTTCTTTGCTTTGTAGGGTAGATGGGAGCATTAAAGGAAGGCCATCTGCAAACTGTAGAGGGCTGGACAAATGTTGGTGGTTGTCATCCATGCCCTATTTGGTCTATTTTCCCCAATCTACTCTACCAAGCTTGACCCTTCTAGACAAGGAGAAACCACTGTCTGAGGCTTAGATTTCTAAGATTTCATAGACTTTAAAGAATCCTGGAACTCCTCCACTTATCCCTGTCTGAGTTGAAAGGAAATTTGCAGGGATTGTCCTTTTCTAGTGACATATATAGTTCATGAGGAGACATGAGGGTCAAGGTGACACATTAGCAAGGGATGGGGCCAGGACTAGAATCCTGAGCTGATGCCCACAATTTTTGTGTTATTTCAAGCTGCTGTTTTTTATGTACCTACCACGTGCCAGGCATTTTACCTGAATTATCATTTTATTCTCCCAAAAGCCATGCAAGGGAATTACTATCTCTTATTGAACACACGAGGAAACAGACACTTAGGAGTCACTTTACCCGAGGCCACCTGGCGGGTGTGTGGAAAGAGGAGTCAGCACGTGAAAACCCATCTATCCCACTTCAGCACTGTGCTTTCTGTCCTCTTCTCTCAAGCTCTGCCCCCGAGTTCTCAGCCTCCAAGCCCAGATTCCTCTTGGCCTGCTTCCCCGTGTTTAGCAGATGTCAGTGTCACATAACTTACGGCTGGGGAGAGAAAGGACGCCAGCTAACTCTGCGTCCCAAGGGTTCTTTCAACCCCACAGTGGCAAATCCCAGCTTCTCATCTCCCCACTCCCTAGCATCACTCCCAGACTTAACAAATAAAACCAGGGTGTTGGATCTGCTATCTAGGTGGTCACAGCACCACCTAGGAAGAAGCCTACGCAGACTGGTTGAGTGGGCTGCAATATATCCCCTGCGCTCTTCCTGAGAGCAAGTGTGCAACATGGAAGGAAGAAAAGTTTGCCTTTGCAAACTAGAAGCCCAGAGAAGAAAGCACTGAGTTCACCCGACAAGTTTATGGCAAAGCCAGCTCTTGAACCCCCACCCCCCCCGAACCCGGCTACTGTTTCAGCATTCTTTCAGCCCCCTCTCCCATCTTCGTTGTAACAGATTCCATGCATTCGCCATACAAGGGATAGGATTTTCTGGAATGAGAAAGTCAAGTCCGAGGCCCGAAGGCAGCCAAGGACAGAGATAGGTGGGATATAGCAACAGAGTGGGTCCCAGGCCCCAAATGTGGCATGGAGCAAATTAGTTCAGTGGCCACAGTGAGCAAAGGTTTTTATAAACATAACCTAATTGTATTACTTCAAAGTCCTGAAGCTTATTGCCCTGCTTAATGATGTGTCACATTATTTATAAGGTAGCACAATGAGACTTCTATTGATTTAATGCACTTCCTTAAAGACTGTCATTGTCACAGCCATAAAACGGAGCTATTCCCAGACAACTCAATGATATCCCTTGTGCCCATAAACCACCTCGCGCCCCACACAGCTGCACACGGGAAACAGGAAGGGGTGAGAGCATGACTGGGGATGCCCCCAGGACAGAAGGGAAGGGTTCTGGAGATGGCAGAGGCGTGTGCACCAGGACTCCATCCAGTCGGGAATGTGCAGCCACATAAGGAGCACAGGATGGGTGCGTGGAACACCCCAGAGTGGCCTTGGCCCTGCCAAGGGGAGCTGTGTGCAAGCTTCCTCCTCCCCGCCTAGCCCTAGTTTCCCAACTGCAAAGCTCAATGAGATCTTTCAGATCCCTTCTGGCTCCCATATTCTGTGGTTTCATAAACTACGGTTGATTTCGTTCTTGGAGACAGGGCAGTTTAGCCATACGAAGAAGATGCAAGCAAGTTTTTAACACTGCTCCTGACCCTTTCCATCAACAGAGAGTCTTGCTTTTACAATTAATTGATGATAGCAGTATTCATTATAACAACGAGCGCTTCAGTATAGTTAAAAGAGGGAAAGAGGTGGGCTTTTGCAGCCACGGTTCCAATCCTGCAATTGGAGCCCTGGGTTCCAGTCCTGGCCCTGCTACTCATTAGCTGTGTGTCTATGAACTTGACTTGGCACGTCTGAGACTCATTTTCTCATACGTGACATGGGAGTACGAATACACTGACCTATTAAAATACATATATGCACGTGTGCAGCATCTCTAAATTTCTCAAAACGCTATTACATAAACCACTTCCCTTCAATGTGGGAAGCAGACAAGAATAGCTACTTTGGTGCCCATTTCATGGAAAGGAAAGACTGAGGTAGGAAGAGAATGACCTTCCCAAGGTGGGTGGCAGAGACTGGTCTCTTGATTCTGGTCTGGGGAATTTCAATTCTGATAATAGCTGAGAATGAGAGGGAAGAAATATCTGGTGACCCTTCCTGAGGATAAAAGCCTCTCTCTCCATCGACAGACTAGAAACCGTCCCCTTGGACATAAGGTGATTTTTTTCCCAAAGGAGCAGGAGTTCTTAGGTTCTCCCAAGAAGCACAGAGAGAAGGAGGTGTCAAGGAGACACCACACACCCACCCCATCCTCGGCAGTTGTTTCGGGAGAGGATGCAGCAAACAACGCCGGTGTGAGAAGGCAAGAGTTTGGAGTCCGGAACACGAACGTGGGGCCTCGGGAAATGTCTGAACTGAGAGAATCCTGAGAGGTCATCATATATCTCTCACTCTGCCCATGGTAAAACCGGAGCCCAGAGCGAGGCAGGCACTTGCCTAGGGCCACACAGCTTACACCTGGTGCTACACCCCGCCTGGCCGCCGCCTCCAGGAGGCACTCCGGGCTTACCTTTCTGATACTGGAGCCACAGCTGCTGCTGCACCTTCTTGCTGGGGAAGTGGATGATGCAGGTGAGCTCGGAGCCATAGAGGGCCTCTGCGATGTAGTGGGAGCCGTAGTGCTGGATGAAGGACAGCAGCTCCTCCCGACTGCTCTCCTTGGTCAGGATCTTGAGGACGTTGGTGAAGCCTGGACAGGGGATGACACGTGGAGGTGGTCAGACCTGGGAGGCGGTGGCATCACATTGTGCAGGGGCAGGGGGCTCTTTCCAGCCTGGCGTCTTCCCTTCACCACAGTGGCAGCCTGGTGGCTGCACTGGTCCGAACATGCACATCCTTCCCTCACTTACACAGCAAAGAATGCTCCCTGTCTCTCTGGCAGACACACAAGACACTACGACCGAGAGGGAATCTGTAGGAGAAGAAGGCCTAAACTCAGCGACCTAGACCGAGGGGACTTGAGAGTCACTATCAGAAAGTCAAAACTGATGTCTACTGACTGACCAATTAATATGTACTGGGAGAGCTGCTAGATGTTTCACCCGCTTTCTCTAACTTAACCCCAGCCACAACAGTATAACCTTGACAACAACAACTCCCAT
>CM052443.1:114525100-114546735 GCA_028533085.1 Varecia variegata
GTGTTAAAAACTACTAGGTAATCATCCCCAATAATGGAAAGAATAAGATTTACTAAGATTTACTGATGGTATTTACTGATCATCATCTATGTTGTTTAGGGTAGTGTGTCAAGAATGTGTGCGTGAGAGAGAGAGAGATTTTAACCTCACACGAACTCTGTGAGACAACTGCGATCCTTATTCCCATTCTATAGACGAAGACACAGATGCTCAGAGACATCAAGACACTTGTCCAACCCAGACCCACAGTCAGGAGGTGGCAGTGTCCAAGCCCGTATTCCAACCACTCCAGCTCGCGCCTGGCACTCAGCAAGCACACGTTCCACGAATCAATGCAAAGCCTGTGCCCTCGGTCATGTGGAGATGAGGCCAGGAAGTTCTGTCGCATTGTTCTCTGTCACAGGGCACGTGCTTTTGTGCGCACGGATTTCGCTGTATGTGCGAGTCTCTGTGCATGTGTGTTTAAGTGGATGTCGTGTTTCAGTTAGCAACAGGGTCACTGTTTAGACAAACATCTCTCAAAAGATATCTATAAAAACTGTTCAATTTCAGTTGACACTATAGGGAAATGACTCACTGAATTTTTAAAATATTAATAGTAGATCCTGGGCCCTGGGGACTCTGGGAATGAGAGGTCTCATTCATTCCATAAACACTTATTGAGGGTCTGTCCTGTTTCAGGGACCATTTTGGACACTAGGGATACAGCAGCAGAAAATCAGAGGAGGTGGCTCCATTTGTGAAGACCAGGAGGGGACCCAAATGCTGTATTAGGGTCTATAAGACCCCCAACAATCTAGCTCCTGCTGCCTTATTTTTTGAGCCCCTGCCCCCTGGATCACTGCTCTGCTGCACCGACTGTCCTTAAGTTCCTCTTACAGGGCATGCTCCCGTCCTGCAAGTCCACTAGGACTTGTCCTCTCCCTGGGAGGGAAGTTCTTCCCCTCCTCCGCCCCTGGACAACAAGTACTCATCATTCACACCATACACTGTTTCACTGCCTGTGAGAAATCTTCCCAGGATCAGTTCTCCTGGTAAACACTCTTACAGTATCTTGCTCCTTTCTTTCATGAAAGGCTTCCTAATTTGCATGTGCTCATGGCAGACCGTGCTGGACACCTGCCTTTCCCACCACACTGCTTAAGTTCTATGTGGGCCAAAACTGTGCCTCCAAGGTACGGCTGCCCCCCAGGACCTGGCAGTGCTAACTGAGTAAAACTGAGTGACAAGTAGGTGCACCATGAGCATTTGTTGAAGCAATGAAGGAGGGAAACCAGAAACAATGGTAACGTGTGCCCGACCCACATCTTTTGATGAAGCCCTTTCATAGGGTCCCAGAATGCTTCAGGATCTAAGGGACATTTGGGATTTGAGTTTAAACTTCCAGTTTTTCCATAAGAAGCTTCTTAACCCTACTCTCTTCCCCTGACTTCCTAAGTGCACAGATACCCTGGCCCCCTGGAGCTTGGACAGAGGGGCCAGGGACCACTGAGCTAGTGGGGACCAGATGGGAAAAGGTGATCTCCCTAGGCAGGGGTTGGCCGGGCCTCCCCTTGCTGGTGCGCACATGTGCATTCAGGTGGGACTGGGCTAAGGTGAGGAACCCCAGCAGACAGCAAAAGGCTCCATTCAAAAACCACCTCTTCCATGACACCATTCCAGTTTTCCCCAGCTAGAATAAATCTTTCCTATCACTTTAACCTCATGCATCTTGTTCATGAAAAGATCCCAGAAGTGGCCTTGGGATCTGGTGGCAGAAAGGGCATGGGGTTAGAGGTCATGTAGAGATGGATCCATATTCTGGCTGTATGACCTTGACCTTGGGAGAGTCACCTAGATGTTATGAGCCTCAGTGACTTCATCTGTAAAGTGGGAGCAATGAGTTCAGCTTCAAAGGGTTGGGAGGAAAATTTATATAAAATTATCTTTAATGCTAATTGCTTTTCTTGAATCCCACACTAGATTCTGAATCTCTTCAAGGGTCTCAGGGAGCCCAACACAGTGCCTGGCTCACAGTACATGCCCCTGAGCATCTGTTGAACCATGTGCAGAGCTGAGAGGCAACCCTCATTACCCTCCAACACCACCTGTGCATGACCTATAAGTGACGCAAATCCTACAAACCTTTGCAGTGAGGATACACTGTGCCTATCTTCCTCCTGATCAGCCGTGCTCACAGCAAAGACAAGCAAGGGGCCTGGACTCTGCCGCTCTCCCCACCCTTCCCAGGTCTTTGCTCCCTCTTCCACCTCTTTTAAGAATATGTGTGAACATTTTGGATACATTAATACACAGCAAACAGCCAGAGCCTTCACCCCTCAGTTCTGGGGAAATTAGCATTTAAATTGAGGTATTTCAGGGAGGTAAATCACCCCAGAGCCAGCCAGCACTGTCTGCAGCCTGTTTTTATTTGGGGAAAAGTAGGAATCTTGGTCTGGGAGCTATTGAGTCTGCAGGGAGGGGCCCACTCTCCCTGCCTGGCTCTCCGGCTCTTCCCAGGCTGCCCAGAACCTCCATAAAGGGTTGCATTAAACTCTCAGCACTGATGAGCATGTCTCCCCTGGTTTATGCTGTGCCTGATCCCTCACCTCCAACTCAACTAAGCCTTTCTGCCAAGTGAAAGGAGTGACTTTGGCTGAGATCTGGTGCCCTTCTTGAACCAGGAATTGGGAGACCTGTTCTCATCTTGGCTCTGTCACTGCTTGGCTGTGTGATTTGGGGAAGCCACTCCTCTTCTCTGGAACTGAAAGGGGTAGGGGTGGGGGCTGGTACAAAATGTTTGTTTGAAACTCAGGCTGGAAGGCGTTGGGCTAGATTTTGTTTATAGCTGTTCTGTAGCTGCTGGAGTCTATAAGGGCTGGTGGTGATTAAACTGATGCTAACGTTGGCTTGTCTAAGCCCACTCTGACGCTTTGCCCTTCCTGGGGAGCACTTAGAAACTCTGTTCTTATTTGATCTACTTCTTAATTATGGGTCTTATTTTAAGTTCTCTGGTCAAGCACTCAAGACAGTTATGCTATCATGTGGCCTTTCAGTCATTCATTAATTCATTCAATAAATCTTTACTGTTGTGTGCCAGGCATTAGGAATATAATAATAAAAAAGACATTCTCTGGCCTTCAGTTACTCACAGCCTGGTAGGAGACACATAAGTGTGCAAATGCTTCCTATGTATGTGTGCACATGTATGCAAGGTAAATAATGTTTTTGAAAATGTTAAAACGAAGCATTTTGCATTCTCTGGAAGTCATATTTGAGCTTTGCATCTCAAAGCTGACTTTGTAGTGTCTTGAGTTGGACAACAGTTTTAAAAGCCAGCCTGTGCTGAAAGTGAAGGTTCCCTTCTAGATCAAAAGCCAGGCCTGGGTGACACAGATCATTATGTTTTATTTTAATATGCAGACGGTGCAGGTGATGACTTCAGAGGAGTTCCCACCAGACAGGAAAGGGAAGCAGGAAACTCTTCTTTCTGCCACTGGTGCAGCATGGAATTGTTGAAGAGGACGGTCAAGAGGCTAAGAGATTAGCTGTGAGTGTCTTAACAATGCTCCTTCTGGAAGTCAAACCACCCGTCACTCACCCCAAGTGTGAGGGTATTGTCAACAAATGCTTAAAATATCAATAAAGGATTTGGGGAAAATCTCTGGGCAGTTGAACAGGGGCCATCGAGTTTGCTCCCCTTAGTCTGGGGAGTTTGCAAGCCCCTTCATTCAACAAGCCAACGTGAGCTCCCATGAGAAGGTGGCAGAAGGTGAGGAAGAGGCTTGAATTCAGCCCCCCAAGTTATGTACCCACAGGGCAATGGGAATAAAGCTGTCAAGATTTCCTGGCAGAAAGACCCCCCCGATCCCATAGAGGCAGAGATGGTGGAGGAGGCTGAGATTAAAACAATTAGAACAAAGGGGGCTTCAGAGAATAGAGCCATAATGACTTTGGCAGTGGGTTCCAACCCATCATCCCTCTCTCAGAAGACTGCCCCCGACTATCCATGTCATGATGGATGCCAGTGCAAGGGCTCAGAGCCAAGCTCAAACAAGAAATCACATAGCAAACACCAGCAAGGATCCATAAGACCCCATTTGCACCAGAGACCTTCCCCACCAGCACCTGCCTGCACGCTCAGGCCAACAAAGGGGTAGGGGAGGCTGCAGGGAAGGGAGAGACCAGGCTGGGGAGCTCGACTTTGAACAGACTGTGTGTTTACCCTGGAGAAAGTTTTATAGCTTTAATCAGCAAGTGGCAATACTTCTTTGCTATCAATGAATGAAAACATGAGGGAATGATTACGTCAGTGGTAGAAAATTAAGGCTATGGTGTTTTGCATACTGAGTTGTAGTGAAAAAAATGTTTGAACACTTAACGGTGTACACAGACGGTTATAGGTTAGAGTGATAATGTTTAAGGTTCATGGGGGAAGTTCAGGGACCAAGGGAGTATAGAGAAGGAGGACTTAATGCAGACTGGAGGAGTCAGGAAGGCTCCCTGGAGGAAGCAGAGTCTTGACAGATTGCGAGGGATTATGCAGCGGTAGGGCAAGGAAGGGAAGGGAAGGGGAGGGGAGGGGAGGGTGGGGCCTGTGCAGAAAGAATATCAGGTGCTGAAGTTCAAAGCGGGGTGTGTGTGTGAGAGAGAGAGAGAGGGAGAGAGAGGATAAAACACTCGCATGGCACATTCTGGAAATTGGAAGAAACTAAGTTTCAAAAGAGTAAGTCTGGAAGGAGGGAAACCAGTTATGAGGCTCTATGGTAATCCAGGTAAGAAACAATGAAGCGGTTGTATAGCACAATATAAGGAGGAGGCACAGCTCTGAGAGGCTTGGGAAGCAGCACCTGCCGGTCTCTATCATCACCTGCGCATGGTAGGAAGTGCAAGCAGGAGCCTGGGATATGTGGAGAAGCTGTGAGCCCCAGTGGTCAAAACCATGCCCCTGCACTGACTCCAGGCCCCCGTCTCCCCAAGATCTGCTCGTTCCTAAGCACTGGAGCCGTCTGCGTATGCTTGTGTTTGTTAGCCATGGCCAGAGAACAGATCATGGTGTTTTGGCCCACACAGACGTCCTCAGCCTCCTTTCTGCCTCTGCCAGCTGTCAGTCCGTCACAGCTGAACTGCTTAGCTATCTGGGAGGCCCAAGCCAAATCCCCAGCATTTCATGCCAGCTCAGCCCCCTCCCAGAGGGAGGCTCTCAGGGCCACCATTTCTCCAGGTAGCCCCGTGTTCCACGGCCGATGGCAGCTCCTGACCCCTTCCTGCAGGCTGTTTCTAGGATCCTGGTTGCGGAGTGGCTTCACGTGGTCCACACATATGGGCCATTCTAATCCCAGCCAATGCTCCCAGAAATGATGAGCATTCCTGTTCCCATGTGATAGGAGAAGAAACAGAGGCAGGGCGGAGGAGTGACCTATTTAAGGGCTCCCGGGTTTTTTGTTTGTTTGCAGAACCAGGACTGGCTACCAATCTATGTTCTTCATTTCCAACCCAGACCTGCTTCTGCTTGTGTGTACTCAAGTGTTAGTAAGAAGGACCGCTCTACCTGCCTGGCACCCTCTCTGCCTGGCACGGTCAGCCCCTTCAAAGCAGAGGCTGTGTTTGATTCTTCTCTGCAGCCTTCTCTGAGCCCTCCCACCAGCTTCCAAGACAGACCTCACGGTGTCATGTCCTCCAGGAAGCCGTCCCTGAGCCCCTTTGGAAGCAACATCCACCTGTTCCCACAGTGCTAGATTCTGGCTCCGACCTCAGGATCACGTCTCTGCTAGGATGTTCTCTGGATGTCTGTCTCCCGTCTCAGATTCAACATTCGCCGTTGCAGGAATCAACAGGTCTAGTTCCCCTCAGGGCCTCCCCCTCCCCACCGTCCCACTCCAGAGTCCGGTACAGACACAGCCCACAATAACTGTCTCTTCTGGCTCAGGCCACCGTCCCCTTCCACAGGGACTGCTGCGCCAGCCTGATAACGACCCTCTCTGCAGCCAGCCTTGTCCTTTCAAATTCACTTACTATCTTGTGGCCAGAATGGTTTTCTAAAATGACGATTCTAACCCAAATGTCTCATTAGCTCCACGTCCTGGTATTTTATCACGGCCATAACAAATCGCCAGAAACTTGGTGGCTCAAAACAACATAAACTTATTACCTTCTAGTTCTGTAGGTTAGAAGTCTGGTTACACTGTTTCTGGAGGCTTTAGGGGGATCAGTTTCCTTGCCTTTCTGTATTTCTTGAGGCTTCCCGTGTCCCCTGTCTCGTGGCTTTCTTCCTCCACCTTCAAAGCCAGGCAAGGCAAATCAAATCTCAGACCACACACTATTACCTTGTCTGGTTCTCTGCCTCCCTCTTCCACTTTAAGGAACCTCGTGATGACATTGGGACCACCTGGATCATCCAGGCTCCTCTTCAGCTCGATCAGCTGATTAGCAACCTTATTCCACCTGCACCCCTTATGCCCCTTTGCTATGAAAAGTGACTCATTCACGGGTCCCAGTGACTAAGACATGGACTTCTCGAGGGGGCCCATTACTCTGCCTGCCACAGTCTAAGTTTTTTTTTTTTTTTTTTTTTTTTACCAGGAGGGCTATGTTGCTGTCTCTCATCTGGGGGTTAGATGCCCCTTCTCTGTGTTTCCACAGCACCCATTCTGTCCCTACGCTAGCTTTTTCACACTGGAATGTTTTTCCTGATCACTCTTTGTCTCCCTCACTGGACCAAGGGCAAGGACCATGTCTTTTTTATTCACTGCTGTGCATCCAGGGACTCAGGAAGTGCTTATTCAGTGAATGAATGAGCTCCTCTTAGCTGAATGAAACCGTAGGGGAGACAACAAAGTTCAGCTGTGGTACTGAAATCTCCCTCCCAGGGGGCCTGGGTCATTGCCTTACTCATTTCTGTTTCCTTTCCCATCCTTCCCTCTCTTCCCTAGACACCTAGTACACAGAATAACAAGCATCGTTTTTTAAGGCTAATACCCATTGATCGTTTACAACGTGCTAGACATAATTCTAAGGACTTTGCCCACATTACTTCATTTCACATTCACAAAAACCCTGTGAAGTAAGTACTCTTATTCTGTGTGTGTGTTTTTTTTTTCTTAAATAAGGGAACACAGAGATAAAGAGGCTAAACGCACAGAGTTTACATAAGCTGGGCTTTGAACAGTATAACTCTGTGTTCTTAAACGCTATGCAAAAATATGCAGTCGATGTTTACTTTTGCCCCTAAATGAAATGCTGAAAAGTAAAGGTTGACCCATTGTAAACGCCAGCGCTGGCTGAATGTCCCAGAAGGATGCCCTTTATTGGATGCGTATCAAATGTGTTAGGTGCTCTGCAGGCTTTGTTTTGTGGCCAACCTCAACAATCTCGTGGGGGAGGTATTATCATCTCCCAGATGGAGGCCAGATCACTTTCCCAGAGTCAGGTATGATTGAATCAGGGCTGTCTGGCTCCTCTCTGCCACCTATCTGTGTGGCCATGATCACACCTGTCTTCTTTCCTCTCTTTGTCCACCCTCATTCATACACACGTGTGCATGAACACGCACACACACGCACAACCACACACCCAGTGAAGCCTGGGGAGCACAACATCTTCCTTCTCTAAATGCAAAACCGCTTCTGCCAGTGGCATCAAACTCACTTAAGCATTCCAGGCATGACCGTTACTAACTCCTGCCCTGGTAATTGCGAGCCCTGAAATTGAAAGAAATTGCAGGCTAGAGAAACATTATCTTCTCCTCAGCTACTTCGCCCTCCATCTCCTTGCCTGTGTGTGTCAGCACTGGGATTTCTTGTCCTGTCATAACACCGGGAATGAGCCGAGTTGCTGTCACTGGGTCCTCTGGATCATGGTCCCAAACTTTCCCCTCCAGTTCTCCAGGGAAGGACTCAAAGGCCCTGCTACCTTGACATAAAACTTTAGACACTGGGGTGGAGGAAGTTCAGCATCACTAGGTCCAACCTCTGCATTTTTCTGACAAAGTACCATCATTATCTCTATTTTTCAGATGCTATAAATGAACTATAAATGAGATTCAGGGAGGAAAATTCATCTAGAATCCACAACCTAGATGAAGCCAAACAGAACTTCAAACCTAAAGCCTGCCTCCTCAACAGGACTGCAGGGCCCGAGTGCGGGAGGCCCTGGTTCAAGGTGGTGGCCGAGCTCTCTGATGGAGGCGCACCTCTTAGCCTAGCTCTCTTGCTTCAGCCCAACCCCTGGGACCACAGGCTCCAGATTACCTCCCTCAGTCCCTGAGAGGTCTAGCTGTTTATTTTCTGATCTCGGGAGCCCTCTACCCCACAATGCCATTGCACTGTACACTCCTCAAGGGCAGGGGTTTCAGGGTCTCAAGCGTCTAGCGTAAGAGCAAGCACACAAGAGGTGCACAAAAGCACTCGCCAAATGAGTCCAAGGGCTGAATCCCAGGGCATGTCATCATCACTGCTCATGCACCTGCAGTCCTGCCCTGGACAGGGAGCCAGAACGCCCAGGTTCCGCAAAGCTGTGCCAGTAACTTGCTGCGTGGTCTTGAGCAAGTCAGTTCCCAGTTCTAGGGAGCCTTGAAGCCCTGAGGTCATTTGTGTGACTAACACAGGTGTCCCCACGTGGCTCCAACACAGAGGGCTGAGGGGAAGAGCCCATGATGAGGAGCTGCCCTGTTCTCACGGGCACTCTGTGTCTTCTCACATGTTTTTGAAGTTGTCTTTGCAGTCAGAGACACCTGGACTTGCATCCTGGTTCCACCTCTCGCCCCCTGTGTGGCTCTGGTTGGACACAACATTGAACCTTTCCTGGGCTTTTGTGTCCTCATCAGAAAAATGGGAATAATGGTCAGCCTTGTCTCTCGTACTTGCTGTAAAGATGAACAGAGCCCATAAAATGAATTGCTTAGCAGAAGGCCTGAGAAGAGCAGGCTCTCAATAAATGGTAGCTATAGCTGCTGTCAAATGTACCACACTAGCACATTTTAATTTAACACACTCAAAATGCTTATCATGATTAGAAATAAGAAGGAGGCAAATGGACCTCAAACCCTTTTTCTTCTATCCCTGCTGCGATACATACACAATTTGTTCAAGAGCTATAATGAGAACATAGGACATGTGGCTACTAATTTGGGGTTCTTTTCTTTACATCATGGGAATCTTTTTTTTTTTTTTTTTTGCTGGTAAAACTGATTCTTTCCTAATCACATACCTTGCCCACAACCTCTGGTAGAGTTGTTAATGCTAAAGGCAACGCCTCCAGCACCATAAGTTGAATATCCCCCTCCCTATGGCAGCATGCACTGAAATTGCTGTGAGCCTATCTATTTCCCTAACTTTGGGAGCAGGGACTGACTGTCTTCTCTCTCCTCCTCCAGCTCCTAACAATGTATTGGGGACACAGAAGATGCTCAGAATGTTTTTAAAATTGAACCTCCAATAGATTGGACTCCAAATTAAAGGAAAAAGATATTTCAAAACTCCTAACTTAAAGTAAAAGATAGGAAAAATCAAAGCCGCATTTTAACTGACCACACAGCATCAATTCATTTATAACTTCATTCCTGGTAGTAGTTAGAAAGGGATAACTTTTTTTTTTTTAATCTTAACATTTAAAAACCCCAGCCATGAGGGGGACTTTGGAATCAAAACACATGGCCTAAATAAAGCTGGTTCTGGTGTGAATTTGTGGCTGGGGTCACATCTCTGAAAGTTTCTTCCTCCCTTTTGTCTTTCCCATTCTCCCTGGGGCACCTTGGAAATCTTTCCATATAGCCACCTCTAATGAGCTTTGCAAAATGAGAAACCTGCTGCGGTAGAAGAAAATCTAATAGCAATTGCTTTCTTGTTCACTCTCTCTCTCCCTCCTCTTTCTCTCTCTTTTTTTATTAGTCATTAGCAATGGAGAAAGAAAACACCCAAAGGCAATAGACAGGCAATAATATTTGCACGTGCTTTCTGCAACACTGCGCTAATGAGAAGCCCTGGTCATCTCTCATATCCCTTCTTGTTCAATTCCAACAGTCCTGACATCAGTTGCAGCCAAATCCAGATCTCAGCTAGTGTGGACATTAGCCAGTTTGCTTCACAACCAAGGTGAGCTGTGTATACTGTTACAGGACAGTTGGAATTTGTTTTTAAGTGCTCCTTAAAAACAAGGGATGTCAAGACTTAAAAAGGGCCTAGAAAAATAAAAATCCATTTAATGAACACAGTTTTTGGTCTTTTCAAAATTTGACATTAAAATGTAATTGAATCAAGTTCCTAAGACCCTGGATCTAGCTTCCCACCTTGTTAGCTACTGGTCATGCTGTCAAATGCAATCACAGGATTGTGAGAAGTCTCAGGCTTGCCTGTAATGACCCTACCCACACTCACTGAGAGAGGATCTTACTAGGTGTGTGACCTTGAGCAAGCTATTTCCTTTTAGGAGCCTCAGTTATCTCTTTTGTAAAAGAGGGATCATAATAGTATCTACTTTTATAGACTCAATTATGAGGGACAACGAATATAAACAGCCTGTGCATATGTTTGATTGTGTGGTCAAATCATACTGTTAGTTTGGTTATTTATTTCCCAGGAAGAAGGACCAAGTTAATGTTCTACCTCTGGCTCTTGCAACTTTGAACAAATTGCCATACCTTCCTGAGCTTCAGTTTCCTCATTTGTAATCGAGACAAAACAGCAGTACCGGTGCTGCTGAGTTGTAGAATTAACATGCTGATGCATACAGCATAGGACCGGGCACATCATACTACGTGCTCCAAAAATGTTAAGTATTGTTTTTATTATTGTTATTATTATTAAGAATATGGCTTAAGTTTTAAAAAATAACAAGCAGTAGAAAATCCCAAGAAATCAACAACAAAAAAACTGCTGGAACTAATAAGTGATTATGGGAAGGGTGCAGGATACAGATTTAAACACAAAAGTCAATTGCTTTCTCATATGCCAGCAATGAACAATTGAGAATTTGAAAATTAAAAACAAAACACCATTTACATTAGCACCAAAAAAATGGAGTACTTTGGTATAAATCTAACAAAATACATATAAGATCTATATGAAGAAAACTACAAAACTCTGATGAAAGCAATCAAAGATCTAAATAAATGAACAGATTTCATGTTCATGTTCAACATTGTTAAAATGTAGTTCTTTCCAACTTGATCTATAGATTCAATGCAATTCCAATCAAAATCCTAGTACAGTATTTTATAGGATTGACAAACTGATTTTAAAGTTTATATGGACAAGCAAAAGACCCAGAAGGGCCAACACAATATTGAAGAAGAAAAACAAGTCAAAGGACTAACACTGCCTGACTTTAAGACTTACTATAAAGCTGGAGTAATCAAGACAGTGTAATATTGGTGAAAAAATAGACAAAGAGATCAATAGAACAAAATACAGAGCCCAAAAATAGGCTCACACAAATCTAGCCAACTGATCTTTGGCAAAGAAGCAAAATTCTTTGAGAGAATTCAATAGAGAAAAGATAGTCTTTTCAACAAATGGTGCTGAAACAAAGAGACAGCCATGTGCAAAAAGAAGGGGAGGAAGGGAGAAAGGAGGGGAGGAAGGAAGGGAGGGAGAGAGGGAGGAAAATATCTAGATATAAATTCTACAGTTTTCTGAAAAATTAACTCAAAATGATCATAAGCCTAAATGTAAACAACAAAACTATAAAACTTCTAGGAGATAACATAGGAGAAAAACTTGGGAACCTTGGGTTTGTTGATGTGTTTTTAGATACAACAACAAAAGCATGATCCTTGAAAGAAAAAAAGATGACAAGCTGGATTTTATTAAAATTAACAACTTCTGCTCTGTGAAAGACACTATTAACATAATGAAAAGACATGCCATAGACTGGAAATATTTCCAAAACATACATCTGGTAAAGGACTTCTATCCAAAACATACAAAGAGTATACTTAAAACTCAACAATAAGAAAACAGACAATCTGATTAAAAAAATGAACAAAAGAGCTGAACAGACACCTCACCAAAGAAGACATACAGATGGAAAATGAGCACACGAATATATGCACATCATCACATCATTCTGGAACTGCAAATTAAATGATAATCAAACATCACCATGTGACTATTAGAAGAACTAAAATCCAAAACACTAATGCCACCAAATACTAGCAAAGATGTGGAGAAAACAGAAAGAGCTCCTTGATGGTGGGAATGCAAAATGGTATAGCCACTTTGGAGGACAGTTTGGCAGTTTCTTACAAAGCTAAACAGTCTTACAATACAACTCAGCAATTGCATTCCTTGATATTTACCCAAATGAGTTGAAAACATGTCCACCCAAAGTTCTACAGGTTTATAGTGAACTTATTCATATTTGCCCAAATTTGGAAGCAACCAAGACATCCTTCAATAGGTTATTGGATAAACAAACTGTAGTACATCCATATGATGGTATATTATTTGGCAATAAAAAAAATGAACTCCCTGCCACAAAAAGACACGGAGGATCTTAAATGCATCTTGCTAAGTGAAAGGAGCCAGTCTGAAAAGGCTTCCTACTATATGATTCCAACTACATGACATTTTGGAAAAGGTAAAGCTATAGAGACAGTGAAAAGATCAGTGGTTTCCAGTTCAGGGAGAGGGATGGAGAGGGGAGCAAGTGGAACACAGGGGATTTTTAGGGCAGTGCAAGTATTCTGTGTGATGCTGTAATGGTGGATGCACGACGTCATATACTTGTCAAAACCCATAGAACTATATAACACAAAGTGTAAACTGTGGGCTTTAGTTACTAATATAGTATCACATTGGCTCATCCATTGTAACAAATATACTACACTAATACAAGGTTGTTAATAACAGGAGAAAAACAGTGGGAGGGAAAAGAGGGGGTATATGGGAACTCTGTACTTTCTGCTCAACTTTTCTATCAACCTAAAACGGCTTTAAAAAATAAAATTAATTAAAATAATAGTAAATATGCCTAGTCTGGGTAGCTGTGTTAAATTTTGTTGTTACAGAGTAGGAATCCACAAACTACAGCTCTTCAGTCAATCTGACCCCCACCTACTTTTGTAAATAACACTGGAGCGCAGCCACACCTGTTTATTTTTGTATTGTTTGTGGCTGCTTTGGTGTGACACTGGCAGAGCTGAGTCACTGTGCTGGAGCCCACATGGCCCACAGAGCTGAAAATGTTTACTCCCTGGCCCTTTGCAGAAAAAGTTTGCTGATCCCTGTTAGAGTACAGACTTTGAAGCTGGTAGTGTGTTTAGAAGTTGTTGAGTTCAATTTCCTAATAGATGCTGGAATCACCGCAACCACAGTACCCGGGAGGAACAAATTCCCAAGTCCAAACTCTCCAGTGAGTGTGACCTTCAGCACATTAATCTTGACCTTGGAAATCAGAGTATCCTTCTCCCTTTGCTTCTTTTCCCTTTAGCCCCCACTTTTGGATCAGAAACAGCTTGCCAGAGTAGAACCTGGGCAGGTACTCGTCACTCACAGCCTTCATTCTGAGTCACTTTTCTTGACCCCAAACCATCCTGCTGCTGAATTTCCTGGTATTCACCTTCCTGTTCATCTCCTGCCCTCAGCCTCTGCTTCTGATTTTCAGACTCAGTGCCAGATCCGGGTGCCCCAGCTATGGCCCTGGCTTCTTTGGCTCCATTTAAATTGAAAAGTACTATGGTAGGATAAATAATGACCTTCAAAGATATTGAGGTCCTGGTTGGCTGCAGTAGCTCACGCCTGTAATCCCAGCACTTTGAGAGGCTGAGGCAGGAAGATCGCTTGAGGCCAGTTCAAGACCAGCCTGGACAACATGGCAAGACCCATCTTTACAAAAAATTTTTAAAAATTAGCAGGTGTGGTGGCTTGCTCCTGTAGTCTCAGCTACTTAGGAGGCTGAGGCAACAGGATAGCTTGAGCCTAGGAGTTCGATGTTGCAATGAGGTATGACTGTGACACTGTACCCCAGCCTGGGCGACAGAGCGAGATCCTGTCTCTAAAAAAATAAAAATAAAAAATAAATAAATAAAAAAAACCTTGGAACCTGTGACTAGTACTTTATGTTGTGGGCTGGATTGTGCCCCCTGCAAAAAAGCCTCACATGTTGAAATCTTCATAGTTACTCCCCAAAATTTCAGAATGTGACTGCATTTAGAGATAGGTCCTTTACCTATATGGGTAATTAAGTTAAAATGAGACCATTAACATGGACTCCAATCCAATCTGACTAGTATCCTCATAAGAAAAATAAATTTGGACACACAGACACCAGGAATGCGGATGCCTAGAAGAAAAACCATGCGATCACACAGTGAGAAGGTGGCCATCTGCCAGCCAAGGGGAGGGGCCTCAGAGGAAACCAACCCTGCTGATGTCTTGATCTTGGACTTCAAGCCTCCGGAATTGTGAGAAAATAAATGCCTTATGTTTAAGCCTCCCCGTCTGTGGCATTGTGTTTTGGCAGCTACATACATTGTGTATGTAGCAAATACATACATCCTATATGGCAAAAGGGACTTTGCAGAGGATCAATCCCTTAGTCTAACCTCCCCATCCACATTAACTGAAAGTTCTTAAAATGAGATTATCTGGATCATCTGGGTGAGCCTTAAGTGCCATTATATATGTTCCTATAAGAGGGAAACGGAGGGATCCTTGAGTACAGAAGGGACGGAGGTATGTGAAGATGGAAGGAGAGACTGCAGGGATGCAGCCACAAGCCAAGGAATGCTGGCAGCTGGAAGACAAGCAGTAGATTCTCCCGGGGGGCCTCTAGAAGAAAGCCCCCCTAACACCTTGATCTTAGCCTTACGAGACGCAGTTTGGTTGTGGCTTCCAGAGCTGCGAGAGAATGTGTGTATTGTTTAAACCACCAAGACTGTGTAATTGGTTACAGTAGCCACACACATCCTACTGCATGCACTTTTTCAGATAAATATGGTCTGGAGCTTAGTTTGGTCCCCAGGCTGTCCTCTGTCACAGCCACCCAGCATCCAAGCAGGAGTTGGCCAGCCACTTAACCACTGCCCTGTCCAAATGACAGCAGCATGCTGATATAACCTACAGGCCTAGCAACTCTGTAAAGCACAAACATGCTTTGACACCCACCAAGACCAAGTTCAAGTCTCTGCTCCAAAATGGATTAGTCCATGTGATCTTGGGCGTATTACTTAATCCATCAAAGCCTCAATTTCCTAATCAGTAACTGAGGATCAAATTATCAACCTTCTGGAGTGATTTTAAGGATTATAAATGATATAAGTAAAGTGAAAAACGCACCTTCTAGAATAGAGGAGGTTATTAACGTTCTCAATAAGTAACAGTAATGACTGCTACCATTAATTGTTTTGGGTTCTCCCGTAATTCTAACTGATTTCCATTTCCCAAAACCACTGAGGGAACTTGGAAACCATGGTTTAGAGCTTAGTTCTGGCACCGATCCAATGAATTTGTACCAGCTACTTCCCTCTCTCATTTCTCCAGCTCTCTGTGAGATGCTTAGAATTGAAAAACCATGGTCATCATTGAATTCAGTCCTGCTAATTTGCAGTTCAGGGAGACTGAGTGGCTTCACTTCTGAGACGCTAACTGATGTTTCCAAGGCCACACAGCTAATAAGCGAGGACCCTGCAACTGAAGTCCAGGTTTCCAATGTGCTGTCCATTCATTATGCCACACTGCGTTGTACCTGCTAGGCCCACCTCTCCAAATCCTCCACCCCCAAATAGAGTGCCCCCACCTACAGGTCCTGCTGAAATGGGGTGAAGCTGTTTCCTGTCCACAAGGCAGCACCCTCTCTTTCCCTCTTTTGGGGACTCCCTTCCCCAGGGCTGCTCCTAGTGAGAAGACAGATGGGAGGACTCCAAGCAGGTGATGGGAAGCCCGGAGTCACTGTGCCCTTGTGTTGGAGAATGTGGCGACACACCTAATCGTCCTCCCTCCCCCTAGGAAACCAGGAAACCAGCACTTACCCGGAGTGCCTTCCCACTCTGTCAGCAATCCAGACCATATGGTTAATTAGCTAAAATTTGCAACTGCATCTGTGAAGCTATTTCTCTTTTTGGCATGCGTGAACTTAATTATCAGAGCCATGGGAAGTTCCTGGCCAACTGGGAGCACCGTGGGCATGGAGGTCTCAGAACATGCCGGTGGCTCACGTGGGTGGGGAAGAGTTTGAGAAATGAAGGATAGAGAGGGCCATTTGACCAGCTGAGGATGGGGTCTTTCTGGTGTTTGTATCACTGTGTGTGGGGGCACAATGTCACAAGGGCCCCCATCTGTACATGTTGACAAGAGCATCCTCAAAAAAAGGTACTTCCCTGCATGGTGGAATATAATGTTCATTCTTTGATCTCCCACAGCCCTGCAAATTCTATCCTTGGTTACTCCACAGAGCTGTGGTCCCCAACCCCTGGGCCATGGCCTGGTACCGGTCCGTGGCCTGTTAGGAAATGGGCCGCACATCACCGCCTGAGCTCTGCACCACGTCCCACCCCAGCAACACCTCAACCCCCCACCCCCAGTCCATGGAAAAATTGTCTTCCATGAAAGACAAATCCCTAGCTTTTGCCATACCAAGAACAACCAGCCCCTGGTGCCAAAAAGGTTGGGGACCACTGCCACAGAGTATCTGTCTCCCCAGCATATAGGACAAGGCCTGTAACATAGAAGGTGTCCAAAAAAGGCAGCAGATTGGTCCAATGAACGAACATACCCTTCTGAGCCTTGATTTCCTCATCCGTAGAATGGACAACATAAACATCATATTCTACCATTTTGTTAAAGATTAAATGAAATAAAGAACATGCGGCACCTCTTATAGTCCCTGACATAATGATAGGTGTTTAATAAGAATTTGATGAATGAATGGGTGAATGAATGAACGAGTGAATTAACAGCAGACTCAAACAGGAACTGAATGTCATCACTGGAAGGAGACCAAGAGATCAGAATCTAGTCCATGCTTCCCACTGTGCCTCAGTTTCCTCATCTGTAAAATGAGGACAATAAAATCACCTCCTTGTTGGTTTGCTTGAGGATTAAAATAACATGGAGAACTTTCAGAAGGGTGGTGCCTGGAATGCAGTCAGCACTCAATTCATATTGCTGCTGCTGTTGCTGTGAATAACAATCTAACGGGGAAACATGTTGCTAGCAAAAGAAAGGGCCTTGCCCAAAACGCTGCAGTTTGTGGTAAGTCCGCACTGTGACTCGGGCTCCTCCTCTCAGGGCACACTGGTACATCCTCAGCAGGATGGGCCTGGTGCCATGCCAGGAAGTGTCAGGGTTCACAGGACAGACATGTGCCAGCTCTCGGGGGTCACTGGTGTGATGGAGGAGACACAGCACCCCTGTCCCCTGCTTGGGGAACACCCTGGCTAAGAAATGATGTCCAGGGATGCTTTGGGCAAGCCAACACAAGAGTCCTGTCCATTAGGGGCTCTCAGGGGCTCCCACAGAGGGTTTCGCGGATCGTGCCAAGGCTGTGAGGGCAAATGGAGGCTGAAATTCAACTCTGCTCTGCAAACCAAGCTCTGTGCTCATGGACGGGTGTGTCTCCTTCTCCCAGTGTGCACACAGGCACTGTTCTGCCAGGGGTGGCCTTGAGGCTTTTTCTGGGATCAGTGAACGGCTGGAGGGCAGGAGCCATGACACCCCAGAACACTGGGGCAGGCATATGGGACCACGACAAGTGTCTGTCTTCCTCATGTCTGTGTCCCTTGTGCCTAGTACAGTGCCTGGCTCAGTGGACACTCAGACAAATACATGCTGAATAAATGAACCATTGTGTTCTTAGTGTCTATCATAGACCCTAGCATGTGGCGGGGGCTCAGTGCGTGCTGGATATATGGATGACTGAAGTAGTTGGAGGAGAAGTATGGTGAGAAAGTGATTTCCTAGACCTTCATCCCTGCACAGTAAAAGTAGCTAATTTATGCAGGAGGTCTCTGTGTCAGGCACAGCACTAAGACCTATATATACATCACCAGTGGTCCCTAATGTTTTTGACCAGGGACTGTTTTCATGGAAGACAATTTTTCCATGGACTGGGGAGGGGAGGGAATGGTTTCAGGATGACTCAAGCACATTACATTTATTGTGCACTTTATTTTTATTGTTATTATATTGTAATATATAATGAAATAGTTACACAACTCACTGTAGGTTGGGGACCCCTGCATTACACCCTGAAGCCTCATGACACGCTTACCAGATTGTTTACAATTTACAGATGAGGGCTCTGAGGCTTACCGAGGCTGAAGGATCTGCTGTGATCACACAGCTCTCAGGAGCAATGCTGATATCAGAACTTGTGTTTTGCCGCTTCCAGCACCTTCTTTAACTGCCATGCTCTCCTGCACTAGGCCACTGACGTGCTAGTGAGACATCAGGAGAGCCACCATTCCCTCTGTCTGCTACGCTGCTTCTCTCCACTCATATAGTGCTCACCCTCTCACTTCACTCAGGCCTCTGCTTAACTGTCACCTCCTCCAAGAAGCCTGCCATGACCGCCTTGTATAAAGCAAAACTTTCCAATTCCTTGCCGTGCTTTACTTTTCTTCACAGCACTTGCTGCCACTAGAAATATATGCGGATTTTCTCTCAACTGCCTCCACATCCCTCTCTCTTCCCAGAAGGTTAACTCTACGAGGGCAGGGTCCTTATTTGTCTTGTTAACTGCTATTTTTCCAACATCCAGAATGGTACCTGACCTGGAACAGTGCTTGATATGTGTTTATAAAATGACTGAGAGGATGGCTGAATAACCTTGGGTCGGGTATTTAAATGTCTGTTTAATGTTTGATATTCTCTTTCTCTTGCAGGGCCCAGGTTCTTCATCAGTCAGAAAAGATATAGATGCCATATCTGAGGCTTCCCTGAATATATGGGAAGGGCTGTCAGGACAGATTTAGGGTTTCACCAAAATAGAAGACATTATTATCATTATCAGACACCTGTGCACAAATCGTTTGCCCTGCTCAGGTATAAAAGCCCAGGTCACTGCCAAAGGCCCCCACCTTGCCAGAGCTGGGATGCACAGCCTAACCTCAAAGGCCCTGCTTTTGCCACACCAAGGACAAGAGCCTCCAGGAAGACAAGTCTCTGAACAGAGAAGGAGGAGGAAGCTTTTCTGGCACCAACACTTGGTGGCCACATAACATTGGGTGAGTGACTTGCACAAAACCAAAGTAATGATGACACCCATCTTAGAGGGCACCTGCTACGATAGAATGAGCCAATGATTATAAAAGCACTTTGTGAAACACAAGGCTTAACACCTATGCAAGACCCCAACCTTAGGAGGTGAAAGCCAGGCTGAGCAGTTCAGACCTAAATTGAGAGCTGGGAGCAGTGGGAGGATTTTGAGCCAGGAGGAGACACACTGAGAAATCATTTGGGGGAAGCAAACCTGGCAGTGTGCACAGACAGGCTGGGCCTCCTCAGTCCTTTTTTTTTCCCCTCTAGATTGTGCCTGGGGAAGGGGGAGGGGAGACAGGTGGAGTCTGCAGGGTGGGGAATGCCACTCCGACTCTACAAATTGCAGAAGGGAATGGGGGTGGCGGGGAACAGGACTGGGTGACAGGCACCACTTGTGCCACCCTGATTAACTGGGAAAATGCAAATCCGCACTTCCTTCCCGCCGCAGCTAACAAGATAATGAATATTTTCATCAGCTGCAGAGAATACAAACATCTGTAGGAACACCAAACCTACTCTCGGGGGTTGGGGGAGGAGGGGAGGACGCGGAGGTGGGGAAATGCAGCTTCTCAGCAGTTTTAGGGAAGAGGAGATGTGCTCAGATGCCAGCGGGGTGGCTGGGAGCTGGAAGCTCTGGCTGGCACCTCCTGTGCATGGCACAATGGGGAATAGATACCCGCCCCCCATGCCTGCTGCTCATTCATAGTTAGCACGTTGTCCTGGGTACACTTGGTTCACCACCTATCAGTTGATTCATCTGCACCTGTATCCATCCCTCCGGCCATCCACTTAGCAATTCACCAAACGTTTACAGAATCCTACTGTGTCCCAGGCATGAACTTAGGCTCTAGGGCTACACAAGCAAATAAGACATCCCTTGTTGTCTTGTCTTCAACAATCTCATTCATTCATTTAATTAGTAAATGCCTATTTATTTATAAAGTACCTACTGAATGGTTTAGGAGACAGGATGTGAACCTGCCCCCTATTGAAGGAGGGATCTGACAGAGAGGAGCACAGAGGAGGAAGGACCACCTAACCTTTCCGGGGAAGAGATGTTCAAAGAAGACTCCTGGAGGAGGTGGCAGACCCTGATGTTAATCAACAATAAGTGAGAGAATTTTAGACAGAGACACTGAAGAGCACTCTAGGTAGAGGGAAAAACATGTGCAGTCAGGGAGGCATGAGGAATCCAGGGACCTCAGGGAACTCCAAGCAGCTCTGTAGAAATGGATGATAACCAGCAAGGTGAGGGCGGGAGCAGGGATAGGAGATGCTTGGGAGTTGGGCTTGAGACCAGTTGTGTGGCATATCATTCACCAAGCTAAAGGGTGCAGGGTGGACTTTCTTAATCCTGGGCACAATGGGGAGCCACTGAGGAGCCTTGGGTAGGGGGGTGACCTGATCAGAACTGCATTTTAGATCACTCTGGCTGTCGCATGGACCATGGGTTGGAATGGATTCAGAATGAAGACGAGTAAGCGGGCCATTGAGGATCCCAGCTTGAGGCAGCCTGGCCCTTATGCAAAATTCAGAAAGGCTTGGCGGGAACACTTTCTGGGCCCTGGCAGAGACCCCCAGACATGGACATGCAGCTTTGCCATTGAACCAGCTCTGTGACTTTGCATAGCTCCCCGAGAGTCAGGGGCTACTAATTATTCCTCCTCCGTGGAGTTTTGATGAAGAACAAATGAGATAATGTGGTCAAAGTGACCTACGAGGTCTATGGCATAGTAGAAATATTAGTTATCAGTTGTTTAATTATAGCAGTAATCTTGGGTCTAGTCATTCATTACTTCACTCTGCCTTTCATTCCCATAGCTGAATATCCAAAAAATGGAAAATAATGCAAAATTGGAGCCTCAAGGCATTAGTTTTGCCATTTACTGTCTGCGAGCTTGGAAAGTCCCCTGAATGTCTGTGCTTCAGTCTCTGCATCTCTGAAATGGGGATAATACTGTTCTCTTTACCTATCTTGCAGGGTCCCAGGAGGGCTAATCTGGATGGCTGACTTTCAAGTGCTTTGAAAAACATTACAGGTTCAGCAGCTTGAAGAGGAAAGCTGATGTGAACTCAAATCCATGGGGCACCCTTCATGAGCTCCGTATTTTAGATCAGTGGTTGGCAAACTACTGCCTGCAGGTCAAATCCAGACCTCTGCCTGTTTTTGTATAGACAATGGGCTAAGAATGACTTTTATGTTTTTAAATGACTGGAAAAAAAGTCCAAAGGAGAACAATGTATTGCGTGACATGTGAAAATTATGTGACATTCCAAATTCAGTGTCCATAAATAAAGTTTTATTAGAACACACCCACAGCACACTGAGTATTTGGGCGGAGAGATGGATTTGTTTACCTGTTGTCTATGTCTGCTTTGCCACTGCAACAGCAGAGCTGACTATTTGCAACAAAGATCATATGGCTGCAGAGCTCAAAATGTCTGTTTTAGAAAAAGTCT
>CM052443.1:114547235-114567972 GCA_028533085.1 Varecia variegata
ATCCTAACTTCCGCGGGCACCAAGGAGCAAACAGACTGCCTCATCACAGAGAAATACACTTGCAACGTCAGGAGTAACTCAATGTGCTATACCATCCGTTGTTCTGTCTCATCTAATGTGCACCAGTACTTTTCCTCTCACTGACCCCAGCGATTAAAAACCCTCCTGCCCTTCGTTTCAATGAATTGATTTCGGACCTTCCTCTCCTATTGCAATAGCCTCGAATAAAGTCTTCCTTGCCTGTTTAACATTGCCCAGTGCAATTTTTGCTTTCACAGTTGTATGCTAGATGGTATCCTGGATCAGAAAAGGACATTAGGTAAAAATGAAGGAAATCTGACTCAAGTATGGACTTTAGTTACCAATATTAAATAACAATGTGTCCATATTGGTTCATTAATTATAACAAATGTACCATACTAACATAAGAGGACACTAGGAGAAACTGGGTGCAGGGTACATAGGAACTATGTGTGCTATCTTTGTAATTTACCTATAAATCCAAAAATGTCTAAAATAAAAATATCCTGTATGAATCTGGAGTACAGTAAGCTAAGTGAAATAAGGCAGGCACAGAAAGACAAATACTGCATGATCTCACTCATATATGGAATCTATAAAGTCAGACTCAGAAAGTAGAATGGTGGTTATGAGAGGCAGGGGCTGGAGGGTGTGAGCAGTGGGGGGAAGTGAGGAAAAGGGAGATGTTGGTCAAAGGGTACTAAGTTTTAGTTAGACAAGAGGAGTAAGCTGTAGTGACCTATTGCTCAGCATGGTGACCATTGTTTTGATACTAACATATATTTTTTATATATTTCCAAATTGCTAAAAAAGGAGTTGTTAAATGTTGTCACCACAAGAAATGGTAAGTATGGGAGGTGACGAATACGTTAATCAGCTTGGTTTAATCATTCCACGATGTGTACATATAACAAAACACCACATTGTATCCCATAAATATATGCAATTAATATTTTTGATTCAAAATAAAATAAAATATATTTTTAAAAATCCTACCCAAGTGGAGTGTGGAAAAGACCATCCAAGTATCAGAAAGACCCAGGTAAGCAAGGCTCTGACACTAGCTGTGTGACAACAGGCAAGTCATCAGATCTCTTTGAGTCCCAGCTTCCTCATTTATAAAAGGACACTTACAAATCCACTAACATTATGCGTTCTCAGTGGTGGCAGAAATTGTTCCTTAGTGGGCAAAAACATCTTAGATATGACAATGGCTTGTAGTCGTCCAATGCTTTAACCCGACTCCACAAAACTGTACCCCTTAGTATTAGTTTCTCTCATTAGGGAGAATTCAACCTTAATTATTTTTTTCCATTGGGAGGGGAGTAACAATTAAAAAAAAAAAACGTTAAAAAGCACAGATTTAGATAATATCAAAAAGAAAGACGCATATTCTTTTCCCCTTTATACCAACATTAGACTCAGTCTCGTTCAGCTTGAATCTCCAGAAACTGGTACCTAACAAGCTCTCGATGTATTCTTATTGGTTGGATCACAAGGCTGAAGGAGAATTTAATTGCAATTTAGCTTAATTCTCATGCTATGTTTCCACATCCTTTGCAAATACAGAATGCCTGCATGGCCTCTAGGCTTGCTTACTCCCAGTGGCTGGATCCTCACTAACTCCTAAGAAACAGTTAAGGAATTAATAGAAACTTAGAGGGGTATCCTTTGGAGTCACTTTAGTTCTCTGTACTATAGCATGACGAGTAAGAGCAATCCTTTTAATGTCTTTCTCTCTCCCTACTCTAGAAAGCATCCAAAAGAAACTGAAACAGCTTCAAGGTCACAGGGAACTCACAGGAGAATGGAGAACTTGACTCAGGGGTTAAGGTTTTTTCAAAGTCATCAGGTATACACTGAATTAACCAGCCCTGGGCTACCCAAATGCCTGTGGCTTTGACTCTGGGCTTGTGCCTGTTAATTAACTCCCCATTTAATAGGCTCCTCTGAGGCTCTTACGCAACATAAAAATAAAAGCTCATTTTGGATTCTTAAAAGCCACCTTTGAGGTGTTCCACTAGATTGTCATTAATAGTAATTATTCAGTGGTAATGTTACATAAAACCCCAGCCACTGCCCTTGGAGCTTTCTGTATTAATTCACGTCCAGTGAACTGTCATCATATCTTTCATTAGAATTGTTACTAAATACATTTCTATTCAGGGCATCTCCCTGAAATGAAAATATTTTTCCTAAAAAATAATTTCATTGATACACATGCGTAGGCTTACTAATGTGAGCTTAGAATAGACTTAATTTTTCATTCCTCTGGAAGGAATACAAAGAAAGTGATGCTGGTGAATTTGCATGGCATGATTTCAGGTGTGACAGGATGTACACTGCAACACACAATTTCGGAGTAAAAGTGGTATTTCACAGATTCTTGGATTCAGGTTAGGCAAATGTCGTTAATATTCCTGTGTCTTTACAAGGCTTTTTAACCTGACTTTTCTCATCATTTCCTCCTCCTCCCCATAAATCTCCTGTGAGGTAGGCACTATCATGTTCCCTGATTTCACAGAGAGCAAACTGAGGCTGGGAAAGATTATTAGACAGCACAGGTCTTATAGGTAGTAATGGTCCCCTTACTTTGGTGCTTAAATAACCCTTCCAGGTTGATCGCCCTTCCTGTGCCCTGCCTTACTTACCTCCACCGTCCTATGCCCCACCCTCCTTAGCACCCACCTTGATGTTTACGTCTGCAGAGCCTCTGTGCTCTCACCTGCCTGGAACACTCCCTCACATAGCTAACTGTTGCTCTATCCTACAGGTCTCAGCCAGCACCTCTTCCCGGAAGTCTTCCCAGATGCTCACCCACACCAAGGCGGGGCCAGATGCCTCCACTATGTTCCCTAAGCCCCCTCTCCCTCCTGCCATCATGGCCCACAGTGCAGTGCAAAATGCATTTGTTCAGTGTTCTACCTGCATATTCTTAGGGACCTTGACTGCCTTCCTCATCTTTTCCTCTCCAGAGCTTTATGGGGTACATAACAGGTATTCAACAAAAACTTGCTAACTAACAAATGAGAACATGTAGCTAGGCCAGGACTCAAACCTCTGACCTCAAATGCATTCCTTTGACATCCTAATTAACACATTAACTGAAATGAGAGTTGTATTTAACTCACTCTAGTTTTGACCCTGGGGCCATGTGAAGTATGTATAAAATCTTACTTGTTGATCTTCTTATGGTTACAATTAATATTGATAATTTAATTCTAAAAACATAGATTAAATGAAGTCAATAAATTTCATTTTTCTCTTTATGTTTACCTTTAAATTACACTTGAAGTTTTTATTCTATTTTTGTAATAGAACACTGTGGCCCCAAGGAAAATCTTCTGGTTTTTTTGTGTGTGTGGCAGTCATAATGTATTAATAGAACAACAATAACAAATGACTCCTGAGGTGTGATTTCTTCCCAGAGTAAGACACCTATGCTGCCTTAGCATAACATAAATACAGTAAAATTTCAGCACTGTGGACTCCATTAATTAAGGATGTATAATGCTTGGCCAGGGGCTGGGCTGGCTCATACCTTTGGAGTGTTTATTTATAAAAGAGATTACTAAGCACATTAGCCAAGTAAACAAGATCGTGGGGGAAATGGCAGAAGATACTTAAGAGAACAAACTGCCTGGAGTCACATTGGAAGCACCCATTATGAACAAACAATCACTGTGCTAATTACAATTGCTCTGCTAATTACAATTATTGTGCTAATTACAATCTATCCTTATCTGTTCTGTAGGTTCCCTATGGACTCTTCCTTCTAAGCCCTCAGACCAGCCTGAGTTACTGCCTGCATTTGAGTGTAATGAAATTACGCTTCTTTAAAAATTATCTCTGCTTCAGATGTCTCCATGATTCAAATAGACTTCCTTCTCCTAGAAAAAGAACATAGTCAGGGATTTTGAAGCCAGAAAATTAAAAGCAAAACCAAAAAAGGGGGCAGAGGGGTGCTGCGAAGAGAAGTGAAAACGACCTTGTTGCTTTTGTTGTTTTAGCACCTTTTGCAGACTAAAGACACATTTTTAGCTTAGCTGGAGAACATTCAAAATATGCTATGAACAATTTGTTTTCCTCATAAAATGACCATGTTTGGTATATTTAGGGATGTGGACATTGAGAATGAAACTTAAAAAAAAATTAAAGCAGCTATTTTTCTTTCTTCTCATACCATAAATGGGGGAAAGATTGGAGAGGCCTTGTCTAAAACTGGATTGCAATTCCCTGTTCCCCATAAAAAAATAAATAAAAAGCGTCTTTCACTAGATCTTAATTTTACTACTTACTTTCTGTCCCCAATTAAACTAATGAGTGCTGATGATATGAGATTTTTGTTTCATTGCTTAAGAATAATAAAGCTTCACCCACGCCAGTGTCCTCTCCCAAATGGACTTCTCGATCATTTTCCAGGAGTTTGTCTTCAACCTTTGGCCTGAACCAGACACACCCCAGCTCTCTGCTGTTTGTAGCTTTCTGCTGGGTCCGATGATGGCTGAAATCGCAGTGTGGGCACAGAGGAGGCTCTGACTCGGGCACTGAACCTTCACTGCATGACTCTGGCGTCAGAAGCCTGCCTTGCATAAGCACCTCCTCGTGGGCACGGATCTCTCTCTGAGCATCCCTGTGCCCATCCGAGAGCAGGGCGGACGGACACAGATTAATCTGAGCTACCTTATGTACCAGTGGCCTGCTGGATTGCAGGACAGGACCATCTGCTCTGGCTGTTGCAAAACTGAAACACTCTCTGCACTTGGTCACTCTGGAGAGGATCACAGGAGGGAGACTTCTTTGGTATTTCACGGAGATCTAGCGCCACTGGCCTTGAGACTTGGTGCCTGCTTTCAAACAGGCAAATGGAGGAACGACAATCCTCCATCCTCACACATAACCTAGGCAGCCGTGGTTCCCATTCCTGTTCAGTGGAACACTTTGCTATTCAAAGCTGGTCCTCAGACCCAGCAGCTGATTTGAAATGCAGGGTCTCAGGTCTTATTACCTGCGACCTACTGAAGCAGAACCTGTATCTTAGCAGGATCCCTTGGTGACTGACATGCACATTAGAGTTTGAGAAGCACTGGTATAACTCATGTGTATTGAGTTCTGGCTATAAGAAAAGCCCTAGTTTTACACAGTGTTTTCAGGTATAATAATGACAATGAGCTATTATTTGCCTTCCTTCTCTTAGAGGATCATATGGTTGGAGACCATACGCATATGCATGTTCACACACATTACCTAGGGTCTGTGAGGTACTTCAGAGGGCAGACCTTGAGTTCTGGCTCCATCACTGATGGGCAGTGTGACCCTGGATGCCACCCTTCACCTCTCCGGGCCTCAGTTTCCTCTTGTAAAAAGTATGAGAGTCAACCTGCTCTGTCCATGTGTGCCATGGGAGAAATATCTGCCTATGCCCTGCAAAGACGGGTTTTGAAAACAATAGAAAAAATAGTTTTACAATATCAATTATGCTTAAGGTATTGGGAAATGGACCAGAGGATGCGATGTGGTGATAATGGGGGAAGGACATTGGGAAAGGTAGGAGGTGAGCATGACTGATCAGCAGCCCAGCAAGGCCTCCTGGTTAAGCTTCATTCCGTTGGAATATACCTCCTCTCCCGTCGCTCAAGTGCCACTTCTATGCTGATCGTTAAATATTTTTAATGTCACCCCAGAGGTGACATTAAAGAATGGCCAAGGGTGAGACAGCAGGAAATGGAGGAACAGTATCAGAAATGCATAGAATTGTAGAGTAGAATGGGGGTTGCCAGGGCCTGGGTTGGGGGTGGGATGGGAAGATGATGGTTAAAGGGTACAGACTTTTAGTTTTCTAGATAAATAAGTTCTGGAGATCTACTATACAGCCTAGTGCCTACAGCTAACAGTACTGCACTGTACGCTTACAATTCTTACAATTCGCTAAGAGGATAGATATCACGTTAAGTGTTCTTACCACAAAAAGGAAGACATAAAGAGGGTGGGGAAAACTTTGGGAGGTAATGGATGTATCTGTGGCCTTGACAGTGGTCATGGTCTCACTGGCACATACTTGCCCCAGACTAATAGATTCATATACATAAACATAGAGCTTTTTAATATGTAAATCTTCCCTCAATAAAGTGGTTTCAAAAAAGAAAAAATCAGCTTTCTGATTCCAGGCCCTATGGTACACCCGACATTGGCCTTGATTCTTATAGAAGATGTCAAGAAACCTTGGAAAAATGGAATCAGAAGAGAGAAGAGATTTTTCTGCAGCCAGCCGAGGAGTCAGAACACCAGGGACAATCACCCCTTGGCTCCTCCGATCCAGCCTCCAGCTGCTGTTCTCAGTCCACTTCCAAGGTCTCGCCAAGGATCCCCAGAGAAGGTAGCAAATAGCTGGAATATTATGGAATATTACTCCACAGAGAGGTTGGGAATGGCCTTGGAAATCAGAAGACGATGCCTCTTTTTAATTAAAAATCTCTCCACTACCAGCCTCTGTTGCTTTCTCTCGTTACAGTGAGATAATGGTCTGCTACAAAGCACCAAGGCCTGAGAGTACAGAAACACAGATTCCTGGCCTGGTTCTGCCATTAATTCTCTATGGGATCACTGCATTGATGCTCCTGTACAGCATCAGGGTTGGTCCTATGTCTACAAGCCTTCAGAGTGCAGACCAACAGACTGGGCGGGGGTAGGGGAGAGGCCTGGCTTATTCATTTATTAGTTATATGATTTTAGGCAATTTACTTAAACATGGAGCCTCAGGTGGTCCATCTACAAAATGGGAGAGTTTGTACAAACTGTTCTCCAAGGCTCTTCCAGCTATAAAATCTATGGATCTTCAGTAATGGAATGAAGGAAATTGATAGGACAATAGAAAGTCCTATTACAGTTCTCAGAGGTGGCAATATGCAGTGGGAGAACGCTGACTGCTAAATGGGCTTTGGTGTTAGACCCCAATGCTACAACTTCTTCAGCTGTTTGCCTGTTAGGCTGGTTAGCCTCACCTCTCTGTGCTTCAGTGCAGTAGGTGGTACTGATGCTCCACACACAAGTTCTGCTTCTCAGCATGTGCTAGTATTGCATGTCTCTGCCCCACCCTTGGAGGAGGCCAGGGGCCTTGATCTGACCAGTGAAATGTTAGCAGAATGTCACTGTTGGGAGGAAACAATGATAGCCAAGTATGTTTTCCACTCTAACAGTGTTCACGGCAGCACAAAAAGATGATTCTGTCAGCGCAGATTCCCAAATACCAGAAGGGCTGGGGCCCCCGCCGTTCTGTGAGAGTGCTGTGGTATGATCAACACACAAACACCTTTGTGTCAAGCCATTGAGGTTTTGAAGTCGTTTGTTCCCAAGGCACAAATGCATTCTGATGGACACGTTCATTTCTTTTTTTTATAAAGCCAAGTTGTTAATGGCCCCTTTGCAATACATCTAGAAAGGTCAAATGAGTAAACACATAAAGCATATGGTATAGGACCAGACACATAAAAAATGCACAGAAAGTTAAAGAGGGAAAAAGGGAAAGAGGGGGGTAGGGAGGGAAGGGGAGAATCCGGAAGCAGCATGCACAACTGACACTCACCCAGAAAGGCTCTGGAAACTCCCCCCACCCCCCAGCCAGAATAGCTTTGGAGGCTACTTCATAAGAACTGACTCAGTATTCTCAGCTGGGGAACAAGTGGGTGCCACTAACGAAAACCAGCTCTTCTCAAAACCTGAAGAGAGCCCTTCTGTCTCACCAGGCGTGGGTTGTGGGTGCTGAATCCCGAAATCCCACATCTTACGCAAAACGATCCTCTTATGCTACACAATATGCACATCTGATAAGCAGACCAGATTGGAAAGTGCCTTTCTAGTAAATCTCTCACGAGTTCCTCAAGCTCTTTGTAGGTCATTCTTGAAGGCCAATAAGCAAATGTCTGCTGCTGGCAGAACTGTCTTATTTTTGATGAGGCTTTTTGCAACATCTGCCATCGTAACTTGCTCAGCCCCTCTTCCCAAGCAACTTCTCCTTACTGCCGTTTCTGAGATTCCAAGCTCAATAATAGTTCTTGACTGATGTTTGCCTAAATCCCTGCAATCTATAACCAAAGTTGACCTTTCTTCCTTATAGGAATAATGCAGGATGGATGAGGATGGTGGGGAGTAAAACAAACAGACGGATACTGAACACCACCAACCTCTGGTGAGTTTATCTCACTCTGACAATCTGCCCGTTCCCACACTGATCAAGAGCTATGGGAAGGGGATTCTGAGGGTGACCCTGCACAGGTCATTAAGACCAAAACTGGGCACCAAAAGGGATTAGAAGCAGCAAAGGGTCTGGAGGGGAAATTTGGATGTGAAATCATTAGCTCTGCACATTTCCCTAGAACTTGACATTGTGCCAAAGGCTCTTTAGTCCACTTATGTCCATTTGAACCTGATTCCTAATCCCAGGATCATTCCAAGCAGCACCTATTCTTTTAAAACAAATCTCATTCCTCCCTGGGAATGAACTATATTTTACTTTCGTATGAACTCCATGTCATTCTTTCTCTATTCCTTCAATTCTCCCATTTTTCACACCTTCCCTTCTCCTCCACCTTTTGGCATCTATCTCCTTATCTCTTTAGCCCTGTTCACTGCTCTACGTCTCTCTTATTCTTTCTGTTCCCTCCTTCTGTGACTCAGACTTTTCTCAGACTCTTCTTTCCTGGAGGCACTTTTGTCTCTCTCTGAATGGCCCTGCTTTATCTCTCTGCTTCTCCTTGTCACTCTCGCCCCGTCTCTACCTTTTCACGTGAGTCTCTTAGTGTGAACCATGCTTAACCTTTGCACATGGCGCATAACCCTTGGAAGGGTCAAGGGTCCTAAACACCTCCACATGCTCATCCCCCAGAGACAAGCCTGCAGCCTACCTGCGGCAACCTAAAGAGGTGGCCTCCCATGCGGTGGCCTTTGTCCAAGATCCCTCCATAGTTAGGAATTTGGCATCCCCCCACCCAACCCATGGTGCTTGGGTCCTCCTTCTGTGTTGAGAGCAGGGGTGGAACACGTGGTTCTCCTCACCACATGCTAATATGGGATATGAAGAAGATGCATACATCCCTTATTGCAGAACCAGAAACCAGGGGAGCGCTGGGTTGGGAGTCAGAAGCTCAAACTTTCAGTCTGAGAGGAGTTCCAAATCGCTGTGAGCATTGACCAAGTTGTATCCTTTCCTGAGCCTCAGTTTCTCCATCGGTACTACAAGGGGTGAGGTCTGAACTAGTTACTCTTCAAGAGCCTGTCTAGGTCGCAGACTTTAAGTTTTGAAGCTTTTTGTAAAGTAGAAGTCCAGGTTGCTGTTTCAGAAATTCAAGAGAGGAAACGAAAATGCATGTCAGCAGTTGCTAGGGGTTGGGGGTGACCTGGGCAGAGGCAGCAGGAGGACAAAGCAGAGCGACAGCTGTCACACAGGGGACTCCAGAGGGTAGAGGTGTTGATATCCCAGGCCAGGCGGTTGTCAGGGAATGAGGCATATGGCCAGGTGGCTGGTGGCAGTGCCTGCTGGCTACTCCCTAGCCCGACCAGAGGTTACTTGGAGGAGGGAGGGAAGGAAGTAGAAAGAAGCGAAAAATGACAACTGCCTTTGATGCTGAAAAATTTGCGGGCTTTCTAGAACTTGGAGGACAAAGGAGCTCCAGCCTGCTCCAGCCTCCTCCCTGTCTAGAACTCAGGAAGGGAGACTTGAAAAAGATAAATTTAGACTCATTAGAAGTGGCTTGCCTTCCCACCGTGGGGAGTCCACTGACTTAGCATGGCGCCAAGAGGTGGCATGGTCTGGGGATAAAAATAATTGCACACAAAGTTTAGCTGAAACCAAGGATGAGAGAGTTTAAATGGAATGGATTGCCCTAATAGAGTAGTAGTCTGGGGAGTTCCCTAAATCTTCAGGCTGGGATCAAAAGAGAAAAGCCTGGTGTGTTCACTATACCCGCCTCCATGAGCAAACCAGAGCATGCACAGACCCTGGCTATTCAGAGACAACCCAAGGTTGAGAGGCTGGGAACAAGGAACAGAGTGTTTGAGGCAGAAGGATGACTTCGGATGGGGCTAAAAGTCTGTCTGAGACTGGATCCTCCCGGGCCAGCCTTCAAGGTGCCATGCTCTGTCTTACTGACCAGTCTGTGGGCAGTGGGAAGACCAGCATCCCACACGATCAAGAGGCCTGAGCACACGGGCTGGCCCTGAAATGACCTGCTTTGGGACCAAGTCCTATCCATGTAAAAGGAGCATCCAGGATGTCATGAAGTCCCTTCAAGGATCCAGTATCTCTTTACCCATGCAGATCCTCCTCGTGGACCAAGCTAATCTTCCCACAGGAGAATGGGAACTGGCACCCTGGATCACTTATCACAAGC
The DNA here is from genome assembly GCA_028533085.1 of Varecia variegata. NCBI lineage: Eukaryota > Metazoa > Chordata > Mammalia > Primates > Lemuridae > Varecia > Varecia variegata. The sequence goes on from CM052443.1 coordinate 114,557,642, forward strand.
TTGCCACTCTGTGAGTTGCGGTGAGAAATCAGACTACATAACCCACGCAGTGTGCCTATCACGGCTGCTAGCATCTGAGAAAACACCCTGTTTTAAAGGTGAGGCACTGAGATTATGCTGATCGTGGGTGGGGCTGGGATTTGAAGCCAGGTGTGTCTGGAGGTCTGCTGACTCCGACTACTGCTTACCGGTATATCTGTGCCTTTGCAGGTTCCTTCCTGAACAGGAAAATGTCCTCATAGCTTTTATCCCTCCCAGGAGGCACCATTCTCTGCTATCGCTTCAAACTCCGGTTCACAAGACTTGTCCTCTGAGAAGCGCTTTATCTTTCCTTCTAATTCTTTTCAAAAGGCTTCACGTGGGAACTCTATGGAAACCACTGGCATTCTTTGGAACACAGCTTTGCAAATTAAAATTTTCCTATTTTTTTCCCCAACTGTGTGTGTCATCTTGTAAGCTTTTAAGTTCCTTCCTCGAAGATTATTTTTTTTCTTTTGGATTCCAAGCAGCATTATTCTATTCATCATCATGCTCAAGACAGTTTCATAGACAATTAAAATTACAGAAAACTAGTATTGCACAATCTCAGCATTGAGCAGCCAGTTTATCCAGACTGTCCTTAAATTTCCCCCAGAGCTTTTCCAACAAAGTAGCATTCAGCCTCTGCTCGAGCATCTGATTTGTGGAAATCAGATCTCCAGATACACCTGGCTTGAAATTCCCTCTTCTGGGACTCAGAGGCCCTCACTTTGCCAATAAATCACCCTGTGGCAGCCCTGCCACTTTTATCACACTTGGATCCTCTCTCAGCCTTACCCTTCACTTGCGACTGCTCACTGCTCATTGCCTCGGCTGCATCTCCCACCCTTCTCCCCTTACTGCCCATGCAGTTCGACCACACCAGACCCCTTCAAGTCTTGAAACCAACCACATTCTTTTCCTTCTATTTGTCGCTGCTTGAAACCTCTTCAATGCTAACTCCTACTCAACTTCCAGGTATTAGCTAAATAACACTGCATTTGCAAAGCAGACTCCAAAGCCTTTCTATTGCTACCTAATCCAACAGCTGCACCCCACTACCACTCTGCTCCAGCTAAATTCAATCCCACTGTTAACTGATTTCCTGGAACCCCACATTCAGCTTCATTAACTAAACACATAAGATCCGGCCCCCAACTATACCTACATGTCAGAGGGTCTAGGGCTATTTTTATCTCATTTTCTATTTTATCCTCAATAAACAGCATGGTACCTAGGACAGAGAAGGTGCTCAGCTAGCGTGTGATGACCACAAGGGTGGAAGGTCTTAGAGAATCCACACCTCTGTCTCATTTCTAAAGTGGGAGGTAAGGGTGTCTGCTGAATTGAAGGACAAAAGCAAGGCTTTAGAGTCCACCAGACTTGCATGTGGTTCCTGACTCTACCTCTCACTAGATGATGAGCTTGAGGAAGTCACTTGACCTCTCTGGTGCTGCCTTTTCCACTGTAAAATGAAGGTCACGGTGCCTTGAAGGGTTCTGACAATGAAGGTAAAAAGGCAATACCCTGGCTCGCTCACTTCCTAGAAGGGCTCTTTGGAAAGTTACTTTAGATTTCTGTTTCTCTTCTGTATAAAGGGGGCGACAATAGCCCCTGTCTCACAGGGCGGTGGTGAGGATTATGTCAGTTAATAAATGGAAAGAATCTTAGAATACCCTTGGCCAATATTATTGTTATATTATTATTAGTAGTAGTAGTAAAGAGGTTGAAAAAGAGTAATTCTTAATAAATGGCAATCATTGTATTATCACTCCTACTATAATTATCACTGCTATTAATAAGATGATGAGATGGAGACAATGATAACTATAATGTTTCTTACCAATTCTGACCTTTATTACTATGACTTCAAGTGATAAGGAGAACCTTGCTTTGTGATAATATCCTATACCTTTTCCATGTAAAACTGTCTAAAAATATAGCTTTCCTTTTTTTTTTTTTTTTAGAGAATCCTTTCATATACATGGAGCAAGTCTTCTCACTCTACTATTTTATGGTTCTTCAGCTTTTGAAGCATGCATAAGTTCCATGCAAAGTCTCTCTTTTCTGAGCACAATAGCTCCAGTGTCTTCAACTGTCCAAGGACCTTTCACCGTGAGCCTGCATGTCTAATCTTCATAGAATCTGGCCAACCTACTCACCATTCTGTTCCCTCTCATTTGATGAGTGTTCAGTCTTATCTTTTAATTTCTCATGGTACTCCTGTATCCATTAATGGGGAAAGAGGTCTTTGGCATATTGTTAAGCAAAAAATAAGCAATTTCTCAATAGCTTTACTGAGATTTGGGGGGGGGGCAGTGTATGAACTATGTGTGTAGATCGATAAATAGGGATAAAGGAAGACAGAGAAAGAGAGGTATTTTAAAAATAGCTGAGGAAAATGTTAAGTCTGGGTATTTCTGGGTGATGCAATTTTTATATTCTACTATATTAAATGTCTTCGTTTTTAAACTCCCTGAATAGCATACAGGATACTGATTTTTCAATAGACTGAAAGATGAATTAATTTTTTTCAAAATGCCATTAACTGTACTTACAGGATGATTTAGGATTGAATTTAAAATATGTGAATACAGTTAGGAAAATGGAAAGGTAGGACAGATATGTGCTAGGTCCATGCAAAAGGAACCCTATGGAATTAATTTTGCTGACTTCTAACATTCCTTGGGTGGGCATCTGTGAGCTGAAGGGGATGCTGGCCAGTATAACAGGTCTCATTCCATCGTCCCCAAGGCTTCCTCCCTCTGCCTAGATTGTGGGTCAGTGACTCAGACCAATAAAGTGCAAGTGTCTGCCCCATACCTAAAAGTCATCTGGAAGACTTGGCCTTGGTTCACATGCTGGGTCCGGTTGTTGTAACCATGTAGCATCTCTCCAAAGAGGGTGTCGTTGAATTTGGAGTCAGGTTTGAGGCACTTGGGGCCCTCACAGACATCTGAGAGCGTTAGGCAGGATTTCCCATCAGGAGCCAGCTTGTACTCCTCCACACAACTGCAATGTAAAACAAACTGAGATTAGCTCCGCATCCCGGATGCCCCCATTAGGGGTGACCTGAAACCAAGGTCTCCTTTGCCTGAAAAACAGGTCAGGAATAGACACAGCTATTCTGGCTGGAATCTATCTAGGGCACAGGTGTCTAGAGAGAAGCACATTAATCCTGCAAATTGGTAAATTCAAGGAAAGTCATTTGTGACATTTTAGAGGAATCAAGGGGACACCAGCGTGCACATCCACACACAAAGCAAATTTGAAAACTGTTTTCCATGAACACACAGACTTGAAAAAGCATGACAGACCAAATCACGGGGAATTATCAACCAGTTTCTCAAACCAGAATTTATTCCCAGCGTATCTGTCAACCAAGGCTGAAGACTAGCAAAAACAAGGTTTTTATCACTCTTGGAGCTCAGAGGTGAACCTTCCAGGACCATGGACAGCACATAAGCTTCTGTTCAATTAGCAATGTTAGCAGCCTCTGTTCCTCTCTAACCATCCATTCCCGACGACCAGAAGGGCCCTTGACATGCCATTGAGGCAGGGATGGGCTCCTCTATGGACCAAACGGACAACTGAATGGGGTACAGAAATAATATTTGCAATATAGGAATGTTTCCAGTGGGAAAGGATCTCTTTGAGAGGCATGGCGGGGGTGGGGTGGGGGTGGGGGCGGGGAACGAGGTGTAGGAGAGTAGTGATCTCAGTCCCTGAAAAATCATTCCAAAAACTGGAATTCTTTTGAGAATCTATGTTTTCACAGTCCTAGGCCAGGCACTGGGGGTAGGGTGCACATAAATAAATAAGACAGACAAAAGAATGTGCTTTACACACAAGCAAAATAAGGAGCCAAGAAATAAAGCATGTCACACTGTAGGTAGCAAAGTTGGCATTCAAATTCAAGTCTGTTTAGCAACAAAGGAACCTTTTTCTACCTTTGTCTCCTCCAAATCCAGTGGTTTCTATTTGTATGCTATGACTCTGGTTGGGTTGTGCCAGTTTGAGGCAGCAGGCAGTCTCTTATTTGCCTTTCCTTCAAAGGGTGGAAGGGATATCCCTTGAATCTGACTACAAAGGGACTCATGCAAGAAGGCAGAGGCTCTGTAAGGTGGTTTGGGAGGAAAATGTACCCAGGTTTCAGGAACAAGTAGCTCATGCTAGAGACATACAGCTCAACTGGAGGCAGGAAGAAGACAAGTAGAGCTGAAAACTTGACCCAAGCTCACTCTAGGGAAAAGCCAGGAATGCCTCATGCATGAAGTAAGCTGTCACTCTTTCCTTGCTTCCCCCTAACCTCTGGTGGAGGTTACTGCACTGATGGACTGATTGTCTTTCATATATTCATGTGTTCCCACCCAAAGTGCAGTGGCAAGTCTCTTGGAAGGAGGCACTGTCCTGGTAAAGTCTATCCCCTTCTTTTTGCATCTGTTAAATGTAAATAACTTCCTCTTAACACAGAGCACAGATGAAGTGAGTGTATAGGCAAATGCATAGCATACGCTAAGTGCCTGATAAAATCTAGTTCCATCCATTTATCCCAGGAGGCTCCCAGAAAATACGGATAAATGGTTTACTGGGTACACTGGGCAGAATTCTCTCTTCTCTCTCTCTCTCTCTCTCTCTCTCTCCATATACTCATGTCCCTGTGCATCTGTGAATAAATACATTATTGTTGTAGATGAGTAAACATTATCAGTCAATAGAGTAAAATGTTGAAGTTCTTCATTTTCCACACCACACTTCTTGTCCCAGAGGTCATCACTGTTAACTGTTACATATTCTTCTAGGGTGTTTCAATGCATTTAAATACACATCATATATATATATATATATATATATATATATATATACACACACACACACACACACATATATCTATATCTCTCTATATATAACATAATAAACTCAGAAACAGAATTATACTATACATTGTTGTGAGACATACATTTGTACCTAATGCTATTTCTTGGGTATCTTTTTAAATCAGTATACATCCAAATCTATCTTTTTTAATGGTTATTCAGCATTGTACAGTGTAAACGTACCATAAGGCATTTAACTAATTTTTATTGATGGGCACTTTGGCTGTTTATGGCTGTCCGTTATTACAAACAGTGCCATAATGAATATCTTTGAACATACATCATTATGCATATGTGTGTGTTTCTATAAAGCATATTCCTAGAAGATGGATTGCTGGGTCAACATTTTATGAATTTTAAAATTTTGACAGATCTATTAAACGGTCGTCTGTAGAGGCTCTATCTGTTTACAACTCTCTCACTGATGAATGAGAAACCTCATTTTTCCACATCTTTCATGTTCATTATTGTCAACCTGGGATGGGAAGAATAACTCATTTTTGTTTGGATTTGCATTTCCCTGATTACTGCTAAAGTTCAGCATCCTTTCATGTTCTGGTCATTTGTGTTTCTCCTACAGATTGTCCATTCGTGTGCTTTGACCATTCTTCTAGGGGGGTAATTTGTCCCTTTCTTTTTATTCATTTGTATGAGGTCTACGTATTTTCTGGGTAGTTATCCTGCAGCTTCCATATATATTGAAATTTTCTTCCAGTCTGTGCTTGTATTTTAATCTTGCTTTTGATGTCCTATAACCTCCCTGTTCTGGTCCTTGATTGCATTTGAATTTTGTGCAGTGTTTAGAAAGCCACAATATGATCAAAGACATTTGTGTATATTATTCTAGTATTTTTGTAGATTTTTCATCTTTGGCTATTCAATATGTATGGAATTTATTTTTATATAGGGTGAGAGTGGTTGTTTTAACTTAACTATTTTTAAAATGGGTAGCCAATTACCTGAAGTGTCCATCCTTTCACCAACTAATTTGAAATGCCATTTTATCATATACTAACTCCCTATATGTCCCATGCGTACATGGTTGAGGTTGTCCCTATTTCATTATCTGTACATTCCTGCAATAATGCCACACTATTTTAATTACTACAGCTTTATAGCATATTTTGGATATAGCAGTAAAGTAAGTCTCCCTCCCTTCATGAACACTGATTTTCTATTTTAAAATTTCCTGACTGTTCATCCATATTTTTACTTTCAGAGGAATTTTAGAATTGGCTTGTCAAATTCCATGTAAAACCCTAGTAGAATTTTGGGCGGCATTGTTTTGAATTTGTAGACTAATTTGGAGAAAAGGTAAACATTTTATTTTCATTTAATAAATATGTACTGAGAGTCAGCTGTGTGCTGGGAACAGCGACAACTGTGGCAAAGAACACATCTTGCATTTGCCACACTGTGTCCTCCTCCTGGACACACATTGTAGACCACATGTCTAAGCCTCTCTTGCAGTTGGGCTGAAGGGACCATGTAACTGGATTCTGAATAATGCATCTGCACTGGTAAGATATAAGTCACTGCCAGACTTAGATTTTTCAGAACATCCTGTGATTCTCTCTTCCTAACGTCTGGCAAGCTTGGATACCGTGTGTTTCAGATGTACACTGCAGGATGGAGGAGGACTGCCTTAATCACCATGGACTTTGCATGAATAAGAAATTAACTTTTTTGTGTAAGCTTCCGGCTTGGTGGGGAGGGGCTTCATTTGTTACAGCAACAAAACTTATCTTATCCTGACTGATACAGCATCTTTATAGATTGGAATCTGCTAATTGAGAGATATAATTTGCATCTCCATTTTATCAAGTGTTCTTTTAAAACATTCACTGAAGTTTTTGACTTTTTGTCAAAGAAGTCTTGCACATGTCTTATGGAGCTTATTCAGGAGCATTGATGTGAGGCACTACACTGTGGAGGTTACAAGTGTGTGTTTTGGATCCAGACCAACAGAGTCCAAATCCCCATTCTACCACTTAGCTGTGTGACCTTGGACAAGCTGTTTAACGTCTCTGTTCTTCTGCTTATCTACAGAGAAGAGCTCATCTTACAGAGCCACTGAGGATTAAACGAGTATGTTTGGACTATAGTGTGCTCTCATAGAGTGGTAACTTCTACTATTACATTTTTTCACACTTCAAGAATAAGATTGGTTTTTTCATTTATGTTTTCTCTTATATTTTATAGTTAGTTATTGCAGACTTTAGAAAAGCTATCACTGATTTTTTTAAGTTGATTTTGCATTCTACCAACGTAAGGAACTCATCAATTCCAGGCTGGGCATGGTGGCTCACACCTGTACGCTCCACATGTGCCTGAGGCCAGGGTTTGAAGTTATTTACAGTGAGCTGTGGTCTCCCCACCGCACTCCAGCCTGGGCAGCAGAGCAAGACTCTGTCTCTAAAAAAATAACTCATCGATTCTAACATGTCTACCAGCTTCTTTTAGACGAATGAGTACATATTTTTCCCACTTTGGGTATTAGGATTATGGAATACAATTTTAAAATCATCCTTTTCATTCACCCTGAACAGGTGTCTAAAAAACAAAACTGTCCCTTTTATTTCTTTCTCTGGATCTGTTTATATAAGATAGAGGTTATGCATTCCTTGATGACTGGATAAGACCTGCCTATAAAATCTCCTGGGCTTCATGTCTTCTTTTCAGTTATAGATAGTCAGCTGTCTTATCATTTATTACCGTATTATCTGCTTATTTACATTTTCTATATCATCGTGACTCAAACTTGGTAATTCAGATTTTCTAAGAACATCATGCATTCTACCAAGACTTTCAAATGTATTGGTATAAAGTTCTACACAATATTCTCATTAAATTTGTTTTATCTTTTGTGCTTCTACATTTGTGTCCCTAGCTCACTCCTAATGTGTTTATTTGTGTTCTCTCTTCTTTCTCTCCTTTGAATAGGCTCTTTGTGTTTTATTGATGAGGTTCCTTTTTTTTTCTTTTCTATTTCATTTATTTCAGCTTATGTTTGTATTAATTCCTTCCTGCTATTTTCTTTGACTTTGTTTTATAATTCTTTTTACGGTTTCTTGAGTTAAATGACTCATTTGTTTATTTTTAATCTTTCCTGCTTCTTAATAAATGCCATGTAGCTTCTGACTACAGTTTTGCCCAAATCCCGCAAGCTTGATGTGCAGCCCTCCTGTTCCCTTCTAAAGAGGTGGAAATTTGAGTTTGATTTTTTTCCATACCCAATTGTTACTTAGAAGGTATTTTTTAATATAATTCCCAAACAGGTGGATTTGTTTGTTCCTCTTTGTTGTTAATTTCTAATATTATTGCATTCTAGTCTGAAAATATAGTTTGTATAATTTCTGCTTTGGTAAATTTATAAAGATTTCATGCCCCCTTACTTAAGAGAGATGTGAGGTGTCAAGTTCATGTTTTGGAGCTAACTAAACTTGAACTCAAATAGAGGCTGTGCTAACTGCTAGCTATACGATCATGATCAAGTCTGTTAACCTCCCTAGGCTGGTGTCATTTTACATGAGGATACTAACAATCCTTATTATAGGGCTGATGTGAGAGTTGGACATAACTTATGTAAAGGATAAAACAATACCTTTCATATAGTAGCCAAGTAATGCATCAGCTATTCTGTTTATTATTAATTAATGATATTATGATTGTTTTTATTGGGTCTATTAGTCCATGTACATTTCCAAGGGAGTGTAAATTTACTTCAAGTGGTTCCTAGATCCTAGTTGCTGGATTCTCTCTAGATCCTGATTTCTTAAAGCTGACAGACTTGTCATTTTTTGACTGCTTTTTTTTTTTTCTTCAAAGTACATAATTGGGAACTTTTTACATGCTGTTCATTGGGAATAATACAACTGTACTATGTATATTTATACATGTGATTATACTATATAACCATTTAAATATATGCACTACATACACATATGTATATGCATGTATACACACACACTTATATGCAAAGCTCAGTCCTGCAGTCAAGATCCCACAGTTTAGTGGAAATGTTTTGGTATATATGAGCTGATTTTTTCCTTATTATAACCTGTAATAGGTAGAATAATGCTCCCCACCCCACCTGCCGCACCAAATGTCCACATCCTAATCCCCAAACCTGTGGTTACGTTACATGGCAAAAGGGACTTTGCAGATGCACTTCGGTAAGGGATTTTGAGATGGGAAGGTTATCCTGGATTATGTGGGTGGGCCCAGTGCCATCTCATGGTTCCTTATAAGAGGAAGATACGAGTATCAGAGTCAGAGAAGGAGATGCAACTTAAAAGCAGAGGAGAAAGAGATGGGGCAGGAAGGGTCACAAGTCCAGGAATACAGGCAGTCTTTAGCAATTGGAAAAGGCAAGGAAACAGATCGTCCCCTAAAGTTTCCAGAAGAAATGCAGCTCCACCAATGCCAAGATTCTAGGAGTTCTGACCTTAAGAATCATAAGATAATAAATTTGTGTTGTTTTAAACCACTAAGTTTGTGGTGATTCATTACAGAAGCAATAGGGAATACACAGCCCCCATGGGGAGTATTGCTCCCATTTTCAGAGAAGAAAACTGAGGTTTAAAGAAGTTGACTGACTTACCTGTGGATATACACCTAGCCAACAGTAGTGCCAAGAATTAAACCTAGGAGTCCATACTCCAAGTTGCATGTCTATGAGTGTGTGTATGATTTTAACAATATCACAAGTGTGGGTTTACAGTGATTTTCTTTTGCTTGGGGATGGGGAAAGGATTGTGGCTTAGCAGGAGAGACATGGGGAAAAAAGTAGGGACTCATGAAGGCACATGATGCTCTGAGTTTTGAAACACGAGCAGTTCTTTCTCTCCAGCCACCCTGGGGCATAGGAAGGTTTATACTAAGGTCTGTTTAGTTGTTGGTTTCTTTTTTTTAATTTTATTTTTGTACCATGCCACATAATTACACAGCTCCTTTAGAACATTCTGTCACCGGGAAGGTTTTCTTACAGAAATTTTAAAGAGCGTAGGCTCACAGGAAACCAGCCAAGATCTACATGAAGCTATATTTATACATATGCCAAAAGGAAATACATAAAATAAAATAAGTACGAAGATACAAACTGGGCATTTTAGCTGAAAGCAACGGATGTGTTACCCTTAACACACCCATTGCATTATAGAGAATACTAGAACTAGATGGAACTTTAGAGATTGCACCATAAAACCTTCTATGTGTTTAGCCAAGAGCAGGTTTTATTTTATTTAATTCTCGCAGCAACGTCCTGAGATGGGCACTTTCATTCCAACATTGCCACTGAGGGCCCTGAGGCTCGGGACATTTAAATTTATTGACCAAGGTCATATGAGCACAAAAAGCCAAGGCCTGGACTTGAATCTTCTTACTCCAAGCCCAGTGCTCTTTCCACTTCAGCACAAATGACTTTCTCCCATCTGC
>CM052443.1:114568472-114621823 GCA_028533085.1 Varecia variegata
TTTTATTTAATTCTCGCAGCAACGTCCTGAGATGGGCACTTTCATTCCAACATTGCCACTGAGGGCCCTGAGGCTCGGGACATTTAAATTTATTGACCAAGGTCATATGAGCACAAAAAGCCAAGGCCTGGACTTGAATCTTCTTACTCCAAGCCCAGTGCTCTTTCCACTTCAGCACAAATGACTTTCTCCCATCTGCCTGTTTTTCAAAGGAGGCAACCAAGACCTACAGAAAAATGGCATTGTGTACAAACTCTCAAAGCAGAGAATGTATTTACTTATTCATGCATTTACTCACTTGTTTATTCATTCATTCCTTTCTACAATTATTGATTGAAATGCATGTACTAGAAACTATTTTTAAAACTAAGGGAGGGAATCAAATCCTAAAAAGAAACAATTCGGAATAGAGAAACGTTAAGGATAAGAATAACTCAAGGAACTGCACTCCAGGTAGACATGGACCAATTGCTAGGGATAGACCTAAACACTCTGTCACCAAGGCAAGGGAAGAGCAGGCTCCTTTTCAGCTTTCCTGATACTGACACCTGTGAGAAAGCCCTCCCCACCTCCCCAGGTCATCGGGGCCAGAGCAGCAGCTAAGGACCTCAACTGCATTAACCCCACTAACAGACGTCATGGAGTCATTCTCACGAAGACCCTCAGGACTGTCCCAACGTTAACCAAAACAGAGATCAGTAAAGGCGTTCTCTGAGTGGTCTTAGTCTGCAGGTTTTACTCAAGGGAAAAATTTAGAGCTTCTAGAAAAGGAAAGGAAACAGGATTCCATATGGAACTCCAGGCTAATTATATAGCATATTTCATCTATTCTATAATCCCCAACAATTTTAAGAAATGCTAGCATTTCACTTAACACTAAGAAAAAAATGAAACAAAACAAAACAAAAATCTCCACAAGACTGCCACTTAAACTCTGTCAAACCATTTATAGTAAGATACATTCCAATTTCAGAGATGTTAAAATGTGGAAAATATGCATACTTTAGAATCAAGGAAATATGTTTCTACACTGCAGGACTTGTCAGAGCCTTTACTAGCCCCAGGTACACTGGGAACATCAAGAGGCAGTTATAGAGTATAGATTTTTCCCCTGTGGAAACACTGGACAATAAACTTTCCTTTTTGATCATGGAACTAATGTCACATGGGATCCACACTGGAAAACACCTATTTGAATAAAGAGATGGATGTTATATGTTTCCATCAATTGTCAGTGAATATTTCTTACACTTGAGCTTTTGCAAATGTTTAAAGGGCAGAGAGCATAAGATTAGAATGTTTGGCAAGAACCTGGTGTGCAAATATTCTATGCTAATGCTTAGAGGTAAAAATCCACATTCTTTGACCAGAAGTTAGAGTGCTGAGAGCTCAGGCCCTAGCCTAAAAGGAGGAAACCACAACAAAACCAATACCTGAATGAATCCCCCAACACCTTGGCAACTGGTTACTGAGCCTGGGAATCAAGACTGCTGTCTCTGTGCACTAGAGCAGACCTCAGCTGTGATGATAAAAATAAGTGGATTCCAGTTAACTATGGATATTAAACACATGCATTTATCTCCTCGTTCTCCTTAAAAGGATAGTAAACAGCTAGGCTAGTTGGGACTATTTGAGGCTGGAAGTGTCCTTTGAGCCCATGTTTTTTAGTACATTTTCATTCAAATTGGAAGAGAGAAGCTTGGAACATCTCAAGCTCCCATCTCTGCCCAATTTTACATGCTAACTGCCTGTGAGACCCCTCTGGGCCTCAGTTTCCTCCTCTAAATGATCTGAAAAATACTGAAACTTGAAAAATGTTGATGAAATTTCTCACTGTCTCTTACATAGGCATATATAGCAAATATCACTTGAGCAAGTAATGTCAGGTGTATATCCCTTGAAAACAAAACAAAACAAAAACCCACAACATTTCTTTCCTCACACAAGGACAACTATATAATCCACTATGTTTTGTTTTGTTTCCTCTGTTTACTTTGGTTGCCAAGAAGCACAAAGCTAAATATATCTCACACTGAGTGACTCTCCCGTTTCACACTTCTGAAACCATTTTCTCTCTTTCCCTTCTCCTCCTTACGAATGGCTCCTATCAGTCCTGTCTTTATAGGAACAGCTTTTTAAAGTACATTGTGTTTATGTGAATAAAATTAAGTTCTCTTGGAAGGTGCATGGTAGACATGTAAACACACACACGCAAATGAAACAGACAAACTCGGTTGCTAGGTAACTTGCCGAGGTCTTCCGGGGAGGTGATGCTCCCTCACCCATAAGACTGATTCTAAAGATTCATTATAAACGCATAGCTTAGTATCCAACACCCTTTGCAACCTGTCTCAAATTCAACTGCTTCTGTCTGTCATTCTGATACTTGTGCTCTGTCAACATCAATCAGGCCCAAGCAAGTTCCTGACACCTGTTCTCAGTGTCCCTTTTGCCTCTGTGTACAACTTGCACTCAGTGCTTATGTGCACCTCATAAAAGACCAAGCACAGAGTAGGTACAACAAATCTTAGGTGGATGAATGCCTTAATTCAACCATTATGGTTCTGAAGAAGTTCCTGGGCCAAGCAGTGGGGAATGGCAGCACACACACAGGTGACTAAGACCCAGTCCCTGCTCACAAGAAGTTCACAGTATGACAAGACCAGACAGGAAATCAGGTAAGTCAACCAAGCCATGAGGCTGTCACAGCGAGAGACACAGCGGGCTGTGTGGCCCCAGAGAAAAGGATGCTTTACTCAGTTTTAGGGGAACTTGGTCTGATGATGGGCTGACAGTCAGGGCACCTAGCCAGAGGTCCAGTCTTCAAGAGACGTCAAGATTTCACAGGGATAAATTAGAATTCGAGACAAAATGTAAACATTTCACTCCCTTGCAAGAGGGCCTTGTAGGTGGAAATGAAAAAATACAAACAAAAATAAGGTAAGGAAAAAAAGTTCTTTCTATAGGTGCCCTGACGCCACCCCATATTGAGCCAATATTGAAACAGTATCCACCGGAAAGGATGAGTGTCATTACCCAGCACCTGGGGAACTGCCCATCTCACTCCTGACCCCTGGGGGGCGCGCAGAGAAGACTTGCTGAAGAAGGTGATGCCTGCACTGGGACTTGAAGATGAAACAGAGATGTGCAAGCTAAAGGGCCAGGGACAAATGGGGTCAGTGGGGGTACAGGGGAGGAGGAGAAGGAAGACAGAGGGAACGGTGAAGCCAAGAGGCCTAACCCAGGGAGAGGAACCTAGCTGGACATGCAGCCGGGAGGGCTGAACTGGGAACAACTTCTTTAGCCATGTTAATGGAGGAACTTCATGTAACAATATTAACTGAGCACTTACTGTGTGCCAGGCACTATTCTGGGTGCTGGAGATAGAGCACTAAGCAAGACATTCAGTAAGTGAATAATTAAATGAGATGGCTTTATACCCATGTGACTAATTATAACTATGGTTTCCTGAGTGCTTAATTAAGTATGCCAGCCACTATCCATGTGTAATTCTATTTAATCCTCACAATGGTGCTACAATCACTTCTGATTTTACGTGAAAGAACAGAGGCTCAGAGAAATTGAGTGACTTGCCCAAGACCCCATGGCTAGATGTGGCCAGAGGCCGGCAGTGACATCAGCTCTGTCCCGACTGGGACTGGAGCCACGAGGCCTGGGTTTGAATCAGGATGCCCCCACTTACCAACCTGTGACCCTGGGTAAGTCACTGAGCCACTCTGTGCTTTGTTTTCTTAACAATAAAATGGGAATCATAATAATATGTCCTTTGTAGAGTTGTTACGAAAACTGAATGAGCTTGTGTACACAAAGCACTTAGAACAGTCATGGCACGTAGGAAGTGCTTAATAAATGTTAGCTGCTATTATTAACCTGGCTGCAAACAGATTTATTAAACCTGCTCCTACCCAGGACACTTGAGAAAGGTCATAGAGCTTCGAGCAAGTTGGGAACGTCCCCTTGAGGAGGGCTTGTTTTGTTTTCCCTGCTTAATTCAATAGCATCCCACTTCTCTCTGGACCAACTTGCTCACAAGTACCTGCTAAGAGCTTTCACTGTTTACAGTGCTTCTAACAAGTGTGGGTAACTTCTCATTTGCATCCTTAATAGACAATTTCCAAGGCATGTTGAGACTACAGTTGGTTTTAGGAGACCTGGGCTTTATTTTCCTTTTTGTCCTGTTTATCCAACAGGTGGATGGGCTTTAACAGCTCACACCACTCTCACCCATTCAATCTTACTTAAGACTCTCACAGACCTTTCACCATGGAGAAGATCAGTTCATCCTGTTTTTCAGACCCAAAAACCAAGAAGCCAAGGGCATCGGGTCCCTAGTGAATGGCATTAGGATCACTCATTTCGGCTACTTTATTTAACGATCACCTGCAGTGCTAACTGTGCAGGACACTGCTCCAAAGCACTTTACAAATGTTAATGTAAACTGTAATGTAAGTAATGTGATGCCTTTAGTCCGCATAACATCATCAGGTAACTTGCTCGAGGTTATGCGGCAAGGAGGCAGGGAGCTACATCACCAGTCAGTCCTAGGACCCTGGGCATGTTACTTCACCTTGATGGGGCAACTCGTGTAAAGTACTTTGCGCTCTTCACAACCAGCATTACATTAAGGTGGGTATTATTAAAATTTGACAGATGAGGAAATTGAAGGTCGAAGGTCCTAAGAGGCTTGCCTTACAACTAAGAGAGAGTGGTAGAGCCGGGATTAGAATCCACGAGAGTCCCCGTAGGGTGCTAGGGATGGAAGGTGGTAATTGTTTCTGATGTCGAAATCCATTATTGCTGTGCCTGCTGCTGTTACTGTTGTTATTTGCCCAGAAGAACACCACCCCCCCGGCCCCCTAAGTACACAGAGAGAAAAATAACAATGATGAGGACACGGCTGATTCTGTATGCAAGCCTGCAGATCTGAAGCCATGCATAATTTACTCAACACTGCCCTGCAGTCACTTAAGCTGAGCAGAGACCGCTATAAATTCAGGTCTGCATATCCTAATTTATTTCTTATTTATTTTACTGATGCATATCTAGGGCCTCCAGTGAGCTGCTCCAACACCTGCCGGAAGGCACCTGCAGCCCAAAGTGCAACGAGGGCAGGAAAGGAGACCCTGGATGGAAAACTGGACTTCATGTCCTAGAACCAGGCAAGTTAAATTAATTTTCTGGTAAGCTGGCATTAAACCCATGCACATTCCCACCTCCTTTTTCTGTGAAATGTGGGACTGAAAAGCTTGTTAAATGGCTTATTCTGCTTTCCTATCTCAGTAAGGAAAGCATTGAGCATCCTTCTCCCATGAGCACAGGGTTATTTTTCAGAGTCACAGAAAGTCAAAGGATGAACAGATTTTCTAATACGAAGACATCATCAGAAAGGGAATGAAGACGAGAAGAAAAAAGGCTGCTGTTCTGAGTGATTACTGAGGAGCAAACGCTGTGCTAGGTGCTGTCCATGGCAGAGGAACTCGCATCACAATCCTCAACATGGAAAACAAGGTAAGTGGGATGAAACATGAGCCATGATTGCCCAACAATCTCTTTTCACAGGTGACCCACCTGCGGCCTGGAGAGACGAAGTAACACTCAGCATGTTGGTCCCATCGCGCCTTCCCTTTCAGCCTCCTCATCTTAATTTTAAAACTCAGTTTGAGTTCTTCGTGGGCCAGATGCTGGGCTACAAGCTTTACCTTCATTGTTCCCTTTACCCCTCCCCTCACCCAATTAATTGTCTTTACACATTGGGCAGTAGGGCACAGAGAGGCTAAATACTGAACTCACACTGCTGAATTCCTACAGAAATTGAGTATAAGCCTGGGCTTAGCCTACGCTCTTATGCACGACACCTGAAGGTTTCTTTGCACCCACCTACAAGATGCCTGCTTTTGTCTCCAAAATGCACTGACCAGGACAGCAGGGGTGGAAGCAGAAGGGGCAAGAGACCACCAGGAGAAAGATCCTGACCCTAGGATGCAGCCTGGGCATGGGTTCCCTCCATTTACCATATTTATCAATCAATTATTTCGCTTTCTTCACGCATTCTTCTTTCTAATACCCAACAGAAGGTTCTACTCTTGACGTTTGCCCCTTGGGCTGAAACAGGAGAGGAAGAAAGGCCATTTCGCTGAAGGACGGGCCCAGGCTGCAGTGCCTGGCCATTTTCCCATGCCTCTCTTGCTACTGCGAGGGGACACCTGGACCTTGGGGACCGAGACTCACCCGCAGAACATGAAGATGGTGCTGGAGGTGGCATCGTAGGGCAAAGGCAGCGTCTGCTGTAGGCACAGCTGCTCACAGCCGCCGTTAAAGCCATCAGAGCAGTCGATGCCTTTGGAGTGGTCGTAGCAGCCGGAGCCATCCTTCATGGGCCTCAGCTCCTCGGGGCACTGCTCGGAGAGAGGGCGACAGGGTGGTTATGGCTGAGGAGGTGGCAGGCCCCATCATCACGCCCTCTCCTCCCACCTTCTGAAAGGGACATGTGTCAGCTACCAACAGAGATGGGTTGAAAGTCTCCTTCGCTCACTTAATAGCCGTGTGGCCTTGGACAAGACCCTTTACCTCTCTGAACCTCAGTATACCCACCTGTAAAATGGGACTTTCGTGACAATCTGCTTATAGCATCGTGAGAATGAAGGGTGGTTATGTCGGCAAGGTGCTTAGAACACTGGCTCACGTGGCAACCACACGGCAAACTTAAGCTGCTATGTAATGTCAACATTGCTGGGGCCATCTTCATTATTACTTTTATGGTTATTGCCCAATAGGGTCTGCTGCTATAAAGGCCATGTAGGGAGGCAACCAGATATATTTTAAAGAACCCCTACCAATACGAGTTTAAATTGCAGCTCTTTTCCTTCTCATTGTGCGACCCAGGCAAGTTGCTTGCCCTCTGTGAGCCTCGGTGTCCTCATCTATTAAGTGGGCTTCACAGCTACACCTACATGATCGCAGGTGCATACTTCACTCCAGACTTTGGCACATAATTTGATACTCATAAAATGTGAATTATCATCCTTTCTGTCTTGAATTGGTGTCTCCTTCTCCACCCTTGTCCTTGGAGCCCTAAATTAGATTCCTGCACACTCACAAAGGGAGCGCGCAAAGGGCTCCTAACCGGTCTGCTGGCCTCTGGTCTGGCCTCCTCAAAACCATCCTCCACGTGGCCCCTGGAGTGGTATTTCTAAATAGCATCACTCCCCAGTTGAAATAAACAGATGCATTTTAAAAAACTGGCATCTTCCTTAAGCTGATAATCAAGGTGGTCCCTCTACAGACGATTCCAAACGTGCTGCCTGGCCATGTGCACGTTCCTCCACGTGACCCTTTGGTCCCTATGCAAATTCCACGGAGTCCACCCTTCAACGACCTCAGCTGGGAGGCTCTTGTCAGTGCGTCTGGCACCTGCTAAGCACTCCGTAAATGGAAGACCATACACTGTCAGGATAGCTGGCTATTTATTTAATTTAGTTTTCCATCATTTGATGGGGCTGAGCTCATCTTTTCCAGCCCAGCTGACAGAGAGGCAGTTTCCAACACTCCTGCCTTCAGAGAAGAAAATGAGGTACTAGGTTTTAATTTCAGTGCTCCTGCTGGCATTTCCTGTCCTCAAAGATTAACACCCAGAGCCCAGCCCTCCCCATCCATCACTGGACATCACTGATTAAAATGCCTTCCCGGGGCGCCCCCCACCCCCACCAGCCAGCTCCCTGCTTCCCTCGCCAAGCCGTCGTCCTGACCAACATCAATAACAAAACAAACACACAAAAATTAATTTACAAAAACCATCGCAACAACAACAACAAAAGGCCAGCCCTCTCGGAAATTAAATTTTGCCTAAGAAGAATTTGTAATTATAAATGCACGAGAGAGTTCTTCGAGACATTTGAGACTGGCGCCAGGAAGGGTGACCGAGAAAGTAGGTTATAAATGGCCTTTGTCGAGCTGCAGAAAGGTTATAAAACTGCTACATTTTGTGCTTAAAAAGAAAAATCAATTTTCCATGTGAGTGAAGAGCTGTATATATTAATATAAGCTCGGAGGAGGCCCCTGCTTGTCTCTGAACATTCACTGTCGGACAGGAGGGCACCTGGTCACAGGGTCATTTGGAGCCATTTGCTGGTGCTGGGGACAGGCTCTGTCTGCCTGCAGAGACTCAGGGACCAGACTGAGAAGAATGACTGACCTTATCCCCAGGCACCAGCAGACACTGGGGACAGGGCATTAGTCTCAGTTCTTTCCAGCCCCCACTGATTCTCTACTGCTTTTGTCCTTCAAAAGAGTGTTCACTACACTCCAGGTATTGTCTAAGCACTTCACCTGTTTTGACGTATTCAATCCCTGTAGCAAACACATGAGCTAGTGTGGTAGGCTGATATTGGCTCCCCCAATATATGTCCCCGTCCCAACTGCTGGAACCTGGAATCTGTGAATGTTTCTTTTCTGGTACCGTTTCTGCAGGTGTGATTAAGTCAAAGTTCTTGAGGAGACTCTCCTGAATTTTCCAGATTGGGCTGAATGCCATCACAAATGTCCTCAGAGGAGAGAGGCAAAAAGAAATTACACAGCGAGGAAAAGGTAATGTGGAGGTGGAGTGATCCCTGGAGCCATGTGGCCACAAACCACTGAATGCTGCAGCTACCAGAAGCTGGAAGAGGCACAGATTCTCCTCTAGAGAACCTGGAGGGAGCGCGACTCTGCCAACACCTTGCTGTTGGACTTCAGGACTGTGAGAAAATAAATTTCCATTGTCTTAAGCCACCCAGTCTGTGGTCATTTGTTACAGCAGCCAGAGGAACTTAGTACAGGGAGATACGATCATTATTCCCATTTTACAGATGAGGAAACTGAGGAGGGAGTCACATAGTTTGGTGGTGGCAGAAGTGGAGATTCTCAGGCTTTCAGATAACGTGGGGGCTCTTAACCACCTCCTGGGCAAGTCACTTCACCCACTGTCACTTACTGACCGATGGACATCCAGTCCTAGGAAGTTGGAGCAAGAAAGGGCTTAGAGCTGATCTAACCTCCTTACTTTAGAACTGAGGCCCAGAGAGTAGAAGGACATCAGCCCAAATCCCTCTGCATATGAGTGGAGGACA
Source organism: Varecia variegata (assembly GCA_028533085.1). Lineage (NCBI taxonomy): Eukaryota > Metazoa > Chordata > Mammalia > Primates > Lemuridae > Varecia > Varecia variegata. The sequence continues at coordinate 114,577,598 of CM052443.1, forward strand.
GAGCCAGGCCTCCCCAGTGCCCGCTTGGTGCTCTCTGCCACCACACTCCCTTTCCTCTTCTCTTTAGATTAAAGCATTTCACAGCTGAAGACAAACTTACACATCCTTTAGTCTCTTTCCCTAGGATGATTTACAAATGGGAAACTGAGGCTCAGAAAGGTCAAGGGGCTTGATTAATATCACACAGCAAATTAAAGGCAGAGCTAGAATTACACCTAGATTTGATCTGTGAACGTGGGAAGAGCATTCTGAGCACGTGACGTGGTTTTACCAGTTTCCCATATGATCGTTCCTTCACCCACCATGGACTTCACGCCCTGTGTCCTCGAGCACAGGTGGGGGCAGAGGTGATCTAGCCATGCTATTAATATCATTTGAGATCACTTGTATATTATTTCAACTCTTTCATTGCTTAACATCTGTCTCCTCCAGCAAAATGCAGACTTTAATTAGTATGGACCATGGCTGGCTTGTCTTCTGCTGTCTGGCACATAGTAGGTGTTTGCTGTGTGTTGCATGAACCAGCAGAGTGCCAGGCAGGGTGTTCAGTGTGTCTGTGTATAAACGTTGGGTCTGAATCCAAGCTGCCTCATGATCTGTGTAACCTTCAGGCAGTGACTTAAACTCTCCTGTCTTCATACGATTACTGTGAGGGGTCAATAGTGTGGCAGCCAGCCTCACAGATGGTCCCCAGTGATCCCTGGTGTTAACACTCTTCTGTAGCCCCCTCCACACTGCACCAGGATTGGTCTTTGTGACCAATAGCATATAGCGGCAGAGGCGGTATGAGGTGGCATGTGGCTTCCAAGACTAGGTTACTAAAGAATGAAGCTTCCATATCTATCTCTCTCTCTCTCCACTTGCTCTAGTGAAAGCAAGCTGCCATATTTTCAACCATCCTGTGGAGCAGGGGTCCCCAACCTATGGTGAGTTGTATAAATATTTCATTATATATTACAGTGTAATGATAATAGAAATAAAGTGCACAATAAATGTAATGCACTTGAATCATCCCAAAACCTCACACCCCCTCCCTAGTCCATGGAAAAATTGTCTTCCATGAAAACAGTCCCTGGTGCCAAAAAGGTTGGGGACCACTGCTATGGAGAGTCCCCTGTGGCAAGGAACTAAAGCCTCTGGCCAATAGCTGGTGAGGCTGGAGCGTGCCAACAGCATCTGAGTGAGCTTGCAAAGGAATCCTTTTGCAGGACCAGGCAGCCCCAGTCAAGCCTGTTCAGATAACGGCCGCCCCAGCTGCCATCCTGACTGCAACCTTGTAGGGACCAGGACCACACATCTAAGCCACTCTTGAATTTCTGGCCATTGAAAATTGCGTGGGATAATAAATGCTTTTTGTTTTCAGCTGCTTGATTTGGGGATAATTGTTACACAGCAATAGATAACTAATACAGTGAGATAAATGTAGGAAGTACTTAGCACGGTGAACAGCACACAGTTGCTGCTGTTACGGGTATTTTTAAGGAGCTTAGAGTCGAGCTTGAGAGATAAGAAATATACACATCTGTCAGACAGAGAACTGGTTACAGAACAAACAAAGAAGTATGTTATAATTTGACCGGGGAAATGAAAACTCTGCAAATGTGAGTGACTGGGGAATATCAGAGCAGGGAGGTCCCAGTCAGGGAAGCTTTCCTAGAAGGGAGGAAGGGACACACCTGCTGTACCAGAAAGAGAGAGACCTGAATCCACACCTAGGCACCACCACGCCCTTGCCTCAGGACCTTGGACAAGTCCTTGAATCTATGTGGACCTCAGCTTCCTTTCTCTAAGTGGAGGAGACAGCTTAGAGACAAGAATATGGAGACTAAAGTCAGACCTGAATTCCAGTGCAGGCTTTGTGACACTGAGGGTGTAGGCAGGATACATTAGCTCAGAGGGCCTCAGCTTCCTCATCTGTAAAATGGGAATAATAATGCCTCTCTTGGAGGCACTTCTGGAGGCTCTGTGAGAAAACACACCTAAAGTGCCTGGCTCCAAACCAGGCATATAATTGGCACTTAGTAAATGGAAGATAAATGAATGGAGATAAATAAATAATAAATAAATGAACCCAATTTCCCAAAAGAAAACCTAACTGAAACCATTGGCTGATTTAGTTCTTCACCAGATCATGTAACACATCTACATTGAACACCTACTCAGTGCTAAGCAAATGTTCCAGGTGCTGGAAACATAGTAGCAAACAGAATAGACAAAACTTTGCTCTCATTCATTGAGCTTACATTCCAGAGAAGAGACAAATGATTAACAAGGAAACAAATACAATGATTATTTCATAGATTAGAAAAGTGCTCTGAAGAAGGAAAAAAAACTGTGATAAAAAGTTAATAGAGATGGGTTGAAGGAAGCATAAATTTAGCCTAGAAATAGGGTAGGCAGATGTTTTCCACTTTATTTTCTTTTTCAAAGGAAGTTTTGGCTATAACAGTTCCTTCACTTTTCATTTAAATTTTAGAAAACTCTTGTCTATATCCATAAAAATCATGCTGAGGTTTTGATAGGAATTTTATTAAATGTTTATATCAATTTGGAAAGAATGGGCATCTTTATTGTGTTGTGGCTTCCAATCCATGAATACAGTATGTCTTTCCATTTACTTAGATCTTCTTTGATTTCTTTCATCAGCATTTTATAGTTTTCAGCATACATGTCCCATACATGTTTTATCAGATTCCCATCTGAATATTTCATTATTTTGTCGGGATTGAAAATAGTATTGTATTTTTTATTTCAAGTATCCACCATGTTCATTGCTAGTATATAGGAATACAATTGATGTTGTATATTTCTCTTGTATCCTGAGACATTGCTGAACTCACTCAATACTTCTAGGAGTTTTCTGTCTGTCTGTTTTTTTTTGTTTGTTTGCTTTTCTGAGACAGAGTCTTGCTCTGTCATCCTGGGCTAGAATGCAGTAGTGTCAACCTAGCTCACAGCAACCTCGAACTCCTGGGCTCAACTGATCCTCCTGCCTCAGCCTCCCGAGTAGCTGGGACTACAGGAGCGCACCACCATGCCTGGCTAATTTTCTATTTTTAGTAGAGACAGTGTCTTGATCTTGTTCAGGCTGGTCTCAAACTCCTCAACTCAAGCGATCCTCCTGCCTCAGCCTCCCAGAGTGCTAGAATTACAGGTGTGAGCCACCGTGCTGGGCCCTTCTAGGAGTTTTGTTTTGTAGATTCCTTAAGATTTTCTATGTAAATAACCATGTGATATGCAAATGGGGCAGTTTTATTTCTTCTGTTCTGATCTGAAAGCCTTCTTCCTTTTATTTTTTTCTCTTACTGCTAGGACTTATAGCACTATGCTGAATAACTGGTGAGAGTGGCCCTCCTCACCTTGTCCTGACCTTTCAGAGAAAGCAGTCAGTCTTTTACCATAAATATGTTAGCTGTGGGTTTCTTATTGATGTTCTTCATCAACTTAAGTTCTCCTCTATTCCTATTTTTCTGTGAGTTTTTATCACTTTGGGTGTTGTATTTTGTTAAATGCTTTTCCTGTATCCATTGATAGACCATGTGATTTTTCTTCTTCTACTTATTAATATATTGATAGATTCTCAAATACTGAACCAGTCTTGCATTCCTCGAATAAACCCCACGTTATCATAATGAGGTTGTAGTATATAGTTCTCTTTTATGTATTTTGTGTATTATTGAATTCTATTTGCTAATGTTTTGTTAAGGATTTCTGCAACTATGGTATATGCATAAAAGCTATTAGTCTTAACTTGGTAGTTCTCTATTTTTGTACTGCTTTTGCCTAATTTGATATCAGGATAATGCTACTGTCTTAAAATGAACTGAGAAGTATTCCCTCTTCTTCAATTTTCTGGAAGATGTCTTTTTAGAATTGGTATTAATTCTTCAAACATTTGGTATAACTTTCCAGTGAAACTATCCAGGCCGAGAGATTGGGATGGGGGGCAGTTTAAAGTTGACAAATTCAATTTCCTCAATAGTTACAGGGATATCCAAATTATCTGCTTCAGACTGATGAGTTGTGGTAGTTTGTGTTTTTTAGGAAATCGATCCATTTCATCTAAGTTGTCAATTGATGTGTGTAAAGTTATTTATAGCATTCCCTTATTATCCTTTTAAAATCTGCAGGGTCTGTAGTGATACAGCTTGTTTTGTTCCAGATATTGGTAACTTATGTCTTCTCTCCTTTTTTCTTTATCAGTCTTGCTAGATAGAGTTTGCTCGGTTTTACTGACATTTTCAAAGCATTGGTTTTTTGTTTTATTGATTTTTCTCTATTGTTTTTCTGTTTTCAATTGCATTGACCTCCTTCCTTCTGCTTGCTTTGGGCTTATTTTGCTCTCTTTTTTCTCTGTTCTTAAGAATGGAGCTTAGATTATTGATTTGAAACTTCTTTTTTTCTAAGGTATGTATTTAGGGCTAAACATTTCTTTCTCATTGGACATTAAAGCACAGATACGTTACAAGAAAGGGATGGATCACTGCTTTAGCTGTGTCTCACACACTTTGATATATTGTATTTTTATTTCATTCAGCTCTGTGTATTTTTTATTTCCCCTGAGACTTCCTCTTTGGCCCATGGATTATTTAGAAATGTGTTGTCTAGTTTCCAAGTACTTAGAGATTTTTCTGTTATCTCTGTTATGAACTGAAAGTTTATTTTTTCCCCCAAATTCATATTTGAAATCCTACCTGGCAATGTGACAGTATCTGCAGCTGGGTCCTCTGGGAGGTAATTAGGTCATGAGGTGGAACCCTCATAACTGGTATTAGTGCCCTTATAAGAAGAGGGAGGGAGAACAGGGCTCCTCTCTCTCTGACATATGAGGACACAGTGAGAAGGGAAGCCAGGAAGAAAGAACCTCATCAAAGAGCAGAATCAACGAGCACCTTGATCTCAGACTCTGGCCTCCAGAACTGTGAGCAATAAATGCTATTCAAGCTACCTAGTTTATGATACGTTGTTATAGCAGCCTAGGCTTCTGAAGATTTGAATTCTTTAAATTTATTGAGACTTTTTTCATGGCCCAGGATACTGTCTACTTTGGTACATGTTCTCTAGGCTCTTGAAAATATTATATATTCTATTGTTATTGGGCATAGTGTTCTATAAAAATTAACTAGATCTTTTTCAGTTGATGGTGTTACTGAGTTCTATATTCCGATTTTCTGTCTAGTTATTCTATCAATTGTTGAGGGAGGGGTATTGAAGCTTCCAACTATCCTTGTGGATTTGTCTACATTTGATTTCAGTCCTGTTGGTTTTTGCTTCACACACTTTGCAGCTCTGTTGTTTGATGCATAAACATTTACTATTGCTGTTTCTTCTTTTATCATTATATGATGTTCCTCTCTGGTATTTTTTTTAAAAGCCTATTTTATCTGATATTAATATAGTTACCCCTGCTTTTGTTTGAGTTACATAATATGTCTTTTTCTGTTTACTTTCAACCTGCCTGTATCATTATATATGACATGAATTTCTTGAAGATAGAATATAATTGAGTCATGCTTTTTAAGCCTCTCTGCTAATTTCTGTCTTTTAATTTGTGTATTTAGATTATTTACATTTAATGTGATTACTGATATGTTAATGCTTAGTCTGCCATTTTATGTACTGTTTTCTGATCTCTGCTTTTCATTTCTCTGCATTCTTTTTCCTGCTTTCCTGTGGGTTACTTGAATATTTATTTTAGAATTCTTTTTTGATTTATCTATATTGTTTTTGAGTGCATCTTTTTGTATAGTTTTTAATGATTGCTCTAGATATACATAACGCCACTGGTATCATCATCTTACCAGTTCAAGTGATATATAGTAACCTTACCTACCTTTATGCTTTATGTCATTTTACCTTCTCACATTTATAATTTTCATAACTATGCCCTTAAATATATTTCAAACCACACCAGACAGTGCTAGCATTTTTTTTTTTTTTGCTTTAACTATCAAACATAATGTAGAAAATTTAAGAAGAGAAGAAAGGTCCCTTGCACGTATCCACATTTTTGCAGTGTTCTTCCTTGCTTTCCAGTGTTCCAAGATTCCTTCTATTATCATTTCCTTTCTGTTTAGAGAACTTCCTTTAGCTATTCTTTTCAAGAAAGTCTGTTGGTGACAAATTCTCTTAGTTTTCCTTCATCTGAGAATGTCTTGATTTCTCCTTCACCTCTACAGCAAATTTTCACTGGATATAGGATTCTGGGTTAAACAATTTTATTTTTATTCAGTATTTTAAAAATGTGCCACTTCCTTCTGGCTTCTATGATTTCTAATGAGAATCCCACTGTCATTAAAATTGTACTTCTTCTGTAGATAAGATGTAATTTCTCTTTTCTTGCTTTCAAGATTTATCTTCCTGAAAACCAAAAGCCATTTTCAGAAATTTGACTACGATGTTTTGGTGTGGATTTCTTTGTGTTTATCCTGTTTGAAGTTTGCTCAAGTTCTTGAATCTGTCTATTGTACCTTTTGCCAAATTTGAGACATTTCCAGCTACTATTTGTTTCAATGATTTTTCAGTCTTTTCTTCCCATGGGATACCAATGACACAAATGTGAGATCTTTTTACACAGTCCCACAGGCCATTGGGACTGTGTTCATTTTTTAATTCTATTTTCTCTCTGATGTTCAGAGTGGGTAATTCCTATTATCCTATCTTTAACTTCATCATTTCCTTTGTTCTTTCCATGCCACTGAATTTTTATTTCACTTATTGTAGTATTTTTCAGTTCTAATATTTCTATGTGCTTCGCCTTTATATTGTCTGTTTATTGAAACTTTCTATTTTTTTTCATTTGTTTCAAGAGTGCTTGCTGATTACTTGTTAAAGTATTTTTATGATGACTGTTTTAACATTTTTGTCAGAAAGTTCTAGTATCTTTTATGTCTTGATGTTGGTGTCTATTGGTTGTCTTTTTCATTCAGTTTGAGATTTTCCTGGTTCTTGGCATGACAAGTGATTCTCAACAGAAACGTGGACATTGTTGGCATTATATTATGTTATTATGTTTTAACTCGAGATCTCATTTAAACACTCTACTTTATCTAGCTTTTTCTGACATTCCAGCAGGGGAGGTGGTAGGGCTCTGCCTTTTTACTGATAAGGGGAGATAGAAGCCCAGGTTTCCCACTTGGCCTCCAATGACACCCAGGGGGGAAGGCCCCTCATTGCTGCTAGGTGGGGGTGGGGTTCTGGCTCCCCACTAGGAGTCCACAGATATCTTCCTGGATGAGAGTGGTAGGTGTCCTCGTCACCATCCCCACGTGGCCTCCACTGGGTGGGGGGTGGCCTCATTACTGCTGGTCAGTGGTGAATGTTCTGACTTTCTACTGATCCTTCTCTGAGAACATCCCAGCAGGGATAGGCAAGGTACCTCATTACTGTGGGTTAGGAATAGCAGTCCAGGCTCCTCATGGGGTCTGCGCTGACACTGGATGGGCCAGTATTTCTCTGAGATAAAAGTCCTGGCTCCCCACTCGGGGCTTTTACTGGCATGGGTGGGAGTGGGTCCACACTTTTGGTTAGTTTGTTTGTTTTCCTACAGTGTTTGGCTGGAGTAGAGCAATTATTGTCTAAAATTTTCTTTCTAGCTAGGTTGCCCTTTTCATGGTACTTTGGCTAGAGAGAGCAAGCTTTTGTGGTTTTGTTGTTTGTTTCTTTTTATTTTGGTTTGGTTTGTATTGTTGTGTGTGCATATTGGCATTTCTGATCTGTTGGCTCCTTCAGCTCCAAGCCTGAAACATATGAGACAAAGACAAAACCCAGGGACCTGACCACCACGCCTTTTCTTGAGTCTTAAAGTTCCTGACTGGGACTCTCTTTAAGTCCTATGCTAGTTTTATATATAATATCCAGGCTTTTTAGTTGTATTTAGTGGAAAAAACAGGGAAAAGACATCTACTCCCCGAAAGCCTGTTTCTGCACAGACCTAGAGCTAAGAATGGTTTTTACATTTGTTACGTCTTTTATAAAAAAAAAGAGCATGAAACCAAAAAAAGACCACATGTGACCTGCAAAGCCTAAAATATTTACAATATAATCCTTTACACAAAAAAGTTGATGACCCCTGACTTCAGCCATGGGAAGGCACTTAGAGTTTATTCTAAGTGCAACTGGAAGGTATTGGAAGGTTGTCAGCAGAGGAAGCAAGTGATTTGATTTGTTGCTTTGAAGAGATTATCGGAAGTTAGTGAATTCAATTATCTCTAAGCACTTTCTTAGAGCTCACAAAAGGAGCCTTGGGAAGCAGGATCTGCTGAACTGGGAGTGGGCTTGAGAAAGGGGACAGCTCTGCCTAATAAAGACTCCATACCTTGGAGGGCTGCTCCTCTGCCTGGGGTTTTATAGAGAGCAGGTGAGAGCACTGAGGATCTGGCCCAGGCCAGCTGGGCTCCAATTCAGGCGAGAACCCATAGGGAGATACTGGGCCTGAGTCCCTGAACCTTGAGGTCTTTAAGATCCAGGGGTCAGAGAGGGAAGCAGGCCTGCTGGGGCTGAGGGGGTTCCCAGCTGTAAGGCTGGCCCTGCCCAGCTCCCCCAGCTTCCTCCTCCACCCCGGAGCCTGCTCTTGCTTCTTCCCAGCCTGACTTTTCATCATCGCCAAGCCATTTGTTTCTATTTGTAATTATGCATTTTAATGTTCATTAATTATGAAATGCAAATTGCTCCGAGCACAAAATTTGTAATGAGCTGTTTTACCACCCCACCTCCAGGTCTAGAAGGTGGGCCAGCTGTTCTTAGCAGGAGAAGGAAAAACAACCCACTTATAAAACAGAGTAACTTTTCCTGGGGCCTGAGTGTATCACATGGTAAGGAAGGCTGGGGGACTTCCTGGTGGCCAGAGGAGGAACCTGCCCCTCCTGGGTCCTGGGAGACATCAGGGTGGTGCCTTTGTTCGTTGCTACAGTCCTGAGCCTGAGAGGCAGGTGGGGTAATGGAAAGAGCTCTAGTCTTGGACCCAGCCTCCCACTGGCTGTGTCACCTTGAGCTGGTCACTCGGCTTCTCTGAGGCTCAGTTTCTTCATCTGGAAAAGAGTGATTAGGATAAAACCATCTTCAAAGTGGATGTGGCTGGCAAATGAGATAATAGCTAAAATAAGCCAGACCCTAGCAGGCCCTCGATACATGCACAGGAGTGGCTCTCAAGAGTGCTGAGTCCAGGTTCTGCCCGACCTTGGTCTCTAACGGGCCGGTGGCTTCAGGCCCAAACATTGGACTCTCTGAGCCTGTGTCCTTCATTGAAGGCATGGGACAGCAGGGAGTTCGCGAAGACTTCCAGTGCTAACTGCTCAGTTTTTGTCAAAGCAACCGTGAATTGTGAAAAGGGGAGAATTAGCTTTAAAATATTTAAAAGGAAAACGGGGAATTTTGTTGGACTTGTCTGAACATATTTGAAGAAATTACAAGGATACCTCCAAACCTGCTGAACCATGAGCAAAATCTTGTCCTCCTCGAAAAGCCTGGCAAGCATTTGATTTCTCTAAGTTTCATCACAGAGCAAGCCTGAGCATAGTACTGCCTCTCGGTAACAGTGCCCCTTCCAACAATAGTATGCCTCGTAAGATCACAGCGAGGACTAAACGAAGCAATATGACAACGAGACTAAACACATATGCAAGGCAGAGCACACTGTTGGTCACACAGGATACACACAACTGTGACTGCCCTTGCTTCTCAGAGCCTCAGTTTGCATACTCACACTGTGGAAGAAGTTAACTCCTTCCTCACTAGGCTTGTGAGAGGACCAAGGGAGATCATGTAGCTGACACACACCTGACACATGGCAGCTGCTCACAACATACTAACTGCTGTTGTGGTTACATTGTTACTTTCTCCAAACAGGGCACTCATTCAGGGAGAAATGTAGGGGTAGGGAGAACACTGCCATGGGCAGCTTTTGTTGTTTCCAGCAATGTTCAGGGAAGACCAGTATTCTGCTGCCCACTTTGCACATGAGGAAATTGCAGCTCAGAGAGGCCAGGTGACTTGCCTGATGTCACACAGCAAGTGAAAGGCAGACTGAGCCCACCACTGAAGGTCCCCTGCTTGCAAATGTGGTGCTCTTTCCCTGGATCCACGTGGAGGTGGCCTGTCTATAATGCCACAGGTAGTTCGGACTGGCTAGGCCTACACAGGGATTCTGAGGACCTTGTGGGAAGGGCCCCGTGATGGGTAATGAGAGGACTTGGGTGCTGCAGGGACACGGAGGTTGCTGGTAGCATAGTCTCAGATGTACAGATCAGATGCAGCATCTTGGGAAGAAGAAGAGGGAGGCAAAGAAACAAGGAAGGAAATGAAAAGGATATTTACTGAACACCTACCATGTGCTGGGTACTTTCCCATATGCTACCTCTTCGAATCTGCACAAAACTCAGAGGCACCTCTAAGATACAGTATCCTCATTTTCCAAGCAAGGCTGTTGAAGATTACACAAGCCTAGTAAAGGCTGCGGAATTCTTCAGTATGAACCATCCCTTGGACCAGAGACGGAGCAGGCCTGGTTCTCCCTGTCGCAGGGGCCTCTGGTGTGCATCCCAGAATACAAGCGAGTGGGAGGGCCCTGCCAGTCCCCGGTGCCCCTCCCCTCCCCCTCAGCCTCAATCTGTCAGCGAGGCCAGCTAGCCCATCTATTAATGCCGACATTGACTTGGACAACCAGGCCAATCAAGAGCCCATAATTACTGGGAGTTTTAATCAACTCATGCCAATTCAGCCGTCGCTCAATCTATGCTAGACTTCGGTGCTGACAAGGAGGGGAGGGCTGGGCATGCGAAAAGGATTACGGGATCAATAGTCCTGGGTAATGTAGGGCAGCAGCTGCAGACACCATCGGGGGTCTCGGACCTCAGAGTGGAGGAGGCAGGCTCTGCCCCCATTCCCCAGGAGAGCTGCCGGCACAGAGCACAAACCACCATCCTGCCTCGCCTCTGCCTCCTCCTGGGACTGGGAACCACTGAGGCCCCACCAGACAGCACCTGTTCTCTGCAGGGTCCAACCCTCAGTACCTTTGTCCATTCTCTGCCTTCAGCCAAGCCTGCCCTCCTTTTCCCCAAGAGTCCTATGTGTCCTATAAGTTATAGCTCCAACGGTCCCCCTCTGTGGATTGCTTCCTGACCTCAAAAAGCAGAAGAATGCTGAGCAGACAGAAAGAAAGAAAGTCTCATCTGGATGCTGACACTTCCTAGCTGTGTGGCTTTGGGTAAGTCACTGCACCATTCTGATCCTGGCTTCCCCATTTTAAAATAGACTTAAATCACTGCCTCCTGGGGGTTGCAGGGAATGCTCAGCGCCATCACGGATGAGACATCCTCCTGTGGAAGTTCCTCCTTTTTTTTGATGCCCTGAGTCAGAAAGAATCATTTTGCTTTGTCTCTCCTGTTAATGATTCTTCTTCTAGCACAAGCTCCATTCTGCCAGGTGGGATGGTTTTTGGGTCACAGTCTGTCTCCCCAGGAGTCCGTGGCTATTTGAGGAGAGGGACTGTAATACGCACAGCTTCCTTTTCTCAGCCCAGCACGTGCGAGGGAGACAACCCAGCGTGCAGGGCAAGTGTGGCCTTTGGGGTCAGGCAGGCCTGGGCTTGAATCCCACCTGGCTTTGCCACTTACCAGCCAGGGAATGTTAGCCAATCACTTCATTAGCATTTGATCCTCGACTTTCTCAAAGTAAAATGAGCCTAATTATACCTTCTCAGAATTCTATGGGACAAAAAAAGAAAAGTTAGACATTTAATGTCCCTAGCATAATGCCTGGCACATAGCAAGGTCCCAATTGTTATAAAAGTTGTTATTATGATTATTATCACTCTTAATATTCAATACTTGGTAAATATTTTTGGAATGCAATAAAATGTCTGGCTGTATTGCTTAGTCTTGGCTGGGCTTCCAGTGAAATACCAACAGGCCATTATCCCCACATGCCAGCCATCTGTGCAGCATTCAACACACCAGTACTGAAGACACGAGAAAGGAAATGCAAATGCTTTCAGGACACGCCGTGGGCCAGGCGCTACATTAGGTACTTTCTTCATACTACTTTGCTGAAGGCCCACGATTCTCTGGGCTTGCTATCATTAGCTCAATTTTTGCCAAAGAGGAAACTGAGGCTTCAAGGCTGGACCTGCCTTTCTCTTGTTGCTCGGTTCTGGAGCAGAGTCAGGCTGCAAACGTGGAGGGGTCTGACCCTAAACCCACACTGTCTCTCCTGTAACACACCACCCCTTTCCTATGGAGACACAAAGTAGAAAACATGATAGTTCCTGACCTCAAGAAGAATCTGAACCCAAGGTAGGATCGGGTAAATCCCAAGAGGGAGGTAAGTCATGGTTCACAATGTCTTATGATCCAGAATTGTGCTGAGCAACAACAACAAAACAACCTGATTTTAAAAGGGGCAAATAACTTGAATAGACATTTCTCCAAAGAAGATATACAAATGGCCAATAAGCACATGAAAAGATAACCAACATCACTAATCATTAGAACAATGCAAATTAAAACCACAATGTAACATTACCTCATACCAATTAGGATAGCTGTTATCAAAAACAAAAAAAAAAAAAAAAGAGAAAGAAAAAAGAAAAAGAAAATAAAATAGCAAGGGTTGGCAAGAATTTGGAGATATCAGAGCCCTTGTGCACTGTTGGTAGGATTGTAAAATGGTACAACTACTATGGAAAACAGTATGATGGTTCCTCAAAAAATTTAAAAAAAGAATTACCATATGATCTAGCAATTCCACTTCCGGGTATATATCCAAAAGAATTGAAAGCAAGGTCTTGAAAAGTTGTTTATAAACCCTTATTCATAGTAGCATTACTCACAATAGCCAAAAGGTAGAAGCAACCCAAGTGTCCACTGACAAATGAATGGATAAACAAAATGTCATATATACATATATATCTGTATATGATTGAATATTATTCAGTCTTAGAAAGGAATTTCTGACACATACTGCAATATGCATGAACCCTAAGGACACTAGGCTAAGTGAAATAAGCCAGTGACAAAAAGAAAAATACTGTATGATTCTATTTATAGGAGGTACCTAGAGTAGTCAGATTCATAGAGATGCAAAGTAGAATGGTGGTTGCCAGGGGCTGGGGGAAGGGGGATTTGTTGTTTATGGTTATAGTTTCAGTTTTGCAAGATGAAAGGGCCCTATAGATTGGTTGCACAACAATGTAAATTTACATACTACTACTATACACTTAAAAATGGTTAAGATGATAAATTTTGTATGTATCTTACCACAATTAAAACAATTTTTAAAAATTATTTTTAAAACAGAAATAGAAGGCATGATGGTTTCTGACCTCAAAGAGAACCTGGAGCAACTGAAGGGACCAGCTAAACCCTGAGACGGAGACAAGTCGTGGTTCAAGACGGCTTACGCTCAGCGTGCTGGAACGGCAGCGTGGCCCTGTGTGGCTGGGTTTGCTCACACACATGTTGATCATGGCTAGTGACAGAATCTATGTTGTCTGCCTTTCCCATTAGAGGAGTCCCAGGCCATTAGAAGACACAGGTTGGCATCCCTGCTTTGGGCACATTCCTTCTCTTCTCTGGCCCTCAGTCTTCCTAACCGTCCAGTGAGAGAAGCAGCAGCTCATCTCCAAGGGCTCTTCCAACCTGGACATCCTATGGTTCTCCCAAAGAGGCAGGGATTCCACGGGAGGTCAAGTGGTAGGTTCTAGCAGTAGGTAGCACCTGAGCTGGGAAACCCTGGAGAAGGTCCCCTCTAGGGGGAGCAGCTGAGCGCATGCTTGCAGCTCACCCCTACAGCTCTTCAAATGGCTGGTCAGCCTTCCCTTGGCAGTCCCCAAGCCCCCCGGCCCTCCCTCTGAAGCCCCCCAGGCTCTGCACGGAGCAGGTGTTCAGTTCAGCAAATGTGGGGCCTGCTGTCCTCAGGCCTTACGAAGTCTTGGCCCCAGCCCTCAAGGAGTATCTATCTAGTCTAATGGGGAGAAAAATAAGTGGGCACATTCTTATCAACCTTGGGGGGTTTTATATGGTAGAAATAAGCACCAAGGGCTGAGGAAGGGGAGGAGAGGGAACACTTTCCTAAGAAAATCTGCCAAGAGTCCTGAAGAATGTCTGTTCAATAGCTGTCTGGTGGCGATAATAAATAGCCTTTGTGTAGCTCATTAATAATAATAATAGCTAACACTTAATAGTGCTTACCGTGTGCCAGGCACTGTTTTAAATGTGTTTTGAATATTAACTCATAGTGTGGACAGCCTGATGGTATAGGCACTACTGCTCTATTCATATTACAGAGAAGGAAACTGAGGCACAGACAGCTTTAGTAACCTGTCCCAAAGCCATAGGGCCAATAAGTGGCATGGCCAGGATATGAAGCCACACTATGCTGCCTTTCACGGTGCGTTCGGGTTTCTAAGGCATTTCTCCATCTGTTATGCTGTTCTAGCCTCACGTGACTGCAAAACAGAGATTTCAGGTCCCATTGGGAAGAAGAGGACCCTGAGGTGCAGAGGTGTAAGGGGACTTCCCAAGGTCACGCAGTGAGTAGGTGTGGGGCAGGGCTGAGGCGAGACTCAGGTCTGCACCAGTCCAAAGCTGTGCCCGCTGGGCTGCCAACATGCGGGGCTCTAACATCTTCCTCCTGGTCAGGCACTTTGTTGTTTAAGCGTGCCGGGGGGGAAGTGGACATCTCTTGCACACTCCCCGTATGCCAGACATAGTACTAGGCTATGTTATTTCATTCAAACTTCCCCACTACTCAGAAAAGGGGGTACTACTATTTTTACCACCTCAGATGGGAAACTGAGGCTTAGAGAGGGGAGATGACTTGATTCAGGTCCACACGTTAGATGCTTGGATGTCTTTCAGTTTTTATAAGCCTCACATCCTATTCCCTGTATGAGTGGCACAGAGCCAAGGAGATTTTGCTGCAGGCCTGTGTGTACGAGGCACTTGGGGACATGGCTTACAGTGACATTGTCTGAGCACTTACGACGGAGCCAAGTCCCATTCAAGCACTGGTTGTGCCTTCACACACTCCTTCCTCGCTGCAACCGT
Organism: Varecia variegata; assembly: GCA_028533085.1. NCBI lineage: Eukaryota > Metazoa > Chordata > Mammalia > Primates > Lemuridae > Varecia > Varecia variegata. Next base: position 114,592,642 of record CM052443.1, read on the forward strand.
AGGTGGCAAACACCATTATCATGCCCACTCTACAAATGGGGAACGTAAAGCACAGAGAAGTTCATTAACTTGCCCAAGGTCACACAGCCAGCACGTGGTGGGGCCAGGAAATGTGGCACCAGCGTCTCCTTTCCTAACCCCTCTGCTACATTCCCTCACACAACAACCATGTGAGGTAGCGTGATACAGGAAAAAACAAACTCAGTTTCTCCTACTGTACTGTCTCACAACACAGCCAAGGCAGAACACCTCTGTGCCTCTGGTCACTAGAAGTGTGTGGGGGTGTCTACCAGCCACCAATTCTCTGGCGATTCTTCATCAGGCACCAGCTGGGTGTCCTCTAATTCAGTTCAGTTCTGACACTGTCCACACGGAGACAGCGTCAGATTCCACAGGTGGAGGGCTCACGGGTAGACTCCCCCATTTCAGACGCTGATCGCCACCCCAGCTTGTCATACCTGTGCTTCTCCCAGCTCCCTTCCCTGGGTTCCATTAACTTGCCAGAGCAGCTCACAGAACTCAGGGAAACACGTTCACTAGTTTATCATAAAAAATATACCAACAGACACCAGACCGAAAAGATCCACACAGGGCAAGGCGTGTGGGAAGGGGTGTGGGGCTACCGTGCCCTCTCCGTGAGCACCACCCTCCATGTTCAGCTATCTGGAAACTCCTGAACCTGGTCCTTTTGGGTTTTTATGGAAGCTTCATTACACAGGCCACAATTTTTTTTTTTTTTTTTTTTTTGAGACTGCATCTTACTCTGTTGCCCAGACTAGAATGTAGTGGTGTCAAAGCTCACTGCAGCCTCAAACTCTTGGGCTCAAGTGATCCTCCTGCCTCAGCCTCCTGAGTAGCTAAGATTAAAAGTGCACGCTACCACATCCAGCTAATTTTTAAAATTTTTGTTGAGACAGGGTCTCACTGTGTTGCTCAGGCTGATCTCAAACCCCTGGGCTCAAGCAATCCTCCTTCCTCAGCCTCCCAAAGTACTAGGATTACAAGCATGAGCCACCGCGCCCCACCCATAGGCATGACTGGTTGCACCCCTAGCTATTGGACAGCAATCTAACCTTCAGCCCCACTCCCTTCCCCAAGATGAGGGGGTGGGACTGAAAAGTTCCAACCCTCTAATCCTGCCTTGGTCTTTCCTGTGACCTGCCCCCATACTGAAGCTAACTAGGGATCACCAGCCACTAGAAAACTCATTAGCATACAGAAAGATACTTATCACTTTGGAGATAACACAGATTTTAGAAGTAGTACACCAGGAAGTGGAGATGAAGACAAAATATATATTTCACAACATCACAGGTAAGTACTAATATTTTACCCATTTTTTAAAAAATCCCGAGAGACTAAGACACAAAGGGGTTTAAAGCATCTTGTTCCAAAATTACAGGGTAAGTGGTAGAGACAGGATTTGAACCCATGCAGCCTAGCCCCAAAGAACTCCCTTTCATCCACTACTGTGCCCAGGAGTGAGCTCCTCATTCAGGGGTCAGGGCCAGGCCTTCATTAGGGCAGGCTGGAGACAGGGACTTTTCCTGCCTGCTGGGTTTAACTGGCTGGTTTCCCTTCCCCCTCCTTTGCAACTAAAAACTCAATTTGCAGCTTGAGGCAGTGTCCTCACTACGCACCTTCTCATTGATCATCCAGACTCTGAGTGAGAAATGATTTTATAAGCTGGTTGGCTTTGAAAAGCATAGAGCAGCAGCCATTGAGCATATGCTTCTGTGGGTATATATTTATTCAGCTTATGTTGAGTGTAATTCTGGATGGTTTGCATATTTTATTTTTTGTTGCAGAGAGCAATTTAAAAGAAGAAGGAAAAAATCTGTCTCTGAATGGAGACAGATGCCATATATGTTGGACCCTCAGGGTACCGGCAGGGATGAGGTTCCCCAAGTCCAGTGTTCCGGAATGCAGGTGGGTGGAAGGAAAATCACAGGTGCTGGGAATCAGGCATCGACTCTGACACCCACGGCGAGGCACTAACCACCCAGCCCCAGGGCAGGACCCTTCATTCAAGTTTTTCTTTCCAATGCCTCTCTGATAGCCTGTCTCACTCTGTCCTCTAGATGCTATTAATATTTACTTCGTACTAAGTATTGGCTAGACACTGGGCTAAGAGCATGCCATCCCACTTAACTCTCCCAGCAGTCCCATGTGGAGATGCTGTTGTACACGTAAGAACACTGATACATCACTGCCCAGGGTCATCAGCTAGTGCAGCAGCAAGTGCTGGGAAGGTGGACTCCAGAACCAGTGTCTCGAAGTCTCCATCAATCTCATCTAGTGGTTACTGGAGTCCTGATGACGATGCTACCAATTCCTATCTGAGTGACAGTGAACATGTCACTTCCCAAGTTGGCTTCCACACTCACAGAATGGGGACAGCAATACCATTTTGCTGCCATGAAGATTCAGAGACCCAGAGTTATACTTAAAAAAGTTGTTGGAGACATTTGTTCTCTTTCTCTCTCTACCTCTCTACCCCACCCCCTGCCTAAAAGGTTCTCCTCTCACCCGGGATGAACTCAAGATGCAACATTTTAAAATGAGCCTTAGAAAAAAGCCTGCAAGGTTTTGGACCAGCTGGAGGGGGAAAAAAAAATATACTCGTGTGGGTGCCAAATATTCAAAGGAGGGAAGCAGCAGCCCAAACCAGAGTTTAAACCAGACGAAATTATTATGAAAGGAGAAAGTTCATCCTGTCAATGTGCAAAACGAAAGGATGCATGTGTGACTCTAGGTAGTAGGATACAAAGCGTCATTTTCTGGCTCTGTAAATAGACTTTGAATTTGCAGGGCACAATTAATGTCTGTAACTTTAGGGCCCAGAGGAGGGTCCGACACATAGTGGGTACTTAGGTGTCGAGTTCTCAATGCAGCTAAAATTTGAATGAAACCACAGGCTGGCTGATAACCAATTTTTCCTTCAACCAAAAGCAAGATCCGTTTTACCTAGCTTGGCAAGATGTGCTATGTGCTGGGGAATCCATTACCAATAGTCAAAAATAAAAGAGTTGCTCTATGCATTCATAGGTGGGAAAACTATAAGGAAAAGATAAGGGACAGAATTAGCCTAAAAGCCAGGGTCCGGCTACTCCTAGAGGGGAAGGAGGAGTTAAAATGGGAAATGGATGCATGGTGGGTGTGTTGGGTGGGGGGCTTCTGGAATGCAGGCGGTATTTCGACAATCCAAAATAAGTGACTAAGGCAAAGATCTCAATGGAGGATTACTAAGCCAAGTTTGAGGATGCACCCGGGAAAAGCACAAACCACAGAAGCATCTGCGATCTGTGACACCCCCAAGACGGACTTGGGAACTCAGTATTTAAAGGGAGGGGGAATACAGAAAGAAAAAAGGAGGAAAGAGGTGGGCAGTGAGACAAATGGTTACATTCTTGTTAGGCTCTGATTAGAGCTCAGTAAATTTACATTTTACATTAGATAAGGTGAATGTTTGAAGAGAAAAAGGGAGTAGAGGAAGAATCAATTATGCAGATGCCTCTGGGCGGGTAGAGGAATGATTGATCTCATCTTGTCTCTGTTCTGCACCTGGGAAGATAAACTTGCAATCAACATTATCAGTGTGGTATCAAACAGACTTTAGTTTTAGGAGCTAAACTTAGCCTGCAGACCTAAAGTTACAATGTGCATGTCCCTGTGTATGGGAGGCCAGCAAAGAATTTCCTAATGAATGATCTGTGGAGCAGTCATCTCTGTGGGGATCCCGCCATAATGTTAGTAACAGGGATTCATTTAGAAGGAGGTGTTGCATGACTCAGCCTCCGGGCTTGACCTTCACTTTCGAATAAGAAGTTGGGGGGCTCCTGAGATTTTTATTTTCCTTTGTAATTCTAATACTCGATTTGGGTGATGGTTAGATGGGTGTCATCTAATTAGAACAGAGAGAACTATAAATAATTTTATACATATGTTTCTCTCTCTGTCTCTCTCTCTCTATATATATGTATATTCCACAATAAAATTGCTAAATATATATCATGTAGTAAAACTGCTAAAAGGATATATCGAAATGTTAATGGTAGTTATTGACCAAGGCAACAACAAAAACCTGAAAATGGGTTCCACCACTTCTGCCTGAAATTCTCCCCATGGAGACCCTCATGTTCTGCCCAGGGTTTACTGTGCGTGAAAGAACAGCTCTCCAGGGGAGGGTAGAGGACACCAAATCCCACTGGCTGTCACATAGGCCTGTCTTCCTTGTCTTCCCTCCATGAACACAAGTACCACTTTGACTTAGGGACTGGCACTCCAGAAAGAATCAAGTTCGACTCTGAGTTTGTAGGAAGGGCAGGGAGCATGGCTGAGGATGCACAATAAGCAGAACCATGCCGAGGAACAGGGCCATTCTGTCTCTGAGGTCTATATCATGCCCATGACAATGGACTTCTAAAACCACCCTTTCCTTTCAGTGATGGTGAAGAAAACTTCTGAAAACCAAGGAAATCCAGAAAAGGATACCTGCTCCCGAGCTCACCAAGCTCCTCTCTACCCAACACAAACTGACCTTGGGAAGGGAGGCCGTGGAACTGGGTTCAGCTCATGCCTGGCCAGTCACACTGGCCTTAGCCAACAACACCATGAGGTGCAGGGATCATTCTTAGTTTATGGACAAGATAAAAGAGGGTCAGATGCATTCAGCAATTTGCCCAAAGTTGCACAGTGTCCCAGTGACAGGGATGGGATTTGAACCCAACTCTGTCCAAGTCTGTTCTTTCCACAGGACCCAAATTCTGATTAACTAGGTCATCTAGGAACATATGTCACTCTGGCCAGGTAGTATTTTCTCAGTGAGGGGAAAGGCTAGCGAGTGTTTGATGAAATCTGTTTGCTACCTCAAGGTGAAGGGATTAGAACATATCTGGGCTAGTGGGCAAAGACTTTTTAATCCAGGGGTCAGGGAGAAGCCAGAGAATACAGGGGAAAATATAACTTATATTATTTACACAGTTAATGATGATGATGTCATTTCTCATCCACTTATCCCCAAGACACATGATAAAACAATGATGATAAAGATGCAAGGAGGATGCTACCCTGGGTGGCAGAGAGTCCTACACTGGAATTTAGGACACTTAGGTTCTATCCAAGTGTGGCTCTTGCACTCTTTGGCCTTAATTTGATCATCTTTGTTTTTGACCCAAGGAAAAAATATATACATAGTTAAGATCAAGCTAATGGGTCAGTTGTATTAAAAAGAAAAAAAAAATGGAAATGCTCTCGGAAAAGCAGAACATGTAGTTTTGACATAGAAAATTGTCCCAAAGAAACACAACTGTATGCTTTTTATGCTTCCATTTTTAAACTTACGTATATAAATTCTTATTTATATTTGCGTTTGCATAGGAGAGAAATGTATAGGAGGATATATACATAGACCAAACCATGGCACGGTTATCTCTAAAGTGGGTGAATGGTAGAGAAAAAGGACCTTGATTTTTTTTTTTTCTGTACACATTTCAGTAGCGTTGGAATTTGTTTTATTTTACAATGAGCATAAGCTACTTTTACAAAACAAATAAATAAAAAAAGCTAAGAGAAAAGATGACTTAAAACCAGATGGAGAAAACACCCTATCAATGCAAAAATTCTATTATTGTCATTAAGATGGACATAATTATTCCAGTTTTCCATTGCAGAGCTAAGGAAAAGGTGTCCCATTATCGGCATTCTGATGCCTCCCGAGTCCGTCACAGGCGCTGGGCACAGCCACCGAGAACTCTGCAGTCCCAGCTTCTGACCTCTGGAAACCTCAAGGAGACAGCGGCCACTGCCTCATTTGCTCTTCTCTGCACCGCCCCCTGCATCCGATGCTCCCCCACACGCATATTGCACACTTCACTGGGCTCCACTCCCAAAAGCACTGCTTTTATTTCATCACTCCCCTGCTCAGAGACTTTTAGGCCGAACACCCTAGCCTGCCCTTGGACTGCATCCTGCAAGAAAAGCAGCACCTAACACAGAAATAGTGTGGAACTAAAGGAGTGTTAACGCTCTTTTTCTTTTAATCCTTTCCACACCTTCACCCAAATCATGCAACACTAATGCACTTTGAAAACAGTCCCTACAGACCTCTGGAAATCTATTCTAAAGAAGTAACCCAAGGCAGAGAAACAGGCTTCTGCTCAAAGATGCTCAGAGCAACATTGTTTATAACAGACTAAAGCTCAAAGCAATCAAAATGCTTAACCAGAAGACAGACAAACAATGATCATTCCCCTCCATGGAATATTAGGCAACCATTACAAATGATATTCCTGAAGAATTACCCCTGGTTAAGGATGAGAGTTTTGGTATCAGGTTTCTTGCCCTGAGTTCCCGCTCTAGGACTTAGTAGCTGTGTGGTCCTGAGCCAGTGACTTAAGTTCTCTCTGCCTCATTTTCCCATGTGTAAGGAAAGGGATAATGATGAGACCCACCTTAGACCCTCTGGAACACAGCAAGTGCTCAGACCATCTCAGCTCTCCTCATGGTCACCCCCACCGCCATCATCCCTGCATGCGATGTCAGGTAATAACAATAGTGACCATGGTTCGTGCCTGCTCGGGCCCCGTGCTGCCCCATGCTGGATGTGTTACCGCAGTCCTAACGGCAGCTTTGTCAGGTAAGTATTGTCATCCCCAGCTCACTCAACAGGAGCCCAAGACACAGAGGCGTAAGTAACCTGTCCTAAGGTCACATGGCTAGTGAGTGACAGAGCAAGATTTTGGCCCAGGTTTCTCTGATGCCAGAACTGTGTTCTGAAGCACCACTGACTTCCTGAGGGTAGGGGTGACAGTGGAAGGACACACGTTCTCCCACAGGGGTACCTTCCAAAGGGGAAAAGGTGTTTGAGGCACGTGCATGAAACCCACAATTAAACTGTCAACAGTTAGTCCAGAGATGCTCACAAAAGGGAGGCAAAGGGATGGAGATTTACCCTCCCATGTATTTGTTTTCCCACCAACCAATGAGTCAAGCACTGCACCCCCACCCCCAACCTACACTGTCCTTCCCTGCTCTAGGTGCTTCCACTGTTAGAACCTCTGCGCTCTGAGAACACATATCATGAGATCATAGATTCTGGGAACTGAAAGGAACCTTAACAATGCATGGGCCCCTCCCCAGGCTGGTCCAAGTCCCCCCTCTAGTTCCAGGGTGTTGCCTACCTACAGATGGCCACCTTCTTCCTGAAGTGGCTTATTAAATGCTTGCAGCCAACAGGTGGCAGAAGCAGGATGGCAGCTCCCATCGCCTGCCTCCAATGAGGGGCTCCTTTCCCCACGCCATTCTTTCAGGACCCGAAGGTTAAAACCCATCACTTTGGGAGGACGGGGGCTGCTCTCCGCCTTTAGCAGATAATGACTTTCCACACAATAAAACCAGCTTACCAGAAATACCATCAGACCCAGCGAATCTGGGTCCCAAAGAAACAAAATGAGGAAGGAAAAAAACACAGAAGGCTTCAAATGTCACGGGAAGAATAAAATATTTAATGTCATAAAAGGGTGCATAGGCTTTATGAGAATGCCGCACGTTATAATCTTGGAAATCGTCTGCCTCTTCCATCCCCACGCCCTGCAGCCCCACTGGCCTGGAAGGGAGGGGGGCTCTGCTTGAAATTCACAAATGCACAGCTCCTGGCCTAGGAGCGGCTCCCTCCCTCTCATCTCCTGAAGAGGGAGTCCTGAGCACAAGGGTTGGATCAATGGGCACAGTTCCGATTTCCTTCTTCACTGACTATCCCAGTGTTCTTTCCCAACACGCTTCCTCTGGATCTCTTGGATGCAGGGGAGGAAGACAGAACCCTGGCCATTGAAGGAGCTTGGGGAGAAGGAAGTGCCCCTCCTTTGTCTGTTCCCTGACACTGGGGACATTCACTTTCTCCCTGGGGAGCTATCCTCGTACTCTGGAAGTTGTCATCTGATGGGTTCAGAGAGTGAGCTTTGGAGTTTGATAGACCTGGGAGTGAATTTCTGCTCTGCCTTTACCTCGCTGGCTGGACCTGGGCAAGTTTCTCATGCTCTCTGAGTCTGCTTCCTCGTGGATCAAACAGGACTGATAGAGCGCTTGTCTTGTAAGGTAGCTGTGAGAATTCCACATGATGATGCATTTTAGCACTTACCCCAAGGCCAGGCACATAATCGGCACTCAACTTCTATATCTTATCAGTAATACTTGGACTGATATTATTTATAGGCTTTATTCATTTCTTTATTAATAGCATTAATAATGTCAGTCCTAGCATTACCGGTGAAAGTACATATTGAGAATCCTCTATCTGTGGCCCTGCTTGGCCAGAGGGTGCTATGATAGACACCATAGAGCAGATGCTCCACCCTTTAAATACCGTCTCCCAACCTAAGAGCCTGAAGTAGTTCCCATAAAGACACCTGGCTCCTGACTTTGCATCTTGCTAACAATTTTTAAAAAGAAAAATATGGAAAACATCGGTTCTCTCATTTTGAATTCTGGCAAGACCTGTCCCAGTTGTATTTTGAATCCATCACATCCCATGACACTCATTAAGTAAGCTTAGAGTGTCTATTTCTGGAAGGAAGAAGCACCCCTGGGGGCCACACCCCATGGAGGCCCCATCCAGCTGCACCGCCCAAGAGGGCGGGATGCCCAGGCAGGTGGGCTATGCTCTCCCCTGTCAGCAGTGCTCCGGTGATTCTTCTGGTTTGTCTCTCCACCCACCTTGAGTTTTGCTCCCTTTAATTACAGCCCAACTGAGTCATTAAGAGGGGAAAGGATGAGGAAAGGAGAAAAGCAGTCCAACCTCTTAAAAGATGCCACCACTCCCCAGGATGCAGAGAGTGTGCACATCCCCCTACCTCCCTCGGTCCTTTCTACGAAGACCTCAACTACCTGGCACTGCCCCTCCTGCCCAGTCCCCTTCCCACTGTGCCTCTCCACATACCCCTGTTTCCTACCAGGCAGCTTCATTTTTCTCATGTGTAAAGTGGAGGTGATGATAATACCTAGGTCATAGGATTACTGTGAGAATTAAATTGGTAGAAATAAGCAAAGCACTTAGAACCATGCCTGGCACAGTCACTGTATGGATGGCTGCTCTTATATTACTCTTTTGTAAAATGGATAGAATAATACCCATCTAGGCTGGGCGCGGTGGCTCACGCCTGTAATCCTAGCACTTGGGAGGCCGAGGCGGGCGGATCGTTTGAGCTCAGGAGTTCGAGACCAGCCTGAGCAAGAGCGAGACCCCGTCTCTACTAAAAATAGAAAGAAATTATCTGGCCAACTAAAAATATATAGAAAAAAATTAGCCGGACATGGTGGCACATGCCTGTAGTCCCAGCTACTCGGGAGGCTGAGGCAGTAGGATTGCTTGAGCCCAGGAGGTTTGAGGTTGCTGTGAGCTAAGCTGACTCCACGGCACTCACTCTAGCCCGGGAAACAGAGTGAGACTCTGTGTCAAAAAAAAAAAAAAAAAAAAATACCCATCTAGGAGGACAGTTATGAGCACTAACTGCCATGAACATAAGCCAGCTAGCACACAGTAGGTGTTTAATGAGTGCTGGTTCTCTCCTACCAGCACCCTCCTCTCCTCAGTACTCACACCAACCATCTTAGACATTCTAACACAGAGAAACAAAGTGGCTTGTTCAAGGTTACGCTACAATTTGGCTGAACTCTATCTTGTCTTCTGAACTAGCTTATAAAACAAGATGGAACTCCTGTTTTTGTATCTCCTGTTCCATTCACAGTGCTGGATGTAGGAGTCTTGCTAAATAAATGTTTGGACTGAGAGCAAAGCTGGTGCTATAAGGCCACTACTGTAGGAAGGTGCCACTGGGAAGAAAGAGCGTTGGAATTAAATCTGGAGTCTGTTACTACCTCGCTACATGAATTTGAGCAATATATCTGCATCTTTCTGGGCCTTTGTGTTTCTGTTTGTATCATGGGTGAGGGTCCCTTCCTGCTCTGGCAGTCCTTGTCTGTGAGTCCATGCTATAGGTAAATGGGTAGATTGAAGATGGCCACACATTCTTTGCCACTCTTCTCACCGACAGATGAAGTCTAGTTCTCTTGCTTGTCGAATAGAATGCGGTGGAAATGATGTTCTGGGACTCCTGAGGCCAGGTGCTAAGGTGCCTTGCAGCTTCTGCCTAGGCTCTTGGAACACTGGATCTCAAGATGATCCTTTTATAAGCCCAGCCTCCAAGGCATGTGACACCCAAGCCAAACGGGGAGGCCATGAGCAAACATTCTGTCTCCTTGACAGCCCCCGCTGAGGTCCAACATAGCCGGTATCAAGTGCCAGCTGTGCCTGCCCTGGCCCCAGACAGGTATGTGAAAGAGCCTTCTTGAAAAAGAATCCTCCAGCTCCAAGTACCGCATCTGCCATAGGTCAGAGACAGACCAGCTGCACCCTTCTTGTATTCCTGACTCATGAAATTGTAAGCAAAACAAGAGTACGGTCTTAAGCCACTGAGTTTTGGGGTAGTTTTTTATGCAGTAATAGATAGTTGGAACAATGAAGGTGAGCTATGAACTGACATTTCTTAAGAGGCTATGGAGGCTGGATTTTGATCATCTGCTTCCTTCCCGTGCTGGGAAAACCAGGATAACACAAAAGAATAGTGTGAGTGAAATGCTTCAGGGGGCAGCAGTTACTTAGAGATGGTGGTGGAAGTGTCCTCCGCACGATGCCATGATTAAGTGCTCGAAGATTTCTTTGTTTTTGTCCTCTATCTTGATTAAAATTTTGCAATGTTTATACTGCCACACAGAATAAACAGGCCTATAGCTTACATTTCAAACTGTGCCTCACTGACATCATTATGTTTGTCAGATTTATAACATTTCTAATACAGAATAATTTTTCACTCTTTAAAACACTGAAGGGGAACGCAGGATCCCTCCCTGTTCTGATGTTTCATTCACTGATACTTTCTCCATCCCTGTGCAATAGGTAAGGTCTGTCTGGAAATAACTGAAAATATAAATAATAGGATAATTCATTATGTATTATCTGTCATATCACCCGCCCTCTTCATATTATCTTTTACCTTGTGTTAGTATTTCATTGATGTTTTCACAAATTACTACACAATTGGTGAATTAAAATAATAGACATTTATTATATGACAGTTCTACAGTTTAGGGGCCAACACAGGGCTCATGGCTAAAAGCAAGGTGTTGGCAGGGCTGTGTTCCTTTCTAGAAGTTCTAAAGGTAAATCCATGTCTTTGCTTTTTCCAGATTCTAGAGACATTTCTTAGCATGTAACCCTCTTCCTCCAGCATCACAGATAACAATGTTGATTCCCTCTGCCATGCGTTTTCCGCTTTCGTCCTCTACATGTAAGGACCCTGGTGATTACAGTGGGCACACACTGATAATCCAGGGTCACCTTCCTCTTTTACAGTCAAGTACTTAGTAATCTCAATTCCATGTGCAATCTTAATTCCTGCTTTTGTCATGTAAGGTGACATGACATATTCACAGGTTCTGGGAATTAGGATGTGGACATCCTCAGAGCACCATTATTCTGCCCACCACACACCTTATGACCATCCTCCAACTGGGCAAATACACAGCTGACAAACACATCATCCCAGGGGAAGGTCCCCAGAGCAGAACCAGAAAACCTAGCAAACAAAGTCAGATTTTTTATTTTGCATTTCAGAAGTTGAGGTCTAGATAGAAAGTAAAATAATATTAATAATGACACCAATAATAATAATAATAAAAACAAAGGAAGAATCTGTGATCTATTAGAGAATTAGCTTCCCTCCCACCCACAAAGAAGGCAAGATCATCTGAGCTGGGGGAAGAGAGGAATGTTGGAAGTCAGACAAGATATCCTCATAAAGGCTAAAGGATCTCCTTAAAAGGGACCCCATTCTCTAACCCCACCAGGCTAATCACATGGGTGGGGGCTGAGGGGCTATAGAAAAACAGGTGTGTTCAAGGGCTTTGCAGGCAAAGGGGGTCTGGGCTTCACGTGTTAGATAGCACAGGTTGGCAGCAAGCATGGTGCGTGTTCTTCCCTGGCATGAAAACAGCCGACTACAGATGCCTTTGTGGCATGTCTAGATCAAGAGGGCTTCACACGGCCTCCCTCCGATCCTCAGCGTGGTGCAGAGGGGCTGTTGGACGTTTCTTGTGCCCCCGGAGGGTGGAAAAGCTATCTGATGGCTAGAGCCAGCCCCCGGAGGGTGGAAAAGCTATCTGATAGCTAGAGCCAGAAAGCCTTCATTGACCTTGTGGTGGAATGAAGACTTCAAGGCAGCAGGTGCCAGGATGGACCACACACCTATAAATCAGGTGGGAACAGAGAGGGGCTTACATATTCCAGAAAGGAAGGAGAGTGATGGAGAAGGACCAGATGAGACAGCAGGTACCAGACTGAGAGGTGATGGCTCAGCTCCAAACGCCCCTTTAGCCCCTCGGCTTTTGGGGCACCTCAGCCCCTTGAGCTTAAATGTGCAGTTAATAGGTGGGAGGTAGGAAGCCAAAATTTACCTGAATTGTTTCCACTAACAATGGAACAGAAATGAAATGAAATTCAGTTATAAAAACATTATGGAAAATTAGATATGCTGTGCTCCTAAATTTGTGTGGCTCCAAATATCATATCCACTTACATATAAGTATCAGTAATGTGGTCTCATCATTGCAAACGTAAATGACAATTTCGTAAATCCCAAGTCATTGCCAGTTATATTCTTTGATTTTTCAGACAATCTATGAGCTTAAGAACTGTTGCTTCCTTTTGAAAGATTAAGAAACTAAGGCTAATAAGGCAACATAGGTCCCAAAGCTATAGCCATTTCCATGACCAAATCAAGGCTTCAGCCCAATCCACTCAGACCAGCCTTCTTTCCACGGCTCTCCCCTGCAATCTCTCATCTCCACTGCCACTTTGGGAAGGCAACCCAAACTGCCCCTGGCGCTAAGAATGATACCGAAGACACGGTCTCTTGGTCCTCCATCCTGCCACCTGGTGGCAAGACCTTGGAAAGTCACTCTACTTCCTGAGCCTCATGTAAAAATCCATGAGGGAATCTACTCTCCAGGTTTATTGTAAGGATGACTTATTAGACATACGCATGATTTGAGAACTCTAAAGTTCTAAAAATATAAGGCATTATTATTTTTCTACCAGATGGAATTTCTTAGGAGGGGAGCTATGAGAAAAAGTTTCTCTTTGCAGGCATGATGGAGAGCCTACAGAGAAATGAAAGAGACTTTAAATCTCAGTGCAGGAGTGGGTATTGCCCTCTCTTATTCTGCAGGCACAAAGAAGGACTTTTCTTACATCCATTGAACCTGGAGTTGCCGTTCTAATGTTACACATCCTTAATCTAGAGAGGAAGGTCTCTGACAACCTCATCAGACGGTTGAATTTTCTCTTAACCTCCAGGGAATGAATGTTCTTTCTCTCTTTTCATTTTTCTAGTTTATATTAATGAGAGGTAAAGAGAGACGACTCCTGCCTAGATACACACACACATGCACACAAATACACACACGCATACACAAACACACACCTCTTCATTCTGAGGTTTCATTCTTATGGGATATTTGTCCTAAGGGAAAAAGGAACTTAATTAGTTTGGGAAAGAGAATTGATGGAAAACAGGAAAGAGGCAGACAGTCTAATCCTTTCAGAAAAGTCAGCCTCATGTTTTGGAGACAACATGGATTTGGGACATCCTTTGTCCACTGACTGGTTCTAAGAGTCAGGCAAGTCCTCCTCTCCCTCCCTGGGTGTCACCTTTCCAATACGCAAAATGAAGGGCTGGGTTCCGAGGCAGACAGCTGCTGCTGTGTACTGACCTAGCATCCACAACTCCTTTCCTGTGGGCATCACCCCACTTCCTTTACACCTTCCCCCATCTCAGAGCCATGCATTTCGGGTGCAGCTGCCTCCTGGACCAAGCTCCAGGTATGGCTGGTTCTGGGATAAGCCCAGTTCATCTCCCTGACCAGAAATCAGTGCACGAATGGGTGTGAGAACCAAGCTGGCCCAGTGAGACGGAATGCTGTCACCGCAGTCGGAGGGATGAGGAAAGAGATGTTCTTGTTCTGCAGGACTCGCTGAGCAGAGAGGGTGCAGCTGGCCTGAGAGTGGCACGGTGCTAGGGAAAGCAGAGCTCAGAGAGGGGATCCCCATGACATCGTTTGAGTCCCACAACCCCATTTTCCCTAGACTTCCATTTGAACCAATATTATTTCCTCTTTTTGCCTAAACTAGCTTGAGTTTAGTTTCTGTTACTAAAAACAGAATCCTAAGAATTCTAATCAATAAAATAGCCAATTGCCCATCCACCTCCAAAGATCTTTTTAATCTTTGATTCTCAAATGTAGTTTTGTTGCATCATCTCATATTCTACCAACTTCTTCTTTGTATTGGTCTCCTGACCTTTGCTTATGTTCCAGCTGGTGTGTAGGTGCATTAGGGGTCGACCATGTATTCTATTTCCCTTGGGTCTTGTTCAGATAGCCTCATCCAGAGCAGGGACTCCCATCCCCAGCCCCATCCTTCCCTCTTGCTCTTCTTTCTTTCTTCTTTATTTACTAAGATGAGTCCTGTTGGGGTGTTGAGCTGAATCCACAGGTTCCCTGGGTTCTCCCTCTGTTCACTGGGAAAGATAAACTCAAAAGCCAATCTGTGCTATAAAGTGTCACACACGTGGGTGCAGAAAGCAGCAGTGATGCCGAGGAGAGCACCACCACTTCTCTGGGAGAAGAGGGCCACTTGGGGAGGAAGGGAAAGGCTTCATAAAGGAGCTGAATCTGGAAAGATGTTCACTTTTTGCCACATGGGCTTGGAGAGCAATTCACTCTAGGCAGGAAGAAGGGTATGAGCAAGGGACGGGAGGCATTAAAGGCAAGGATGTTCTGGGAGCCAGTTAGCTCCATTGGCTCTAGTGCAGAATGAAGTAAAGTGGCTGGAGAGATTGGAAAGGGCCCAAGAGAGGAAGGGCATTGAATGCCAGGCTGAATTTAGCCTATGGGCAATGTTTCCCAAGTGTACTTCTAAGACACCCAACACACACACACACATACACATTCACTCACTTGTTAAAAATGCAGGTTCCTGGGACCTAATCCCATCTATAGAATCAAAATTTCTAGGGGTGGAACCCTGGAACATGCATTTTGAACAAGCACCCTAGATCTTTTCTACAAAGCAAACCATCAATTTTGGGACCCCCTTCTGTAGGCAACAGGGGTCTCACATGTCTTCTGTATCCTTAACTCCATGCAAACAAGGCTGCTTCTCCCTGCCCCCACACCTTTCCCATCTTCACTCTTTTCCTCACGTAAGTTGACCCATCTTCCAAAGCCAGTTCCAATAGCAACTCCCCAAGGAAGCCTTCTGCAAGGCTTAGGTCTCAGCTAAAACTCCCTCTTTTGGACCACACCAAAGCACTTAATCTCTGTACTGTTTACATGTTACTGACATCCCCCCGCAAAGTATTCACAGAGATAAGGCATACCCCATCTTACTCCCAAATGGACTGAAAGCTTCTAGAGGCCAGGAGTGCTCAAGGACCTATTGTATGGTAAGCACTTAAATTATGATATCTTCCACCAATTCCAAAAGATAGGTTTAATTATCCCGCTTCACAGATGAGGAAACCAAGGTAGCCTGGTGTTCTGAAGGCCATCGAGGCAGGGGCTATGGGCAGTGTGATCCTCTTTGACCAGCTTCCCTTACGGGGAGCAGCCTCCAGCAGGTGGCCTTGGCACCTGGGCCAGTGACATGCTGCTGGGTCAGTGGTCACTTACCACACATCCTGAGGAGTCCACCTGGCGGTCAGACACACACTTGAAGTTGCGCGTGCAGCCCCCATTGTTCCGAGAGCAGTCACGAACTGGCCCAAAGGACGATAGCAGGTCATTGATGGTTTCGAAGTATGTGGACAGCATCGCTTCTTCCCTTAGAGAGAAAGGGTATGGTTAAACCCAGAGACATCAGCTCCATTAGGTTAAAAAATCATTAATGTGGATTCATTACATTTGAAACCTTCACTTATTTTATTTGTAATCAGGAACATAATACACAATTTAAAAAAAGAAATAGGAAGAACTGGTGTTTAAGTTTAGTTGTGATAAAGAGAAATGGACTTACAACTGTGTATTCTTTATTTCATTAATCCTCATTATTTTGGAAGGTAGGTATGAGAAGTCCATTTTACCAACAAGTAAACTGTGGTTTAGAAAGGAGAACTATCTTGCTGAAGGCCATTCATCTTATAACACAACCGAAGTTTGTACTTAGTTCCATCTGAGTCCAAAGAGGAAGCTCTTCCTAGTACATAAGTCTGAACTTGCATCATACCTGTTTCTATAGATTCTAGAGCTCCCTGTAGCAACTCTATAAGTGGGCACATTCCTATTGTTCCAACTTTATGGATACAAAATGGAAACTATGAAAGATTGTGGGACTTACCCCAAATCCCACAGCCTATAAACAGCAGAACCAAGACACAAATATAGGCATCTGATTCTAGGACCCCAAAACATTATTTTTCAGACTACTGCATACAAGTCACATCATCAAGACTGCCAGCAACAGCTGTTGGAAAGGTCGTGGGATTCCAGGGAAATGCATGATTTTTCCCAAATGAGGTCCTTAAAAGATAAGATGACTAGATACCATAATCCATGGATCTGCCAAAATTCCATAAGGTAGAATTCTATAAGGTGGGGGATACAGAGGAAAGTTTCTGGATGCTGGTTTTTTGGAGACAGGGCCTCACGTGAGGAATATCCCCACACTGGGTGTGTATGATTCCCACAGTTGCAGGAGATATTAAAGGGTACCACGGGCAGTGAGAAGAGGGACTTTACTCTTCCCTGATATGTGCCCCATGGGGTCCAGAGCTGTAAAACAAGCGAGATGCACATGTAGCAGGAAGAGGCCAAGTCTCTGGACCATTCTTCATATCATATCCCACTCGTCCCCTCCTTGGGCTTGGAGCTCCAGGTTTGGGTCTCCTAACTCATTTCCTGCCTCCAATCTTATCCCCTTCTGTCCCATCTTTCATACTGACTGCCAGGAACTTGGTAAATCCCAGCTCTAATTAGATACTCCTCTGATCAATAGCTTCCCAGTACTTAAAGAAGAAATATAAATTAGTTTCCTTGGCACGTAAGACTCTTCATAATCTGGTCCCTGGCTGCCTGTCCAGCAACATTTACCCTGTCCTCATATCTCTATCCACCAGCCACTGGCCTCTTCTCATTTCCGGAACACACGATCCCTGAAAACAGACTCTGAAATGGAAAGTTACCTACAGGAGGTTTATTGAGGAGCTTTCCTGGGAGATATACCTGTAGAAAGTGAGCAATGCAGACTGTGCAAATGGAGAGGCTGACCTACAATGTGGATCTGAAGACTTAGTTGATCCTGCAGGGAGCTCAGGAGCTGGGACATCCCTCTGTGGATGTCCTGAGTACAGGCAAGGATCCAGGCCTTGGCATCCCCACATCAGCCAGCCATTGGCAAGGGCTGCTATCTGCAAGGGGCACTCTTGGGTGAGGCAGTTCCCTGGGGCTGAAGGCAATGCCCAGTCACCTACGGTCACAGCAGGGGGGTCTGGGAGCAGTATGCACTTTCACCTCTCTGACTCCCTAACCATGCTCTCCCTTCTGTCTGGATGCTCATCTTCAAATTCTCTACCGGATGAAATCTTAAGCATCCTTAAAGACTATTCATACCCATCCATTCATTCATTCATATATTACACAGGCTTATTGGGTGCTTACTATGTACTAGGCACTATCCTAAGACTGGGGACACAGCAGTGGCATCAGACAAGGTCCTCAGCTCCAGAGTTTACTGTTACTTCCTTTGTGAGACCTTCTCTACTTCCCCCACTGGAATGAAGTCCTTTTGCCTTTGAGCATATTGTTTAATCCACTATCTTATGGATCTTAATTATCAGCTCCATGGTCTCCCAGAGCAACTGTAAGCTTCTAAAGGTAAAGGCTCAAGATTTAGTCATCCCTTTTTATCCCCCAGCACAGGCCCTGGAAAGAACCCGTGCGAGGTAAATGTTTTCAAACGGAACAAAGAAAACACCAGAAGGCATATTTGCTGTCTCCACCAGCCAGTGGTTTCACCAAGAGCTGCCCCAGCAAGGCACTCCCTTCCTGGTTCCCAACTCCACGTTCTTACTCCAAATCCTTCATGCTCAGGGCTGCAGGCTAGAGACAAAGGAGGAGAACAAGGAGCTGCCAGGATTATCTCTGGCTTCCTAAGGTTGTCTAGAGTGAGGTGACAGGTATGGCGGGGGAGAGGATTAACAGCTCCTGAGATGAAGCTCTGGGGAGACTTGCCACTTTTGAATCATGGAGAGTTGAGGATCCTGGGAAGACATTTAAGGCCATTAAAATATTAATACCCTGAGAGGGAGAAGAAGAAATGGAAAGTGAGAGGAGAAAAAGATAGAGGGAGAGAACGAGGAAAGAGCTAAACAGTAAGAGAAACTGCTGGAAAGAAGGAAGAGAAACAGAGAGGCAGAAACACACACACTCACCCAGAGACAGATGAATAGAAACATAGAGATAGACGGATGGATGGATGTATAGATAGACAGACAGACGCAGAGATATAGACAGGCATACACAGAGGAGTGCTACACAGAGACTAAAAGAGAGGCCAGTGGAGGCAGAGAAAGTGTGTGAGAGGAGAGCTAAAAATGAAGACAGTAGGGAATGAAAGAGAGGAGAGAAACAGGAGTTAGAAACACAGAGATCAAAAGAAGGGACAACACCAAGGTAAACAGAACAAGGGGAAGAGAGATGCAGAAAGAGAAGAAGAGCGGAGAGAAAGGCATCGAGTGGAAAAGAAAACACATACACAGAGACATGGTGAACAGAAAACAACAGAGAAACAAAGAAAGAGAAGAGAAAAACAAGCAAAAGAAATGTCACCTTCCTGTGGAAGCCATTCACAGTTCAGGCTATACAAATAAGGGGGCTGTTCGCTTCTAAAAGGATTGATTCTGCACACACATCAGTTACAGGAGGAGAACATTACTTAAAACACAAAGACCTGACACAAGGGCTCCTACGAAGTCAAGAGGAGTGATGGTGTCAGGCTGAGAAATGAAGAATCTGAGCACAGGAGAGAAAAGGAGCTTAGGGCAGACGCTGGCATTTTCTTAACTCAGAGACTCAATCCCTCATCCCAGCTGCAGAGTGCAGGGTTTGGAGTCTGTTGGATCTTAGAGCTGCCGGAAAAGTGGGGAGCAAAGGTATCAATGCAACAGGAACGAGGCAGAGACGGGCTACACCAGGGCATCAGGAGACTTGGGTGAGGGTCCCAGCTTTGCCAGAAATCACCATCACCACCAACATCATCTTCATCATTTATGATTTCCTGAGCACCTGCTAAGTGCCAAGAACTGTGTGCTAGGTTCCTGTGCTATTTCCTTTGATTTGCACACTTGCCCTATGAGCTACACATTTTTGATCTCATTGCAGGTGGAGAAGCTGGGGGAATTATGTCACTTGCCCTGGTTCACAGAGGCAGGAAGCAGTGAGACCAGGATGCACACACATATCTGCCTGACTCCAAGTCCTGACCTTTCCCTGTGCCACGGTTATGCTTCAACACCTTGCTCTGTGTCTTGGGCAAGTCAGAGCTCTCACAACAGTGAAGCCACTAGGAATCCGGGTCCAATCCCTCTCTGTCTTAGAGGAGGAAGAACAGGAGGGGCAGAGCCTGTTTGTTCGCTGTGTACCTCCCAGTGCCTGATGCCTGGCCCGTGCATGTGGTCCACAAGAGCCTCCATCCATAGTGGAATAAAAGGGCAAACGTGGGGTTAACTAGAGCTGCCGTAACAAATGTCACAAACTTAACTTAAAACAACAGAAATGCAGTCTCTCCAGTTCTGAAGGCTAGAAGTCTAAAGTCAAGGTTTGGCAGAGCACGGTCCCTCTGTCAGCTCTAGGGGAGAGTGGCTTCCGTTGGCTCTCGGCAACCCTGAGCTTTCCTTGGCTTGTGGCTGCAAAACTCCTGTCTGCCTCCACCATTGCATAGCCTTCTGTTGTGCCCTGTTTTTAAAAGGACACCATCCACTGGATTTAGGGCCCACCTTAATCCATTCTAATCTTATCTTAATTATATCTGCAAAGACCCTATTTCTAAATAAGGTCACATTCTGAAGTTCCAGGTGGACATGACTTTTGGGGGATGCTACTCACACTATTACACATGGTTCAGGGGACGGGCTCCAGCTCCTACGGCAGCACAGAACTGAGACTAGAACACCCCAGTCCTTGACTCTCACTCCAGTGCTCCTATGACCACACTGTCCCTTCCAACTCTAGGCTTTTTATACTACACTGTGGTATTTACAAGACCTGAAAAATCTTAAGAAGAGGATCATGATAATGCCACTTTTCATGTGATCTGCGCCTTTATTTGAGAGGAGAAAAGACCAATGTTAATTAAGTACTCACTACAGCCCAGGAACTGGGCTTTTCACACACATTCTCTGAACCACCCTACAGAGCAGAGGTCAGCAAACTCTTCTGAATAGGGATGGATAGTAAAGATCTTAGGCTTTGCAGGCCATACAGCCTCTGCCCCAGCTACTCAATTCTGCTTCTGAAACACACTAGCAGCCACAGA
Organism: Varecia variegata; assembly: GCA_028533085.1. Classification (NCBI taxonomy): domain Eukaryota; kingdom Metazoa; phylum Chordata; class Mammalia; order Primates; family Lemuridae; genus Varecia; species Varecia variegata. The sequence goes on from CM052443.1 coordinate 114,613,283, forward strand.
CAACATGCAAAAGAATGAGCACAGTTATGTTTCAATAAAACTCTATTTACAAAAAGATACAGCAAGGCTGGGCGCGGTGGCTCACGCCTGTAATCCTAGCACTCTGGGAAGCCGAGGTGGGTGGATCACTCGAGGTCAGGAGTACGAGGCCAGCCTGAGCAAGAGCGAGACCCCGTCTCTACTAAAAATAGAAAGAAATTATCTGGCCAACTAAAAATATATATAGAAAAAATTAGTCAAGCATGGTGGCGCATGCCTGTGGTCCCAGCTACTCGGGAGGCTGAGGCAGAAGGATCACTTAAGCCCAGGAGTTTGAGGTTGCTGTGAGCTAGGCTGATGCCATGGCACTCACTCTAGCCCGGCCAACAGAGCGAGACTCTGTCTCAAAACAAACAAACAAACAAACAAAAAACCCAAAAAGACACAGCGATATAGATTGCTGCTTCCCGTTTTAGATATGAAAACTCTGAAGGTGGTTTTGGAGTTAGGATTTGAACCCAGGTAGGCCCAACTCCAGAACCCACACTCTTTCTCCTACATGAAGTTCTTCTAAAACTCAGTCTTCTTATCTGTAAAATGGGAACAATATCTGTCTCACTCTGTAGATTACTAAGAGGATACAATAACATGATAAATAGAAATGTGTTTTCCAAACTCTAAAAGCCAAAGCAAATTTGCAAATTTATTCACTCACTGTTTACTCATTCAACAAACATTTGAGCACCTACTGCATGCCGGGCACTGAGCTGATTATTATTATGTCTTTCTTTGGCCTTGCTGTGCCTTTGTTTCTGTACCTATGAAACGCAGACATTGTCCAGAATGTTTCCAGGCATCTCTCTAGCTCTGACATCCTCATTCTTTTTTTCTGATAATACTAGTTTCAAAACTGAGTCAGCCAGACCTCAGCAGGCTGGGTGAGGCTGCCATCCCCTCATTACCTGACTGGTCAAGTGCAAATGTGTCATCTGGGCTCCATTTTGCCCAGTCAGCTTCAGTCCCACACGGGGAAGCATTAAGCAGGGTGGCTGGGAACAGATGCTGAGATGGCCTGTGGTTAATAAACGCCAGGAGGGGGCTGTGTCACTCAAAGAGAGGTGTGAACGGATGACGCAAAGCGGAGACAGTGACAAGCCCCCCACGGATGCAAAATTATCATTCTCTGGTAACAACCAGCAACCTTGTTTCCTGAGCTCCCCAGAAGGAAGAACCCAGGAGAGCCTCTTGCCAGGAATCAAGTTTCTTCTGCCCACCCTGCCTTGGGGTTTAGGAAGCCTTCTCAGCACTCAACAGCATGTGCCCTGGTGTAGGACAGTAAATGAGAGGGAAGGTTTATCTGGAGCCAGATTGCTTTTAGTTGGAATCCCAGCTTCATTCACTGTAAGAACTTGGGCAGTTCCCTTACACCCTGAGGCTCCACTTTCCCTCCTGAAAAATGGGGTTATTAAAACCTAGTTAGCAGAGTTAGCATGAGAAATAAATTCGATCATGTATGTTAAATGCCTGGTACACAGTAAGTGCCAACAACTGGTAATTATTAATACCATCTGAGTGTCCCTCAACGTTGCAAGAACCATACCTTTAGAATGTAAGCAGCTCACTGTGGGAGAAGGGAAGGGGATCTGGGTGGTCTATTTTACTCATTTAAAAGCTTTCATTGCTACCTGATTTTCTCTGGGCACTGGGATGGTTCTTGGGAGACACAGGAATGGGGGTGACAGCATGTGCTAGGGAGGCAGAAAAGAAGTAACTTAGCAACACCAGTGGGGCCACAGGACCGTGAAGCAGAGGCTCCCACTCAGGCCTTGGAAGTGGGGCTCAGAGAAGGCTTTTTGGAGGAGGCAATATTGAACTTGAGACATAAAAGATGGATAGGAATTAGCTAAGGGCAGGGGGGCGGTGTGGGATAAGGGAATTCCAGGCAGAGGGAACAGAGTATGTTAGGCCTGGAGGCAGGAGAGGGTATACCTTGATTGGGGCTGCTTCCAGAGGTGCAAGGAAGCTGGAGTGTCCAGGAAGAGGTGGGTGACAAAGGAGGGCACAGCAGGGGCTGCCAGGGGCCAGTTTAGAGAGGGTTCTATGTGCCTGGCGCTGGCGATTCTGGACCTGACCCTGGGAGGTATGTATGGGCTGCCACCTAAGGGCTCTAGAAGCAGACTCCGCTTTTATTTAGACTAATAACGTAGACGAATAGTTGATAAAAATCATTGTGGCAATAACAATCAGAATAACAGTTAACGATCATGGTGCATTCATAACATGCCAAGAACTGTTTTAAACCCTACATGTGTCGACCCACTTAATCCTCCCCAAATACAATGATGTAGATGACAGGATCATCTCCACTTTACAGGAGAAGAAACTGAGGCTCCATTTTGAGGATTAGGCTGTTTTGAGACCAGTTAAAGATAACGTAGGTGAAGCATCAGCCCAGCGCCTGGCACATGGTGACTGCTCTATAAGGGTTAGTGGATAAGAGGCTTCCAGGGGAGGGACAGGGGTGAGCTGGCACAGCCCACACAGAAGTGCACTGGGCTTTTCCAAAGGCGGAGCTATTCAGCGATGGGATGGGAAGGCTACCCCCCAGTGTACCCCGCTGGCCCCTGCAGGAAGGCAAACTGAAGGAGGGATGGTCACTTCCTGGGGTGGTTGGAGAGAGAGTCCAGCTTCCAGGGGAAGGGATATACAACATCATGGCAACAGCAACAATAACCAGGGCTAATATCTGCTGAGAATTTACGACATGAGGACTTTGGCTTAACATAGATTATCTCATTTAATTCTTGCCATAGCCCTATGGGATTGTGCTATTATCTCTGGGTTTTGTTGTTGTTGTTGTTTTGGTTTTTTAAATTTGAATAGAAATGTACATACTTGCATACAGGATTTGGCCCTTACAGAGGTGAGGTGAGTGGCAGTGAGGCCTAGTGACAGAGCTGGCCTCCACCCTGCATGTGCCCAATTTCAGCATCTTTAGTGTCCTGCCTTCCTCTTTGAGATCCCTTTTGCCCCCAGAGATTCTGGGACCAGTGTTCCAACTGACACTTTGCATGCTCCTTCCTCTAGCAATTACGGTTTGCACTAATTTGGGCTGAGATATATATTGCTGTGCAGTGGTCTCATGGCTTCCTCGTGAGCGTCTTGTGCCTCTGCGTAGCTTGGAAGCTTCCTGAATGCTGGGAGTCCCACTCCCATTCCCAGGGCGTTGGGCGAGCTGCAGCTGTGCACTGAACAAGGACAGGTGCTGAGGGAAGGCGAGGGGGGAACAAAGCTCCCTAGCTGTGTGGTCTCGGGAACAAAGAGAAAATGACTGTGATGTCCTTTGTCCATATGTGAAATGCAGACAATAATATTCAACTCTCAGGGTGGTGGAGCAGGATTCAAAAAGTTAAAAGATATGAAAGCACCTCATCACCCAGGCCCAAATGGTACACGCAATAAAGGGCCGTTGTGTTTTGGGAATGCCTTTGTTCATTTAGCAAATATTTATCCAGCACTCACCAAGGGAGATTAAGTGCAGGCATAGCTCGTTTTACTGCACTTCACAGATATGGCTTCTTTTTTACAAATTGAAGGTTTGCAGCAGCCCTGCACTGAACAGGGCTGTCAGTACAATTTTTCCAACAGCATGTGCTCTCCTTGTGTCTATGTATGACATTTTGGTAATTCTCACAATATTTCAGACTTTTTCATTATTATTATATCAGTTATGGTGATCTGTGATCAGGGATCTTTGATGTTCCTATTGCAATTGTTTTGGGGGCACCAGAAACCATGCCTATATAAGACAGTGAACTTAATTTATAAATGCTGTTTGTGTTCTGACTGCTCCACCAGCCAGCTGTTCCCCCATCTCGCTCCTCCCTCTCCTCAGACCTCCCTATTCCCTGAGAAACAACGATGTTTAAATTAGGCCAATTAATAACCCCACAGTAGCTTCTGAGTGTTCAAGTGAAAGGAAGAGTCACACATCTCTCTTTAAATCAAAAGCCAGAGATGATTAAACTGAGTAAGGAAGACACTGAAAAATGAGATAAGTCAAAAGCTGGCCCTCTTTTGCTAAACAGCCAAGTTTTGGATGAAAAGGAAAAGTTCTTAAAGGAAATTATTAATAAAAGTGCAACTCCAGTGAACACATGAATGATAAGAAAGTGAAACAGCTTATTGGTGATACAGAGAAAGTGATTGGGGTTTGGATGGAAGATCAAACCATCCACAACATTCCCTAACCCAGAGCAGGCCCCTAACTGTCTCCAACACTATGAAGGCTGACAGAGGGGAGGAAGCTGCAGAAGCAAAGTCTGAAGCTAGCAGAGGTTGGTTCATGAGGTTTAAGGAAAGAAGCCGTCTCCGTAACATAAAAGTGTGAGGTGAAGCAGCAAGTGCTGATGGAGAAGCTGCAGCGAGTTATCCAGAAGATCAAGCCAAGATCATTGATGGATGTGGCTACACTAAACAATAGATTTTCAATGTAGGCAAAATCGTCTTCTTTTGGAAGATGATGACATCTAGGACTTTCACAGCTAGAGAAGAAAAGTCAATACCTGACTTCAAAGTTTTAAAGGAGAGGTTGACTTTCTTGGTGGGGACTAATGTGGCTGATGACTTTAAGTTGAAGCCAATACTCATTTACCATTTTGAAAACCCTAGAGCTCTTAAGAATTATGCTAAAACTACTCTTCCTATGTTCTATAAATGGAACAACAAATCCTGGGTGACAGCACATTCCTTGACGGCATGGTTTACTGAATATTGTAAGCCCACTGTTGAGAACGACTACTTAGAAAAAAGGTTCCTTTAAAAACATGACTACTCATTGACAATGCACCTGGTCACCCAAGAGCTCTGATGGAGATGTACAAGGAGATTAACGTTGTTTTCTCACCTGCTAACACAACATCCATTCTGCAGCCCATGGATCAAGGACTAGTTTTGACTTCCAAGTTTTATTGTTGAAGAAATACATTTTATAAGGCTACAGCTGCTATATACAGTTATTTCTCTAATGGGTCAAAGAAAAAGGAAATTGAAAACCTTCTGGAAAGGATTCACCATTCTTGATGCCATTAAGAACATCTGTGATTCATGGGAGGAGATCAAAATATCAACATCAATAGGAGTTTTGAAGAAGTTGATTCTAACCCTCATGGATGACTTTGAGGGGTTGAAGTGGAGAAAGTAATTGCAGATGTGGTGGAAACAGCAAGAGAACTAGAATTAGAAGTGCAGCCTATAGATGTGACTGAATTGCTGCAATGTCATGATCTAACTTGAATGGAGTTGCTTTTTATGGATGAGCAGAGAAAGTGGTTTCTTGAGATGGAGGCTACTCCCGGTGAAGATGCTCTGAACATTGTTGAAATGACAACAAAGGATTTAGAATATTACTTAGCTGATGCAGCAGCAGCAGGGTTTGAGAAGATTGATTCCAATTTTGAAAAAAGTTCTAGTGTGGATAAAACGTTTTCAAACAATAGTGCATGCTCCACAGAAATCTTTCATGAAAGGAAGAGCCAATTGACATGGCAAATTTCATTGTTGTCTTCTTTTAAGAAATTTCCAGCTGGGCTTGGTGGCTCATGCTTGTAATCCTAGCACTCTGGGAGGCTGAGGTGGGAGGATCACTTGAGCTCAGGAGTTCATTCGAAACCAGCCCGAGCAAGAGCGAGAACCCATCTCTATGAAAAAACAGAAAAATTAGCCAGGCATGGTGATGAGTGCCTGTAGTCCCAGCTACTCAGGAGGCTGAGGCAGGAGGATCACTTGAGCCCAGGAGTTTGAGGTTGCAGTGAGCTATGAGCGATGCCACTGCACTCTAGCCTGAGTAACAGAATGAGACCTTGTTCAAAAAAAAAAAAAGAAAAAAAGAAAAGAAATTGCAACAGCCACCATAACCTTCAGCAACCACCATCCTGATCAGTCAGCAGCCATTAACATCGAGGCAAGACCCTTCACCAGCAAAAAGATTGTGAAACCCAGAAGGCTCAGAAGATAATTAGCATTTTTTAGCAATAAAGTATTTCTTAATTAAAGTCTGTACTTTATTTTTTAGACATAATGCAATTGCACACTTAATAGACTTCAATATAGTGTAAACATACATGCCTTTTATATGCACTGGGAAACCAAACAACTTTTGTGACTTGCTTTATTATGATATTCCTTTTATTGCAGTGGTCTGGAATCAAACCCACAATATCTCTGAGGTATGTCTGTATACAGAAAAGAGTAGGCCTGGTGCAGTGGTTCACACCTGTAATTCCAGCACTTTGGGAGACTGAGGCAAGAGGACTGCTTGAGGCCGGGAGTTTGAGACCAGCCTGGGCAACATAGTGAGACCCCCCTCCCCCATCTCTACAACAAAATAATAATATTAATAATAAAAAAAAATTAGTCAGGAGTGGTGGCTTGTGTCTGTAGTCCCAGCTACTCGGGAGGCTGAGGAGGGAGGATTGCTTGAGCCCAGGAGTTTGAGGCTGCAGTGAGCTATGATGATGCCACTGCACACTAGGCTGGGTGGCAGAACAAGATTCTTTTCCTAAGGAAAAAAAAAAAGAGGAAAACAGATATAGGCTTTGTCTCCCTGGGGTTTACAGTTACTTATTGAAACAGAGTCACTCAGCAAGCCCCTGCCTTAATGTCAATGTGAAAATGTGTTCCTATACTATGCCCGTGTCTGTGTTATATGTGTATCTGTGCCTGTATGTCTATATCCATGCCTATGCCTACATCCATGTCTATAATTACAAATGTGATAGATGCTTTAAAAATACTGGGCACTGTGAGAGCATATGGCAGAGGGGCCAATCTAAACTAGGGAGTTAGTGGTGGGAATGAGGGTGAGGCAGATTTCCCTGGAGAGTGTCAGGCCCTGGAGCCAAACCAGCATGTGGCCTGGCAATGTTTTGTCACACCCAGGCTTTTTCCCCAGTAGTATCAGGACAGTGTGTGCCCCCTCCCCACCCCGTCTCCCCGACCACACATAGTGACCGTGGAGTCCCTCTGATCTCCGAGCCTGTCATTCCTCTGGCAAAAATCCACCTCCTCCTCCTCCCTGTACTTGTGACAGTACTCAGTCATAGAAATTCTCCTCCTCACCCACCCCCCCGTTCTCCTACCATTTGCAGATCTCATCATTATTTTAAAAAGGAAACTACAGAAAGGTTCAGTGACAAAAGCTAAGGCCTGAGGATTATTTATTCATGAGACACCCACGTGGAGTTACTGAGAGTCCCTCCCAGCTCTCATCACAGAGCTCATCAAGGTGGGCTGCAGAGGTGGGAGGGCCTGGGTTCTCAGGAGTGTGTGTCCTCTTGCTCAGGAGCGTGGGGGCCCCCCGGTAGTCTGGGATGGCAGAAGGGGCTGCCATGAGCCAGGAGAGCAGCTCTGCCTCCATTCACCTTCTCTGGGCCTCAAATTCCACCTTTGTACAACGATGGGGCGATAATCTCTGTAGAGCCTTCCAGCTGCAACTTCTAGTAACAATGTGTGGCTTCCCAAGAAGGCTGCCAACTGCACCCAACTGTCAATTTCATTTTCAGAAATAAGGCGGAAATGCAAGAATGGAAAGACAGAGATGGAGAGACAGAGAAAGAATAAATGTTTTTTATTGCCACTGTTTTGCACCTGACAAAATCAAGGGACTTACACAATCAGTAGGGAAATCAAAACTAAAGGATGAGCAAAGGAGAAGAAAGGCAGGGTAGGGGTCAGAGGACAGCACATCGTAACTGTGTTACTATGAGGAAGCCCCTGCCACTCACCAGCTGAGAGAACTTTAACAACTCATTAAACCTCTGTAAGCCTCAGTCTTCTCACAAATAAATCATGGATAATAATACCTAATTCTTTTTTTTTTTTTTTTTTTTTTTTGAGACAGAGTCTCCCTTTGTTGCCCGGGCTAGAGTGAGTGCCGTGGTGTCAGCCTAGCTCACAGCAACCTCAAACTCCTGGGCTCAAGCGATCCTACTGCCTCAGCCTCCCAAGTAGCTGGGACTACAGGCATGAGCCACCATGCCCGGCTAATTTTTTCTATATATATTTTTAGTTGGCCAGATAATTTCTTTCTATTTTTAGTAGAGACGGGGTCTCGCTCTTGCTCAGGCTGGTCTCGAACTCCTGAGCTCAAACAATCCACCCGCCTCGGCCTCCCAAGTGCTAGGATTACAGGCAATAATACCTAATTCTTAGCTTACCATAAGGATTATAGGAGATAATAAAACCTCCATGAAGGCAGGGGCTTTGTCATGCTCACTTCAGCCTTTGCCTTAAACAGTGCCTGGAAAATTGTACAGGCACTCAGATTTTACTGGATGAATGAATGAATAAATGAATGAATGAATGAAACAGTGCATGTGAAACACCCTGCAGACTACTGAACCCATCACAGAGACTGATACACTTGCTTTTATTGTTGTGGTTACTGTTACTAACAATAGCCTGTTTTTCATCAATCCTGAAAATTACTCTTGAAAACCCAAAGAACAGGTCCCCTTTGTCAGTCTGGCGAAGCCTATGGCCACGTCTTAGAATCAAGTTTTT
>CM052443.1:114622323-114744462 GCA_028533085.1 Varecia variegata
AGAATCAAGTTTTTATATTCATGAACTCAAATGCAAAAGCTTATAAAAGGAAACATTTATCAAAGTATTCTTAGAGATCCAATTGTAATAAAATAATACACACATTTCTTTATTAGTGCATTAAATAAAAAGATCAAATAGCAGATGCAGTGATAATTATAAATTCAAAGTAGCAATGAACATAAACCATATTTGAAGACATCTATAACAAATGAAATATGATATAAAACTATATGTAATTTCTACTAGAGACAGTCACAGGTGCTATTAACACACCTGTGTTTGTTGCCTGCTTTTGTAATAGTAGGAAATGCTAAATTTCAATGAGTGGCTGGTAAAAGTAAAGATGTATTATATTCCCGTGTAATTTACTGAACCTCTTGCAAGGACCCTAGGTTATGAGCCCCTGCCTAGACTGAAACATTGATAGAAAAAGCTTTTCCCTATGTATCTGTCTCTTTATGAATATAATCAGAAGCTTGGGTCCAGATAGGAAGATACAGGAAATTAAAACTCAGCTATGATCACACCAAAATAATTCCTTCTTGAAGTAGCACATGCAATATGGTAAAAGGAGAACAGACGTTGGCTTTGGGAAAAAAAAAATCTAATAGCCCTCAAGGGTTTGTCCTCGCATGAGCGACCTCCCGTCTCTGAGCTTCAGTTTCCTCCTCTGTAAAGATGTCATTGCAATGGTTCCTCCAAGGGTGGCTGGGGAACTGGGTGAAATAAATAAGGTGGCGCACCTTGAGCAAATATGCACATACTAGCCCATCTCTGTCTCCCCTTCCCTTCCTTCTAGGGTAAAGGAAGTTTCCTGCAGCCACCCACACACAGATCCACCATAGGTACCATAGTGGGGACGCACCTCTGAATTCTTGAGCACCTACTGGGTGCTAGGCCCTCTGTTAGATACTCAGCACTCCAAGCTGATGAAGCAAGGTCCCTGCCCTCAGGAAGGGCACAGGCTGGGGCAGAAACAGCAAGTGGAATTTGTAATATGAAGCCAAGTGAACACTTACATTACAGATGCATAAAGACCCGTCATGACATCCTTGAGAGGAAGCAATGCCTTCTTCCTGGGCTGTTGGAGAAGGCTTCCTAGAGAAGGTGGTGACGCAATGGGTCTTGAAGAAAGATGAGGACCATAATCATCAAGAGGAGGGGAGAAAAAGGCAGAGCAGGCATCAGAGGACGGCACAGAGGCACAGAATGTGGAAGAAAGGGAGGAAGAAGGAGTGTCGCAGAAATACACGATGAGCCCATTATGAAGGCATGAGATGGGCAGGAAAAAAGGGAGGTCACTAGGCTCTGTTACATGTGTTTTATAGACATTTTCGAGTTCAATCCCATAAGGCAGATCTCATTGCCCCATTTTGCAGACGAGAAAACTGAGGCTCAAAGTAGTGAAGTCACTTAAAAGCCCACAGTTCCCTAAAAGTGGGCCCATAATAGAAGCCAACTGTATCTGGCTCTAAAGTCCACATTCTCCTCCCAGAAAGCCACTTGCAGAATCTGAGTTGTAATCCCAGATCTGCTTCCTCTTACCTCACTGTGTGACCTTTCAAGGGTCACCAATCTCTCTAACCCCAGCTTCCTTGTTTGTCAAATGGAGATTACAACACCTACCTCTCAGGAGTGATATGAAAACAAAATGAGACAAGCCACTTAAAGCACCACCCACATTTCCCCCCGCACAGAGTGAAAGTCCAACCAGCGTAAATTCCCTTTTCCTGCACTTCTCAGTCTGCACCTGGGTGGCTGCTCCCTTTCCATGGTGTTCACAGGTTAGAAGAACATGCAATTTCCCACGAGACTCCAGCTTAGGCAGAACACAAGGCACCTCTACCTGCCTACAAAAAAATACTCTATATGATGGAAATCGCAGGCAGCAAAAGCCTGTGTCCAGTCAATCAGCCACTTGCAAAAAAAATTAATAGTGGATAGCGCGTTATTATAATTAAACACTAGTTATTTAATTCACTTGCTGAACAAGAACTATTGCTACTTTGAAGCATCAGGATTATCTGTAACACAATTTAATGAATGAAGTTTTTATGTGGTAAAAATCACAAGGTAATTACCCACTGATCATCAATAATTGTAAGATGGTTAGGTATTCAATGCCTTAAATGATGATTCCTAATTTGTTTTGGAACAATGAAATAATTATCCATTCATCCATCCATCCATCCACCCATCATTCTATCCACCAATCATTCCATCCATCATTACAAAGATATCTATGAAGCACCTACTATGCCTGGCTCTGTGTTGTGAGCTGTCAGATATAAACAAGCCAAGGCCTGTGTCCTCAACAAAGCCAGGAGTCTTGCAGAGCAGAAAAAAAATGGCAAAAAGACGATTTAAAAGGTCTGCAGGGGTTCAGAAAGAACACAGGTTATTTCCAACTTGAGTTTAGGGAAATGGGTGGAAGTTGGTGTATAGATTCAGAAATCTTTTGTAACTGAAATTTTGAACTATGTGCATAAATGTACTTATTCAAAAAATATATATACATATTTTAAATCAGTGATGGCACTGGGGGAGGAGGAAGAGAAAGAAAAAAGTAAAGAGAGAAAAGGAGGAGGAGGGAGGGACAGAGGATCGCAGACTGCAACCACTCACTATATTGAGCCAGTGTCATGAGTGCTGAGGCAAAAAGCAAACAGAAGACCGGATCGCAAAGAAAGTAGCGCTGAGGAAATGAAAATCTTGAGTGTAAACTATTCTCCAAAAGCTTGCCTATGTCTTAATTTGCATTTCTTTGACAAGAATGTATTAGTTTTCATCAATCAAGTTGGCAAATATTTTTCTCAGATGATAATTCTCAGTGCTGAAGGGAGTGTAGTAAAATGCTATTTTCCTATTCCACTTGTGGGAGTATCACTTGCCAAAATTTATGAAAAGCAATCTGGCAAAATGTGAAAGACTCTTGAAGTGTTCATACACTTTGACCGAGTGATCACAATAATAAATTCTAGAGGAAAAATGAACAATGCAGGTGGTGATGGATGCACAAAGATATTCATCAAGGCATTGTTTATAATGGGGTAAAAAGGGAATTTTCTAAATAGTCAACAGCGAGGAAATGATTATGAATCTTTTATTTTTTTTAAAGGGCAAGGAAAAATTACATTGAAATAAACACACATGCACATACAATAGAAAAAGACTTCAAGGAAGAGGTGGCATTTAGCTAGGTTGGATTTGTGGAGACAGGAGCGAGACTACACAGGGAACAGCTCTTATATTTGTTCATACAATATCCATGTTCCCTTCTTCGGGTAACAGCACCGCCATTTGGCTTTGTGGAAATTCACACCCCCCTCCCCATACACATGAACACATTGGACACAGCCTTGCAGATTTATCAGTTAAGATGTCTTGTTTTCCTCTGGCTTATGGGTGAGCAGGTGAACTGACATCAGATGTTTACTCTTAACAATCTGAAAGTACATCCTCAACCTTCGTAAGTTGCATGAAGGTTGAGGATGTAGAAATCAATTGTTCATAAACTAGGTAGGCTCTTCTACCCCTTTGGAAGTTCTTTGAGGTAGCCCATCGAGGTAGGTCTTGCTGGGTTTGCTAAGTGTTGATTTAGACCAGCCACTGGAGGTGTCTACACAGGGCAGTGGCATAAATAGGACTGTATCTATAAGCCCTTGTGAAACACTTCAATTCAGAGCATCTGGATTTGATTCAGCATGTCCTGAGTTTTGTCAGCAGAAGAGCCAGTCAAAAATTCCAGGCTTTCTGGAGCAGTGTGTTGAGAGAGGATGCTTAGCTTCAGGTGGTCGGACCAGGAGGGATGCCAGTCTTGTACCATCTGAGAGAGACCAGCAGAAGGCAAGGAAAGAAGAGGGGACTCTGTGTTGGCTCTGTTTCCAGCTAGCAGAGCATGAGGCAAGTGGGCAAAGATAAAAAGCAAGTGGAGCACACCTAGGGGTAACTGTCAGTAGAGATGCGAGGTGAATTCGATCTCACAGCCAGACAAGCAGGGTACGTCTGGAAGCCTGGGTCTCCTACAAATCTAAGCTTGGGGACCCGTGCTGCCTGGGAGGCCATGGAGGACAGAAAAAGGTCATGAGACCTGGCACCCAGGAGAAGTAGATTCAATTCCCTGCTCTGCTGCTAATGTAAGAGACCTTGGATAGTCACTTGTCGTGACAGTTTGCTAGGGCTGCCATAAAAGAGTACCATAGCCTCAGTGGCTTAAACAAGAGAAATCTATGTCCTTACAACTCGCAGTCTAGAAGTCCACCATCAAGGTGTCAGCAGGGTTGGTTTCATTCTGAATTCTCACTCCTTGGCTTGTAGGTGGTCTCTTTTCCCTTTGTCTTCACATAGTCTTTCCTCTGTGTGTGTGTCTATGTCCTAATCTCCTGTTCTTATAAGGATGCTAGCTCACACTTCTCTCCTCTTCTAGTGGTTTGCTGGCAATCTTTGGTGTTCCTTGGCTTGTAGACACACCACGCCAATCTCTGCCTTGATGTTTGTATGGCGTTCTCCTTGTATGCATGTCTGTTTCCAAATTTCCCATTTTTAGAAGGATACCAGTCATATGGGATTAGGGCCCACTCCAATGACCTCATTTAATCTTAATTACCTCTTTAAAAACCTTATCTCCACCACTGGCTGGGCAGGGTGTGTGGGTAAGTGAAGAGGGGGCAATGAAAAGAGGTTGGTTAATGGGCACAAACATACAGTTAATAGAAGGACTAAGTTCTAATGTTCAAAGGCAGAGTCAGATGACTATAATTAACAACAATGTATAGTACATTTCAAAATAGCTAGATGAGAGGACTTGAAATGTTCCCAACACATAGAAATGAAAAATACTCCAGGCGATGGATACTCTAAATACTTTGACTTGATCACATTCTAAGTAACCAAATATCAAAAGTATCCCATAAATATGTGCAAATATTACATATCAATAAAAAGACCCTGATTTCCAAATAAAGTCACATTCTGAAGTACTAAGGGTTAAAACTTCAACATATGAATTTTAAGGGGACACGATTCAGCCCACAACACCTCTTTTCTGAGCCTCAATGTCTCTATTTTCAACAGGGCTGTTTGCTCATTCATTTCAAAGTATGTCCATTCATTCATTCAGTCAGTCAGTCATTCAACAAATAGCTATCAAATGCCTACTACTCTCATTTAGGTACTATCACGAGGTTTAGGTTTGTGCAGGAAAAAAGGGAAAATCATTCTTTTCTTTGTGCCAAGGGGTGAGTGGGCTTCCTGTGGTGCTTTCCAGGGAAGACAGGGAGCCAAGGACTCTGTTTCTGGGCTTAACCCTTTGCCTCTACTTCTTAAGGGTCTGTTAGGACTTGCAACATCAGGCTGCAAGAAAGGCTAGTTCTGGCTACAGACCCACTGTCAGGATCTACAGCCCTGGTAAAGATGCAATTATCTGCCCACAGCTCTGCCAGTCTTGTTATAGACAAGAACATTTTCTTTACTTTTTTGTTTTTTAAAGAGAGAGAGAGAGAGAGAGAGTCTTACCCTGTCACTCAGGCTGGAGTGCAGCAGCTTGATTAAAGCTCACTTTTACCTCAAATTCCTGGGCTCAAGTGATCCTCCTGCCTCAGTCTCCCCAGTAGCTGAGACTACAGGTATCTGCCATCACATATGGCTATTTTTAAAATTTTTTTATAGAGACAGGGTCTTGCTACGTTGCTCAGGCTCATCTCAAACTCCTGCCTCAACGATCTTCCTGCCTTGGCCTCCCAAAGTGCTGGGATTACAGATGCGCCACTGTGCCTACCAAGGCCACCATTTGACCTGCTTGCAGGCTGGAAAAGAAAGATTGGAGGGAGGAAATGCTGTTCTGTGAAATACCTCAAATGCAGACTATACACAGCAATGTGGGAGAAATGACTCTTCCTGCATTTCCCCCCTTTCTTGGTGGAGATAGAATTTGGCATCACAGGAATAGCAAAAAGATATTTAGTGAGCATCTATTACATGTCAGGCACTGTTCTAGGTGTAGTGAAGGCAGCTGTGTGTAAGACAGTCTTTTCCCTCGTGCATTTACATCCTAGTGGAGGGAGACAGATATTAAATCAATGAACAAGGATTAAAGAGTTATGAGGCTTAAGAGGTAAATAGTGAATATGACAGAAGGGGGCTTAGGTGAGCTGGGGTGAGGTGTCCTGGTTCAGCAAGGTGGTCAGGGAAGGCCTTGATAAGATCATCATGGTGTAGGGGCATGGGGATAATCAAATGGGATAATAAACGCAGAGCAATTAGCACAGTATTTGGCATAGAATAAGCACTCAATAAATTGCTGCTGTTGATGTTGTTATTGTTAATTACATTCTAAGTTCCCTTCTTGAATATGGGGGTATTATGCTTATTTCATAAGGTTGTTGAAAAGATTAAATCTAGAAAAGCATATAAATAAACTTACATGACAAATTCAATGATTATTGAGTGCCAGTGAGGTGAGAGAGTCAGGGGAAACAGACATAAACACACATACAAATACATCATGTAAAGTCAGAGAGTGACAAGTGAAGGGAAAGAAGGCAGGGACTGAGCTAGACAACCCTGGGGGATAGGGCCATGCTGTTTCACATTTGGGGGGAGGATGCCCTGAAGAGGTGGCTTTTGAGCAGAGGCAGGAAGGAAGTGTTAGAAACAACCAGCCTGGGAAAAGCATGTTAGAAGCAGAGGCACCAGCAGATGCAAAGATCCTGAGGCAGGAGCAGCAGGGGCCAGATCACAGGGGGTCTTAGAGGTGACAATAAGGACTTTGGGTTTTTCTATAGGCAAAAGCACATCCAATGCAAAGGCACTGGAGGGTTTTGGACAAAGAGTGCAATGGTCTGATTTACTTTTTAAAGGAGAATGCTGACCACTATGTACAAGTAACAGTATATATCCACTCATTCATGGAAAAAATGGTATCAATAATATCTATCTTTGCTGTATCATGAGATCAGTAGTGACATATATAAAGCATCTGATCCTCATTCTAAAATACAGGCATTCATTAAGTGCCTACTATGTTCAGGCATACCAGATACAGCAGTGTAGATACAGGCAGTTACACCATACTGCCCTCAGCGACCTTCCATTGGTTTTCTCAGCACAGTGTAGATGCTCAGTAAATTATTCTCATGTGATATGCAATTATATATTGTGATAATACATTATTCATATTTTTATCTCTCTTGCCCCAAAGGTGACAGTGTTAAAATCCGTCAGAGGCTCGTCTTGAGGAAGAGGAGGCAGCAAAAGAGAAAAAGAGAAGAGGAACTAATGCAAGGGGGAGCAGAGGTCTGCCATTCTCATCACCATCTCTCTGAATACGTTCCAGGGCTCAGCTCTGTCATCACCTCCTCGCTCTGCCACACCACTCAGGCAGAATTGTCACCAGCCCGGCCACCTCCCTGGCTCCCGGATCCATCCCTACTGAGGCAAATCCCACCACACAGGAGTATGTTGTTTGCTCAGGAGGTTCGTCCTTCTCATTCATTTGTGTATTTTCAGAGATCAGCACAGGGTTTGATAGGTGGCTGGCGTAATGAATGTTTCAGGAGGAAGGAAAGGAAGGGAGGAAGAGAGGGAAGGATGGAGGGGAAGGAATCCAATTCTCTCCTCCTCTTTTTCCAGATAATGCTAAAGTTCCTTTCAATCAGCAAGTGCTGAGTTTATTGATCAACGTTTCTGAGGTATTGAACTGAGTTCCTATTGACAGAAATAACTGGCAACAAGGCAGAGGGAACGAGAAATGTGCTGACAGCCAGCAAATCATACCCCAGTATTGGAGTGCCTGTCTATGCCAACGGGGACAATCATTAATTTCCTGTTCCTTCACAGTTACATTTCTTGGGTTGACTGACAAGTTCATTTTGGGGATTCATCTGGCCATTTATAAATAAACTCTTTTCTTATTCCATGTTTCTAACTGCACCTGCCACCCAGATGATCGGCTGCCTGAGACTCACATAAACATTTCAAATTGCTAGCAACAGCTCAGCATGGTAGTTAAAGGAAATCTTCTGGTTACTGTATGATATAATCAAGAGAACCCACTCTCCTCAGCATTGTAGACATCTCAACTCCATGCAGAGAATACCAAGAGAATTTCATTCATTGCCCTCCCACCACTCACACATTTAAATAAATGACATGTGAGCACTTAGCTATAAGATGGTCTTTGGACACTCTGAATTTGAAATTATAATAAGTTCCCTGTCAAAGCTGTGTGATTCTGAGTAAGTTGCTTAATCTCCATGAGCCTCAGTTTTCTTGTTTGAAAGATGGGGGATATATTAACGCCACTGCTGCTAAGGAAGACATGAGATAACAGAAGTTAAAACTCTCTGGAGGGGAAAGAAATTTGTAATGTTATCTCATTCAATCTCATAATGAGCCTCATGATTGCTATTTGCATCTCCCTCTTATACATAGGGTAACAGCAACTCCAAGAAGAGAAATGGCCCATTCCAGGCTGGTGAGTGGTAGAGGTGGGATATGAACCCAGCTCCACCTGACACAGCTGCCCACAGAAAGAAAATGTACCATTGATCTTATTAGTGATTTTATTCCTATGCCTGGCCTCGCATTCCATTTGGTGCCCGTGGCCCCGAGGTTGGCATAGGAAGAATTCAGCTCTCTGCTAGCCTTCACATAAACAAGGCAATTCCAGTTCATCTAGAAATGATTCTGCAGAGAGTCATCAAAGCAAAGTTCTTAGAACACAAATGCCTGGCGTTGATGTATCTAATGTATTCATTGTTCAGTTTATTTTGCTAACAGTAGCCAGAGGTACCTTGACATTTGCATTAGTATACAATTTCTCTTTAAAGACTGTTTGTGTTTTGAAAAGGTTTTGAGTAGTGCTAACTATTAACTTGGGCAGGAAAATTTCTCTGTTGAAAGATAATCAGCCAGCCATGTGTTGGAGCTTTCCGGCTGAGGCGCAAGACATTTCGCTTTTGTTTACTCAACTGACATTTACTGAATGCCTGCCACTGGGTTTGTTGGTATGCGGCAGCCCTTCTGCAGCTTCCATGAGAGTGGGGAAGATGAACATTAATTGGATAATAATGTTTACCAAGTGTTTACTATGTGTCAAACAGTGAGCTAGGCACTTACTAGGTGCTGTCTTAACCACAACAGTGTGAAGCAGCAACTATGTTACCTAGCACGGCACCCACAGGGCCATGCACAAAGTCTCACTATGCAGGTGTAGGATCTGGGATGGGCATGCAGGCAGGCTCTATGACAATGGGCTTTGATGAGTCAGACAGTGTCACCTAATTAACATTTGGTCTCTGGGCCATGGGGTGAGGTGATTTTAACTGAGTAATAGGCACACGGGACCCCACTGTACTATTCTTTCCACTTTTGTATATGCTTGACATTTTCCATGATACAAATTTTAATATATACATATATGTATATTTTAAGCACAAGCTCTGGAGCCAGACTGCCTAAGCTCACAGGAGTAACAATAACACCATCCTCATGGGGTTGTTGTCAGGATAAAATGAATTAATACAAAGAAACCATTTAGAACTGGTTGCATTATAAGTATTCGATGCATATAAGCTATTATTTATTGTAACAGCTAAGATGGAAAGGTTGTAGTGCTTAGAACGCATAGCAAGCCCTCCCCACATAGCCCTGAATATAAGGCAATCCACCGCTTATATTCCTGAGAAAATTTTAAGAGTTATTTGATCTGCTTGAATATATAAATTTTGCTTAGAAATACAAATGAACTAGTGACATATCTGATTACAGTATTTCATTTATTACTTTAGTAATAACTGCACTATTTATTATAAAATCACATATTAGTATAACCATAAATAAATTTAGAAATATTGCTCTGGCTCACTCTTTTGTTTCAATAAAACTACTTTTTCCAACTCTTGCCATATAATTCTTGATCCATTCTAATGTGTCCTCCCCAAGCAGCTGCTGCTTAAAATAAATTAGTTGGGAAAGTAGCCTTCATGTGTGAGAAAGCCATGCCCAAGGTGACAGCATCCTATCCGAGGGAGGGCTGGGTGGTGTAGACGCTTGCCTTATATGCCAGCATTTAAGGTATGGTGGTTTGAGGGCTGACCATCTGTTGATGAGGAAAGGAGACAGGGCAGGTTAAAGTGGGTGGGGCAGCTGGGAGCCTGGTTTGCCCGAAGCTCTGAGAATGAATGAATAAGAGCAAAAGAGCGAAGGCAGATGAAGCTGTGTCGGTCCCAGTCAGACCTCACTACACAGTATCCAGCTCACTGACTTTTAATCTATTTTTTTATTATAAAAGTAATACATTGCTGCTGTAAGGTATTTAAACAACACTGAAAAAAGAAGAATCTGTCAATCCCTCTGCCCAGAGAACACTACTATTGTTGTTTTGCTCTCTTTGATCCAAGCGTGGATGCTTTTTCCCCAGATAGCCTTGAGGCTGCAATGTCACCTGCTCAATGTCATGGGATGCCCACCTAATATTAGGGTTGCCAGAGTTACCAAGTAAAAATATAGGACATCCAATTAAATTTGGATGTTAGATAAACAATGAATACATTTATGTGGAATAAACATGTCCCCAGTATTGCAATTATTCATTGTTTGCCCGAAATTCAAATTCAACTGGGCACTCAGTATTTTATCTGGCAACCCTACCCCATAGCCATTGCTGCCTCCACCCCTTCCCCATCTAGCACTCCCAATCTCCTAACACCTAAAGTAATTTATTACAGTTCTTATTTATTTTCTGCTTCTTCCCGTGCAGAATATAAATTGTGCAAGGGCACAAGTTTTTATCTGCTTTACTCATTGAAATATCTGTAACGTGTATTAAATGTACGTGTCACACGTACCCACATTCACATACTCATTTACACACACCCACTTTAGAATCATACTATACATACGCCTTTGTATTCTTCTTCCTCCTTTTTTCTTCCTTATCATTATTCCAAGGACATTTGGGACACTTTTTCCCCTTCCAAACACATGATTTTCATGGCTCTATTTTATATTCCATTTCAAAGTTGCCCAATTAAGATATCCAATCCCCTATTACAGAACATTAGGTTGTAACTTTTTCTCAAGTATAACGCCCTGATGGCAGGGCTGCAGGTGCATAAGATTCTGCTCACAAAGCAGGAGAGATCTAGGTGCAATTCTGTTCTGGCTCCACTCTCTTACTAAGTCTGCAGTCCCCAACCCCTGTGTGCAGAGCTCTGCCCTGCCCCCTGCCTCTGCCCCCACCATCCCTTCCATGAAACCAGTCCCTGGTGCCAAAAAGGTTGGGGAACTGCTGGACTAGGTGACCTTGAGCAAGTCACTGTCTCTTCCAGTCTCAGTCCTCCTATCATAAATTGGGATGCTAATAGAACCTGCCTTTACTAGTTGTTGTTTGAATTCTATAAGATGAAGTGCCAGGGTCCTTAACAGGTGCCTGTCATGGGGTGAGTACCCAGTAAGACAGGCTGTTATTATTTCTTGTCCTTAGTACCATTCCCTACCCCAACATCTCTCCCTCTGGCTCTTCTCTCTTCCCTCCTCACCTTAGTAATTACTTCTGTTTACCCAACAGGCCAAATCTATACATTTTAAACCACCACACTTAGGTCCGTAATTCCCTACTCTTCCCCCAAGCCCACCCTCAGGTTAAGTCCTGTTGACTTCAGGACACAGAGAGAGATCACCCCTGAAGCTTTTCTGGACTCCCAGCCCCAGGCTTGGTTAGAGTTCCCCACTGAGCGCCTGCGTTTCTTTCTTTAACACACGCACTGCCTTGCCTTGCATGGCCTGAGGGGCTGCTTTTCACTCCCTTTGAGTGAGCATCTGCAGAAAAGCCACAACCAGCCTTCCCTACCTCCCTGCTAGGACTGACTGAGAGCTTTCTTTGTGCTAAGCCCTGCCCAGGCGCAGGTTAGTGGGAGAACCTGATACAAAATAAATTAATAAATAAATAACCCAGACATTTACCTGCCAGTTTCTACACAGAAAACACGTGGGTCTCCTTTCTGCCCCGAACACAGGGTTTAGTTGGGCTTTATTCTTGTTCTTCAAAGGAAGTGGTAGGTAGGAATAGGGTGAATAGTAACTGATACCCTATAGTAAAGGAACTGTAAATAGCTCTTTCTGCAAAGACAATGACTGCCATTTACAATTAAAACAGAAATTTAAAAAGTCAGATGGTACTAATCACATAACAATGGGAGCCAGCACTCTGCTATGAATTTCACCTACGCTATCTGTAATTCTGGCAACAATCCTGAAGACTGATTCAATATTATTATTCTCATTTTATAGACGAGTAAACAGATGTTCAAAGAGTGCCGATAATTTGCCCAAGGTCTCAGTTAATTAGGGGAGGAGATGGGATTAGAATCCAAGGTCTGTCTGATACCAAAACTTCTGCAACCAGTATGGATTTGAGGCTCCAAAGCAGATGCTAAAATATAAAAGCAACTGGTTTTTCAGAAATGTTCTTGGTCTTGTTATTTATTATTGCAAGGGCATTTTACCTCCCTGTACATTTATATAAGTGGCCGTTTGAGTGGGAATGTTTGGGCAGATTTCTCTGAGAAAGCAAACTGAATACACTCATGGTAAAGGTTGACCATCCCTAATCTGAAAGTCTGAAATCTGAAATGCTCCAAAAATGCTCCAAAATCTGAATCTTTTTGAGTGCCAAGTTGATGCCACTAGTGGAAAATTTCACACTTACTGCTTTCTGGTGGTTCAATGTACACAAACTTTGTTTCATGCACAAAATTATTAAAAATATTGTATAAAATTACCTTGAGGCAATGTATAGAAGTTGTATATAAAACATAAGGATTAATATATCTTGTGTTTAGACTTATGTCCCATCCTCAAGATATCTCATTATACATATGCAAATATTCCAAAATCTGAAAAAAATCCTAAATCTGAAATTCTTGTAGTCCCACACATTTCAGATAAGGGATACTCAACTTGTACTTAGTAAGTGCAGGGGAATCAAAACTTGGCTAGGTGACCTGGGGTCACTCAGTCTCCATTCTTAGGAGGGCGGAAGTGGAGCTCCAGTGGGGGTGGGAGCTCCAGGGGGAGGGGAAGTGACTCAGAACTGGATCCTGGAAGGCTTTCTGCATGGAGTCTGCTGCTGTCCTATCAAGGTCTCAGCAACTTGGGCATCATTTCCACAGAATCAAACTCTCCTGTATTAAACAGGACGGCAAATGAAGACTGTATTGATTTTCTGCTTAGATCAATAAATAAGATAAATTGACCAGAAGAGCTTAATACTGATCAGGGTGAACCAAACATCAACATTTGCTAAGAGCAGAGGGAGGAGAAACATAAATATTAGAAAAATGGAGATGCCAATAGAGCATCAGGGCAGTGGCTTGGTTTCCAGTTAAAATGTATATTTAAGGATATTTAAGGATTAATATTTTAGTCAGGTCTTTAATACAAAAAGGGAGCGGAATTAAGTTATCATAATAAAACTTCATTTAGTTCGACTGATTACTGAGAAGACCAATGAAATTAAAAAAGATGAGTGCCATTGAATTGTAATAAAATGCACAGATATGATATGGCCAAACACACACACACACACACACAAAAAAAAAAAAAAACAAAAAACACTGCATTGGGAATCAGAAGACCTGAGTCATTAACATGTCCTTTAACAAGGACAGAAAATGACATATTATTTATATGTGTACTCTGTTTGCCTATCCCAGAGCCTGGGACATAGGTGGAATGTTAGATTGAGTTCTATGAGCTGACCGGAGTAGGGATTGGGGTATTGGTAGCTGCCGTGGGTCCACCCTAACACACGGGAAGCAAATGAAGGATGAGAAATGGGACAAGGAAGGGAGAAAAGCCGAGGAGCATGTGTGAATGAATCGGCCTCCAGGTGAGCAGCAGGGACTCAATCTTGTAACGGTCTCTTAGAGACTGGGTTGGATACATCCCAGAACCTTTCCACAAAAGGACAAGGAGTCTGGGGCATTTTTCTACCAACATCCAGTGGGTCCATCATGTACTGAGGGTTGTGCCTAAGGGCATTATCCCCTCCACTGCCTGTCCCCCCAAGCCCCCTAAAACCCCTCAGGCATAGAGATTCGGGCGCAGCCCACGGAATCTGCAGGTGACTTCTGTCAAGACCCAAATGCAGACGGAAAGGACACAAGGAGAGCAGTAATACTAGCTGAAGGACCGATTGCAAGATCGAGCTCTGTGCTCTGTGCCATGGGCAAGTCACTGCCCTTCTCTGGGCATCAGTATCTAACCCTAAAAAGTGAGGCTTAAATCTTTATAGTCCCTCCAAGACAGTCAGTAACTCCAAAAACCAGATGGTCAAACTCAGAACTGAGGATTACAGGCCCTTCAGGAAACTGCTTCTCACACAGATAAAAATGATCTATTATGAGCATTCCACTTGTTAGCTTGTAACTGTGAGCTTTTCAAGGACTTCCACATCCACGTGGAGATGTATACGTACAAGGTGCTCACCGAGGCACTGTTTATAGTAGCAAAACATTGAAAACAACCTAAATACCCTTCAGTTAGGGTGCAGCTGAATAAAATTGGTATATGCTTATGCTGGCATGTTCTCCTGCCGTTAAAAGAAATGAACTAAATCTATATGTGCCACGATGAGTAGAGTTCAAAACAATATTGCTGATGGGAAAAAAAAAAGCAAGATGCAGAATGTTATATATAGTATGACACCATTTAAGAAAACATGCACACATTAAAGCTTTCCCACGGGTAGGTTACATATATGGAAAAGTATTTTTAAAGGACTGAAGTGACAATACAAACTCACTTATAGTTATTTTGGAAAGACCCGGATAGATGAAAACTACATTTATATGAGTGGCTACTTTTGGGCAGGGACAGCAGAGACGAAAACAGGACTAGCAATGACAAATGTGGCTGGGATGGTCTGTGATATTGTTCTAACTTATAAAAGCAGAATTGATGCATTTTTAAGTAAACTCGAAAAGTCTGGTACACAGTCTGGCATCCATAATGTGGGAAGAGTTTAGAAAATAGAGTCCAAAAGACCTAGTGATCTTAGAAAATAACTTCTCTGCCAAGAGCCTCTGCTTCCGCAGGTGCAAAATGGACCTGAGACTGACTTCGAAAAGCTGAGTGTCCAGAGAGCAACCTGTATGTAGCGTCTTCTTTCTGGGGCATAAATTTGCATTCACCTACTGTTTGTTCTCTGCTCTCTTCAAGAGGAGACACACAGATTCTAGCTGTGTTTTTAATACTTAAATAAACCCCTCCCAAATAATAATGATCAAGATAATAGCTATCATTTGTACACAGCAACATTAGTTACCAGGCACCACACTGGGGGCTCATCTCATCCTCATAGCAACCCTGAAAACTAAGCCTCCATGTCCCCACTTGACAGAAGAAGAAACCAAGGCTCAGAGAGTGTGGAAGGACAGAACAGGAGAGGGTTTACCATTTTCGAGGGGCTCTGCTTTTTTTTTTTTTGTTTTAGACAGAGTCTTACTCTGTTCCCTGGGCTAGAGTGCCGTGGCATCAGCCTAGCTCACAGCAACCTCTAACTCCTGGGCTCAAGCAATCCTCCTGCCTCAGCCTCCTGAGTAGCTGGGACTATAGGAGTGTGCCACCATGCCAGCTAATTTTTTCTATTTTCAGTAGAGACAGGGTCTCGCTCTTGCTCAGTCTGGTCTTGAACTTCTGACCTCAAGCAATCCTCCCACCTCAGCCTTGCAGAGTGCTAGGATTATAGGCTTGAGCCACTGTGCCCAGCTTCCTCCTCTTTCTTCTTTTTCTTCCCCCTCCACCTCCTTTTGGTTCTCAGGCTGCACGGGAAATGAGTGGGAGCATTTACTTTGTGAGGCAACCTAGGAGCCTGGTTCTTTTCTGTAGCTTTTATTTATTTATTTGTTTTTTGTCATAGGCTTGCTCCTGGCTAGCCAAGGAGTAAAAATATTTTACCATATCAAATAATTTCTTTTTTTCATCCCCTTTTTTTTTAAACTGGACTTCTGAAAAGGAAGATAGAAATGTAAAAAAGTTTGTCCAAAGTCAAACACAGAATGAGCCTATGGCTGCAATTTTACCTAAATTCTGATTCTAAAACCGTTTCCTGGCCTCTGATACTGTGTGTGTGTGTGTGTGTGTGTGTGTGTGTGTGTGTGAGAGAGAGAGAGAGAGAGAGAGAGAGTGTGTGTGTGTGTGTCAAAGCTGCATTATTCTTATGGAAATTTCTACTTTAACTCCTCCTATATGACCACAATGATGTACATCAAACACATTGAGAACAAGGCCCTGCTTGAATTCATTTCTGTATCTTCCAATATAATGATAACAAACCACTATGTTACTGGTATTTACTATACTACAGTTTTTTTTTTCATCAATATATGAGAGTGTATTCCTTCTACTTATATATACAAAAAGTTAACTGTAAAACAGCCTCAGGCAGGTCCTTCAGGAGGTATCCAGAAGAAGATACTGTTATTGTAGGAGATGACAGCTCCATGTGTGCTACTGCCCCTGAAGACCTTCCAGTGGGACAAGATGTGGAGATGAAAAACAGTGATACTGATGATCCTGACCCTGTGTAGTTCTAGGCTAATGTGTGCATTTGTACCTTAGTTTTTAAAAAAAAATTCAAATGGTAAAAAATAGATAAATAAAAATAAAAACTAATACTAGAAAAAAGCTTACAGAATAAGGATATAAAGAAAAAGTGTGTTTGTACAGCTATATAATGTGTTTGTGTTTTAAGCCGTTATTACAAGAGGGCAAAAAAGTTAAAAAAAATCAAAACATTTATGAAGTAAAAAGTTGCTGTAAGCTAAGCTTAATTTATTATTGAAGAAAGAATTTTTTTAAATAAATTTAGTCTAGCCAATGTATATAGTGTTTATACAGTGTTCAGTAGTGTACAGTGACATCCTAGGACTTCACAGTCACTCAGCAGTCACTCACTGACTCACCCAGAGCAACTTCCAGTCCTGCAAGCTCCACTCATGGTAAGTTCTCTGTGCAGGTGTACCATCTTTTTATCTTTTATACCTTTTTTTTTGGAGACAAAGTGTTGCTCTGTCACCCAGGCTGGAGTACAGTGGCATAATCAAAAACTCACTGTAGCCTCAAATTCCTGGGCCCAAGCTATCTTCCTGCCTCAGCCATCCAAGTAGCTGAGACTACAGGCGTGTGCCACCATGCTGGGCTAATTGTTGTTGTTGTTGTTGTTTGTTGTTGTTGTTTTTGTAGAGATGGGTCTCACCAAGTTGCCTAGGTTGGTCTCAAACTCCTGGCCTCAAGCGATCCTTCCACTTTGGCCTCCCAAAGTGCTAGGATTACAGCCATGAGTCACCTGCTCAGCCTATACCATGTTTTTATGGTACTTTTTCTATGCTTAAATACTCAAATACTTGCCATGTGTTATAATGGCCTACAGTATTCAGCACAGTAACATGCTGTGCAGGTTTGTAGTCTAGAAGCAATAGGAGATACCGTATAGTCAAGGTGTGTAGTAGGTTACACCATGTAGGTTTATGTAAGTACATACTATGAGTTTTTCACAATGACAAAATCACCAAACAATGCACTTCTCAGAACACATCCTTGTCGTTGATCAATACGTGACTGCATTTCCTATCGGTTCTGTTTTTCTAGAGAATCCTGATTAATACAAGTCTATTCTCAACAAAGCAGCCAGAGCATTCATTTTGAAACTCAGGGTAGATACTGTTTCTCTTCTGTTCAGAGCCTTCCAATGGCTTCCTGTTTCCTTCAAAGTTAAAGCTCGTCCAGTCCATGTTTTTGAAGAGCTCTACAGGTTCTGGCAACTTATAACTTCTCTGACAACATCTCCCATTACTCCCAGTCTCCCTCTCTAGGAACACCAGGCCTTCTCTGCCCCAGGGCCTTTGACCTGCCACTGTTCTCTTTGGAATGATCTTTCCCAGATATCCACAGGGCTCATTCCCGCTTCTTCTTCAATTTTTTTGCTCAAATGCTATTAATATATTCTTAGGGAAGCCTTCCCTGATTATCCTATTTAAAATTGCAGATCTCACCTCACTCTGAGCATTCCCGACCTCCTTATCCTACTCTAGTTTTATGGCATTTATTGCCTCTAACCTACTATATAATTTACCTCTTCATCATGTTATTGTCTGTCTTCTCCCCCTAGAATGCAAACTTTTTTGCAGAGATTGTTGCTTTATATACTGATGTTTACTTAACACCTAATAGTACACAGTAAATATTTGTGACAGATTGTGTTTTTCAAAGATGTCCAGACCAAATCTCCCTTCTCACGTGCACTTTTTGCAATGTGACCTTGAGCATTAGGGTCTCTGTCCCTTCTCCTTGAACCTGGCTTGTTATGTATGATGACTTCAACCAATAGAGTACAGGGGACATGATGTTCTGTGACTTCCAAGGCCAAAATGCAATATAAAGGCCATGTGTAACCACTTTGCTCTCTTGGAATTCAGCCACCATATTGTGAGGAAGCCCAAGCAGCCCATGGCGAGATCCATTTGGAAAATTATTTAGCCTTAGCCCACAGCCTTGGCTGAGCTCCCAGTTGGTAGCCAGTACCAACTTGCCATCCCCTGGGAGTGTGCCATCTTGAATGTTGACGCTTCAATACCAGGTGAACTGCCCTAGCTGATGAACACAGAGCAGAGATGCACCATCCCTGCTCAACCACTCCTGCCGAACTTTGCCCAAATTGTAGATTTGTGAACAAAATAAATAATCATTGTTTTAAGCCACAAAGTTTTGGGGTGTTAGTATGCAGCACAAGATGGAATAGGCTCAATAGATGTTTGTTGAATGAATTAATAAACTGAGCTAGACACATGAGTCAATGCACAGACTCAGTGATGTCCACCTGTGTTTCTCCTGGAAAAATCTCAAACCAAAAACATTGTTGAATGGCAAGAATAAGCCTGAGTACCAGCTTGGTACTCAGGGCCTACCTTTTTTGACTCTGCCTCTGACCTGTCATGTGAACTGAGAAAAAACACACCTCCTGAGATTCCTCATCTGTTACACAGGACTGTGGGGTAGGGGGGCAGGTCTTGGATGAGAAGATGTTCCAGGACTTACCCATTGTAAACCTTCCAGAGTTTATTACAGACAACCCAAACGTCCTCTCAAATAATTCAGTTCAAACATTAGTCATGGTCATACAGAATCTGCAGACTACTAATTCCAATGTGGTTTTTAAATGACTAAAACTAACTTTAAAATAATAAGCACTCCTATTTATTATTTATTAATATTAAGTGCTTACTATGGACCAGGCAGGCCATGCACTACATAGGCCCTTTCTATTTCATTTAGTCATCAACACAGGCCAGGATCAGTGTATTAGTTTGCTGTTGCTGCTGTAACAAATTACCACAAACTTAGAAGCTTACAACAATATGAATTTATTACCTTACTGTTCTGGAGGTCAGCAGTTTGAAATCAGTTTTTCTAGGCTAAACTAAATCCTGTCGACAGGACTGCCTTCCTCCCAGAGGTTCTAGGGGAGAATCAGCTTCCTCGCATTTTCCGCCTTCTAGAGGTCACCTGCATTCCTTGGCTCGTGGCCTCTTCTTCCAACTTCAAAGTCAGCAGTTTAACATCTTCTCTCCTCTCTGCACTCTGTTTCCATTCTACATCTTCTCCCTCTGACTCTGACATTCCTGCCCCCTCTGGTAAGGAGTGATGACACTGTGCCCACCTAGATAATCCAGGATCATCCTCCTTTCTCAAGATCCTTAATTTAATCCAACCTGCAGAGTTCCTTGTACCATGTCAGGTGACATATCCACGGGTTACAGGGATTAGGACATGGACAGCATTGTGTGTGTGTACGTGTGTGTGTTGGGGGGGGTGTTATTCAGCCTGCCATAGTTAGTGTTTCCTTTTATGGATGAGGAGCCTGGGTTCACAGAGGTGAGGTGACGTACCCAAAGCCTCACAGACAGCAGTCAAGGGACTAGGGCTGGAACCCAGGTGCATCTGCTCCAAGTTCAAGCAAACTCCTCGTCCTCAGGCTGCCTCACACTGTGTGTCAGCCCCACGCCCTGTCTTCAAGGAGCCCCAGTTGTGTGTGGGCACAACGATGGCTCAAAGCCATCCAAACAGAGACAGCCAGGAGAATGGAGCTGTCTCCGCAGTGAGCACAGCCAGACACCAGGCCGGTCAGAACTCTGCGGTCAGGGCTCCGTGGGCAGCATTTAAATCACACCCTGTAGGCAGGTTTGAATTTCGGGCACAGGTGTTAGAGGCCCAGGCTCAGACACATCCCAGCCCGGGTGCTAAGCCCACCTCCTCCTCTTTCTGGATACGCCCTCTGTGGACCTCAAGTTCTTTGGGAGGATTACATGAGATGATATAGGCACAGAGCTCAGCCCGTGAGACTGTAGTTCTGTAGTTTGGCATTCATCTCCTTCCATGCAGAGGCCTGAGGCCCAAAGGAAAGGAGTCTGGAAAGGCCCCTTTACCTCTACGGCCATGCTGGCGCTCCTGAGTGAGTGCTCCATGGAGGACTGGCACAGCGGGCGGTCAAGAAGGGACCCGCTCTCGCTTGCCTCCAGGTCTCCGCCAAGAACTCTGTGCATCCCTTCTCCCTCCGCTTTTGGCCTCGCTAATGCCTCATAATGGTTCTAGCCTCCGATTGGTATTTGCACCTGGGAGCCTCCCCCAGTTTCCCACAGTGAAGGGTTTCTGCTGTGCACTCCAGGGTACCCGTCTTTCTACCATTCTGGCCAGCGTCACACCAGAGTGTCCCTCTCATTCGGCTGCACGTGAGTGAGGACAGGAGTATGGACTCCTTTGCTTCTGGTGCAGCTCTACTGCCTACCACACTGCCTGGCATATTGCAAAAGCGGAGTAACTCTGGGCAATGTGCCTCTCTAGGATGCAGGAGCATCAGGGGTGAAGGCTGTATGAGGCTCCGATGTCCTGGGGGCAGGTAGTCTCACAGGCTGCTTGATGGTTTCTTCTTAGGATGCAGACAGTCTGGGGTATAACCATGAGGTGGCAGGCGGGACTGCAGGGCCACACGCAGAGTCCAGTGCGGCTGTTCATTATCAAGGGGCCATACTGTGTTGTGGTTAAGACCACATCCTGGGAGCCTGCCTGCCTGCTCTCCAGCCTCGGCTATGTCACTTACTAGCTGTGGGACCTCAGACGATTTACTTATGCCCTCTGGGCCTCAGTTTCCCCATCTGTAAAATGGGAATAATGATATCACCTGTCTCAGAAGGTTGGAATTATAAGGATCCAACACGTTAATACATGGAAAACACTAAGAATGGCGTTTGGCATAGCTCAAGTGCTGTGGAAGTGTAGTTATTATTAATCCACCTGTTGAGTAGAATCTGTGTCTGTTCTCTACAGCGGAAAGGCCTGGACCTCCTCCATTTCTTAAGAGATTAACACACACAACAAACAAGATGATGAAAATAAACTGGAGATGAAGTCGTGTGATGAACGTCTTTCATTCCCCCGGTGTGTTTTTGTGACCGTACACTCCAGAACATTTATTCGGTGCTAGCGTCAAAGCCCTGTGTTTGCAGCTCTTGGTGACTATGAGGCTTGAGCCAAATGCCTTTCCACACCCTCCTCACTCCCCGACTCTCCTCCAAGCCCTCTGAAGGCCTCTCTTTGGTCCTGTTTTTTGCAGAGAATAAGGAGCAAGACAGACCTTCCGAAACGCCCTCCGCCCCCTGCTTGGGGGCCTCTTGCCTCCACCTCCTTCCTCAGACTCTTGGCTATTTCAGGCAACAGAAAAGACCGCCCAGGGAGCTAATCTTGGGTTTCACTTCTGGAGGGGCTGGGGTGGGTGGGGAGGCAGATTTTCCTGTACAGAAGAGCGTGTGTTCCTTTTGAAATGTCCTAGCGGAAATATATGTACAACCTATTGTAAGCTGCAAGGAGCCACCAGCAGGAGTTGGTGGGATACAAAAGGAACATTTGTAACGGCACAAAACACTTAGCACTTTACCAAGACATGCACAGGATATAAAAGGAGACGGAGGGCCGGATGAATCCGCCAGGAAAGCAACGTGCCCTGAATGCAGGGCGGCCAATCACTACACCCCAACACACGGTCATTATCCTCTTAGAGATGCCACCGCTTCGTTAGTGCAGAAGCGAGTGTTTGAATGCAGGCAGGAGAGGCCAGGTCGCTGTTCCTTCTGTGCCTCCCACTCAGGCTCTTGCCTTTGTCTTCCTAAGCAGACGGGCCCGCCTCTAACATTCACGGTGCCCGGGGCAAGAGAACAAATAGACACCCGGTACAATAAGACTAAATATTAAAAAGCTATATGTTGAAGTAACAGGACATATAAATGTGTCTTATGTTCCCACATTGACAAATATATCTTCATAACAACCTGGAAGGTAAAGCTCAAATTGAGCTTTTCTAGATTTTCCTGGAAGGGTGGGTGGCCTGGGATAGACCCCCAACATTCATGATGCTTGGGGCACCCAGATAAATTTAGGAAGCACAGAACTAAGTGGTTCCTCAGTTGTGTTTTTTGCTTTAAGGAGCCCAGGAACCTCGCATCCTCCTGCACAGACATGTGGGAAATGCTTTCTCTGTCTCTCCAAAGCTTTCTTCCCCCATTTCTACCTTTGCACTACTGCCCTTCACAGCCACGGCGAGGAAGTGTTCTCTACTCACCACCCAAGCCGCAGGTTTCTGCCAAAGCGCAGGGAGACGCCCCCTGGGCACCAGGCTCCATCCATGCCCGGGGCTTGAGACAACCAGGAAAGGCCGCAAGGCCCCTGCCCCCAAGCAGCTCACAGACTAGTGGGGAGACAGGACACCCAGCCCACGTGACCTACTAAATGACACACATGAAAAGGATCAAAAAGAGAGGACAACGTACAGAGCAGACACACCTGGGCCGCAAATCCTGGGATGCCCGCCCAGAAAGGGACCAGAGGAATCTTTCTGTTCAATGCTAGGAAAAAATAAAAATAAAAAAGTAGAACCTTTTCACTCAAACATTACGTTACATGAAATCTCGATATACGAAACTGAAGAAAGCAAAGATGTTCTTTTGGGCTGAAGCAGGATGGGGGTGGAGCATGAAACCTCCAGCCCTCCAGACTCTCCCCCATTCTCCCCCACCCAGAGGGATGCCAGGTGGCTGGGCAGCCCCGTTTTTAACACTGTTACTCTACTCCAACCTCTTCATGCAGAAAAGAAAGATTTGCTTATATGCCTCCCACCCCTATCGACTGCCAGCTTCTGGGAGACACAGCCTGGACCTTGTTCCTTTTTGTACCCTAAAGTCTGGCATGTGGTGGTTACTCAGGGCACAGGAAGTGAGTTGAAATGGGTTGAAGGAGAGATGCCAGCCCAGGATCAGAATGTGGAAGGACTTATGCAAGGTCATTCAGCCAGTTAGTTAATAGGATGCTTGAAATCCTTTTTAGAAAAGCAAGGAAAAATGTGCGTGAGAAGTTCTCTGAAAGACAGAAGCCAGAAAGGAAAATAAAAAGGATTAGGAGGAAGCTAAAAATACCTTGAAGTGAGAGCCTTATGTTATTATTATATCAATAATAATAAAATATAATATTGTAAATATAATAAACATCTACACCCTTTTAAAATATCTTTAGTATTCTTCTATTTCATTTATTTAGCATTTCTCCATTAATTCTACTAATGACTTACAGTAACAATTGCTAACATTTATTGAGCAACTATTATGCAGTCTTTACTAAGAGCACTGCATACATTACCTCATCTAAGTCTCAGAACAACCCTTTTAGCTAGGACTATGATTCCCTTTGTGCAGATCAGAATATTAGGACTCAGAGCAGTTAAGGGACTTGCCCTAGATCACTCAGCTGTAAAGTGGTAAAACATGAGGTAGAACCCACAGTTTGTATTTCCTGATTGCGCAAAAAGAGTAGGTGGTGGATTCAGTGATGGAGGGCACCAGTTCCCTTTTCCCTTGGCCTGCAGGCACAGAGCTGGCAAATGCGTTTCTCTGGCTGCAGCTGGAAGCCTGGAGGTCAGGGTTATCCGTGGCCCAGGCTCTCCTTGGGGGGCCAAAACATTTCAGTTGTCAGTCCTAGTCCCAAGGGGTACCACAGAATGAGGGACAGCCCCTCAAATATGTCTCTGAGGGAGGCTCCAAGAAGTGACAGCTTGCTCAAGTCCCAAATCCAGGAAAATCTTCCCACCTCTGTCTCAGCACATGCTGCTCCTTCATCTGGAAAAGCAGGCCTGCCTTCGTGGGCTCTCCCACTGGCGTTCAGCATGGCTAAATGGGGGCCATACTTCACTCCAGAAGTGGCTGCATTTCAGGGGCAGAGTGTGATTAAGAAAGACGGATGGTGGGTAATATCTGTTACCAACACCTGTACTGTGCACAGGGATCTATTTGGCAGAAAGGGGCTATGTAAGAGCAAGATCATTACCATTTGAACTAGAAAACAAAATGTGGTGGAGGTGGTGAAGAATGGGAGGGAGGAGGGGAGAGGCGGGAGGGTGAAACAGAGGCACGAGGGAAGGCAGGGCAATCCTGTGCTGCAGGCAGGACCTGGGTCCTCTGCCATGAACTGAGAAAGCTGGGGCAACTGTCCCCTCCCCGGGCTTTGAATTCCCCCTCAATAAGATGCCGATGGCCTCACCGGTCCTGCCTTGCTCATTACTGGAGGCTGCAGGAGGCATCATTTGGAGGCAACCACACCCAACGACAGGACTAGATCAGCCTTCGAGAATGCCCAGAACTGAGGTGTTAGCTGAGTACTGCTGGCCTCAGCCCCCCCACGTTCTGAGAGGCACAGACCTCTGGCTGTGGTGGAGCTGCAAAACTGAAGTGCAGGTATGCAGGATGAGGTGTGCAGGCTGATGGAAAGGACACAGGCTATGAGTCTGGGTGGACCTTAGTCCTGAGGTTTCACTGTAGGTTAATTAATTTGAGTCAAACGTTTTCAGAAAGGGGAAGAATGATGAAATAACTTTGGACAAGGCAAAGATAGGCTGTAGGGTTAAACAGATCAGGCACGGGTACCAGCTCTGCCACCTGTTTGCCCCGTAAACCCAGGCAGGTTGTATTCTTCTCTGAGTCAGCCTTTTTCCTCATCTGTAAAATGGGAGGGAAAGACCCACCTCATAGGGCTACTGTGAGTATTAAACAGTACAATGATTTGTGAATTCTTAGCACAGGCTTGCCATATAGTTGACTCAATCAATGGAGGCTATCACCTCCATCCTCTTCCTCATCATAAAAAAATATGATTGTCATTATCACCATCTTTAGCCTGGATATGGAAGCCTTCTCTTTTTATTGCAATTGTTTCCTTTTTCCTAAAGGCTCTCATGGACCAGAAGGAGAGCCTTGTTCTGTGCGGCCCCAGAGGGCAGCCAGAACCAACAGGCCTGAGTTATCCAGAGGAGGTGGGAAGGGCAGGGGAAGCGTTAGTATGTGTTTGGCACACTCCCGTCATTTGTGCCAAGTGGCCACTATTTATTGTTTGGGAGGCTGCGTATAAAGGTGGAATACATCAAAAATATATAACATTTATCATAATAATGTATGCATGGTAATATGCATGTTATACAGTATTACATATTCATGTGTGAAGTAGCTTCAAGAGACTTGGGTGGAGCAATGGAGCTAGCCACTTCTGGGAGAAGTGCCTTTCCCGAGGAGGGAACAGAAGGGAAAAAAACTAAACATGGAGTGCTAGAAGGACAGCAAGCAGGCCAGGGGTGGGAAGGCAGTGAGTGAAGGTTGGTAGGAAGGGGTGGAGGTGGCAGAGGTTGGATCAGAAAAGGCCTTAGAGACGGTGGAGCGGACACTGGATTCATTCGGAGTGTGCCAAAACAGCCGCGGGAAGGAGGCATTTGGGCAGGAGGTGACATGATCTGATTTCTAATTTAACATGGTAAGTCCAGCTCTTGTGTGGAGGTGGAGAATGGATTGTAGTGGAGACAGGGAAGAGGAGGAGTAGAGACCAGTTGGGAGGCCACACCAACTTCCAGGTCAGGGGTGATGGTGTTGTGGGCATGGGGATGGATGGAGGGTGTTGGGAAATGTTTGCAACATGGGTGCCTTGTCAGGTTGGAGCAGACAGGCTTGGATGTGGATGTGGGGGAATAATGAGTTCCCGTGTCAGACACTGTGCATTTGAGACCTGCCCCTTAGCCATCCAAATGGAGGCGTTTATGAGGCTGGGGCTGGAGCTACTGGCATTTAAAACCATGGTGCTGATGAAATCACTGCAAGGGTGACAGGTCTGAGGGTGGCATCCCCGGGGACCTCCAGCACTGAGAGGCCGGGAAACAGGGAGGATCCAGCAGGAGGAGTGAGCAAGAGCTGCCTGCCAGGCAGGCAGAGAACCAGGAGGGAATGTCATCTTAGAAGCCAAATAGAGAAAATGTTTCCAGCAGGAATGAGTGACCAGCTATTTTATATAAGATAAGGGGTCCAGCAAGTGGGGACCGAGAATTGGGCATTGGATTTGGCATGAGGGAAGACGTTGGGAATACCGGCAATGAGATTTTAGTGTGTTACTGGGAGACAGGGGAAGGATGAGAGCCTGGTGGAAG
This sequence comes from Varecia variegata, assembly GCA_028533085.1. NCBI lineage: Eukaryota > Metazoa > Chordata > Mammalia > Primates > Lemuridae > Varecia > Varecia variegata. The sequence goes on from CM052443.1 coordinate 114,648,890, forward strand.
TGGGTTCAAGGCAGAAGGAAGGTAAGGGATTGTAGGTGGTGCATGCAGGTAACTCTTTGGAGGGTGCATGCTGTAAAGGAAGGCAGTGAATTGGAGTGGAGCTAGAGGACTCCAGGATGGCACTTTGCTTTGTTTTGTAAGAGGAGACATCTTACAACATGCTTGTGTGGGTGGGCATTATTATGGACTAAATGTTTGTGCACCCCTCCCCCCAAATTCATATGTTAAAGCCCTAACCTCCACTGTGCCTGTATTTGGAGATGGGGCCTCCAAAGAAGTAATTAAGGTTAAATGAGTTTATAAGGGTGGGGCCTTGATTCAATAGGATTAGTGTCCCTGTAAGAAGAGAGCTCCATCTTTCTCCCTGCCATGTGAGGATGCAGCAAGAAGGCGGCCATCTGCAAGCCAGGAAGAGAGGGCTCACCAGAACCGGACTCTGCTGGCACTGTGGTCTTGGACTTCCAGCCTCCAGAACTGTGAGAAATAAATGTCTGTTATTTAAGCCACCCAGTCTTTGGTATTTTGTGACAGCAGCCTGAGCTGGTCAAAACAAGCATGATTCAGTAAATTGCAGGAGGAAAGCCCACCATGTGGGAAGGAGGGACCAGTGCCTGAATGCAAGTGTAGTCCAACTTTTATGGGGCCTGAGCTGATGCAATTTGGAGAGGTCTCTTTAAGAATAAGAATACAAAGTTATAAGTTCAAAATAAGGTATGGTATTTATTTAGTATGAGAAAAGAAATCATAACAAATCGCCAGCACTTTAAAGATGCACATATCTTTCTTCTGAAATCTCTTTAAGCCAGGAAGTCTCAAGCTCTGCAAAATTGACATTTTGGGTCAGATAGTCCTTTGTGGGAGACTGTCCTGTGCATTGTAGGATTTAACAGCATCTGGGTCATCTACCCACTAGGTGCCAGTAGCACCTCCCTCTCAAATTGTAACAACCGAAAATGTCTTGAGACACTGCATACCACCACCCTAAGAACCATTGCTTTAGGTCATTTACTTTTTAGGCTTCCATAGAAATGTTCCAGATTACCACCCCCACCTTGAACATTCTACATTCCCCAGGAACCGCCAGCACTGGCAGGGACCAGGGAAGTGGAAGGTCCTGAAGCTGAGGCTTCCTTTGCTTCCAGTAAATCTGCCTTTGCCTGATTTGAGGGGCCCGACTCAGAATGACCCAGGGGGAGCACCCGTCATAAAGGAAGAAAAAGCAGAGTAGAAGGGTGTAGATGCCAGTGGTTAATAGACTTGAATCTTCTCATGACTTATATTTTCTTAGTGCAATAAAAAGCAACGGTATCTGTTGAGAGGGTGATGGTAGGCGGCTGGTTGGAGTTTTGCAGGGAGGGAAGGAATGAAATCATCATTCTGCAAAGTAGGAGAGTGAATGGATTGGGATTCCTATGAGCCTTGCAATGGACTAGAAGTGGGTAGAGAAAGATCAGTCCCAGTAGCTCAAGGATGGCACAGGTGCCTTATAAAGCAGGCACCCTCCCACCTCATCGCCAGAGGATCTGCCTTACAGCAGGTCTTCAAGCAGTAATGGAAAGTCAAACCAAATGATCCTACTAATCCTTCTTGTCCCGAGACTCTGTGAATTTACAGCAAAGCAACCCGATGCCCTCCAGTGTACCAGGCAAAATTACTCCATAGCAACTTCACTCACAAGAGGGTAAGGTCAATCCCACAAAATCACGATTGCAGTGGCTGAGTGTTTTCCCTGAGTGGGGGCTTTCTGTGTTTTCCCTCATTTAGGTATTCACAACAAGATAAGAGAGTTTACAAGAGTTTTGGTCACGTACCCATTAACACACAGCTGATAAAAATCATATGACTCAAACTGAGGAACATTCTACAAAATGCCTGACCAGTTTTCCTCGTAACTGTCAAGGTCATGGCAAACAAATGAAGGCAGAGAAACTGTCTCAGACCAGAAAAGACTAAGGATACATGAAAACTAAATGCAAGTCTAGTACCTTGGATCAAATTCTGGAACAGAAAGAGGGCATTAGTGGAAAGACTGCTGAAATTCAAATAAAGTCCAGAGTTTAGTTAATAGGAAGGTACCGACGCTGGTTTCTTAACCAACGTATCATGCTAGGTAAGATGTTAACACTAGAAGAAAATAGGTGAGGTGTGTGTAGAAACTCTCTGTACTATCTCTGTAATTTTTCTATAAATCTAAAATTAGTTCAAAGTAGAAACTCGCATAGAAACAGTAACAACACTAGTGGCGATGGCAGCATAAACAAAAATGACAACGGTGTGACTAACTCCCCGGCATTCTAACTCCAGGAAGCTTGGTTTCTTTGTGATGTGCAGGGCACTGGGATCTGTAGGTCATTATCCCGCATTCAGTGTGACCGCTGAAGGTCTCTGCTTTCTGCTTTTACGCCTACATGTGGCCTCCAGCCGAGAGGCAGCCTGGTAAAGAAAGAGATGGCTTTGAATCCAGGCAAACACTGGTTGAGCCCAGCTCCTCTATTACTGAACTGTGAGTGTAGAGAAATCACTTTCCGTTTCAAACCTTTGGTTTCCTGCATCTGTAAAATGCAACCAATAATTTATCTCTTTCCTAGGCTTGCAGTGAGATTTCAATTGGAAACCGAGGAAAGCATAGCACCCAGCACACAGTAGGTGCTCACTGAACACAAGGTCCACCTTCTTTCTTTTCTGCGCTAAGAACCGGGAGCTCACCCAGCCTCTTTCTTTCTGACAAGAACTTTTTATGTTTAATTTATAGGCTGGTTTAGGTAGTTGAATGTTAAATAATTCATAGGCTTGCTGTTAATATTTGTAGTTGCTGAATTCCTTTAATAAAACATTTAGGGATTTCTTTCCCCTGAAGTGTATTTCACCCAGAGAATGATTTGTTTTCTGAAATCTAGGACTTGGCTGCCCTTTCTTTATTTTCTTTTCTGCATCTAATCCTGTCTTTTGCTGAGGCAGAGGTGAGAGACGCAAGCTTGGGTTTGGCTCGGCAGGGACATGCAGGCAGAACTGTCAATTCATCTGTGGCTGGGGCTCGGGAGGTGGGTTTGCTTTATTGGGGGCTGCGTGGCGGTTAAGAACATCAGCTTCAATATTAGAGCTGGGTTCGAACTCAGGTCTGCAATTCCTTGCTGTGTGATCTTATCCAGGTAACTTAACATTTCTGAGCCTTTGGTTTCTCATACGCAAAACGGGAATGAGAACATTCTCCATTTACTTTGCCTGACATACTACTGGATCTTTAAATTCTGCTTATATTCATGGAGTCTGCTTTTGTTAATCTCTCTTAGCCTCGACCTCCCCTCTGTGCATTTGATGTGGCAAATAGACTCTCCTATTTACTCCGTTTTCTTGCCACCTTGGTTTGAGCCATTTCTGCAAGAGCCCCACAAAACCCCACTGACTCTCTCTTGGCTCCCATGGAATCCCGCTGGCTTTGTCATTTCCTGGTACCCCTGGGCTCGAGGGAAGGGGAAGGATGATTTGAGCATGCTGTGGCATTTTCTAAAAGGAGGCTCCAGCTCCCTCTGGAAGATGCAGGAGAATCTGAAACACAAGGCAAGCTTCACAGGTGCCAACTGTATTGTTCAAAGAATATACTCCCTTTTATAGCACTTATATTTCATTCTCTACTGCCAGAATGGAGACACATGCTGGGTTTCTGCATTCGTAATTGGGGAAGAACAGATGGGAGAGACGCAGTTGGAAGTAATACTGTCATTAAAGTAATCTATACTGCTCATAACTCTCAGGCGTGCGCGAGAAGGTGAGTGGAGCCACGTGGACCAAGTTTCTTCCTATCCAGTCCTCGTGGAGATTAGTGGGGGAGGCACGTAGCTTGGCAGGAGCGGAAAATTCACATTCTCTCATGGCTACCTCTGTGGGGTATCTCCAGCTCCAGGGCCCCAGAGACGAGGAAAGGAACAGATTGGTGGCAATGTTTCCTTAGGTGAAGGGCGCGGTGGGCAATCTGGGCAGGGAAAACAGCACAGGCAAAGGTGTGGAGGCTGGAAATATGGAATGTTTTAAATTAACAGTAAGTAGAGCAGCCAAGCTGGGGAAGAGTTCTTGTTGGGGAAGGCGGAGGGGATATGGCTGGTGATGAGGTTCTTGAACACTGAGCAAGAAGTTGAATGGGAGTGGCTATGGCATGGTAGAAAGAGCACAGGACTGCAGCCAGCTGCTGTCCAGGCTGTTACCAAGGTGTTATGTGAACCCGGGAAAGACATTCCTCTTTCCTGGGCCTCAGTGCTTCATCTGTAAAAAAGGAATAGAATAGGTGATCCGAGTAACACTTTGCTGGCTTGAAGGACAAAAGCTCTGAACTTCAGCAGCATACATCTAATTGCTGAGCCTTTTTTTTTTCTCTCTTCCAGTCATGCAGGTCAACTCTACACTCGTCCCAGCCCCTGATGTTTGAATGATGATCATCATAACATCATTTGTAAAATAATAGAGCTACCCTTCACAGAGGGCCGACTTTGTGCCAGGCACTGTGAAGTGTTTATCGACAATCTCAATCTTAGTCATCACCGTGAGAAGCCCGTCGTGCCGACGTGGTCGTCCCTCTTCACATCTGAGGCTTGGACCGGGAAGAGGATGTGCTGTGTCACCCAGCACCGAGTGGCAGGACCTAGAATCAGGCCTGACTTCACTGGAAGCTGCCCTCTAGTCCCATCGCCACGGCGATAATGGCACCTCCTAGGGCAGAGCACTGGGGAGGTGTTGAATGTTCGCTGGCTAGTTTACTCCTTCTCACTGCTCTTCAAGGTGGATCTTGGGATCCTCATTTTATAGATGAGTAAACTAAGGCTCTGCAAGGAGAAATCACCAGTCCTGAGTCAGAAAACCAGCAATCCCTACAGGTGGGCTTCCGCCTCAGATCTGCCTGGTATCGAACCTCCAGTGCCTGCCTTGGGGTACTTCAGCCCTCAAATTCACACAGATGGAGCCCAGGACTGGGGGAAGCTCCAAAACCCCTTTCTCCAAAGTGTGGGATGTTCTTTGAAATTCTTTTCTCAGGGATGCCCCATTTTGCCAAATTCACCGACTGCCCTCTCATGACCTGGGAGCATTCCTTCCTCAGACACATCAATGCCGTTGACACAAGGCCCATACCTGGGCTGATACCTTAACGTGTCTGTAGCAGCGACCGCAGACTTGCTAAAAGGCCCAGGGGTTCCCGTGGCTGTGACCAGACTTCTTGGTGAGGAGGTTTTTGGCCAGCAGACCAGCACATCAACACATCAGCACAAGGTCTAGAAGTTGACTGTTCACCATTTACTCCCGAGAAGGTGTGGCATAATAAGAGATACATATTTGGTCTCTGCTTCTAGGTCCTGAACAGAATTCCCTAAAACCCTTTTAATTTCCAGAGTGATAAGAGCTTCTTTTGTTTTTAATGAGTTGATTCTTGATGGGCCCCCAGGTAGCTTTGGGATGGGACTGGTCAGCAGACAGACCAAGGATGGTTAGAAGCTGGAGAGTTAATAAACATTCATGCCTAAGTGAAGCAGCCTCCATAAACCTCCCTCAGCGACAGGGTTTGGAGAGTGTCTGGGCTGGTGCATGCGTCCACCTACTGGGAGGGCAGTGCACCCCAGCTTTATGGGAACAGAAGCTCCTGCATTTGAGACTTTTCTGGAACCTCACCCTATATACCTCTTCATCTGGCTTTTCACCTGTATCCTTTATGAAACACTGATGCTTTATAATAAACAAGTAAATCAAAGGAAATGCTTTCCTACATTTTATGGACTGTTCTAGGAAATTATTGCACCTGAGTGTGGGGTGCGATTGGGGTGTTGGGGTGAGGTTGTGGGAGCCCCTGAATTTGGAGGCACTTTAGACACGCATGTGGGGACCCAATATTTGTGGCGGTGTCTGAAATGGAGGCTGTCTTCTGGGACTGAGCCCTGAAACCTGTGCAGTTTGACGATAACTACATGAAGTTGGTGTCAGAATGGAATTAAATTATAGGACACCCAGTTCGCATCTGGAGAGTTTGAGAATTGATTGGTGTGGAGAAAACCTACGCACACATTTGGTGTTAGGAGGGCTGTGAGTAGAGAAAGAGGTGTTCCTTTCGAAGGTAACCTTATATCCACATGTTGGGGTCTCATGCTGTTGCGTCCCCCGCCATGGACGACCCCCTCAGCAATGGAAAGTGCTGAGCCATTGGACAAGAGTTCCTCTCCTCTAAGAGAACTCTGGGGGTCTCAGGTGGGCAGGCCGGGAGGGAAGAGAAGAAATTTACTGAGTGGCTGCTTTGTACAAATTAGCTCAAAAATGTCCAAGTACACCCGGCAAGGTAGGACCTGTAATATTATCCCTATTTTACAGGTGAGAAAACTAAGTTCAGAAAGGTTGAAATGACTTTCCCAAGACCAGTGGTAAGTGGCAAGACTTCACATCCAGGTCTTTGGCTCGTCTGCCATCAGTGCCTGGACCCTTTAGTCTATACTACCTTCCTTTCCACAGCAAGGAAAGGTGGACTTGGTTCTCCCTTTCTCACCTCCATCCTCACCTCTCTCATGGATCTGAGACTCTTCAATAGTTTAGGAAATGTCATGGTTCCAGCCATTTGGGCAACAAAGGTGTTAAATTCTCTATTGAGGTGCTAAATTCTCTATTCTCTCTATGGTGCTAAATTCCTGCCATCCCTTTGCTTAGGTGACAAGGGATTCTTCTGGCCTTCTGTGGATCGCAAAGGCCCCAGTCCTCTTGACCATGTCTTTGCTACACACAGAGTCTTTGCACATGTTGTTCCCCCTGCCTGAAATGCTTTTCCTCACCCACATTCCCCTTTATCCCTGCTCATCCTTTAGATCAACTGTGACTTTCTCAGAGAAACTGCCCGATCCCAGTGAACTCTCACAGTATCGCATGACTTCCGTGCCTGGCACAAAGCTCAGTTTGCAAGCACTGAGTACCTGGGGAGCCGCTGATTAATGCCAGCCTCTCCTGCTAGACCATAAGCTCTAAGAGGGCGGGGACCACATCTACTTGGATCACGACTGAGTCCCCAGTTCCACACACAGGGTTTGGAACACGGTAGATACTCCATCAGTGTTTACCGAATGAATGAATAAATGAATACATTAAATCACAGGATGCTTAATCTCCTGGGTTTGGAGACAGTGGAATTTCCTAATGTGTGCCTTAAAGAGGCACAGCTTTCTCTCCATAGCTTGTTGTAACTGGAGACTCCCAGGCTTTTTCCCAACCCCCCTGCATAAGAATCTGCATTTTGGCATGGTCCCCAGATGATTCCTGCACACATCAATGACTGATAAGCACTGCAGGTGAGAAAAAAGCTGGAAGGAAAGGGCACAGTAGCCTGCCTTAATTAATTCACTGATAATTGGTTAATTACATAATTTTACAAAATTATTCTGAGCACCTGCTAGGTTCCTGGTATTGTTTTAGGCCCCGGGACTCTGGTATGAACACGGAAATATGGTACTTGCCCTAAGAGAGTGTCCCATCCCTGTGTGTAGGCAAGGCATCCGGAGCCACCAGAGTAGAGGGAGGCGGCCTACTCATTAGCCCAGCAGGCAGGGAGGGCTCCCTAGAGGTGGTGACTGGCAGTGGAGGGTACAGGGGAAGCCTTAAGGCAATGGAACTTCCTGCCACTCATCACCAGGCTTGAGGCTGGAAGATGGGGTCAGGGGCAGTCGTAACGACCCAGGCTAGATACACAGCAGGTCTCCATTTCCCTGTGTCCCCCAGCTCCCCCAGCATGCTGATGCTGTCCTGGAAAACATGCATAAAACACTCTGTGGATCAGACAACGGCCAAATCTCATGGGCTCCTCTGACTCCTTCATTCTGTTCTCATTTGCATTCTCCCTCTGAACATCAATCCTCCACCACCTTCTTCTTTCCATCTGTTTTCTCCCCCTCCTGCTGCTGCCTCCCTTCCTAGCATCCCTCTGGCACAACCATTGTGTGGACTATTACGCAGCCATGAGAAATGATGCACGAAGACCGAGATAATACGGAACACGCTCAGGTTTAATAGGAGGCCGGGTGCAAAGTTGTGTGGACATACGATTACAGCTATATGAAAATAACTGTATAGTTAAAAAAAATTTAAAAAATAAAACAATTCCAGAATGTATTGAACAATATTTATGTTTGCCCGGGACCTTAAAACTGTATTTATTTTAAACTGTCTCTATTTTCCATTTTTTTTAATGACTAAGGATTTCTTTAGGACATGGGAAAATAAATAAATATTATACCACACATTAAAAACTGTTGCTATTTATTAATCGTTATCTGGGGCAAGTTTGTTAATGTCCCCGAGCCTTGGTTTTCTCATCTCTGAAAGGGGCTGGTAGCTGTGCTGCCCACACAGGGTGTTTTGAGATTGGGCTCACCAAGTGTTGGTGGGGTGCCTGGCCTGAGGGTAAACGCTAAACCCATAGCACGTATTACCAATTCCCAGCTTACCTGTTCAGTACAGGCTGGATCAAAGACCAGGGTAGGTTTGACGGGGTGGGGATGGAGGTTGGAAGCACAGAGTCTCTGGTCTGGAAGTCCTGACTCTGTAACTAAGTTTGCTCCTAACTGGCTGTGTGACCTCGGCAATTCTTTTCCATCTCTGGGCTTTTGTCTCTCCAAATGCAGAAGAGGAACACAGCCTCCACGATCATTGGAACTTCCTATTACACATCTAGAAGATAATCCCTCAATTCCCCAGAAAACCATACTGTGGATGTTTTAACGATCGTAAATATTCTACTGGACACACTGTAACTGCTTCCTCATGTCCCTTAATCCTCTGAGGTTTGCTGACCTATGAATCAAGGTCCATCTCTTTTAAGGTCAGGAGAGTTCATCCTTGCTTTCTAAATCTACAAGGTCCTTCCTCCCCTGCTGACCACAAAACAATTCTTGGTTGTGCCAATTGTTTAAAACAATGCCGTTTTTGTACGTTAGGAATGGGAGTGTGGTGGTCCCCAGTCCGTGGCTGGCAAATGCATCTCTCCTTGTTCTTTGCAGTCCAGTTTTTACAATGGACAAGTCTTGTTTCAAATACTGCCTCTCTGGTATGTGTCCCAACACTGTGGGAGTGGAGTTAGATCAGAGGTTCTCTAAAGATGCTTTGAGCTCTAAAAGTTTTCTCCCCAGACAGCAGCAGGTTCTGTGGATGAAGGTGCACCTTTTTCCAGAACACGTGTCTCCATCTCAGAAGTGCCCTCCCCCCCCCGGCCCCCCAGTAGATTTGCCGGGTTCAGATGAGCCAGGCCAGCTGGCTTTGCTCTATATGGGAGCTCTAAATAATTTTAATGGTTTAAAAGCCAAAGAGTTGTTCTTCAGCTCCTGTAAGAGGCAGCATTAACAGGGAATAATTTAAAGGGGAGAACAAGAAAGAGGCTGCTGGAAAGATAAAAAGAAAGTGAAGAATGGAAAAACCAACTTTCAAGATCCCTTAAAAAAAATCCTGGGTCAAGATCCCACCTGTCTATTGCAAGCTGCCTGCATGCTCACAATGCCTTCTTGCCTTAATAGTGTAAATGGAAATGCTTTGCAATGGTTAAGGCACTATGCTAAGCTCTTGATCATATACTGCCTCATTTTACCCTCAGCTAGAATGTCAGCTCCAGGAGGGCAGGGGGGTTTGTCTGGTTTGTTCACTGTTACAACCCCATTCTCTGGAAGGATGCCAGGCCCCTTGCATGGGTTCACTAAGTATTTGCTGAAATGATGAGTGCTAGCTCTCTGAGGTCACTATGATTACTACCACATTTAACAGATGAATACACTGGAGTTCCTAGAGGTTAAGTTACTTGTCCAGGGTCATGTCGCCGGTCAGAAGCAAACCCAGGATTCAGGTCTATCTGACCCCAAAGACCCCTTATTTCAGACCACGTGCCCAAGGACAGTACCCGTCCCTCTCTACTTCCCTATTCAAGTCTCCCTCCTCTTTCACAGCGGGTCCTCTGCCTCAGCGCCTCTTCCTTCTGGAAGTCTTCCCTGACCACTTGTTTGGAAGGTGGGACACCTCTGGGGGTGACACAATCCACACTCTCCTATCTATGGCCAAGTCAAAAGCCACTTTCCACAAGAAGGATGCTTGTTATCTACCTTGAGCTGTGCCTGAGTACATTATATCTTGAATTATTACTGTTTATGACATGTGTACCCATAGCAAATTATAATGTATTGCCACAATGCCTGACTCATATGGGTTTTAATCAATATTTGTTCCATAATGATTAATTTAATCCTTGGGATCATAGCTTCAGGAGGCAATTTGTGAATGCCCATCAAAATTTAAAATAATTTTAATTTTAACATATACATTCCACTTGAACAGATTTAAAAATACTCCAACATGGTCACAAAAATGCATGTAATGAGTGTGTTTATTGTCTCATTGTCAGCAGTCCTCAACCTTTTTTGGCACCAGGGACTGGTCTCGTGGAAGACAATGTTCGGGATGATTCAAGCACATTACATTTATTGTGCAGTTTACTTCTATTATTATTACATTGTAATATATAATGAAATAATTATACAACTCACCATAGTGCAGAATGTAATGCTGCTGATCTGACAGGGGGCGGAGCTCAGGCAGTGATGTGAGGAATGGGGAGCGGCTGTAAATACAGATGAAGCTTCGCTGGCTTGCCCTCCACTCACCTCCTGCTGTGTGGCCCGGTTCCTAACAGGCCACGGACCAGTACTGGGGGTTGGGGACCGAAGGTTTAGCATACTAAAAATATATGATAATTTAAAGGCCCATTGTTGGCTGGTAGTTAAACAGATCATGATACATCTGTAGTATGGAATATTAATCAGCTGAGAAAAGAATATTGCAGATCTATATGAACTGACGTGGAGACATCTTTAAAACTTTGTATTCGTCGAAAAAGCAAGTTTCACACACAAAAAAAACATATTCAGTGTGATCCCATTTGGGTTAAAATTTACCTATGTAAATGCATGTCAACAGTTCTGGAAGCAAGCATATCAAATGGCTAAGCACTGGGTACTTTTAGGGTAGGCTGTAAATTTGGTGAGCAAAGGAGATTTCTGCTTTTTTTTTGCTTTGAAAATGCTTCTCTAAAAAATGGTGACTTAAAACAACAGACCATTGGGTACAATGTATACTATTTGGGTGATGGGCACACTAAAAGCCCAGACTTCACCACCGTATAATTCATCTGTGTAACCAAAAATCACTTGTACCATAAATCTGTTGAAACTTTTAAAAAATGGTGACTTAATAGACTCACAGGACATGAAGATTGGAGGGACCTTACTGGGCAGAGGTGATACAGGGTCAAAACAACTTTCAAATATTGCCTCGAAACACATATTGATCCCAACAATTCATGCAGAGGCCTTCATTGTTACTACTCCTTTGCACCCTCCAACTCAGAGCTTTCTTTTCGGTGAATATTTGTCTTTGGTACAGCACCTTCTAGAGCCTTGGCAGGTTCAACTGCTATTCTAGGAACCTCTCCTCTCTCCTCCTTCTTTTTGTCCCTGCCTTCATGTTACCAAGCTCCATTTCAAACCTAAAACCAGTGTAGGTGATTCTGGCATTGTTACTATCTTTTACTGGCGTTAAGAGATGTTGGACCAGCTCTCATTATAACGTGCCTAGCTAAGCTGAAATAATTTAACTATGGCATTTAATTACTGAGCTCCAGGCACTACCCTAAGGGCTTTATAGACATCGCTTTATTTAAATATCTCACAGAATCATGAGCTGGGAACCCTTTTGTTAGTTCCCATTTAACAGACGCGAAAACTGATACTTGAAGAAGTTAAGAGTGACAGAATTGGGATTTGAACTCACATATAGCTGACTCCAAAGCCCAAGCTCTTAATTACTTTATCAAAGAATAACCCAGAGGCATTTAATTAGTTGCATGCAGTTTACTATATATGAGAAAGAGAGCCATCAGGCTATGATTTGGAAATAAAAACGAAATAGGATTTATAAAAACAGGGAGAAAAGCAAGATCAGTTGAACAGAGAGTCCGAGAACAACGAATCGTGGTTTTCAAGTTTTAGGAAAACTAATTAGCTGGAAAATAGCAAAGAGGTCAGCTGGGACAATCTATCCAAAGAAATACACTTTCACTGAGGATTGCAGAAAACCTTGAGCACTTAGCTGAGGAGCGCAGGTGGCAGGGCACCTCTGTCTCCTTCCATCAGTACCTCTGCTTTTGCTGGATGGTTTCCACCACCTCTTCCATCAGAACCTCTCCCTAGGGCGCAGGGCCTCTTATCTCCCAAAAGACTGGTTTCTACTGTTAAAGGAGATGATGCATGTGGACCCCTTAGCAGGTGAGCCAGTCACATAGTCATCCTGTGACAGACGTAGACTTGTTATAATCCTCTCAATCGTGGGATTCTTACTTCTGTATTTGTCGTTACTAACAGGAAACTGGTGGGTTTTGCTTTCCTGGCTTTCGCTTGTGTTTAGGTTTCTTCTTTAATCAGCTCCAGTAACTCACTCACTTATGTAACAACACCCTCATGAGTATTCGTGGAGTTCACTGCTTTGAATTGATCTGCCCCATCTATTAGAACTGTCCTGGCCGCAGTGAATAGATCACAGTTCTAACAGAAGTCTGTACCAATAGTCTTCCCTTTGACACCCGTGGGCTCCCAAGGAACAGTGCCCAGACACTATTAGGCTCTCGTGTGCCCAAGTGCTAGCACCCTCTCCAAACATAAGCATCTCAGGGCAGGGTGGGGCGGGAGATCTTTTCTGATGTATCTCTTGACACATCTCTGTTTCCTATGTAGAGCCTACCCCAAGATCATGCCTGTGGCAGATGCTCAGGGAGTGTTCCTGGACTAAGTGAGTGAGTGATTGAAAACCCCATTGTACTGCCCTGTTGCTACATACAACGGGCTGTCAGCGCCGACAGCCCCCTGTGGTGTTTTCCTTCCCTGGGAAGCCACACCAATTTAGCTTGACTGTAGTTCTCTCTGCACACCCTTTCATGTGTGTGCAACAACCCGCCGTATCCCCTCCTCCTTGCTTTCAACTTGCCAGAGCTCAGCATTCCTCATGACACTCCGCAGCCCAACTCAGCTTCCCCTCCGCCCCCCAGTCGCTATCCTGGTCTCCCAACTGCCTCTGTCTTCCACATAATGCTACAACAGCTCCATTTACTGAGCACCTGCTATGTGGCAGATGCTTTATGTGCAAAATCGTACTCACAACAGCCCAAAAGGTAGGTCTATTACTATATATTGTACAGATGAGCAACTGAGGCACAGAAAGGGGACGTTACACACCTAAGAGACATAGCTGAAATACAGACCAGGTAAAGTCCAGCAGTTTAACCATCATACAATAAGATAGCTTTAAATAGAAATACCAATTAAACTTTTCAGCTATTCAAACAAAATTGTACATATAGATTCAAATACTAATGGGAAGTCATACACCCCTGAAATCAGATTTACTCACAAATCTTCATGACAACAGCTCTTCCTCCTCTAACCTTATATGTACTTCTAGTCTCTGCAGCACATACTCAAGCCTACTATGTGCTAGGGAGATTGCTGGGCATTGTTTAGGGGCAAAGTACGTTTGACATAAATCATTCCATCAGTTTATATAAGAACAGATAGGTGAGGGCAGAAAAAGACAGAAAAGAAAAGAAAAAAATGTATATTAAAAAGAGTTGGCCATTAGAAAACCCCACAGAGAGACAAAGACTTATGGAGGTACAAAGAACTGTGTCTGGAAGGATAAAGAAACTGACGTTTACCTAGCAGACGCTGTAAGTCTGACACTGTATTAAATGCATTCATAGCAACAGTGGCTATTTTAAATCGTCTATTATGTACTGTGGGCTTTTCATACATTTTCCATCATCCTGGCAAGAAGTCAACAAAATAGGAATCCTTATCTCTGTTTTACAAATGAAGAAATTGAGGCACACAGAGGTGGAAAAAATTACCTCAGGGTACACCGCCATTAAGTGACAAAACCAAAATTAGCATCTGGGCCAGTCTGGGTCCACGAGCTGTATTCTTTGTGACAGAGCCATTGCCTGCATTTCTCCCGTCCCTCACCTTAGCCTCTTCTCCTTGCACTTAGCCCCATTACCCACTTATCCCCATTTTCAGGCAAAGACCTGGGAGCTGGAAGACTTGCTTGGGGGAAGTAAGGAAGGCTTTGTGCAGGTGTGCTGGACCCGGAGGGGTTGATAGGATTTAGTGCACAGACACTGTAAAAGCATTCTTGAGAGAAGTGTGGCAGACGCAGGAAGAAAAGAAAAAGCCACTGGCCTGAGTGGCTGCAGTCTCGGGCTGCTGGAAGTTGACACGGCCGGAATCCTAAGTCCGGCCCAGCTACAGATTGATTTGAATCAAGGTATTGACACTGTGAAGTCAGTTCTGCAGGAAGTAAACCCCGAGGAGAGGCACAGAGACTATTTTTGGGAGATCTTAAGAAAGTTCACTTGCTCCAACCACTAGGCACACTTGCTCCCAGACATTGCCTCTGTGCAGAGGCTGGGAGTGTTTTGCACATACCTCTCCCAAACCCAGGGAAATAAAGTCCACGGTGCCTTTGGGAGACGCAGCGGCACTTATTCCCCACCGTCTACTCAGAACAGCCCTTTGCTGACTAATTGAATTACTCTGGCCCACAAACTGATAGACAGCTGCTAAGAATGGTTATTGCATTATTAATTCGCTCCAGCAATTTCACATTAAACCTATACTGTTAATAATTTTTCCCCTTCTATTTCTTCCCTCTTAATTAGACTATTTAAAACTTTGAAGGAATAGTCTTCCCATGCTAAATGGAGGCATCGGGCAAATTACATTTTTGATTGAATACTTCTCTGATAGGCCAGCAAATGAGACTGTTGAATTGTTAATTATTGTCAGAGTTCCACACGACGCTTGCTAATGAGGCAGTCGATCTCGGCCGTCAGTCCCCGGATATTAATGGAGGCCGATGGGATGTACTGGGAAAGGTATTTGCTGGAGGTCCAGGGTGTCCAGTTCCCCGGCTGTGAGTGGCAGGTTGGTGACTTCCCTTTGCTGAAGCTAACGGGAACCTGTGATGAGCACGGAAGGGGATGGGCAGTGGAACAGAGGTGAGGACAGCCAGACAGCACCGGGTGGGCGCTGCTGGGATGGCCCACTGAACTCATGTTCCGTAGTCTGGCAAGGCTGTGTGTTTGCAGTTTCTTGGTAGATGATGGGCACAAGGAAGTGTCTACTGAGCAGTCAGGAAAAAGTACACTGCTTAAGACTGCTGGTCTGAGCTCCAGATGACCCAGCCCTAGGTTCCAATGCCAGCTGATGTCTAGAGATGTAGCCCTGACTTCGGCACCAGGCATGGTGGTGTGGATTGAGGGAGATGTCAGATTTCATTCAGCAGGACTGGGGTGACAAAGAGAGGATGTCATCTAAGACTGGGCATCAGAGAACTCTATATTTAGTCTGGGACAAAGGAAAAGCTCAGTAGAAGGGCAGGGAAGGGAGAGAAATTGGATTTGACTCAATAAATATTTACTGAGCACTCTGTATGCATGATAAAGACTTAAGTTCCCTGTGCAAACTCCCGAGGCAGACAGTTTTTTGGGCATCATCCTTGACCTTTACAGATTCTACTCCACAACCGCCCACCCCTTAGACAGCTTCTGAGGCTCTCGCATCCTCCTTCAATGCTTCGGAAGCTCATTCCATTCTCATTCCCATTTCTCCTCCCCTGGTCCCTGTCCTTCCCATCAATCTTCTGGATTACTGAACCTGATCTAATTATTACTGGATCTACACCCTCACACCCTCCCCAAGGTGACCTTGTGACCTCATCTCCCACTACTCAGTTCCTCCATCATGCCAGGTGGGGGCTCCCCTCCCCCACTGAGCTTTTGTTTCACCATCTCTGAAACAGGGCATCCACCTGATGCCACACAACTGCCAAGGTTCTGGTCGGCGTTGGTTTCCTTCTCCTGGAGCCTATATCTCTAAGCCCCCTCATTTCAACTGATCTTTAATTTTCTTGCCATCTGCCTATCCCTCCGGTCCTATTTATCTGATTATGACGTAGACATGGGTGGTGGGTGGGGATGGGGAGGCTGGCCTGGCAAGGCTACAGCATCCTGGCAGCAGGTGGGGAGGTGCTGCCCCAGATGGAGACGTCCCTCCCACGGCAGGGAGAGGACTTGAAGGCAGATTCCTAAGCAGGGAGGGGCAGCAGACAGCACGTCTGTGAATGCATATAGGGTTTAAGGCTGATTCTTGAGTTTTTTTACTTTGCAACTTTGTGGGGGAATATAATTAACAACAACGAAAAAAGGAATTTAACTTCTGAAGATCTAATCTTGCCACTTTGCTGACTGAACATTGATGCCACAAGTGCTAACTGACAGACTGCAAGGTACTGGACACTGTTTTAGGCACTAAGATCCCTGGGGTGACAAAGTAGGCAGGATCTCTAACCACCAAGAACCTATTTTCTAATTTGGGAGGCAAACAGCCAATAAGTAAGTAACTAAATAAGTGAATAAACAGATACATAAATGCCAGATGATGATAAGGGATAAGAAGACCACATCTCTCAGGGGATGACAAGGCACATGAGTGATGCTGGGACAGGCATACGTGGGGTTGGGCAAGGTTAGAGAAATGTTATAGTAAGAGGTAGATTTGAGCCGAGATCTCAATGACGAGAAACCAGGTAACAGAGCGTGGCGGGAGGCAGTGCGAGCCTCCAGGCAGAGGTAACAGCAAGCATGAAAGGCCAGGGAAGGAGATGAGCTTGGCAAGTTGCAGGAACAGGGAAAACTCTACTTTGGCTGCATTATGAGGATGAGAGGTGAGAAGTGTGGCATTGTAAGGCATGAGTTTGGGGAGAGAGGATGTTAGAGGCCATGGTAGTGAGCTTGGCCAAGGGGAAGCTGCCGTGGGTTTTATGCTGCAGAACGATACTCTTGGGTGCAAGTGCTTTCTAAAGATGACCATTGAGCACCTCTTATTTGAAACCCAGATGGTGGCTGTACAATGATGAAGTAGGTACAGTCACCACCTTCATAGAGTTCCGTCTAGCAGTGGAGATGGACACACAGTCAGGGACCTGATGTGGTTGAATACACGGGCAAACAGACTGATGGCAGACCCCAGCGGCTGCTCTTTCCTTCTCCTACAGTAATAGACATTTTGGTTGGGTTTCTGGCTGCCCATGATAAATACCACATTTCCCAACCTTCCCTGAAGCTGGGTGTGGCTGTGAGATTACCCCATGGCTAATAGGATATATGTGGAAGTAAGTTATAGCAGCTCCAGGTTTTCTCCTTGAGAGACAGCTGGTTTTACATTCTGCTGCTCTTCCCCTGCCTCCGCCGTCCTGCTTGGAATGTGGATGGAAGAGCTGCAGCACACTCGTGCGCCTCGGAGCACAGCGTGAGAGCTAGACTTTAGGGACGCAGGGACATCAAGCTGCAGGAGCCTGGACCTCAGGCTCTCCACGGACACAGTAAAGAGCTAAGACTGCAGCACTAGATTGCTACCTCTGCACCTTTACCCAAAAGACAAATAAACCTCCAACCCGTGTAGAAGCAGGTTCTATTTCAGGTCTCTATTATTGTTGACTAACTGAATCCTAAGAGTTAATTGGCTAATAAAGTGTTGGGGGGCATTTTTATGGACATTCAGAGACAGAGAGAGGAACTAATTCCAGCTTCTTTAAAAGAAATTGAGCTCCGCTCCTCGATTCTTCTCATACCTGCCCTCCACACCTCCCAGCTCAGTGCAGCTCACGTGAGTAAGACTGGCTCTCGCTGAGACCCTGGGATGGTTTTCTCTATGCGTTCTCGCCTTCCTTCTGGCCCACTTCAAGCAGACAGAGGGAAGCCGGAGCGGAGGTGAGCACAAGGCAGTCCCTTCCCGCAGAGAAGTCTGGAGATTCTGTCTCATGTTTATGGACAGGCGAGCCAAGACAAGTTTGGATTGGAAACAAAAGCACTTAAGCAATTAAACCAGAGGATTCATTTCACAAGGCGGGAAGGAGACAGAGAGGAAAACAGAACCTAACCAAACGGAGATGGCAACCCTTTTGAAGCTATCACTTATTGGCAAGGATTGCTCTTGAATTTCATTAAGAAAAAAAAAGGCCAAGGAAATTCAGCATTTACCAAAATACTGCCATTTAAACACAATAGGTAGAACGTACCAATTATGCTAGAATCTATACGATCTGTATGGGAGCGAAGAGAAGGCAAAAAACAATACTACTGAGAGGATGGCATGGATGGTCTGTCTAACCGTTCTGGACTGCTCTGTCTTCTGGCTAAATAATATCTTTGGGCAGAGGCCGGGCGCGGTGGCTCACGCCTGTAATCCTAGCACTCTGGGAGGCCGAGACGGGTGGATCGCTCGAGGTCAGGAGTTCGAGACCAGCCTGAGCAAGAGTGAGACCCCATCTCTACTAAAAAAATAGAAAGAAATTATCTGGCCAACTAAAATATATATATATATATATATACACACACAAAAAATTAGCCGGGCATGGTGGCGCATGCCTGTAGTCCCAGCTACTCGGGAGGCTGAGGCAGTAGGATCGCTTAAGCCCAGGAGTTTGAGGTTGCTGTGAGCTAGGCTGACGCCATGGCACACACTCTAGCCCGGGCAACAGAGTGAGACTTTGTCTCAAAAAAAAAAAAAAAATATCTTTGGGCAGAGATAACAGTCAAAAAATTTAATGGTGGGTCCATGTAAGGCACCACCAATCAGCCAATCTGAATACAGCAGGGTCCTGAGTCCTCTGTTGTGTCAAGCATTAGTCCTTTGTTTTCTGGATAAAGGGGAGGTCTGGGGAGTACCTAGGAAGGGATTGGGGTGGTCAGGGGTCCTCGGGGGCTCAGGTAGCAGCTATGTAAGAACCAGTCCAGATGTACTTCAATATTTTAATGGCCTCGCAGTGTGCAGTTGCATATCTGCTAAATATCATCAGCTTCATTTCAAAAATGAGAAGCGATTGCTCTGAAGAGATACCTTGATGTCTTGGACCAATAAAAGCCCATTTATTTTCTCAATAGCCGCAGAGGTGCCCATGTTCTGCAAGTTTTCTTCCAAGCCCCCTAAAGAGCCCTGGAGCCCATCAGGAGCAATGCCAGCTGCAGCTAGTGAGCATGGAACACTCTGCAGTTAACAAAGCCGAGTGTGCCATTAAGACAGCCTTATGAGGAAGACAATACTCCCAAGTAAGCCTCGCAGCATAATGAAGTTAGTCAGGCTAGTACACGCCTAAGTGATGGCTCTGGAAAAAAAATTGCTTTGGATTCATTTAGCTCCATAGGCTCAGGCATGGCACAAATGATGGTTGGTCCATTATTTTCTGTTGACATATGTATGCACCCATGTCCAGACATGGTGGCTGTTGGAGAAATAGGTTTATTTTTCTAGAGTCAGGGTGTTATATGTGTACATCCCAGCTCTTTTCCCATTCTAGCTGTGCAAACTTGGGAAAGTTTCTTAAATTCCCTGAACCCTTATTTTTCTCATCTGTAAAGAGGTTCAGGGAATAACATTTGCCCTGCTGGGTTGTGGTTAAGAGTAATTACGAAAGGTGCCAATTAATGGAAATTCCCTTAGTAATCTTCATGTCTATGCTGGTTGAACATACACTTCTAGGTCTCATATTTTAAATGCAACAGACACTGGACTGAATTCCAAGAAGAGCACCTCACTGTTCAATATATGGGTGATTTAAGGCTAAGAGAGTCCAGTGTTCAAGAGCGTGAGTTTTAGAGACTTCTATATACCAAAATTTGAGTCCTATACCTGTGTTTACAATAGCTGTGTGATCTGGGCAAGTAATTTACCCTTCTCTGAGCCTCATTAGCTTCATCTTTAACATGGAAATACTACTGCCTACCTCATAGAATGGTTGTGAGGATTAAACAAGGTAATCTATCAGCCTAGCAAATAGAGGACACTCAGTAAATGAAAGTTTTTCAAGAGATTTACATTATCCTAGAAGCATGCTCCTCTACAGGTCACAACTGGACTTTGGTATGAACCAGAAAAAAAAATAAGGCTGTCAGCCATACAATCTACAGCACCAGTCTTGCCATATGACAAAACAGGATTCAAATTCCATTTCTATCCTTTACTTGTTCTGTGATAGGGCAACTTATGTCACCTCTCTGGGTCACTTTCCTCATCTGCAAAATAAGGAAGTGCTATTGCCTCTACTTGGGGGTATTTATGTTCTGCCTTATTGTTTTGAGCATTAACTAGAATATGCATTTATTTAATTTGATTTATGATTAACATGTTTCAAGTACTGTCCTCATATTTTACCATTTTAACCCGTTACATTTAATCTTTACAGGAACTTTTGAGGTGAGCACTGTTACTATCCCCATCATACAGATGAAACATTGAGAAAGAGATGTTGAGTAACTTGCCCAAGGTCCCATGGTTAGTGAATGACATACCTGAGATTTGACCCTGAATATTCTGGCTTTGGTGTTGGTGTCCTTAATCACTAAGCTGTGGGGCCACTAGTATCACCACTGCCACCACCACCGCCACCAGTGCCAATCCAATGACTACCAACACCCCAATCACAACCACCACTATGGTCACAAGTACTGTCACATTTATTGTGTGCTGACTGCATGGTGAGCACTTACATGCATGGCCTCATTTCCTTCTCACAACAACCCTATAGGGTGGGTTATATGACTAGCCCAAGTTCGCTCCATTAGCAAGTGCTACTGCTTGCACTTGATTTAGGTCCTCTGGTCCCCAGAACCCATGCTCTTAGGCATTTTGTTACACTGTTGAAACTGCAAAAACACCTAGCACATAATTGACATTTTCCCAAAGCCATTTCTTTCCTCCAGGAATTTTCAAGCTGTAAAGGTTGGGTTTTCTGACAGCCCTTGAACACTTCAATATCAATCTTTTCCCCTTGTCTAATCGGAAGGGTGAATCTGGTGGCTTCAGATAACAAATGAACCCACACACATGTCCACCTTGTTCTCATTTAGCACAGCTCTGCCCAAGGCCTGGCACCTTGTTTATGTCTTTGAAAAAGAAGAATGATCAGCAAAGGTGGGTGGCAGAGCACCCTGTTCACCTCCTTAGGGACTGGACAAATTGCTGGATACAAGAACACATGGATGGGAAATGTAAGACTCCAGGGGCCTTGCATATAAGAGAAGGTCTGAATGGCACATCATTGTTTGAATTGCATGTGTTGGATTTCTAACTTGGTTTAACTTTATAAACATAGGTCTGGTATCTCATGGGAGCATCTTGGGCCCAGCCAATTTAAGACAGCAACCTTGACTTCCTCTTCCATCCATCTTCCACACTGCACCAGAATGATGGTTCTAGAATGTAAATCCAGTCATTCTCTCTCCTCCTTAAAATCCTTTCATGGTTTCCGATTGTCCTCTGGAGAAAGACAGGACCCATGAACATCATCTACCAGGCTCTTTGTGGTTGGCTCCTGGACCAATCACTCGCCCCTCACCTGCCTGCCACCAACCTTCACGCCAGGCATCCAGGACAACTTGCATGTCCCTGAGCATGCTAGGTATCGCTTCTCCTTTGTCTTCCTCTGGCTCCTACTCCTCCTTCAGACCCCTGCTGGGACTCCACTTTCCCCTGGGAAGCCAGCCTGGGTGGTTCACGTCTGCCCACTCCCTAAACCCTCACTTGCGGGCACTGTCTACTCTCTCTCCAGCAAGGCCAGGGACTGGTTGTAGCTCCTCATCTAGCCCAGAGTCTGACACATAGTGGGTGGCCCTCCGTAAATATTTATTGCTTGAATGAATAAATAAATGATCATGTCCCAGGATCAAGAACTACTTTTGGGGGTGGGTTGAAAGAAATGCATTTAAGGCTTAGGACTAATAAAAGTGCAAATGGAACTGAAACATTTTAAAAAGGAATAATAATTGTTCTTTTCTGATTCCTAGTAGATCCTGGTACTATACTTAATTTTATCACTATTTGTTAGTTTTTACTGCATTGCCAAGCAATGTGCTGGACTCTGATATGAAGATAAATATGACATCTTTTCTGCCCTCATAAAGTTCACCATCTAACGGGGAGGCAGATGCACCAAAAGTAAGCTCACAAAATATCTATGAGCTGTTTGAGGACATAGCATGTAACAAGCCCTTTTCATATATGATTTTTAATTTTCTCAGCAACCCATGAGATAGGCATTGACTCCATTTTTACAGATGAGGAAACTGAAGTGCAGGGAGGTTTAAGTTGGTTAATTTCCTTTGTTCAGTCATGCAGTGGAGTGACAGAATTAGGAAGTGACACTCCTTAACACTGTAGTCTTTTTACTGTACTACCTTAATTCACACTCCACTGTGCTGTAATATGCTTGAGTAGCACCTTGTACATGGGCAATCATTTTTATGCATATTACCTTTTGTCTGTCTCACAAAGCACTGCTTAGCATGTAGACAGGATGCAATTACAGTCCTCATTTTACAGACAGGAAAACTAAGACCCTCAGGGGCTGGGCCCTACATTCATGCAAACAGGAAGAGAATTCTGGTTTCCCGATGGTGGGGCTTTCTCCTTGTCAATTTACAAACACACCCTCCAAAATCACGCACCTCCAGTCCCACGCTCGTACATCCTTTTGCCCACAAGAAACACGGACGTTTCCTCCCCAGGGTGGATGGAAGGCATTGCCCTCGAGCGGGGTGCTGGCAGTGTCACAGGCCCCACAGGTCCTCAACAGCCCCCCCATCCCCAAGCAGTGCTTATACTAAGTTTGATTTCAGGCCTTTCGCCACTGCCCAGCTGAAAGGGCCCTGGAGACCATGGCCGGCTGTTTGCCCCATTTGAGGACAGCACATTGGCCCAACCACAGCACAGTATGTGGGCTTCAGTATATTACCATAATATTGTTTTCTTTGCACTGATAACAATTCATTGCTTTAAGTACACAGGGGGATGATTCCAGAGGAGAAATGACCGTCTTTCTGAGATATTTCTTGCTCTTAAAAAAAAGAAGGAGTATTTCCAGGAAGGGTTTCTCTCTCCCCTCTTTGTTTCTCTAGGCTTAATTTCCTTAATTTAATTCAACAAGCATTTACTTTCTTTATGTGCCAAGCACTGTGTTACAATTTAAAAGAACAAAGATGAATATGAATGGGACACTTCCTCTTAGGCACCCACTCTATTAAAACAAGACAGATGTGTAAAACAGTAGCACTAACTCAGAAAGACTGTACAGCACAGGAGTAAACAGCTCAGGCCTTGCTGGTAGGCCAGTCATGGGTTCAAATCCCCGTTTGGCCACTTGCTATTAATGGTACCACATCCTTGGGCCACTGACTTAACCTCACAGGCTCAATTTTCTTACCTGGCATAATGTAGACAATGACAGTACCAACATTGGAGCCTTCTTTAAGGATGAAATAGTAGCTAGATTTTAGCAGCAGCAGTAGTAATAGTAGCAGCAGCAGCAGCTATATTAAAGATGTATGGTAGCTAGCATACAGTAAATAATAAAAATAATTGTTTTTATTATTTTAATAATAAAATATTGTTTTATTATTATATAAATAATTTTATATTTATTTTAATGAAATATTTGCTTTTATTTAAATTTTATTTTATTTTATTATTGAAATAACTTATTGTTATCATTATTCCAACTCTTCTGGCCCTCCACAGAACTGTCACCCTGGGAGACAGAGACTGCATGTTTTTCTCCTCTATAACCTCCATCCTTCACATCTGGCAAAGGGCTCGTCACACATTTGATTTGCAATAAAATTTAGCTGACTGTATTTTAGATAGACACAGTTACAGACAGAAATGAAATCATTCATGTCATTCTTTGTATTTTTTTCCCCCAGATTGAGCAAATCACAATAAAATAAAATAAATCATTAGCAAAAACCTACAAGCCCTGTTCTGAGGGCTAGAGAGAAAGGGATGACTAAAATACTGCCCTGGTCCTATAAAGCTCACAGCTCCAAGGTGTCAGGGTGAAGGGAAGGAATGAGAAAAGCAGCCATCGGTTTTCACAATGATGCAGACAGGAAAATGACAGCAAATACAGTTATGAGCTGCATAACGTTTCCATCAGCGACGAACACATATACCACGGTGGCCCCTTAAGATTATAGCAGAGCTGAAAAATCCCTATTGCCTAGTGACATCATAGCCTTTGTAATGACATAGCACACACATTACTCACGTGCTGGTGGTGATGCTGCCATAAACAAACCTACTGCACTGCCAGTGGTATAAAAATATAGCACATACAATTATTTATAGTACATAATATGTGATAATGACAAATGACTATGTTACCAGTTTATGTATTTACTATACTATGTTCTTTATCATTATTTTAGAGTGTACTCTTTCTACATATTAAAAAAAAGTTAAATGTACAACAGCCTCAGGCAGGTCCTTCGGGAGGTGTTCCAGAAGAAGGCACTGTTGTGACAGGAGATGACAGCTCCATGCATGTTATTGTCCCTGAAGACCTTCGAGGCAAGGACACGATGTGGCGGTGGAAGACAGTGATATTGATGATCCTGACCCTGCGTACACCTAGGCAAATGTGTGTGCTTGTGTCTTAGTTTTTACCAAAAAAAGTTTAAAAGTAAAAAAAAAAAATTAAAAATAGAAAAAAAGTATATAGAATAAGGATATAAAAGAAACTATTAATATTTTGTTTAGCCGTACAATGTTTGTGTTTTAAAAGTTTAAAAATATTAAAAGGTTTGTAAAGTAAAAGTTACAGTACACTAGTGTTGATTTATTATTGAAGAAAGAAAAAAATTTAGATAAATTTAGTGTAGTCTAAGTGTACAGTGTTTATAAAGTCCGCAGTAGTGTTACAGTAATGGTCTAGGCCTTCATATTCACTCACCACTCATGTACTGACTCACCCAGAGCACCTTCTAGTCCTGCAACCTGTATTTATAATAAGTGCCCTTTATAGGTGCACCATTTTTTGCCTCGTATACCTATTTTTACTGTACCTTTTCTATGTTTAGAGACACAAATACTTACCATTGTGTTACAGTTGCCTGCAGTATTCAGGATAGTAACATGCTGTCCAGGTTTGTAGCCTAGGAATAATAAGCTATGCCTAGGTGTGTCGTGGGCTTTCCATCTAGGTTTGTGTAAATACACCCTATGATGCTCGGGCAGCGACTAAATAGCCTAACAATGCATTTCTCAGGACACATCCATGTCACTGAGGAGTGCAGGACTGCAGAAGAAAACTGAGGTTACTAGTCTGAGATCATCCAGATGGCACATTGCTTAGCACTGTATTTAACACCGTCAGCCCTTCTTGGAACTCTGAATTCCCTTTTCTGGGGATTTATCCTAATCTGGGATACTTGTGATTCTGGCCTGATTTTTGTTTTATTCTGAGATAATTTTAGATTTACAGAAAAGTTGCAAAGATAGTGCAGAGAATTTCTGTATAGCCTTCACCCAGATTCCACTGGTGATAACATGTTACATCACTACCCAGAAGAACAGATGCCCTGGTCTGAAGGCAGTGAGACAGGAGAATTCCCTCATACTCACAGGAGGATCACCTTTGTTCTGCTCGGCCCTTCAACTGATTGGCTGAGGCCACATTGTGGCCACATTGTGGAGGGCAATCTGCTTTACTCCAGCTACAGATTTAAATGTTAATCTCATCCCAAAACACCTTCACACAAACACCCCAAACAATGTTTGACCAGTTCTCTGAGCACCCCCGTGGCCCAGTCAAGTTTACACATAAAATTAACCATCATACCGTAGTACATTTATCAAAACTAAGCAATTAACATTAAACCAATACTATTAACAAGTTATAGACTTCATTTGGAGGCTAGGTGCTCTTTCATTAGAACAGCCTCTATGCAGATCAAATGACATCAATGTTAGGCCCCTGAGTTGGGACTATGGAATCTGTACTGCCCAAACAAAGAGAGAGCAAGGTGTTCTGCCCTACAACATGAACAGAGAGGAAGAAAGAACGCTGGTCCAGTAGACTAAATATTAATACTTGGATTCCAATCCTGGCTTTGCTACTAAACGGCCCTGGTCCTTGTGTAAACTGCAACACCTTTCTGATTCTTAACTAAAAATTATCTAACTGGTTAAGCTAAAAAAGTCCCTTTAAGCTCTAAAAGGCTATTGAAATTTAAGGAAAAGAGTACACCATGCATGTGCACACACACACACACACGCATGTGCTCATGCACACACACATGCACATGCAATGTGGTCTTGCTGCTCTGAGATCGGTTCCCTATCCAGTTCAGGACGCTGAAGTCAAGACACAAACCGACGTGTAGAAGCAATCTTTTATCCATGCCTCCGTTGCCTTTTGCCACTCAAGCCCTCCCTCCTCTCGTTCCTTTCTCTTTCCTTCTCCTCCCTCCCTTCCTTTCTTACTCCCTCCCACTTTCCTTCTATTAAACACAAATTTATCAAGTCCCTCCTGGTTTATTATTTGTTTAATATTATTCTTAGTGCTGGAGCCACAGTTCGGAACAACACACAGGCAGTCCTGAAAGTCCTGTGTTTTGTGTGTTTATGAGTCTTGTCTTCCTTCAGTTCACCCCATCCCATGGGTTCCCACAGAAAGCCTCTTACAACATCCCAGCCCCCAGAGACCTTTCCCTTCCATCAAGAGTTTTTACCATCCCTGAGGCTGCTTGCTAATTCACGTGGGACCTCGTGTGAGGAAATGCGGAGATGTCCTGTGCAAGATTCCGTAGACAGTAAATGCATCCCCATACAAGAGTGTCTTTTCACCCCCCACCCCCAACTTAAACTGCCCTTTTCTTCTTTCACTCTCTTTTAAAATTCTCTGATAACCATTATTGGTTTTCTGTAGCCAAAGGGCAAAATTAATAAATTTCTCAGCTGCACAACTTTCCTGAAATCTAATAATGATCTTTGACTGTTGACACAGAGATAAAGGATGAAGACAGTAAAACAGAAACAGGGAAGGAGAGTAAGGAGATGTGCGTGTGTGTGTGTGTGTGTGTGTGTGTGTGTGTGTGTGTTGGGGGTGTCAAACCTGTCAACTCCAGGGATGTTGTTCCCTAAGGTCAGGGATTTGAGCCTTTAAGAAAAGGAGTACAGGCCAGGTACTGTGGCTCATGCCTGTAATCCTGGCACTCTGGGAGGCTTAGGCAGGAGGATCCTTGAGCCCAGGAGTTTGAGACCAGCCTGGGTAATAGCAAGACCCCATATCTACGAAAAATAGAAACATTAGCCAGGCATGGTGGCACATGCCTGTAGTCCCAGCTACTGGGGAGGCTGAAGCAGGAGGATCACTTGAGCCCAGGAGTTTGAGGTTGCAATGAGCTATGATCACACCACTGCACTCTAGCCCACCAACAGAGCCAGAACGTGTCTCAAAAAAAGAAAAAAAAAAAGGAGAACGATCTTCTGATCTCAAGGTGTTAAAATGGGATGCAGAGTTGGGTAGAGGAAAGTGGTGAGTGACCCAGGACCTGTGCAGACCAGAAGATCAATGTGCCACCTTTATCTGTGAAGGCTTTTCCTCACTGTACCCCCAACCTCCATAACTGGAATTGAGACCACAAGTTTCAACTAGCCTAAATGATCAGCTTTTAAGTATGCATTTCTGCCAAAAAGAAAGGCAGACTTTAAATTTCTAGGTGGGGGAAAAACAGGACAGAGTTGTCCAACATGTTTTCAGCCAATGCAGGATACAGGGAGAGGAGAGGAATGATGCCAGTAGATACAGACTAAACAGACATTTCTGCGAGGGAGACTCTATCTCATGTGCATCTCGGAAGGCAGTAAGTGGACTCTACAGGGGCTCTGGAATCTGAGACTTCCACGTTTTATTCCCTGAACCATCACCTGCCAGACGTGTGGTGTTAGGAAGTCACTCAACTTCTAAGGAACTTAGTTTATTGCTATATGAAATGGGATTCACAGTCTCTGTTCATTCTGTCTCCATGGGCTGTTTTGGGGATAATGAATATGGAAGTCTCATATAGACACCTGAATTAGGTTGATGAGGTTGTTATTTCTTCTGGGAAGATACTTCTTGCCTCCCAAAGGGACAACCTTGCCAATCTCACTGAGTAATTCATGTGTAAACGACTTTAATTTTCCATCCTCATGACTTTCTTTCTCTCTTCTTGGCCCCAGTATACCCCAGATCTCTATACTCTCTCCTAAAAGCAGGGAAGAGGGGGAGATAGCTGCCTCTTTTTGTTACTCATGAGGATATCCAGAAAGAGACTTATTTGGTCCAAATTTGGCTAGCAGAGAAATAGCCTCATTCATTCGCAAAGATTAACATTTGGATTCAGGCAATATTGTTATATTCCTGGTCAGACCAAAGAACTTTTTCCCATGAACCACTGGAGATGAAGTTGCCAACCACTTGCCCCATTACTTTGAATGCTTTAGTGGTATTTTCTACAAACAAAAACACTTTCATACATGATGACAATATCAGAAAACTAACACTGACACATTACTACCATGAAATCCTCAGATCCCATTCAAATTTTGCCAAATGTCCATTAGAGGATAGTGTCCAGGTCAGAACCATGCACTGCCTTTGTATGTAACGTTTTTTACTCTTTTTCCATGTAAATGTGTCCCCGGTTTTTCCATGTCTTTCATAAGCTTGAAGCTTTTGAATACCTCTCCTTTTCTAATGTGGGTCTTTCTGATGTTTATTCATGATTATATTCAGGGCATACATCTTTGGAAGGAACATCACAGAAGTCATGTGTATTTTTTTTTTTTATTAGGGCATCCTATCAGATGAACCATGACTTTTATTTGCAGCATTAGGGACATGTTCATTTTGCTCCTTCAAATAATGTGCTGTCTGTCTGACAATCTTCTCATCTGTAAAGTAACCCTTTCCCCCTCTATAATTATTAAGTCTTTTGTGGGGAGGTACTTTGAAATTATGTAAATATCTGTTTCCTCATAAAACATTCAATGTATTCATTTATTAATGAATATTAGTATTGAATGGTAGTTTATTTGTTAACTGAGTTATAATATATAATTACTTATTTTCATGCTCAACTTGTACCCAATTTGACCAGTGTAAGCTGCCCCAAGCTAACTCTTATGTTCTTTGACGTGTCTCCATATTTCTGTCTTCCTTTCTGGCACAAGACATTCCAGGTTCATCTTTTATTTCCCTTGTCCTAACTCTGGAATCAACCATGTCTTCAAGGAGCCCTGATTCTTTTTAGTAGAAGTGGTATTTAGAAGCCAAGATTTGGACTCTATGTATGTTCACTGCTCTTGGGTGAGAGAGGGCTGTGAGAAGGAGAGGCTCTGCTCTCGGGACCTTTTAGTAAACAGTTTGACTTATACTTGTGTGTGTGTGTGTGTGTGTGTGTGTGTGAGAGAGAGAGAGAGAAAGAGAGAGAGAGAGAGAAAAAGAGAGGAAGGGAGAGAGGAATGATTTTGGTTTCTTTTTATATTCTAACTACCATAATTAGATTAGCAGTTCTCAAAATATATCCCAGAAAACTGTTAATAAATACTCTGTGAAAAAAGGGATTCAAGGTCAACCAAGTCTGGCAAACACTGGACTTCTCTGAGGCTTGAAAATGTTCCTGTGCTTGGAGGCCACCCAAAGGGCTCTGTGGTATGCAGCACCTATTTATGGTATATCAGTCCCAGTGCTACAATGATTTGTTGCTTCTAAGTGATATAAACTGATATGTTTTCTTTAAAGTCTACTTGAATTCTCTACAACATTATTTATCATCCCTATTTGAAAATATATTAGAAAAATTCTCTCTCTCTCCCCACTGCCGCCCGCACCCCCGACCTCTGCTTCATGAAATGCTAAGATCCTTCTCTGCCAGGCAAATGCTCCTTCTCTTTCGGGCAGGAAGAGGAGACCATGAACTGAGACTGTGTTACAACCGATGTGGGTGGTGGGGCCTTTGCAAGCTGATCTGAATGTACTGCACTGGCTCTGCCCGACGGGGTCTTTGTGGGTTAGAGTGGCTTGTGACCATGATCATGAATTTTAGGGGTACAGAGTCAAGTCATGTCCCATTATAGAATGTGTTAATTAATGTTCATGTGGGCCAGCCTAGGAGAAGGAAAGACAGAGCCTACCCTCATAGCTTCTTAGTAAATACTTGCAGGGGTTATAGAGCCTACATAGCTTAGTGGTTAAAGACAAAACCTTTGGAATAAGACAGATTTGAGTTTGAAACTTGGTTTGCCCTATGAGAAGGCTGTGTTGCCTCCAGGTACAATGATGGTACCTATCCCATAATGTCTTTGTGAGGATTAGGTAAGGCAGCTGCACAGAACACACTTAGACTACCGCCTAGCATATGGTAAATGCTCAATAAACAGCAAGGCTTTTTTTATTTTGGTGGTGGTTGTTATTTTAGCATGAGTTGTGAGTTTGGATAGTCTCTTAGGGAGGTCTATAAAAGAAAATGCAAGGCAGTCAGGAATGAAAGAGATATCTCCAGGAGAAGGGGCCAAGGTTTCTCAATCTTGCCACTAATGACATTGTATTTTGGGCCACATGATTCTTTGTTGTGGTGTCTGTCCTGTACAGTGTAGGATAACTAGCAGCATCCCTGGCCTCTATACACTAGATAACAGCTGTGGCAACCAACACTGTTTCTACATATTGCTAAGTGTCCCGGGGCCGGGGGTGGAGAAGCAAAATCAACCCTAGTTAAGAACCATTGTGACAAAGGAAGTGATTTTTCCAGTGAGCTGAGAAGTGAATAGGAAATGAAAGAACGGAAATGACAAAAATAAAGCATTCATTCAATAAATCTGATTGCTAAGAGAGGGAGATTAATGGATAGCTAGAAGTCATTAAGAGGATTATTATTTTAAATTATTATATTTTTAATAAGGGATATGGTTGGACATGTTTAAATACCGAAAGAAAATGGCCAATACTAAAGGAAAAGTTAAAGACTATCATGGGAAGTTGTTGGTTTTATTTGGCAAATATTCCTTCCACCTTATTCTGGTAGCATCACTGGATTGTTTTTTCCCCTTCTCTTTCCCTTCCTTTTCTAGAATTTCCTCTTTCTCACGCCATATGGCTATGGGGGACAGAGGATACCCTTCCCTGCGGGCCACAGTATACACCAGACTTGGCCAATCATAGTATCTGATCCCTTGAAACAGTAAGAGTCCCTGGCTGGGCCAATACAAATACTTACCTGGGCTTTTGTACAACACACCAAGGTAGATACACGCTTTCTGTTCCCCTTATGTTGAAGATGTAAGAATGTGTCTCCAGAGCTCCCGGTGCCCATGCCCCAACCTTATAAAGGACACAGAAACAATATGGTCAAGCTAGAGACAGGAACGAAGACAAGAGAGGGAGGGATAAAGAGAGAGCTCTGTTGCTCTAGATACTGGCACATGCGAGCCTGTCTCTACCAGAGCGTCTCCAGTCACGTGAACCAATAGGTTCCCATTTACAGTTAAGCCGGTTAAGGTGGGTTTTGTCACAGACTGCGAACAGAGTCTGGTTTCTATTATAAAGATAAAGGAGAGGGAAGATACAATCAATAAAGCAGTGTAATCCATAGAGCAGGGTCCTGCAATGAACTAAAGTGCATGAGATTGGGGCCAGGCAGAGAGATGGGCCTTGGACAGGAAGGAGGCCGTACCCTGGGCATCAGTGGGAGGGAGCAGTGCAGATGGGGCCCAATGGTTCATTCGGTGGCAGAAGTTATGGGAGGCACCACAGGTAAGGTCGGTAGCGGGTTGTAAGTACGCAATCACCGGCAAGTTATCTGTGACCTCACTTTTCTCTCTTCCACTCAAGAAAACATTCCACAATACAAGGGCTATTATTTTACATATCACATCATACCCATTGTATTTTTTAAAAAATCCCTCCAAAAGACAAAATATTTTCAAGCTTGAGTAATAAGATTGTAATCAGTATAATATTTCTTGCAACTTATCTAAACCCATAGTTTCAAATATTACAAACCAGAGTAACTTGAGTAATTTGCCTTTTTTTCATTACATTTCTTGCAACTTACCCCAAAACCCATCTGAACAAACCTGCAGGTTGTGCCACTGTAGTTAAGAACTATTGTATTGACTAACATTGCAAGATGTAAGCATTTCATTAATTGCCTATAACTGCATTACTGTATTTTAAATGCCTTTTAGTTTATTCCTAGTGCCAGTGAGCAGCTGACAAGACTTGAGAGTTGTATGAAATAGTACAACTGTCAACTCCACTGGATGGATGACAAAGCATGGTATGTGTCTGGCTGCTTATTCTGGACCCACTGTAGACATCACTAATCAATTCTGGCTTTGGTTCTAATTGAGCTTCCATGCAGCCTCAGAATCCTTCTCAACATCATGCTTCAGAGAGCAGAAGACTGGCCTCAAAGATGCTTCTCATTTGCTATTGCTGATTGGCTTACAGGCCCTTGGAGTTTGTTCCTGTGCATTTCCTAATGAAGAAGAAATAGCCTCCAGGATCTGGCAAGTGGAAGGACCCTGGAGCAGCCTTGAGCACCTGGCACTCTATTTCAGCATCCTTTCTCTCCCATTAAGAAGAGGTGAGATGCGATGAGAGACACAGGCTGTGAGGCCTCGGGCTTTTATCTCTGGCAATGACACGGGCAGTGTGACATGCAGGGTAATGAATTGCTCTCTTTGCAGAAATGAATAAGTTGTGGTCGGTGATGCAATGATCAATTTGCTCCATCAAGTTAAGCTGCCCATTCATCATCCACACCTGCTGTCAGGAGCCCAGGGCCACTGATATTGGCCTCAAGCCGGCTGAGCAACAGCCTTTGGAGCCGCCTCCCGAGGCTCAAGGCTGCCTTTGATTACAACCTCTGATGAGGGGCCTGATTACTGCTCAGCCACCGGTGACTCTGAAAACAAGGGGCGCTTGTGCTGACCTGGGCCTTTGAGATGCAGCCTAATAACATGTGAAAAACCCCTCGAGAGGGATCCGGGTGGCCTGTTCCGCTGTCCCAAGTGTGACCTTGGGCCAGGCTCATGTCACCTCTGTGCCTCAGTTTCTCTATTCTGAAAGGAAGGGATGGAGGAGATTGTCTCTCAGGTTTATATTTCAGGCCCAATAGATCGTCTGCAAATATCTGCTACAGGAAGGGCAGATCGTGATTATAACTCCCCCATCCACGAAGGCAAACAGCAGCACTGATTAGCTGTGATTGTTTGGCAGCAGTGAATTGGTTCATTGGCTTTTCACAACTGAAAAGACGGTGTAATCATCACAGTTTATTGAGGAGGAAACTGAGGCCGACCGAGGTTAAGTGGGGAGCCCAGAGCCACACAGAGAGGTTGTGTTAGAGTCAGCATTGAATCCGCATCTGCTTGACTCCTAAACCCTTGCCCTTTCTACTGCAAATTGTTTTGGCTAGAGAGCAGGCCATTAAAACACTCGAACACAGCCAATTTCCTGACAGTTCTGCAGGTACCAGGTGTTGCTAGAGCCCGAATGTCTGCTCGGAGGAAGGCAGAGAGACGCAGAGGAGCCCAGGATGAGACGCTCATTTCTGCATTCTCAGTTTCCAGGTTAATTTTTAAGCCTCTGGTTAGAACACGAGTCATAGAGACCAGGCAGCTGTCCAACAAGAATGTTGACAGGCTTTCAGTGTCTTCTGGGGCTAGTTGGCTGCCTATAGGATATTGCTTTCTTTCTTTCTTTCTTTCTTTCTTTTTTAAACAAAAAATGTTGGAGCCCTGTATTGAACATCTCTTGAGAGCCAGGCCCTGGCTCTACGTACACAGCACTGTGTGACTGATCCTTGGTCCTTTAGGCCTCATAACAACCTGATGAGGTTAGTTGTTCACATTCTTGGATAGAGAAACTGAAACTCAGAGGAGATAAGAAGCTTGTCCAGAATCATCTAGCTCATTAAAGGCAGACTGAGCTGCAGCTCAAACTGGATCCATCATTCATCTGTCCATCCGTCCCAGTGCAGTAGAATGGGTCATGAAATGGGCTCGGAGCCAGAGAACCTTGCACTAACTTACACCCTTGACTTGCCTACTGTGTGAGCTTGGATGTGTCACATTTCTTCTCAGGACATGATTTTCATATTTTTAAAATAACAAGGATTCCAATAATAGCAGCTACCTTTTTTCAACTCTTATTATGAGCCAGCATTTGCATGTTTCATCTTATTCCAATCCTTAAGATAATCCATGATATCAACATCATTATCCCCATCATATATGTCCAATAACTGAGACTAGAACAGGAATATAACTAACCCCAGGCCACAATGTTAGTGAATGGCAGAGCAGGGGGTTCTTTGACTTCCAAGTCCAAGTTCTCAGCTACATAAGTCATTCAGGTGCAATGCTTCTTACTACTTAAGGTGCAGATGAATCACCTGGGATTTTGTTAACATGCCGATTCTAATTTAGTTTGTCTAGATTGGGGCCTGAGATTCTACATTCCAAATAAGCAGAGATGCCAATGCTACTGGTTCAAGGACCACCCTTTGAGTAACAATGTTCTAGAATCTAGATCAGGGGTTGGCAAACTTTTTCTGTAAAGGGCCAGATGATAAATATTTTAGGCTTACTGGACCATATCATCTCTGTTGCAACTACTCGTCCTTTATAGCAAGAAATCAACCATTGATAATATCTAAACAAATGGATGTGATTATATTCCAACAAAACTTTATTTATAAAAATCAGATGATGGGCCAAATTGACTCATGGGCTATAGTTTGTCTGTATCTGAGCTAGAGCTTCCAGATCAATTAGCTCCAACAAGCCCCATTCATTGTCCTTCCATGCCTACCACCCTGAGTAATCTAATGCAGTGGTTCTCAAACTGTGGTCCATAGTACAGCAGCATGAGCTTCACTTAAGAACTTAGACATGCAAATTTGGAGGCCCCACCCCAGACCTACTAAATCAGAAAATCTGGGGTGTGAGCCCAGCAATGCATGGTTTGTCAAGTCCTCCAGGTGGTTGTTATGTGTGCTGAAGTGCAGGCAAGACCTAGTGCCTCCCACTTTCAGCAAAATGAAAAGGCAACAGATGGTGGCAGGGTTAAGAACTTGAGGTCTGGTGTCAGGCAGAGCTGTGTTGAAATACTGGCTCTTTCTCTGATTAGCTTTGTGGCCTTGGATAAATAGCTTAGCATCCATGAAAGACCCACAGTTTCTTCCTTTTCAACAGTAGCAGCAACAATGTAAGAGTATAAAAGTGTCAATGAAGACAGAGGA
Source organism: Varecia variegata (assembly GCA_028533085.1). NCBI lineage: Eukaryota > Metazoa > Chordata > Mammalia > Primates > Lemuridae > Varecia > Varecia variegata. The sequence goes on from CM052443.1 coordinate 114,684,111, forward strand.
GTCAATGAAATAAGTTGATGTCCACAAAGCATTTGGCCTAGCCCTTGATTCACAGCAAGTACTCATGAAATGGCAGCCACTGTCCTCAGTATGACAAGGACACGGTCTCTAAATACTCTCAGATGGCCTGGGATGAACTGTCACTTGGAAACAACTGGAGGCTTAAGAGTTTGAGGACAGAAATGGTGGATGAGCTTAAATATGCTGTGATTAAAAATACTGCACAGCTACTGGCACAGCTGTTTCAAAAGACCCAGTCAAGAGTTAGTAGATCTCATGTTGCCCTTTTGGGTGCTGTAACTAGCGAAAGCTTGTCAGGTATTGTAACAAACCCCGATTTAGGTTTTCAGGGCAGGGTGCTGGCCTACAAGATGCTGTTTGTTGCTGAAGCCCTGCTTCCAAGCACCAGCTTTGGATCCACGTAGGCAAGGATTTGAACCTCTTTCTACTCTATGATCTGTGTGGTCTCAGCACGTTGCTTCACCTTTCTGTGCCTCGTTTTTGCTTCTATTAAATGGGGCCGGTGTTACGGCCATTTATAAATATACCATTTATTTTTTTCCGTCTACCCCGAAACAGGCAACATTTCTGCGGGTATAATGATGAGCAAGAGAAAGAAATCATTCCTGCTCATGCAGGATTTTCAGTTTAACTGGAAAACTAAACGAGAAATTACAGTTAACTGTGCCGCATGCTATGATGGGGGAGGACAAAAGTCTCTGTCCAGGGACGTTGGTTCAGAATTTCTCAACATTGGCAGTGCATTAGAACGACCTGAGAGCTTTTAAAAAATGCTACTGCCTTAAGTACCATCCCAGACCAATTGAAAATCAGAATTCTTGAGGCAGGTCTTTCGGTATATGTATATATATTTTTTTAGCTTTTTATTTTAACATACTACACTTATAGAACAGTTGTAAGATTAAATATAAACTCTTGCCATTTCTGTTCAGCATTGTACTGGAGATTTTAGTCAGGGAAATTAGGCAAGAAAAAGAAATAAATGAAATCCATATTGGAAAAGAAATAAAAGTATCTCAATTCAGAGGGCGTAATTCTGCATATAGAAAATCCTAAGGCATATATACACATGAACACACACACAATTAGAATTAATAAATGACTTCAGCAAGCTTGCAGCATATGAGGTCACTGTGCAAAAATCAGTTGTATTTCTATATGCTAGCAATGACCAATGAGCAAACAAAATTAGGAAAACAATTTCATTTACGATAGCATCAAAAAGATTATAATACTTAGAAATCAAGTTAACAAAATAAGTACAAGACTTGTATACTGAAAATGATAAAGCAATGTTCAAAGAAATCAAAGAAGATCTTAATAGATGGAAAACCATCCCATGTTCATGAGTTAAAAGATTTAATATTGTTAAGATGGCAATAATCTCCAAACTGATCTATAGATTCAAAATAGTACTCATCAGAATCCCAGCTGGGATTTTTTGTAGAAATTGACAAGCCCATCCTAAAATTCATATGGAAATACAAGGAACCCAGAATAGTCAAAACAATCTTAAAAAAGAACAAAGTTGGAGGACTCACACATCTCAATTTTTCTTCTGTTTTCTCCCTCCTACTTTCTCTCATTCTCTCTCTCTGTATGCATGTATATATGTGTGTGTGCAAGTGAATGTGTGTTTACATGGCATATACACAGACCTTTTTTCTAAACTGTTCAGTAGTAACTTAAAGATACTATGCTTCTTTACTCCTAAGTCTGCATTATTTAACTACAGTGAGAATGGCTTTTATCAAAAAGTCCCAAAACAATGAAGGTTGGCGTGGATGAGGAGAGATAAGAACACTCATACACTGCTGGTGGGACTGCAAACTAGTACAACCTCTGTGGAAAGTAATATGGAGACACCTCAAAGAGCTAAAACTAGAACTACATTTGATCCAGCAATCCCATAACTGGGCATCTACCCAAAGGAAAAAAAGACATTCTATAAAAAAGACATCTGCACTAGAATGTTTATAGCAGCATAATTCACAATTGCAAAGATGTGGAAACAACCCAAGTGCCAATCAATACAGGAGTGGATTAATAAAATGTAATACACACACACACACACACACACACATATATATATAAACACACATATACCATGGAGTTCTACTCAGCCACAGAAATCAATGGTGATCTAGCACCTCTTGTATTATACTGGATGGAGCTGGAGCCCATTCTACTAAGTGAAGTATCACAAGAATGGAAAAACAAGCAACACATATACTTACCATCTAATTGGCATTAACTGATCAATGCTTATGTGCACATATAGTAGTAATATTCATAGGGTGTCAGAAAGGTGGGGGGGAGGAGGGAATGGGTATATTCACACCGAAGGGGCGAGGTACGCACCGTCTGGGGGATGGACACACTTGAAGCTCTGACTCGGGTGGGGCAAAGGCAATATATGTAACCTAAACATTTGTACCCCTGTAATATGCTGAAATAAAAAAAAATAAAAACTAGGATATTTTCTTTTATAACTACAATGTAATTATTGGCATCAGGAGATTATCACTAATACAGTATTATTACCTACAAATGTCTTCAAATGTTCCACTACTGTTCTTTATAGCAAAAGAAAGTCCCAGCCCACATGTTGCACTTAGTCATTATGGTCTCTTGGGATTCTTTAATTTGGACAGCTCCTCAGTCTGCTTTGCTTTTGTGACCTTGATGTTCTTAAAGACAGAGGTCAGTTATTTTGTAGGATGTCTCTCAATCTGGGTCTGTCATGTGCTCATGATTAGATGCAGGTTATGTGTTTTTGCAGGAACATCCCAGACACGATGCTGTGGTCTTTTCAGTGAGTCATATCAGGAGGCAATGTCCATTTATGTTAACTTTGGTCACAGGGTTAAGGTGGCATCAGCCAGATTTCTGCACTGTAAGATTATTAGTTTTTTCTTTGTAATTAATAGGTTACTTGTTGGGAGATACTTTGAAGCTATATGAATATTCTCCTACTTTTCAAAATTTCCACTGGTTTTAGCATGCATCTGTGATTTTTAAAAGCTCATCAGGGTATACAAATGTAGCCAGGTTTGAGAGCGACTCCAAAGAGCTAAAGACCTATCTTTATCCCATTGGAAACAAAAATAAATAAATAAATAAGAGGTAAGACCTAGCCTCCGGGAAACAAAGAAATTAAAACTGAGGACTAAAAGATGAGTAAGATTAGCCCTATTTATTGCAAATTGGTGATGAGGGGAGCAAATGTCCTGGGATCACAATGGGCCTAGAGACAAGCAAACATGCAAAATACCTAGAAATAGGCCCAGTCCAGGTGGCTGGCACAGAGGACAATGTAGGATGTAGGCAGGAGGTGCAGACAGGGGCATGCAGAGTGTGTACTTACTACAAAAACGAGGAGAGAATGAAATGGTTTGAATCAGGAAAATGACATAATTGGGTTTTTGTGCTGGAAAAAATATATCCCATGACTACCACGCGGGGCCTCAATTTGAGGGTGGCAGGAGTGAAGATACGAAGTGCAGTGAAGAGAGAGGAAGTGGTGATATTAATGACCCACGCTGGCAGAGAAGATGGGATCAGCAAATGCAGCAGAGAGGGTGAGAGCAACCACAGGAGCGAGGTCAGAAGCTGTGGATGAAAGGAGAAAGGGCTTCTACCCTGCACTCCTGCAATCAGACAGGGCTTCCTGGAGGAGGTGGTGTATGCTAAGCCCTGATGGATGAGTAGAAGGCAGTCGGATGAAGAGGCAGGTGACACCTGTGTGGCAGGCAGAAGGAACAAGAAGCCTGAGGATCTCAGAGCACTCAAGAAGGCTGGAACTTTCAGGAGGGAGCATGGAGATGTGACCAGAGGGAGAAGCAAGGCTAGGTCCCCAAGGGCTGTGAGTGTCACACTGAGAAGTGTGGGTTTTATCTTCACGGCAACAGGCAAGGGGAGTGATGGAAGGGTCTAAAGCAGGTTTGCAATGTACAGGAACCCACTCCAGCTGCATGTGGAGGCCGACGTGGAGGGCAAGGGTTTAGGGAGGCGGAAAGAACTTCTAAGAGGCTGATTGGCCAACATTGTGGAGGAAATATCTAGAGAGGGTCTGCAGGTACTGATGCTCCCCACGTGGACACGGTCACCATAACTCACAGCCCAGAAAGGACAGCCGGGCAGACTCATCGGAGTCTTGGCAAGCTCTAGCTGGGGCCATTTCCGTAAACCTTTGGGAGGACAGGTTAAAAGATGAAGAAAACACCTTCCCTTGCAGAAGAGAGTGAGGACAACCACCTGTTGGCTCGGGCCGGGCAGAGGAGAGCCAGAGCAAGCGGCTTGCTCCGGCGCAGAATGAAGACAAACGAGCAGTGGGTCGGGAGAATACATCCCTTCTCAGGAACACTTGCCTCTCCGTCAGGGCCCCGCCAAGGCCTGTCAGGCGAGAGCAGCGCTTTTGTGCGTGCACAGGCTGCGCTCCCGTTGCCATGGCGACGGGGCCATAAGTCATGTCTGCTGCTGCTGCACGGAGGCGCTGTGATTTATGCCTGCCTGGCTGGGATTGTAAACTTTTTTTTTAATGTTCAAAATCTGTCACAGCAAGGGAGGGCAGGGTGTCTCTGGCTCACTTTGGAGGAGGGGAGGTGTCGTCAGACCTTGCCAGACTCCCTGGCTCCTCCGCAGCCCACAGCTGGGGCCTCTGGACCAGCGAAGCCAGGCTCTGCAGAGCTCCCTTCTGACCCCAGCCAGAGGGCTTCAAAAACCTGAGGTTGATGCTCATTCCCAAGGCCAGGCTACTGCCTTATTCCCGAGACCAATTCTTTGTCCCATCTCCCCAGGCTTAGTTTATGCATGCAGGTTTTCCATGCTTTAATCTCTGGCTTAATAACCTGCACTATATCCCAGTCCTGTTACAACTGGATCTCTAGAAGGGTGCAACGCAAAGAACACAGGTTTGAAATCATACCTTGCAAGCCTCAATCTTCCCATCTGTCCAATGGGGCTAATATACCTTCATCTAAGGCAGGATTCTCAACTTCAGCACATTGCCATGTGGGGTTGGATACTTTATTTTTTTCAGAGGTGGGAGGGGCTGTCCTGTGCATTGTAGGATGTTCAGCAACATCCCTAGCTTCTATCTACTGGGTGCCAATAGTACTCTCCCAGTTGTGGCAGCAAAAAAAAAAAAATGTTTCCAGACATTGCCAAATGTCCCCTGGTGGACAGAATTGCCCCCCTTAAAATCCAGTTTACAGATGAAGGAAGTGAAACTTTTCCTTTTTTTTTTTTTCTTTTGAGACAGAGTCTCGCTGTGTTGCTTAGGCTAGAGTGCAGTGGTGTGATCATAGCTCACTGCAACCTCAAACTCCTGAGCTCAAACAATCCTCCTGCTTCAGCCATCCGAGTAGCTTGGTGATACAGGCATGCGCCACCATGCCCAGCTGTTTTTATTTTTTATTCTTTTAATTTTCATAGAGGAAGGGTCTCACTGTTGCCCAGGCCGGTCTTGAACTCCTGGCCTCAAGTAATCCTCCTGCCTCAGCCTCCCAAAAGTGCTGGGATTTTAGGTGTGAGCCACTGCATCCAGCCAAGGCTTTTCCTTTTGACCTACAGTATTCTCTGCTTTTATGAGCAACCAAAATTCCCCACCCCTATCCCCCAAACCCAGCCCTTCTGTGGTATGTGGAACCGTGGACATCCCTGGCTATTTGCCATCATGGCTTCCAGATGCCGTGTTCACCCTGCTGGACTGCACACCCTCACAGCTGACTCGTCCCACACCACCTGTGGGGGCCAGTGTGGGATCCATGTCACATGTCTTCTCAGGCTGCTCCATTCCAATAGAATTAGCTCAGTCTGGCTGTACCTAGGAGGACACTAGGGTGGTGGGGCTGAAAGGTGCCTGAGGGGAGGAGGTGGGGAGAGGTGCGCTGTGGAGCCACACTCTCTGCTCCAGGAACCCTGGACCTAGGATGCCGTTGAGGCATGGATATGGGGGGAATGGCCTGGTGGGGATGGCCATGCACACTTTTCCCACAACCATTCTCTTTTTTTTTTTTTATCTTTTTCCTTTTATTCTATTTTTATTATGCAAAAATACACACAATTTAAAATGTACTATTTTAACCATTTTTATTTTTGTGCATTTATTTATTTATTTTTATGACAGAATCTTGCTCTGCTGACCCAGGTAGAGTGCAGTGGTGTCATCATAGCTCACTGCAACCTCAAACTCCTGGGCTCAAGCAATCCTCCTGCCTTAGCCTCCTGAGTGACTAGGGCTACAGGCACGAGCTACCACACCCAGCTAATTTTTCTGTTTTTAGTAGAGATGGGGTCTTTCTATTGCTCACGCTGGTCTTGAACTCCTGAGCTCAAGCAATCCGCCCACCTTGGCCTCCCAGGGTGCCAGGATTATAGGCGTGACCCACTGCACCTGGCCTTAATCATTTTTAAACGTACAATTCAGTGGTATTGAGCACATTTATATTGTTGTGCAACCATCACCACCATCCATCTCCAGAACTCTTTTCATCTTGCAAAATGAAACTCTATACTGATTAAACAACCACTCTCCATTTCCCCTACCACCAGCTCTTGGAAACCACCATTCTACTTTCTGTTTCTATGATTTTGACTACTCTAAGTACCTCATATAAGTGGAATTGTGCAGTGTCCTTTTGTGACTGGCTTATTTCACTTAGCATAATGTTCTCAAGGTTCATCCGTATGTCAGAATGTCCTTTCTTTTTAAGGCTGAATAATATTCCATTATATGATTGTATCATACTTGCTTATCCATTCATCTGCTGATGGACACTTGAGTTGCTTCCATGGTTAGCTATTGTGAGTAACAGTGCTGTGAATCTTAGATTCTTTTTCTGAAGCATCTTTGAGTGACACAGTAATGACTCAATCATCATGTACTTAATGAACACTTACTGAATGCAAAGCTTTAGGAAGGGAGGGGAGAGTATACAAAAAGCATGAGTCACAATCCCTTCTCAAAAAGTAAGAGTTTAAAAAGAACCTAATGAGGGACTCCCACACTGGATCAAAGTCCGGGCTAAATAATTGTAACATAATGACAGCAATAACAGCCAATATATTCATGCCAAACACATAAGGCATCAACTCCCTTGATACTCAACAGCAATTGTCCAAGGTAATTATAGTTATTTCTATCTTGCAAATGTGGAAAAGGAGGCAGAGGGAGGTACAGTAATGTGTCCACTGTTCACCCAGGGAGTGAGCGGCAGAGCTGGGATGTGAGTCACAGCATCCCGTGCCTGCACTGTGCCTGGGCTATTTCGGGCTAAAGAGTTTCAATAGGTTGGGTTGCTGTGAAGTTTTTCTTCTCCTTCACTACTTTCTCTCTTCCTTCCTTTTCCTCCTCCAGCAATTCTAGGTGATTTTCTAGTTCTACTCACCCAGGACTTGCTCCCTCCCTGCAATATCTCAGCATGGCCATTCTACCCACACCCTGCATCCCCCTTCTGCCGTCAAGAAGGTACAACCTGGAGCTCAGCGGCTGGCTGGCCTGATGAATAAGCCAACAGGAGAGAGGCCAGCTCCCCCCGCCCCCTCCCCAAAAATGTGTCCGTGCTTTGAAAGAGGCCCCCTGGGAAGCAAATCCCTCCTTCTCTGATGTTTGGTTTGGTCTGTGCAGCCTCTGAAGCGTGTATCAGGAATGCTGGTCCTGAACCCCCTCCCAGCTGAATGGTGTTTGGAGAGACTACAGCCCGTGGACTTCACTTCCTAAAGATTCATGACGTTCATTAACATATTCACGTCCCTGGGAAAACTGCCAACAAGGAAATCAATGTAGCAACTTCATTTAGGCTTTCTCAAACCTTTTAAATGAGGGAACCCTCCTTTTTAAAAATTTTGTTCCATTTACTAACTCCAAAGTATTGGTGTTATGTCGAACCACTTGGAGGTAATATAGATTATTATAATACAATACAATAGATGCTGTGAGGTAGGAAATTTTGATAGGGCTGTTTTGATGATAGGGTTATTTATATATAAGGAAATTGTGTGATACTTGGAGATAGTGTTAAGGTATTTGTTGAGCAATTTATTAGTAATATCAAAATATCTTCATGACCATATTAACATACCACATCGAACCGATGTCATCAAAATGTTCTATGTCCTCTCTCTGAGCCGTTTGTTGTGCTTAGAACTGGGAATGCAAAGACGGTTAAGTCAATCCATGATCTCCAGGAACACACAGATTACCAGGTGAGGGCAGAGAGGGGGTACTCATCTAAAATTAACTGCAGTGCAATGCAGACTTCTGGAAAAACCATTCCGGCAGCATGAACAAAGCAATGGGGCGGCTATGATACTGGCAGATGGAAGGAAGGCAGATTCACAAAAAGATGCTCAGAGAAAGTGATGCTCCTGCAAGGCTGCAAGGGGTGGGGAGCAGTGTGCCAGGTCTGCAGGGGACTGTGTGCGTGGCAGGCCATTTCAGGCAGAGGGAGGGCGCTGGCAAGGGCAAGGAGATAGGAAAGTGTATGGCATTTTGGAGAAACAGCAAATGGGGACATGGTGGGAGATGAGATCACAGAGGGGATAGTGGCCAGATTGTGAAGAGTAATGTGTGCCAGCTGCAAGCATTTGGCTTTTTATTCTGAGGCAGTTGGGTGAGGGCTCTAAGTAGTTGTAAGCAGGGGGTAGGCATGGCCCAAGTTGTATAGCAGTGTCTAGGATTGGCGTGGGTATGGGGTGCGGTGGAGACAGAAAGCAGTAGACCATTTAGGAGGGTCTGAGCCCGAGAGCATCAGTGAAGATGGAAAGGCACGAACATTTCGAGGGTATTTTGAAGGTAGGATGGAAGGACTTAGGGTTTGTGATGGGTCTCTTCCATTTGCTCCCTCAGACGCATGCTCAGCTCACTCTACTCCTTGTGCCTCAGGAGGCTGTGGTGGACGGCCCCGTGGGCTCTCTCACCTGGCTCCTCCCCGGGTTCAACCAACGCAAACGCCAGCAGAAGGTCTAGTAGGAGGTGGCTGGGTGAAGTTGGGATGTTTCCTCCCCTGATTCCTTTCCTGCAGAGTCACCATGAGCTGTTTGTGCCCCTTGACTATAAGCCACAGCTCCATGGAATTCTCTCTCCCTGTTCTGGTAACTGTACCCTCACCTTGATCCACTGACCCTAGCCACAGGGTACTGCGTATCTCTTGTTGTTTTTATAGAACTTTCCCCACATCTTGTGAACAGCTTCCTTTTAAATCTCTCTTAAGCATGCCACCTGTTCCCTCCTGGGATCCTCTGTAATATTAGTTTCCTTGGTTAGTGAGAGGAAAAGGAGTTAAGCCTAACGTACAGATCTTACTGAAATATTTCCATCTTTGTGATCAGACTGCACTGGTGTGTGTGTGTGTACATGTGTGTGTGTGTGCATGTGTGTGTGTGTTGGGTGCAGGGACTCTGGCACCTATTAGCAGAGTAAGATGCACTAAGGAAAGCGTGTGGTCCTACCCAGCTGTAACGAGCAGGTCTTAGAGGCAAAATGATAGGCTCATGTTGGTGATCTCTGTCCCTGAGCTGCTGTTTGCGTACTCAAAAGCATGGCCTGGTTAGGTGAGACAGAGGGAGGCTTTCTAGGGAACACTGTGAGACCAGGGCAGGCAACACAGCACGAGGCTATGGGATATCTGTAGGTAGAAGGTGGATTCAATCACTCAGGACAGTCCATACAATGGAAATAATGATTCAGAAGGTCCCTTCCAGTCTGTGAGTTTATAATTGTGTAAACATGCCTTTGGAACTACAGGATACAACTTGAGGCCCCTGTGATGTGGGTAGTTTGTTTACAGCTTAAATTAGAGCGCTCCATTTTAAATATAAGTGACAATGATAGTGCCAGACAGTATCTAGGAAGCACCTACATGGAGGCCTCAACTCTGCTACAAGCCAGAAATATATTTCAGGAAACGTACTGGCACCAAGATGAGATTATCCAACATACCCCCTGAGATAACATAGATGGATGACAACTTATGGAAAAGGCAGTTCCATTTCTAATTCACCTTCAACGTCTCCATCCACATGACTGTCCTTTCTCTCATGTCTCAGCAACCAAAGCTATCTCTTCATTTTATACACATTTTCATTATACTTTTATGCACATTTTCATAATACATTTATACTTCATTTTGAACACCATCAAGTCATGAGATGGAAAAGCAGAAGAACCTCTAAATACCACCAAGTTCAGAGATGACAAACACCTGACCCTTCTGCTACAACTCCCCATCCAATACTGAGGGGGTAGGCATATGAGTTGATCATGATGCTTTTCCCAGCTGGGTCTGTTTGTAGTCTCAGAAACCTTCCTGACACAATATCCTAGGCAGCCCCTACCCATTTATCTGAGTTGGCACATGGGATGGTTGATATCTTCCATCTCTGATTTAGTCCAACCTGTTGGATGGATAGACAAGTCGAGGGAGGATTTTGAAGACATAGGTTGGAGTAGATTCTCAGGTCATGGTCCCTCAAATTCCTTCCATGGCTGTATCTTTAATCTGTGACCCTGCCCCTTAATGATAGGTGACCAAGTCAGAGGTGGGCTCCTAACACATGCCAGGCTTCTCTAGGACTTTTCAAAATGTAGCTCAAGGAAGAGAAGTGCCCATCCTGGGTGGCAACAGGGACAAAGAGTTTGGGGACTCATGATTATCACAACCCCTACCATGCGGGTTGGGGAATGGGGGTGCAATAGGAAAGAATGAAGCCATCATAGAATGACGTAGAGAAGAACGACAGAATCCTAAGATCATGTAATTCCCTCAACCTCACTCATCCCTGTGGCTGAGCTGATCTCTTGCCCTTTCCCTGGCATCATTCCAATAGAGTTGTCATTAAGCTAATTTGAATTGGGTCTCTGTCCTCTGAAAGCAAAATCATCCTGATTAATACAGAATAGACAGGACTTCCATACAGCCAGTGAGGGAGGCATGGTAGTGTGATGGATGGATGGATGGATGGATGGATGGATGGAATCTTGAGGTTAGAAGTCTGTGTTTAAACTCCAATTCATCCCCTTACCTTCTGCACTGCCTAAGGCCTTAGAATGTCAGCTTCCTCATCCTTGAAATGGGAGATAAAAATAGCTTCAATATCAGAAGATGGCTGTAAGGATCACTTACAGGAAGCTGAGTGCAAGGCCTCCACCCAAAATGCTACTTATTGATGTCTTCAGCGTGCGGTCAGGCTTCAAACCCAGGTATCCTGAGCACCCGCCCAGCACACTTGCCAACAATCATACCTTCCCCCCTCTCTCTTTTTAATCTTAAGATCTGCAGCCCTGTCTCAACATCAGAAGTCCCATTTGAAAAGTGTTTAACTTCTAATGCAGATATAACAAGTCGTTTCTCAGTTTCACTGTATCTGCAAAGCTTTCTATAATTCAACATCAAATATTTATTATTACATTTATTAAAGTTTTAATAATTTAGCATCTCCTGCATGTAAGATAGGAGCTTAGCTAACTGGTTCCCCTTTATCCAACCCAGGTCACTTCAATATTTATATTCCAAAGTCTCCATTTGCGTTTCATTTAGCAGAGGCTGTGTCTTGAGCCCTCCACCCGAGCTGACAGTTCGTGTGTGCTACAGTCTCCCCAGTGGCAAAGACTAACAGAGATCCGGTGCTGAGCAGTGTTTGAAGAGATTTACCGAGCCTGGGCGGAAACTCATCCTAATAGACTTCACTTTTATTATGATCGCTAAACTAAAATGGGGGGAAATATATATGTCTCCAGGCTCACTGGCTGAATGACAGGCAGTAAGGCTGGGAGGCGTTGAGGGCATAGCATAGGTCCATCTGGGAGGGGGTGTGGTGGCCTTCATAGCAACGCTTATCAGAGGGGCCTCGTTCTCCTACAAAAGGAGAAGCATGGGGTGGTGCAGGGCAAATCCTAATGCCCAAATTTATGAATCCAGCTGTGAGTTACCCACAGTTTCTCTCCCTTTCCCCATTTAATAGTTCATTTTCCACTTGCACAAAGAACACACCCACTCAATAGACCAAAAACTCAACAAAGACTAAGAAAATCCAACAAGCCTGTCCCTCCACCTTACAGAGAACCCCCTGCCTCGACAACAGCCGGCATTTCCTGAGCCCTCACCCAACAGCCTGCGTTCATCCTGATCCCACCACGTACCACCCACCTTACGTTGCACAAATGACTTAACGTGTTGGCGCCTCCGCTTCCTCATCTGTAAATAACAGTGAGTGCATCATTGAACTGTCGTGAGGAGTCAGAAGTTATACGTGTAAAGCACTTAGACAGGGTCTGACACGAGGCAAGTGATCAATAAACGCCAGTCGTTATTATCGACGACTACAGGGCTAAAAGTTTAAATGTGTTATCTCATTCGATTCTCAAAAAATGTCCAAAGATATTAATGTTAATGATCATTCGCATTTACGGATAGGGAACTAACGTTCAGAAAGTTTAACTTTCCAAGGTCAGCTGTTAAGTGGAGGAGCTGGGATGTGAACCCAGGCAGCTTGGCCTCAGGGCCCACACTGTTCATTTGGGTCAACATTCCTCTCTTGTGTGTTGCAAGCAGGGAGGTGGGTTTCCTATTGCAGTTCCCTTGCCCTCTGGGAAAGGAATGTTTGTGTGAGCAATTGGTGAGGAAGGGAAAAGTTGGGGGAAGCATGATGGGGACACACACACACACACACACACACAGACTCATTAACACAACCTGCTGAGGTTGTAGGGAACGCAAAGGCAAGAAGTCTGAGTTTTGCTCATGTCCAGTAGGAGACAGGCATCTTGAAGGAACAATTTGACTTGTATCAAACACCTTCTCTCCAGACTCTGCTGCCTGGACCCTTCCAAGCCAGGTGCCCCCCTGTGACCATGTATCCACTGGGCAACCCCCACTGCTGCCCAACCCGCATGTCCTGCTGCTCTGACCCTCCCTGGCTTCTGCCATTGATGCCTAATGTGATACAGAGGAAGGAGACAGACACCCCTTCTTTACGCTGCTTCTGTACCATGAGCTATATCACCCGACCAACTGCATCATGTGGTCACCTCCTTAACTGTACTGCAATTCCTTCTACTTCTAAACCTTCACATTCGTCGAACACCAATTACACGTAAGGTGCTGTACTAGCAACTCCACGTACGATACAGGATCCTAACAACCACCATGTGAGGAAGACACACGAATCTCCATCTTCCCGGTTTTGACGCTGAGGCTCAGATTGGTGAACTGACTTGGCGCATGTTGTCAGGCAGCAAATTGTGGAGTCAGGACTCACGTTCAGGCCTGTATGATTCCAGATCCTGCACTCTTCCCGACTCCTTCCTCTCTTTCTGGTCTTTCTAGTCCTAGCCCCTAGCACAACGTCCACCACACTCGGAAGTACCTGCTGTGTGTTTGCTGAGGGTTTTACCTTAAGATGTAAGGCCCACATTTCCGGGACTCACTGCATCTGATTGGGTACTGCCTAAGCCCAAGCCAGATGCCAGTACCTGGAGCACTCACACAGGAGCATCTGCTGGGGACCCGGGGGCAGTAAACGCACTATCCTCAATATCCTCAAGAGCCCCCAGAGGCTTTGCTGATGCCACTCGTCAGGGGGTCCCCCGCTGAGGAAAGAGGGAGGCGGCGAGAACATATGATGCACGTTCTGTCTGTTATCCTTCTCACACTGCATCCTCTGCCGTGTGCCCCCTGGCACTACACTGCCGCCAAGTTGATCTGGAAGTCCCCCTACCATGCATGCCACTTGAAGGCCCTGTGCCTTGCCAAGGGGAGAACATCTGTGGGTTTTTCTTATCCAACACCCATTTGCTGCCCATCCTGATTTTTTTCCTGGGGAACCATTCTGCCTGCGGTCTCCATCCATGTGGTCATGGTCCCCTTCCCCCATGGTGGTTTCAAGGGTGGGTTGGTGACCCTGGTCTGGCTAATTAGAGCACTTTGTCCCTTCAGGCATTGATTTGAGAGATTGGCAAATTTCCCCAAACAGGCCAAACAGAGGCATCAAACTTAGGGATAAGGAATTTGGACTCAAGAGTCAGACTCTCAGGATTCAGATCATGGTTCTGCCACTTCCTGGCTGTGTGACCTCGGACAAGTTATATAACCTCTCTGTGCCTCCATTTCCTCATGCATTAAATGGAGCTAATAGTGGGTGATGATTAAGTGAACTCATACCAGTAAAGCATTTGGAACAAGGAACGGTAACTCGTAAGGATAAGCTATGACTGCTATTACTCAGTGCCAGGATTTTTGCAAAAACCACTGGGAAAGAGGCCATCTCTACCCTGGCAGAGCTAAACTGAGCTTTGTAAGCCTGGAGTGGTCAGTGAGAGTGTGCCTGAAAAGGAAAACAGAAAAACAGTGCGCCAAAGGAAAAACAGACATGAGGGATGAAAAGAAACAGGAATACTGAGTTCCAGCAACATTCAAGAGCATATAAACCCTGCTATGCCAAAAGCCATTGCCACCCTAGAGTTTTAAGCCCTTGTATTTGTTGTTTTCTATTTAAGCCAGGTGACCCGTTCCTTGTTTTGCTACCTAGTGCATTTGTACTCAAACTTTAGCGAGCATTAGAATCACCTGGGGACTTGTAAAACCAGCTTTCTGGGCTCACCTCCAAAATAGCTGATCCAGTAGGTGGATTAGTTTCTTGTGGCTGCTGTAACAAACTACCACAAATAGGATGGCTTAAAGCAGCCAGAAGTTTGCAATCAAAATCACTGGGCTAAAATCGGGGTGTCGGCAAAGCCACACGTTCTCTGCAGGTTCTGGGGAGAATCTGTTCTCTGCCCCTTCCAGCTTCTGGTGGCTGCTGGCATTCCTTGGCTTGTGGTTGCATCACTCCAGTCTCTAACTCCGTCTTCACATGGCCTCTCCACTCTGTGTCAGATCTTCCTCTGCTTCTCTCTCGTAAGGGAACTTGTTACAGTATTTTGGGCCCATCCAGATAATTCAGGATAATCAACCCATCTTAGGACAGGTTTCAGGGCTTAGGATCTGATATCTTTGGGGGTTGTTATCCGTCTACCATAGATGCAGTCTGAGAATTTGCATTTCTAATATGTTTCCAGGTGATGCTGATGCTATTGGTCCATGGACCACACTTAGAAAGCCAGTGACCAAGTGACTTCCTGCTTGTACTCCAAAATTTGGCACAGAGACTCTCTCCTCTGTGAGGCCTTCCTTTTAACATCTGAGTGGGTTTGGCTACCTCCACCTTTGTGTCCTATCTCTGCCTTGAACTTCCCCTCTATAGTCTTTGACTGTCAACCATATGACATCTTTTTGTCTGCAATTCTGTCTCATTTAACCCACTGAAATCCTTGTCTTCTTAGCTCTATGTCTCCAAGACTTCGCCTGATATATAGTAGGTGTTCAGTAAATGCTCACTGCTTGGAATTGAAAGGCCAAAAGAACAAGGAGAGATTCTTAATTCTATTCAGAGCTAATTCAATGTGGAAACTGTCACCAAATGAGCAATGCTAGCGTGCATTCTGATATCCCATTATTCTTTCAATACCGTTCAGGAATTAACAGTATTTCCCCATTTCATTCTCATTGATTTGAGATCACAGACAAATCACCGAGTGGGCCCCAAAAGCTGGGCTTTGTGGGTGATTATTATTCTAGCTACAATAGCTGTTCTCACATTTTTCTTATTAGGAGAATCAGCTCCAGGTGAAATTGTGAAGAAGGCCCAGTGTGTAGTAATAAGTGTTGTTTGCCATGCTTCTCTCTCCACAAGTATCTTTTATTTCATTTCTCAAGTCAGTCTCTTGTTCCACATTCCTCGCCACGCCATGAGAGTCCTGAAAGCAGAGGTGGGCCGTATGCATCTCTGTGTCCCTACGGGATCTGGCACAGTATCTGGCACACAGGAGGGGCCCCGCTAAGTCTTCTCAGATTTGAAATGAATCTGTGTGCAATTTAGCTAGAGCTCGCTCTTCCGCCTTTGTTGCTGGCATCATTAGTGTCTTGAATGCTAAAACTCTCATTCCCAGCAGCTTCCTGCTGGGACAGGCTGGAGAATGGAGCAGTCCAGGGAAGATTCCTCTTCTTTTGCCCTTCTACCTCTCCGACTTGACATCTTAGATTCCACACAACAAAATTGTATCCCCAATTCATGGTTAATCGCCACTCTTCTCTCTCCTGAATATACATGCCTGATTCTTTTGCTCAGAAATTCCTTCCTTCTTTTCCAACCCCCCCAGGGCACTCACTCTATGTCTACCCCACATGTGACTCTTCATTCATTCTGTAACTATGGCCATGCACATAAAGACACATACTGAGCATACTGCACTAGACTTTATGTACTCACAAAAGTCTTTCCCAAACCCCATGACAGTGGGGTTAATATGAGCCCCCAGTACAAAAACACTATTGATTTTAAGGAGCATCATAGATTGGATGTAGCCTTTCAACAAAAGGAAGAGAAAACAATTAAAAGATAAACAGAATAAAAAAATCACTACGCTACAGTAACAACAAGCATAATAACTAATGCTTCTAGAGAGTTCACCATGTGCCAAACTCGGTGCTTAACCTGTAGTATGTCAATTCATTTCACCACTCCCCTGCCTGTGTGATATAAATAATCTTCTATCCCAGTTATCCTCAACACAACTACAGAAAACCTCCTGCACTAAGCAAGGTAGCTCACTCGGGCTCCATAGCCGATGCCCTTAAACAATGAACTTCATGTTTAATCCAAGTGTAGCACACATGGAGAAAAGTGTGCAGCTTAACGTTTTCACACAGTGAAAACACCCGTGTAACCACCACCCACCCAGCTCAGGAAATCAAACATCATCAGCATCACGTGAGCCTTTCACACTTCCCTCCGGTCATTGCCCCTCCATTGCCCAAAGTAATCCCTATCCTTTCTTCTAACATCATAAATTAATTTTTTACTAATTAGTAAAACTAGGTTTTTGATCTTTATACAAACACATAACATTCTTTTGTGTCTGGTCTCCATAATTCAACATTACATTTGCGAGATTCACCCATGGTGATGTGTGGGCTTGTGTTCATTCATATTCATCATTAATAGCATTCCATTGTATGATTATTCCATAATTCATTATCTACTATTTTTGTTGATAGACATTTGTGGCTTTTTTCCCAGCTCTTTGGCTTTTTTCTTTCCAGTGATACTATTAGTATTTTTGTACGTATTATCTGTGGTGCACGTATACATGTTTCTGTTAGGCATATTCTTCAGGGTGAACTTGATGGGTTATAGGATATGTGTACATCCAACTTTAGTAAATACTGCTCAACAGGTTTGCATAGTGTTTATACCTATTTATATTCCCACTATAAGGATATAAACGTTCCAGTTGCTCCATATCCTCACCAACATTTGTTATCATTAGTTGTTTCAAAACTAGCCACCCTAGTGGGTCACAGCCTGCATGTTTGACTACTAAGTTGTTCTTCCTTCTATAGTGTGAGGTCCTGCACTTTCCCCAGAATGTATCACAGACCAAAAAGCAGAGAATCAACTTGCAATGCACGTTCCAGTTTTCCTCTGCAATCCTCCCGTGATGCTTACCTTCTGTTTCCCTTTGACTCCGCTTTTCCACATAGTCTTTCCTCTAATCTCTCTGTTGTGAATCCATGGCAGTATTATTGGCTATCTATAATTATGATCTATTATTTATTACATTTCTAACATATCATCTGGCTGGAACTTATTAATTCTTTAAACACCCAGGATATGCTTGCCTGGGCAATGTCATGTCAAACAAGGTTTATTAGAGCAGCTTGGAAAATTCAATCTACATAATGCAGATTCTTTCAAAAGTGATGATTGCAATCTTCCAGCCACCATTGCAGATCAGGGATCGAAACATGGTTTCATCACTTACTAATGAAGGCATCACTTTTATGCCTTAGGTTTGTTTGTTTATTTATTCATGTTTCGATCTATGAAATGAAAATAATACTAGCATCACTTCATGGGGCTGATGCAAGGATGTAATGAGATAAATGAGTAAAGTGTTTGGCCCATAGGAAATGATTGATGGATAGGAAATATTATTAATATCACACTCTATGAAGAAAGCACTATTACTATCCTCATGTTGTAGACAAAGAAATGGAAACTTAGAGAAATGAAGTTAGCCAAGATCATATAGTTCAGACTTAAGAGAGGCGGGATTCTAACCCAGGTCTACCCAACTCCAGAGTGCATGTTACCATCAAACAGTTCGACAGCTATGTTTCTATATCTTCACTGAAATCAGGAAGACAAAGTCAACAGTATGGAACGCTGAGGATAGCTAGTCAAAACCTTTTTTTCTTTCAGTTGATTTCAGACAAGGTAATTTAGTTGCTTTCAACAAGGACTTTGAGAATAGTTCTTCAACCAGATGATCCTTGCTCCCTCCTTAAAATATATAATGCAGAGAGAGATCTTAGCACCTGCCTCATTATTACAATCTCATCTACTTCAATTCTATAAAAAATGGAAATAATGGTGATTCTCTACAAATCAATTTGTGTGTATGTGTGAAACCATTTTAATTCCTAGTAATTATTGCTTCATTTCCTAAGTGCCACCCCTTTATTGATCCATTATTTTTAAAACAACCTCTTTTGGGAAATATTAATATTCTAATAAAGCATGTTAGTTTCATCTGCCCAAGTGCAAGTTGACAAGGTGAGAGGAAACACATCGCAAAATAGGAGAGCTGGGTTCTAGGAGCTTTCTATGAGGATGTCATAGACATACTGATAACATCTTCATTCAGAATGACCCAAAGGTAGCTATGGAGAGGTTGAATAACAGTCACTGGTAGTTAGGGGGCCCATGTTTTAATTTTATTTCACAAGCCAATAAGCTGTGTACAAGCCAGTTTTAGAGAGTCTACTTTTGGTAACATCAAATTTCTGGAATGCTTCCCTTAATCAAATTGGGAAAAATAAACCCTCCAAGAGAAAGCTCCAGAACAGTGCTAGGATCAGATCTAAGACAACACACTTAATTAAATCAATAAACATTTAGTAGATGTCCAATATGTACTAGGAACTGGGGATTAAAAAGCTAAATAAGTTATTTTTCTTGACCTTGAGAAGTGCACCACATAATGGGATGGAAGGATATGGAAGAAACTAATTTGTAGGCAGTAGAGTAAGTCTATAATGAAGTTAGCTACAAAGTGCAAGACACGTAAGAAACGTAGTCTCCATTCTTTCACGAGTAGAGTACAAAAAGATTTAACCTGGACATTTAAAATTCATGGATTAGCCCAAAGTCCATCCCCAGTACCAGAGTCACAATGGATAGAATCCCATTCTCTAAACTTTTGCCTTTGTGATTCTCCTATACACTGTTAAGCAATCATCTTTTGTAAGATAAGGTCATTAATGATCTCATGATGAGCCAGAGAATGTGTTAGCCTCTTTTATACTTAATATAAACCCGAAAGGAGAGCAATAATGTGGAAATGTCAGGCACTGAGGCACAGAGATGGAGGACACTTTTGGCAGTTTAGGAGCATGGCGCATTTGACAGTGTTCTCTACGTCAACAAGGCAGCTGCCTTCACAAGAATCCCTGTAATCCTGAAACAGACAGACTTCCAGGGCTCCAAGAAGTCCTTGGTACAGGGTACTGGAGACGACTTCCCTACCTGACATCTGCAGGGTCTTCCGTGACGAGCACGTCGGTCTTGCAACTGGCCAGGGGGTTGATGGACAGCTCCACAGGCGGAACCACAAAGCTTTTGCTGACAGGAAGCCAGAGGCCTTGGCCCAAGCTGAAAGTAGACCTGCAATGTAAGAGTTTCCATTGGGGAAGTCCCTGGCGAGCAGACAGCACATAGAAAAAAGGGGCCCCTGTTCCCACTCCTTTTAGGAAATTTTCTTATTTCTCCACCCAAGTCCCCTGCATTCTCCAAGGCATAATGTTGGCCAACTTTGTCCAGATTTGGATGATCCTTTCTAAGATCTGTAAATCACTTAGCCCGCACATTGCTTTGCATTGCTAGTTTTCTTTTCCCGAGTAAACAGTGGACGCTGTGAGGATGGGGACTATTTCAGCTCTGCTTTCCCAGCAGTCAGTCCTGATATGCAGCAGGAGTTCCAGATGTGACCGCCAAGTCAGCAGGGGCCATCTGACACAAAGGTTAAGGGCATGGACTCTGAATCCGTTTGAACCAAAATCCGATTCCCAGTTCTGACACGTAATTTGCTATATGCCTTTATCCGCCTAAGTGTTGAAGTTTTACACAAGATTTCACGCAGGTGGTGGGAAGAGGTTCTATGGCTACAGAATATTTTTAATTAGTAATGTCTCCTCCCGTTCAAGCATCTGAATCTGTAAGTCTGGACGCCAGACAAACGGGAATTAGACTCCCATAGCAACCTGAGCCATGATGGTATTAATACATATTAGTCCCAATGACAGTTCTCGTACTCTGCAGCCCAGAGATGCATGAGCTCGATAGTCTGAGGATGCATGACCACACACCTTGCTATCAGAACTCTCTCCATTTTCCCAAATTATGCCCCAACAAAACTGTCAACTCACCTGAGAATTTTTTCAGGGGCTTGCTCGCCTGTCACCAGATCATAGCCCCTCTCAAGTGTCGTGTAAGGCCAAGGTCTAAGAGAAGAAGAAAAGGGGAGAGGAGACGATATTAGTCAGAAGCAGGTGGAATCCATATGTGCAGACTGCTCAAGAGTAGCTTTACACACAACCAAATTCTGCAGAAGTAATTACTGGGCATGACTATTTACATTATAAAAGTCTGTCTCCAATTTACAGGAATCAGCACTTTTATAAAGTGTCCACGTCCATTTACAAGTCTATGTACAAAAGCCTGATTCTTGTTCCTTGTCTGTCCACTTGAGGAAGTGTTCATTGATTACTTTCTGTTTGGGCGAGTGACTTAAATGTCAGCTTTTTCTTCCTCTAGAAGAGTCATCAATCATGTACTTTTAATACGAAAATGTGATTCAGTGGGAAAGTAGAATTCACTTCCCACTGGGTTTTGCAGGAACACAACTGCTGCAGAGAAAGTCTTCTCTGTGGAGATGCTTGGGGACTCTGGTAACAGAGCAGAGGTAGGCGTGGGTCCTTCACTGTCCCAGCCCAGATGTCCTTTGCTACTCACCCTTCACTCTGTCCCCAGTCACTACGCACACACAGGTGTCTGTGAACAGGGTCAGGGGCGTAGCCTTCGTGACAGCTGCATTCTCCTGTAGGCAAAAAGAGAATATAGTCTTGTGAAAGAGGGAATCCCCAAATCGGCTTTTCTCTGGCTTCCTCATTTTCCTGGCAGATAAAGTAAGCTGCTTAGTTTGTTTCAGAAAAAGACAACAGAAAGACGGTATTCTGGTCCATTGATCACTGTGGTTAATACAGTTTATTCATCTGTTCATTCATTCACTCATTTATTCATTCAACAAGTCCTGGCCACATCCTGCCAGGCTCTCAGCTCAGCACTGGAGATGCAGAGGTCAGAGTTGCAACCTAGTCGCTGAAGGAGCTCACAACTTACAACAGAGAAACAGGAAGTGATCAGGTGGCTACAAAGAGGAGGTCTTATTTCCAAATATTTAAATTATGATAAAGCACTATTACTGTAAAAGTGTAATTAGAAAATTGAAATCCCTCCATCTGAATGTATAGGTCATGGCCACCCATAAACCCCAAATCAAATGCCACCTCCTCCAAGAAACTTTTGATTTCCCTTTTTGGAGAAATCATTTTTTTCTATTGTCTCTTGGTTTTACTTTGTTTTTTTTTTTTTTTTTTTTTTTTTTTTTTTTTTTTTGAGACAGAGTCTCGCTTTGTTGCCCGGGCTAGAGTGAGTGCCGTGGCGTCAGCCTAGCTCACAGCAACCTCAAACTCCTGGGCTCAAGCTATCCTACGGCCTCAGCCTCCCGAGTAGCTGGGACTACAGGCATGCGCCACCATGCCCGGCTAATTTTTTTTTTCTATATATATTTTTAGTTGGCCAGATCATTTCTTTCTATTTTGAGTAGAGACAGGGTCTCGCTCTTGCTCAGGCTGGTCTCGAACTCCTGACCTTGAGCGATCCACCTGCCTCAGCCTCCCAGAGTGCTAGGATTACAGGCGTGAGCCACCGCACCCGGCCGGTTTTACTTTGTTTTGATTTTTAAATCGGTTTTCCTCTCCTCTCTTTGCCTCCCTGTCATCTCCTCTCTTGTCCTCTTTTCCCCTTCTCTGCTCTTTCTATTTCCCCTTTATTTCTTGCCTTTCCAGCCATTCATTCATGTGTGCGTCCATCCACCCACCATTTTGGGGGGGCCATGTTTGATGCCCAGTTGCACGAGTGCTTGCTAGCAATCCACGCCACCAGCTCTCATCGTATCTGCTCCCATTGGCTGAGTTCAGTTCACTCAGCCAGCACATGTCTCCTTTCTAGTATATCTTCAGAATCCTAGGAAGCTTTTCAGAAGCTCTCTGTCCTACCCCTTGCTGTTATCATGTCTGCTCGACTGTACACTTCTTAAGGTAGGAGAATGTTCTTTGATTCCATGAGATATTGTTTTTTTTCGGAAGCTGTTTATTTAGACTTGTTCACAGATGCTTTGCCAAAAATAGATTTTATTAAAAAAAAAAAAAGTTTGGGAAATCCTATACACCTCCTTAGAGCCAACATAGTATGAGTCTCCCTGAGGGGGAATATGCAATTGTCCCCAAACTTATTTTACCTTTGGAGACTTGCTGGTGGAATGACTCAGGATTAGCATTCTGTGGAACACATCCTGAGAAATGCTGGTAGGAACTGCCCTGGCTTAGCCTACTGCCTAGAATAGAGTTGGTGCTCAACAATGAGTTGAATGAATAATTAACTACCTCTATGGCTCTGGTAAATTTCCAGACTATTGCTGCCAGCTTGTCTGCTTTCTCATCTTCTGGTGATCACATTCATATGCACACAAACTCCCTCTCTCTCATACACAAACGGGACCTGCAACCCTCCTTTCCTGTGGTGATTTGATTGATCTGACCCAGGAGTTCTCAAAGCACATCCATGGAAATGTATCGTTCAATGGGGGAGATTTAGGGACTGTGAAAATTTTAGATTTTAATTTTCCTTTAAAAGTTTTTTTAAAAATCTTTTTCAAAGTAAAAAAGTGAAGAATAAACACTCAAATGCCACATGCCAGAACTGAGAATACTGGAGAGCATCAGTTTTGCCAGGTAAACTTATTTTATTCAGGCTTCAAGAAAAAACAAAAACAAAAAACTCATCCCCTGCCATCTTTGTTTCACTGAGAAGGATGCTGAGGGTGAGCAGAGGGGTCAATGCTAGTTGCAACTATGTATTTTGGGATTCGGGAATTTCTCAACCTTGTGCAACCAAAACTAAATGTAGTGAACAGGGTACTAAGGTAACACAGGTTCTTCAGCAATCGCTCATAGCTCCTCATTTCAGAATGCCTGTATTCACCAAATAACCTCATTGTTTTCCCGATGAAATACAAATGTTATGCGTTTGACTTTATGCAAAGCATTCTGAGTGTCTAAGAAACATTCTAACTTGTTTTATATATTGCACTGCTGCTTAATCTCTGTACTCCAGCACCTACTAAGTAGTTAGCAAGTAGCCTGGGCTTCAGGAATGTTGGCTGAACTAAAATGGTAGTAAGGCAGAATATGGAGTGAAGAATGGGTCAGAGATAGTGTTCCAAATATTCAGAATGAGATTGTTGAAAGATAGAATGAGAAACAGACAAGAGAGATCTACCTTTCCTCTTCTCAGTGTACCCGGGAGATAAGGAAGGTGTTGCTCCCAGGCACACTCAGTGCACCCCTCCCCCACAACTTCACACCTGGGGTCTTCCCCAGAGTGGCAGCACTGTAAGTACATGTCACCTAAGTCCTAATGGTTGCCAGAGGGAAGAGAGAGGAGGGAAAGGGCTGAGAGACTTAAATTTGGAAGGGGATAATTTACCAACGGGAGGAGGGGTGGGAGTCACTAATGATGTGTTAAAATGCAACAGTCCCTTATGAAATATTCACCACTTTAAACACGTCTAATATTAAAGATTAAAAGTCCTGGGATTTGTCCTCGAGACTCCCGGGACTGATTTATGATCTGCCACAAGCCACAGGCCTCATGATTCATAACAGCAGAGGTAAAATGGTTACCTCTGGCAAAGGAACAGGAAGTCAGGCTGGGGTGGGCGGGGAGGATCTTTCTTCTTTACGGAAAGGGCAGATGCTGAGGTTCCTGTCTCTCCTATCAGGGACTGTGTGGAAAAACGCACAGTTCATTTATTTCCCGTTTCTCTCTTTTTTTTTTGGTGGAAGGGATATTGGTGAGAATGAGAAATCTATTCAGGAAAAGGGTGCTGCTATGTATTTTTTTTTTCTTTCTTCCTTGTGTGCTTACCAGGCAAGTTTTCCCTGACTCAGAATGGATCATTAATTACCGACACTCATTATACAACGAATGTGTATTTTGCAGTTGAGAGGCATCCACCCTGGAGGCCCCCACGAGGCTGCCTGGAGAACAGGAGGTAGGTAGAGGGGGCCAGACAGACCTCTGTCCCACCCTCGTGTTCTCTCTCCCTGGTTGTGTGGCCTTGGAGAAGTTACTCCACCTTTTTGGCTTCAGTTTTCTCATCCTATAGAATGGGAATGATAGTGATGTCCATCTTACAGAGCTGAGGTGAGAACGAATTGAAATAGTGAAGAGTGAAGCGCGTGGCTTAGGTAGACAATGAGTTGATGGTCAACAGATTAGTTTCCTCCCCTTTTCCTTTAATCCCAAGACAGGGACCGGGTTCTGGTACACGCTCACATATTAACTCTAGAGACACAGCAATTACCTCCTCTCTGAACCTGAGTTTCCCCATCCGTAAAACGGAAGGTTGGAGTAGATGCTCATCAATTCTGAGCACCAAGAGTCAGCTGTTTGCATTGTCTTTCCAAATCCCTAACCTCTGCTCTCTCGACACTGTTAGTTTTAGCTTCAACTGTGATCACTCTTAGCGTGGGCTGGGTGTCTCTGGCAAGATCTCCATCAATGCCAATGGCTATCGGCTTTATTGACTCCTGCTTCCTATTTTGCTGGCTCAGCTAACCCTCCACTGTTTGCAATCAAGCATTTCCTTCTGGCAAGATGCAAAGCCTCTGACAGCCAGAGAGAGGGTTCTTAACCCCTTATCTGGGTGAGTCTTTTCTTTAGTTCTGCCTCTGCACACCAGGAGAGCCAGGCTGTTGAAGAACAGCTCTCCAGGGATACACAGCAGCATGACTGTGAATGCCCAGGCCCCCCTCCCCCTAGCACTCCAGTGCAAGCTCCGTAAAGGAAGTGGGATGCTCACCATTGCATCCCAGCCCCTGCCATGCTGCCTGGTACAGAGTAAGCATTCAGTAAATAAATGTTAAATACATGAAAAGATATATTTCACAATAGTAATACCTATGCCAATGGGATAGGAAAATAATTTTTTATTTGCCTGTTCCTCCACTAAATGGGGATTTCTTGAATGCAGAAATCTTTTTTTAGTCATCCTGTATTCCAGTAATTGTATAGTGCCTGATAAAGGGTAGGCAACTCATTTGTTGAATGAATGAATGAATGAATGAATGAATGAATAGATACACGAATTACTGGGTTCATAAATATATTGTGATTGCCGTGAATTCAG
Source organism: Varecia variegata (assembly GCA_028533085.1). Classification (NCBI taxonomy): domain Eukaryota; kingdom Metazoa; phylum Chordata; class Mammalia; order Primates; family Lemuridae; genus Varecia; species Varecia variegata. The sequence continues at coordinate 114,709,765 of CM052443.1, forward strand.
GCTGAGTTCATTTAGAATTATGATGACTCTGCTGAGGACTGGAAGAAACTTTCTTACATCCGAGATGAGAATTTGCCAAGGAAATGAAGAGTGTAAACACAAGTGTGGATGCACACTATCTAAGATAGAATTCTATTTCACATCAGAGCAGAAAAGGCCATTAAAGATCATTTAGTTCAAATCGTCCCAGCTTCATATTTCAGAAGGGGAAACTCAAGCTCAGAGAGTAAAGAGATTTGGCCAAGTCACTGGCCTAGCCTCTGGGTCAGCCAGGATTAAAACCCAGGCCCTCAGCCACCACTGTAGTGTTCTTTCTGCTGCAATGGTGGTATCAAGACTGCAATGCAGCCTGAAGCCTTTGTAGCAATTTATTTTGTACTCCCCTGATGTTTCGGAGTTTCCTAAAATGAGAATATTACCTTTACAAACAGATATTATCAAAAAAGGTAAGATGCATTTGAAATATCCTTAAACACATTAAAAACATGCACTTGCATATGGTTAATAATGTGGGCCTGAAAAAGGAGTTTACTCTCTTCATTAAAGTGGTTCTTGAAAAGAGTTCAATTAGGTGAATTTCTATGGGGCTGGTTACCAGAATTCTATGTCATCACCTATAGATAAGCTGTGTTGCTTTAAAAATATTTATCTCCTAACTTCCATGTGTTGAGTTCTCATTCCTTGCTACACACATTCTCACTCCATAAACTTTTCAGTAAAAGCGACAGAACTTCCTGATCATGAACAGTCTGACACTGTCGTGCATGGTGCTCTTCTAAACCACTTCAACGCAGACAATGCTTTCCTGTTCATGACATGAGGCCAGAGGGCTGGTGAAATGGTTCACAGTGTGGGCCTCGAAATCACCTGTGCTGCATTCAAACCTGGATCTGCCACTTAATGTTTGTAAGAACCTGATCAAGCTGCTTCCTCTTTGTCTGAGTCTATTCCCTTTTTTGTAATGAGGCTGATTTCAGGTATCTGCTGGAAGGATCAAGTGATATACTTGAAAAGTTCTCAAGCACAGTCTCTGGCACATTTCTTCTTGCTGAAAATATAATTAATAGCTGTTTGAGTTCTTACTATTATCGTGCCCGGGTGGGTGAGGCCAATTCAGTGTCTGGTTTTAGTGCAAAGAAAAGGTGCTTGCCTAGGATGAAGGGTGGTCTCAAATCCAAGGTATGCCCTTTGCAAAGCCAGAGGGACCGCAATTTCTTTATCTGCACATCTTGGGCAGTTTAAATGAGATAATCCTCAAGGCTGGTCCCCATGTGTCCAGAACTACTAACACCTGCTGCCTTTGTCTGTGGCTCCTACTGCTGAAGGAGATACGGGCACCGGCAAGGCTCAGGCCAGAGGCTGCTGCCTCCTCCGTCTCCCCAGCTCAAAGGCGCTCATGCCCATGAGAGTGCAAAGCCTCCTTTCCAAGCAGTCCTGGCTGTGTGGCTCCCCTCCTCTCACCCTGTCATACTCTTATGATTCCATTTTCACTTGCTTTTGACTCCATCATCACTTATCATCACAGGCTGGGGACACTGCCTACTATTAACTTTCTATTTACTCTTCTTGTCACCATGGCTTGGAAAGACATCTCTCTGGGCCCCCAGCGCAATAAGTGTGGCATCCTTCCCTGTTCTGACTCCAAGGGGGCCACCCTGGGCTTCTTCACCTCCACGTCGCTGGAGCCCAGCTCAGGGCCAGGCATGCGGTGGGAGAGGCATGTGCTGGACATAGCATTATACTTTGTGCTAGGAGTGGAAGAAGACACTTGATATATGTCATTGCCTGTCACACTCATTGCTGGTGCCAGGATGAAGGTACTAATGCTCTCATTGTAAAACAAGGAAGCCGAAGCTCAAACTTGCCCAAGGTCATAGAGTCAGGTCTCCAAAGCTAATGCTCTTTTATACTACCACAAACGTCATAGTAATAAACATGACCACAAGGAATAACAAGGAAAGCCACCTTTAATTAGACAATTTCCATGTGCTATAGACACTGAGGTCATTTCCCTGTAATAGCATCATGCAGGTACATCTTTACCATGGCTGATTGTGGGAAAAGTTAACTTTCTTCCCTACCCCTTGTCTTCAGGCATGGTATATGACTTGCCTGAGTCAGGGGGATGGGGGCAGACATGACATGGGTCAAGGTTTGCAATGTGTTTGTGTGGCTGGACTTTCTCTCTTGCATGCTTGCACTACTTCCTCTTGCCAAAAGAAAAACATCTCTAGGCAGTGGCTGGTCCATAGAGGATGGGAGACACGTGGGACAGATCTGGATTCTGCCTGAGCTTACAGCCAAGGGCAGCTGAATCCTGGCTATATCAGTCCACCCAGATGTATGCAAAAACCAAAAAAAATATATGCTGATAGTTGTTGACAATAAAATGGTTGTTATGCAGCATTATAGTGGCAAAAGCTTCTGATGTACGTCAAACCTGTATGTCCCCATCTCTATGAATCAAGGTACTGCTTTCTTTCCAAATTGGAAATTTTAGAAAAAAGTCTCTAACTGGGTCCTAGTTTTTACCCTCAGCATACAAATGATATCTGAATCCCACTGATTCCGCTTCTTCGGTGTCACCTAGATCCATGTCTTCCCATCTCTCCTCATTGCCACTGCCCTCAACACTGTGTGTAGTATTGCAAGAGTCTTGTCACTACTTACCCTATGTTCAATGTCCCCTATCAGATCTGACTGTTGGCCAGTTATCTTCTCAAAGAACGGCTGCACCCATGGCCTGTCCCTGAAACTCTGAGTCTTCCAGTAGTTTTCGGGGTAGAGTGCATAGATCTTGGTCTAACATTCAAAGCCCCTGATGATAGGCCTCAGCTAATATTTCCAACCTTATCAATAACTCCCCTTCCCTGTACCTGTCCTGCTCTAACTCCCCCTGGGTCTACTGATAAGAGCAGGGGCATCTGAGACCCACCTGCAGACCCTGTGAAGCTTGCAGAAGGTCTGCCCTGATTCCGCTCCATGAGCAAAGCAGAGACCAAGCACTGGGGAGAGGCAAGGTTAACAGAGGAGGGACCCGAGTAGGAGGAGAGGGGACAAGGGAAAATTAAGGGAAAAATGCTCATGTAGTAAACGAACAAGATAATTGGTGCAGTTTTGAGTATAAGTAGTGCCATCAGGGGATATATTTTACATCCCTTACTCCTCTGCAAATCACTCTACCTTTCTGGACCTCAGTCTTCCCATCTGTACAATGAGTAGGCAGTACTCAGAGATCCCAAAACACCCTTCCAAATCTCGTTCAGTTCCAGTCCTTAATTCTTCCTCTAACATGCTGTGGTCTTGTTTCTTAAACTCAGCATCTCTCTGGTGATCGAGGGAGCTGGATAAGTTTGGGAGTTTGGAGAATAGAGGCTTGGAAGGCAGGGAAACAGGACTGGAGTGGAATAATAAGAGTATATAATTTGGAGCTTCTTTAGAAGTCTACTCGGCCAAATGTGCTGTGTGAGCTGGGGCAGGGGCCTCCCCTCCTTGGGGCTGATTTCTCTACCTGTGCAGTGGGGGGAGGCTGGTCTTGACATCTGAGCAACCCGCATGGGTGTCTCTGATGTCCCTTCCTTCCTCACACTGCTGGCGCGAGACCTTTCAGGCCTGCTCTTCCCCAAGCACTTGAGACAAACCTGGACACCTGCCTTTTAGCCGCCAGCCCCTCACTGCCATGCATCAGCACACCTCTGAGAGCACAAAGAAAAAATAATAGAGACTGAAAGGTTCTGGTGGCACAGGCTGGTGACCGGGTCTGATGGAGATTAGAGTCCTTAATCAAGGCTATATGGATACTAATTGGTGTTGGCTCAGCCTGTGTGGGGTGGCCAGGGCTGCTGAGAGGCTGTCAGCAGGGCCACACGGGGGCCTCCGCTCCGGAGGCTCAGCCAGGGGTACCCGTCTCTCCCCTGACTCCATTCCCCTCCTTTCTGGCCTCCTCCACCTCCGAGTGCACCACACATACGATTATCTATCATTAGTGTCTAGGAGAAAAGCGCGTGGGGAAGAGCCTCCCTCAAAATCATGGCTGATTGAGGATGCCGTGGGGTGATGAAATCTCACTAACAGCCTGGAACGGATGCGGAGCAGACATCGCCAACAATTAGGAAGGAAGAACCTGCTCCAGCTGACGAGCACAGGATGCTTAACGTGGATGCACAGAGCTGGGCCGGGCGGCCAGAGGCTGCCCTCTCCCCACCCCGACCCCCTGCTGCGCGCCCCAGAGCCCTGCATCCTCCTAGCTTCTCAGACGTGCCTGGAAGGGGTGGGGAGCCAGGGCACACAGCCTGGTGAGAGGAAAGGGCCTCAGCCTGGCCACCGAGGCCACCTGAGGCTGCACCCTCCATCTACTGTTCACTCCCTGGATCACTCACGGCAACTCTGGGTCTCATCAGAAAAGGGGCATCTTACACCCAATTGTAAAACTTGCCACAAGGATTGCAGACAGCACATTAGAAACAGTCACCACATCTCCAGACGCGCAGGCAGCACTGGGTGAGCAGTGGTGTTATTATCCTTACTGCCAACCGCCATCCTTGCTGTGCTGTTGTCCAGGCTGGGCCTGACACGTTTCCTCCCTGACTCAGTGGCCCTGCCCCGCAAGGCTGCGGCTCCCCTCCGGTCCTCCCCCGACTTGGTTCACCTCTTGTCTGCACCTCACGGCTTCAGGCCCGTTGCCATTCTCTGCACAGTTCCTCTGTACCTGGCACAGGGGAGATGGGGGCACAGGAACAAATCTGTCTTACATTTTGCCTTCAGGCAGCTGGCAGTGGGGTAGGAAGCCTGAGAGGAAAATGCATCACTCCCACCAGCTGCGACACGCGCTGGGAGGGGCGTGTGTGCAGAGAGCACGGGAGGCAGAGGAAGGAGCATGGAGCACTGGGGGTCTCACGGTGAGGAGGACGGGTAATAAAAATAACGAGAGGGAACACAGAGGGACAACTAACTGCCGGGCAGTGTTGGAAGTTCTTTCTTTGTATTAACTCAAGTGATCCTTACAGCAACTCCATGAGGTAGGTTCTATTGCAAACTCCACCTTACAGAAGAGCAAACAGAGGTCTAGAGGGGCTAAGAAACCCGGTTCTGCAGGTTGGGGAAGCAGCCCCTGAAAAATCCTGCATCCCTGCTACAAGAATGCAGCAGCCACTCCCCTTATCCACAGGGGATACAATCCAACACCCCCAGTGCATGCTTGAGGCTACAGATAGTATTAAACCCTATATATACTATGTTTTTTTATACATATATACCTGTGATAAAGTTTAATTTATAAATTAGGCATGGTAAGAGATTAACAACAATAACTAATAATAAAATAGAACAATTATAACAATATGCGAGCATCATTACTCTTACACTTTGGGGCCATCAGTAAGTAAAATAAAGGGGACTTGAGCACAAGCACTGTGACACCTTGATGGCCAATCTGATTACTGAGACGGTTGCTAAGTGACTCATGGGCGGGTGGTGCAGACAGCGTGGACGCGCTGGACAAGGGGTGACTCACATCTGGGCAGGACGGAGCAAAACGACGCGAGATTTCATCCTACTCCTCAGAATGACATGTAATTAAAAACTTATCAATTGCTTATTTCTGGACTTTTCCATTCAATATTTTCAGACCGTGGTTAACCCCGGGTAACTGGAACCAGGGAAAGAAAAACCACAGACACAGGAGGAACTACGGCAGTCATTCCCAAATGCTGAATGCAAGTGGAGGCGGGGGAGCGAGGCAGTTTAGGGAACAGCAGACGGGCCCTGGAGAGTCAGGATGGGATCGCAGCTCTGCCTCTGTCAACCTGTGGCCCCTCGACTGCGACTGCGTAACATTTCCTGTCTCCAACCTAGACTTAGCTTCCTCACACCTACGGTAATTATGCCAGTCCTTCTCACTGAACATGAAGAACGCGGGTTCCCAGTACAGGCTCCATACATACTGCCAGCTATTGCTGTGATTATTATTAGGAGGCTGGTTCATTTCTGGTTCTCTGGTGGCCTTAATGTCCTTCTCCAGCCATGGCCCTTATCTGGGGCCCCTTGGCTGTAACTCAGCCAAAGGGAAAGAATAGGTGATGGTCATGGAGCTTGTTAATTATGACATGTCTGATCCACCTTTTCCCCCTTAATCCTCCCAAACACCCTGTGAAGCGGTGCTACTGTTGTCCTGATTTCACAGGTGGGGAAACTGAAGCCCACAGGTGTCAAATGACTTGACCCCAGTTCATACAGCAAGACAGCCACAGGGTCAGAATTTGAACCCAAGAATGCTTGACTCTGGAGTCAGAGGTCCCCACCACCAAACCATGTAAGATGAATGAGTTCGGCGTAACCCTGTGTCTCATCATAATGACCCACCTTCGTGACCCTCCTTGGCCATGTACCATACCTCTACGGGAGGTTAAAGGGATATAGATGAGATGAGGCAATGTGCTTGTCAACCTTATGGGACACTGGGGCCCTGCTTTCCAAAAGTTGCTAGGTGGCCTTCCCTAAGCCACTTCATCTCTCTGAGCTTCATCCTTCTAACCTAAAAGATGGGGAACATAAGCTCTGCCCTCTCCTAGTCACGAGAATGCTGTGAGGATAAAATATATACTTAAACTATTTGGAACACAGGATGATTAATAATGCAATTCCCCGCCTGAACAAAACCTGAAACAGCAAAGTGAAATATACAAAATAAATTAACCCAAGGGTAATTATTCATTTTGCAAAAGGGTTCTTCACTCCACAAAAGAGACTCATTGATATTTTTTCCCCCCAAGCATTAGCTATCTTTGGGAGTTTAAAATCAAATTCCTTTTATACCATTACAGTGCAAAGACGAGTGATTTTCCAGAGTACACTCTGAGTGCAATGGGTCATACCTGTTTGTCCTGCCCATGTCATCAATGCCATAAAACAAGGGGGTCCAGAGACCCAGAGGGGGTCAGCAAAGACTGGGAGCTTTGCCTTCATCTAGGCAGGAATCCGGGGGAAAGGCACAGAACCTTTGGATAGCATGTAACGCCTGAACTCTGCTTTGGAGGGGTCTCTTCCTCGGAGTGACCTCGACCTCAGTTGCAGCTTCCCCGGAATTGAGAGAACTGTCATTTCCACGTCCTTCCATCTGGACTGTTACACTATTTTACATAATGTGGACATTCAGCTGAACTGAGCTAATTTCACTTTGCTCATCTCATTCCCGGTGATGTTCACATCCATTTTTTAGCTCTCCCCTCTCCTCCTCATCCCTCCTTTGCTTTGTGGTTTTATTTCCCTCCTTCTTTGTTTCTCTTTTTATGTCTCAGGGTTTGTGGTTTTGCCACTGCCTCAGTTTCTCTCTTTGGTCCCTGCTTCTCCGTCTCTGTCTTCCTCTGTGTGTGTCTACGTCCCTTACTATCAGTGTGTCTTTCTCTGGCTCTCTTTTCTAGTATGCTGCAGTAAAAAGAACTTGGGTTTAGAGTCAGAGAGGCCCAAGTTAAATCCCAGATTCACCCCAATTTCCTCATCCACAAATAAGGGACAAAAAGCACAGTCTGGCTACGGCAAGGGTCAATGTGCAGGTTAAACAAGACAGGGCACGTACAGGTGCCTGCGACAGAGTCTGGTCACTTCTGGTTAAATGCATTCCTCCTTCCTTTATTCTTCTTTTTCTTAATTTTTCTCATTTTTCCTTCTTTGCCTTCTCTTCTCCTGCCTGCCACCTACTCCCCTCGCTCTGCCCCTCCCACACAGGCAAACGCCACAGCCCGGCTTTCCGGCAGTGATTTAATTAACGGCGCAGGTTCCCATTACCAAGGCTCACGTTCTTTTACAAAACATTTTTACGGTACATTTCCTGGTATATGATGGAGAATCATTGTGAATCATTAAAATCAAGCAACGTGTGTCCAAGTGGCCTGCACCAGGCTTCACTAGGGAGTCTGGCTTCACTGTTATGTCCATTTTCGGACACTTGAGAGTATGGCAGGCTGTTCACACCCTACAGGGCCAGGACGCCTGGCCTCACCTGACTGGGGAGGAGCATTGTGAATTCCAGATGCCCCGTCCTGAGGCCAAATCCGGGTGTTAACAACATAAATCCATACTCCTCCCCACCCCCCACCGCCTCCACAGCATCCACCCCATTGGCTAGTAGAGACCCAAACCTGTCTAGTGAAGTTTTAATTAAGAGACCATTCAATGCTGTAATCAAAAAGCTGGGACGGACACACACACACACACACACACATGCACACATTTCTATTCAGAGGCCTTTAGTCATCAACACTGCAACAAAAGCTGCCCTCAGACAAGAGAGGGGAGAGAGGACAGTGCGGTGCAATGGGTAGGCTCCCTACAGATGGTATCAAATAACCAGAAACCCAGTGGTCAGAGCTACTGCTAAGTGCTGAGTTTTAAAAGGCTTCCGGAGGCCCCTTCTGCACAGAAATCTGTCATCCATTCCGTCACGATTAGGTCTTCTGTGGGTTAAGCATTGCCAACACTGGGGGGTTCTTTTTGCCCCTGATTTGATAATTCCCACTTATTGAACACGTACACTTGCCATACAATGTACCAGGTACTTTGCACTTATTATAATCATCACAATAACCTAGCAAAAGTGAACAGTTTCCCCTCTTATTAAAAAGAGTAGAAAATTGAGGCTTGGGGAAATTAAGTGATTTTCTCAAAGCCATACCAATAGTCAGAGGTAGAGCCAAGATTTTGTCCAGCTCTGTCTGATTTCAATGCTTAGGTCTTTCTATGTTGCCCTGACTGCCTCTCTAAAAAATGAAACAGAGCCCAGTATTAATGCAGCTTGATCATGGGCACCTGGAGAGGGTGGCGGTGTCTCTTTTCCTTCTTTCCCTGGTGGCTGACCCAATCGTGGGGCTCAGTCAATGTTGGTGAAACAAAGACGTTAGTGAAGCTGTGGGGAACCTGCCATGCCCCAGATGCTCTGCCCTGAAACACTTACTTGCATGATTGACTGTACCTGAATGTATCCCTGGAAGACAAGCCTGGGACAGCACTGCAGAAACCAACGCCACCTTCACATGTGCTAAGAGACCATGCAAAAGGTAATGACTCAAGTTGCAGCTGGGGGGGGGGCGGGGAGGTGTATCTCAAGGGTAAAATATTTTGACTGCTTAATATGTTTTCAAGAGAAGGGAAGCAAAGCACTAGTGCAGTAGTCAGGTGACCTCTCTTTGCCACCAACTCACAGAGCTACTAAGTAAACCCTTCCCAAGCGTCAAGCGCAGGTATAGAAGGAAGGGTTGGTCCAGATGATCTGCAGATTGTTACGTGTAGAAATTTGTGTTGGTCCCAGTTTCCTGTGTGCACATGTTGTCTATCCTTCAAGAGATCAGAAATCATTGGTCATGCTCATTCTACATCCTCCAAAGCCAGAGCATTGGCTTTCAATACGGATTTTCAGGACACAGAATTCAGAGCTGGAGAGCACTCAGAGAAAATCCAATTAAATGCCCTTTATATCATAAATAGAGAAACTGAGGCCCATAGAGAAAAAGGGACTTTTCAAAGGTCATACCATGAATAAATTACAAAGCCAGCAGTGAAGCCCGTGGAATTTGTCTCCAAATCCAATATTTTATCTTTCATGTTGTCCTTGCACCAACAATCTGCTAACCAATGGGCTGGGCTTGAGGACAAAGCCGTGAATAATGCAGACACAAGTCTTACCTTTAGACAGCACACAGTTTCTTAGATAGCTAGTAACTGAACACAGAACCACACCAATAAATGTATCATTACAACTTTTAATTATGTACTGATATACTAGCATAGGCTGGTAGTTCCAGGGTAAATTCTAAAGTCAGACCTTTAAGACTCAAATCTAGATTCCACCACTTCCTAGAGGACTTTGGGAAAATCCTTTAACTGTTTGTGATTTAGTTTGCTCATCTGTAAAATGGTGAAAATCATACATCATTACATTAATTCTAAGGCACAGACTTTTACACATGTTGATATCCCTGAAATGACAACTGATAATTAGTAGTATCTTATGGCTATTACTGGCAGCATTTTTTTCTCCTTAATGGTACCTAAAATATCGGTACATATATGTGACTATATCTTAGTTTAGTGAACATATGATTTTATCTACCTCATAAGGGTAATGAGATAATGTCTGTGAAGGGTTTAGACAAGTGTCTGATATACAGCACTGGATAAATGTGCACTGTTGCTATTATTTACCATAAAGGAAAAATAGAGAGCACTGATGGAGCAACACATTGGGAGGGTAACCTCGTCTACAAGGTCACTTCCTCAAGGGCGTGACATTGAAGTTGAAACATGAAGCATAAGGAGGAGTGAGCCAGTTAGAGAACAGGGCTTATAGGAAGTGGGTGGAGGGCAGACTGTCCCTGCAGAGGGACTGGTGCCCGCACAGACCCTGTCATGTTGGCTACTGGAAGCAACTCACCATCAACAATGATGGAACACTTTACAACATGGCTTTTGTATCCTAATAACACCCCAACTCCAACCTCTGCTTTTACCATTATCTTTCTTCCACACTTTTGGTTATTCATAAGCCATTTATTATAAGCTTTTACATACATATTTAGAAGATTACTGGATTTATTTTTTTTTAAATAGTAGGACATATACCATTTTAAAAAGACCAATACAATTTTTAGCACACTTGTTGGATAAAATGAAATATAGACTCTAATTTAAATGCTAGTAGGTTATATTTATGATGATAAAATCTGGTCTCAAAAGCTGAGCAGTTCCTTCTCTTTTGGTACCTACACCCCAGAGATAATCGTCAGAGATACCTCAGGCTACCTTTTTCCTATATGCAACTCTGCAGTATGAGATTTCAGATCTCTCACAACCTCTTTCGTTCAAATTCAGAAGCAAAGGTTACCCCGACTTTCAGTCGGACTGGCAAGTTCCCAATAAGGAAAAGTTTTCACAGTGTCTTTTGTAGTTTATTCTAACCTTCTCGTCCTTCTTAATTTTTGAACAGTCAGACCTGTTGCTTGCTTTGTCGGCTCTCTGAAATTTTATGACCTCATCTTGGACACAGATTGTCTTTTTTAAGAGACCTTAACCCTCTTCTACAACATAACATTTTACAGCACGTTTAAACCAAATATAGCAAGACTACCAAACAGAGATAAAAAAATACTTTTCCTACAACTCACAAATGCTATCACATTTCCTTCTACCTCTCAGTTCTGTATTTTCCCCTTATCCCCAATTCAATGGGATCTTTTTATTTTTTAAGTCAATTTATTCTGTAAATTCTTTGTCCAAAGGATTCATGCCTGCCTCTGAGAATTCTCTACAAATACCTTTCAAAGGGTGAATGGAAGAATGCCTCTTTTTTCTTAATACAGAGGAAACTTTCTCACACACTAACTCCTCAAAACAGTAGCTTGTCATTCAGTCTGTGTCCAAACCCTGGCAGTAAGACTTAGTAAATATATGACCCTGAGAATTTCAATCAACTGTAGGAAATACATGAATTTGAGAATGTCAATCAAGTACTTTAAGACATTGCTTCTTCTTGTATGGAAAATGGAAACAATAATAGCTCCTTCAAGTGTTGTTATGAAGACCAAGAATAGTTATATAAAGTCTCAGCATGGTTCTTGGTACACAGTAAGTGTATAATTGTAGATGCTGTTATTATATTATCACTTCAGTATTCATGTACTTTTTGATACTCACCCAAAATTCCACCAAACCTCTTTTAACTATAAGCTATGTATGGCCATTGTCTAATAACCCATCTGCTATATATTGGTAATAAACCTGCATCCAATGGATTAATTTGATGAGAGAAATGGGATTTTATGACTAACTGAGTCATTGCATGGAATATAAGCACAAAAACTTTGGTTTGTTGTTGTTTCAATGGCTTTTGTTGGAAAGGGTTTAAAAAAGCTTGATTTCATTATCTTTCATGTCTGAATAACAAGGTATCAGTTCCTTGACTGATAATTAATTTGGATGAGTTTCGTTTAACCCAGGTTCTAGTGAAGTTCACAACAAACGAGTGGTGAGATAGAAAGTAAAATGGATTCTGAGGAGCAGAGCGACCGACTTCACAGAGGACTTCCCTAGCTGAGCTCCGCTGGAATAGCAGCATAGTTAGACAAGGACCGATTCTAAACAGGTAAAGGATAGAGCTTGCTGTGAGTTCAGGAAAGACTAGTGGTGCCCAACTCAGGGCATAAGGTGACTTTTAGAAGAGAACTAACTGCCCCAGATAAAAGTCTTTATTTAGCAAACACTTTAGCCAAAATGTTGTCAGACTGCGTGAGCTCTCCATGGTGCTGACACCAGAACGCTACACCTAACTCACTGACTCTTCCGCAACAGAAACTTGATTCTCATTCATTCATTCAAGAAAAGATGTAGTGATACAGTAACTGTTTCACTTTGAGATACATCACTAAACAAGATGAGCGAAGATCAAGTCTTTCTAAAACTTATGTTCCCATAAACAAGTCTCTCTTCTTCAGTATGCCAGAAAATTGGTTCTCTATAGATGGATATCAGCATATTTAACTGTACATTCCACCTACACACTATTTCACTTCAACGTATCTGTGACGTTACCCAGAAATCCTTAAAGTCGTCATCTCCTTCAACGCAGAGATGTTCTCCATGTCTGTAAATTCTTGGACTTTACAGCTTCATAAAATCCTTGTGTCTTTTGAAACTTTAATAACACAGGCCTCCACAAATAATAGAAACAATCTATAAACATTACAAATATTTAGTACAATATAAGAGAGCTATGTGACCAAATACACATATTGTATTCTCATTTCATATCCTATTACAAATGAAAAGTGGCTGCTAAAGACATGAAAATAAACTGAATGTGATGGCTAATATGACTGAAGTTCATGTCAATTGTGAAAGGAAAATTCAATTTGCTATAAATGCCATTTATAAATTGTTTCAATCATACTTATGCTCTAAGTTATTAGTGCTTAAAAGGTCATAGAAACATGAATTTTGAGCTAGAAAATATCTTAGGAATTATTTAGGGTTGTAATTTGTATCTTGCCACTAATTTACTGTGTGACATTGGGCAGCTGGCTTAGCCTTGGTGTCCCTTGGTCTCCTCATTAGATCAGACTAGATTATGTCTGGGGACCTTTCCTGCACCACAAGTATGCTCCCATTCATTGCTTTGCTGAAGAAAAGGAATCCGAAGTTTATAATGTGTGACATACCCAAGGTCAAATGGCAAATCTGTGGCAAAGTTGGCACTGAGAGTTTGTGATTTTTTTTTTTCATTGCGTAAGTTTAAAAGTCACAGAAGGACGGAATGAAAGTCAAGCACATAGGAATGCCCGGCTTACTCTAAGTTTCCCTACCAGCTGGTCAGCTCCCAGAGGGCACAGACTATACCTTACTCTCTTTTCACATAATCTTATGCAGTTGCACATTGCTAGACTAAATGTCTCATGAAATATTTATTGGACTAATAAGTGAAGTTACACATGGCTGAATAACTGATTATAAAAATAAGAGTAAACACTATGTAATGAGTGTCCACCATATATTAGGCACCACACAAGTGCATTTTAAATTTTATTTTTCATCTCATCCTTACAACAACCCTGAAAAATAGGAATTACACTCCTCACTTTCACAGTTATAAAAAATGAAGCTTGACTATGTTAAATGGCTTAACCAAAGCCCTACAACCAGTAAACAGAGAAGAGAGGATTTGAACCTGGTTCTCCCTGACTCAAAAGAATATTCCCATTCTACTCAGGTTCACCAAATGCTTGGATGAATGAATAAACATATGAAAGAATGAATTAGTGACTAATTGAATTAGTCTTCTGCTGTCACTTGCTTCATGTGGTTTGAGCCATATTGTCAAAGTCTTTCTATATAGAAGCTAGCATGATGCCACACATGTGCAGAACTTTAATAAAGCTGTTTCACAATAAGACATCACCCGTGCTTATGATATCCTTGGGCATCAAAGCCTGATTATCGGAACTGTTGTTGCATTTTATGGAACTATAGCACGTAGTCCTCGAGAGTTTGCTTTCTGTCTGCAGAAGGATGGAGAGTACTAGAAGTCTGTTCTGCAAAGGGGCATAATGCCACTCTCTGGTGACATTTTCAGGCCTCCACTAAGCCCTTCTTTGCCTTGGTCTTTGATTACTTTGTTCTCATCCCATCTAGTGTTGTCCTGGTAAAGTTTTTTTTTTTTTTTTTTTTTTTTTTTTTTTTTTTGAGACAGAGTCTCGCTCTTTTTGCCCTGGCTAGAGTGCCGTGGCGTCAGCCTAGCTCACAGCAACCTCAAACTCCTGGGCTCAAGCGATCCTCCTGCCTCAGCCTCCCAAGTAGCTGGGACTACAGGCATGCGCCACCATGCCCGGCTAATTTTATTTATATATATATATATATATATATATATATATATTTAGCTGTCCAAATCATTTCTTTCTATTTTTAGTAGAGACGGGGTCTTGCTCTTGCTCAGGCTGGTCTCGAACTCCTGAGCTCAAACAATCCGCCCGCCTCGGCCTCCCAAAGTGCTAGGATTACAGGCGTGAGCCACCACGCCCGGCTGGTAAAGTTTTAATGATTGGCTTTCTGAAGAAAATAAACCCCGATTTTGTAGCATTTACCAATTTTGTTGGTGTAAATAGCCTCACCAGAGCAAATTCCCAAGCTATCAACATGACACTGCTGAACAAAGAGTTGGGAAGAGATCCTGACAATCGACTCTCATGACTCTACAGGAGCCGGCCCCAACACACCACAGATCCAACCCCTTAGTCATCTCTGTGGTGCTAATTGTTGAAATCCCTGGAAAACACACGGGAGCTGGGCCATGGCACACAGCCAGGACAACCTGGCCAGGTTTATCCTGCACCAAGGCAATTGCATGTTCTTCAGCCGTAGCATCTTCCCCACCTTCCTCCTCCTTCCCTGTCACTTGGGAGGAATAATCCTTTTATCAACACATCCAGAAAAGCTTTAAGGCATGATAAACAACTCTTTGACTCCATGACTCTGTCCAGCTCTACAGATCTGACCCACAGGAGGAGAGACTTTGTTAAGAAAATCTAAGCCACTTTGACATATAATGACATGAACACGTGCAGGGCTTTGGGGATCAGTTTTTCCATGACTTCCCCCAAATTCTATTTCCTGCTGGAAGGCAAAGAGTGGGGAAAGGTCCAGCTATCCCTCAGGGAGTTAGATGTTCCCCAAAGCAGCTGGACAGATGTAGAGAGCAGGTTTCCTATTTCAGTGGCCAACATAGCCTTACTAAATCCTTTGTCGGTTCTTAGACTCTTTGCAGCCTTTACCTTTTAATCAGCTTTCCTCATCTTCCCTATTCAACCTCATACCCAGTCCACTCTCTCAGTTCTCTGCCTCCACTCTGTGTCCAGCACATTCTCCAGATGCCAGCCCAACTATGCTGCCTCTCATTTCCAGGATAATTCTAAACCTTATTCATTTTTTTAAAAAAAAAGTAAAATTCACTCTGCTAAGGCACCTTTCCTACTCAAATTCCCTACTAATTCTACAAGGCTAAGCTAAAAGGTCATGTTCTCCATGACACATCTCCTGAAATCTCCACCTACAATACATTTCTCTCTGTGCTGCAGGCATGAGGCCCTTCGTTAACGCATTGTTCCTGATTTATCCCACACCGTGTTTTTTATAATAGCTGAATATGAGCAGATTCTTTTTATACCTGTGAGAATGTAAAATCCATGAAGGCAAGAACATTGTGCAATTTGTCTGTGATTTCCCACAGCACTTATCACACAGACTTACGAGTTGTGGAATTAAGAAAATCTTGCTTGAATTGAGTCTAATGAATTGAACTAAATTTTACAAAGTGGGCCTGAGTTAAGCCCCGTGATATTTTATTCAGGGATCTTACATCTCATTTCCACTTCTCACCTGTAGATAATCCCACCGCTTATGCCTGAAGTGCCTTGTAAGGGGCAAGATGCTTTGCTGGGCCTTGGGGTGGGAAGGATACAGGGTGAACTGGAGACTGTCCCTGGCCTTAAGGAGCTTACATTCTAGCAGGGGAGACAAATCTTCAAGCAGTAACTGAAGCTTTAATTTGGTGTATAGGCAACAGAGAACTCTGATGGTTCTGTAAAAAGTTGTCCATTCTACTGAGAGGAAATAGGCAAATAAATGAGTGGGACTGTGGAAGGGAGATTAAAGAACAGATATTAAAGGGTAGATGATAAAAGGGTGGAAGACACCTTAGGTGGAGGGAGGAGAGGAACTTGAATCAGAAGGCGAGACTCTGCATGGGGTGTCGGGGGACAATGGACAGGGTGGCAGAGTGGCCGATCCAAGAGGGATGCTAGCGGGGATGTGGCAGAATGGGAGGATGAGGCCGGAGCATCTTAGAGTTCAGATGCCTGGCTTCTGGACAGTGTTTTGTGACCCAGTTTCTCTAGAGCTGGAAAATATTGAATCTGAGTTCTTGTGTGAGCAGATTTGGAGGAAGATGCTAGAATTGCGGTATACAATTGTTTCAAGGCTCACAGGGAGGGAAATTGCCTCCTTCCTTCCTGCTTTCGTTATTCTCTGTCTGCTGATTATACGTCAGGCACTACGCTGAGTTTGAAAGACAGAGGGATGAATGAGACTCGCATTTGGAGCCTCCGTCCTCAGCTCCCAACAAAGTTTACAGTCTGCTGATCTATCCAGACAAGGAAAGGACAATGACTCTGCAGAGGGACAAGAGGGGTGGCAATCTGTGGCAGGGGTGGTGGCGGTCAGGAACACCCATAGAAGGAAGGAAGGGTGTTTGGGTTGAAAGTGAAGGAGATAAAAAGAAGCCCCTGGTCTCCCAGCAGCAGGAGAAAAACACTCGAAGGGGAGAGACAGCTGGTGAAAGGGATGGAGGCATGAGAGGGCATGGTGCCTGCAGGGAATTGCAGGTGGTCGGGGTACCTAGAACCCAAAGCACAAAACCAGCAGAGGCAGGAGATGAGGTGGATAGAATTGAACATGGTTTTGCCAAAATAACTCAATTAGCAAATTTGGCAGCTGAGCCATTCACTTTGCATGCAGAACATGAGAGAAGTATTTGGGAGTGTTTAGAGTCTTGCTGCAACAAGGGTATTCCTTGAATGAGAAGCATCAGCCATAGCTACCAGTCTCTTAGAAATGCAGAGTCCTAGGCTCCACACCAGACCTACTGAGACGTGGTAAGTGCTGTTTGAGAGCATGGGAACCTGGGTCTCAATCCTGGCTCTGCAAGCTGCCAGTTGTGTGACCTTGGTCCTGTCACCTGCCTTCTCTGGGCATCAGTAGCATCAGTGATGAAGCTGGGTAGGTGAAGCCAGAGGATTCTAGTGACCTTCCACCTGTAAGGGTTTTGTGTGTTTAATTCTAGAGGATATTGGTGGAGGAGCTGCTTATTTTCCAAACTGCCTCACACAGACCTGCTCCTGGGATGACCCACTGTCTAGAATTATACCCTCAAGCCTGTGGCTAATGGAAAAGATCACCAGAAACCACAAACTTGCCCCTGAAAGCCGATCAGCTGGGAAACCAGAGGTCAGACCTGCAGGCACTCACTGCTTGCCTAGCTTGGGCTTCATAGAGGGAGGCAAAGAAGCGGCCCCCTTCTGTTCCCGTCCACCAACAACCTTGCTTCCTTTTCAAGAAAAAAGGTAAAAGAAAAGAAAAAGGATAACCTAAGGGATCTGAGGCAGAGATATATACTTTCACAAGGCCTTATCCGGTTGTTGGGTGAGGATACTCATGTGTGTGTGTATGTTTTGGGTGGGGGCAGTGACTTAAATCCTACAAGTCTTGATTAAGAGAAAGAAGCTTCAGCTGCCTGATCAGATGATGCACAAGAGCTACATTGCATTTCCAAATAGCTTCCCCAATTGGCCTATTTAAAGGCTGCAAAAATGCGTTCTGAACAGGCTCTTGATTAAAGAGTAAGAGGGAATGGTGGTTGCAAAGGCAAACCCTGGCCCTAGACTGTGAAGACACAAGAGTTCGCCTGGAGAAGCCCTCTCCTTACTTCTGAACAGATGCCCCATTGAGAAGTAGAGAAATAATTGGCTAAAGGAAGCAGATCCTCGACCCAGGCCACTGCACAGAGGCTGTCGTCATGGTATCTGTGCAATGAGTTTTCCATGCAGGCTGGTCAGACTCTTGCAAATGGAGAGAGAGATGAAGTTCCAGAGAAAATAGACCAATACAAATTGCAGGGAAGAGCAGAGGACCAGAGGGAAGGAGACGTGAGGTTCTAATCCTAGCTCCACTTCTAACTTGCTTTGTAACTTCGGCAAGTCAAAAGTCCCTTTCTCTCTGTACCTCCTGTTTCCCTATTTGTGAAAAATCAGAACTATCATTTATTGAGCACCAACTACGAGTAAGATAGTGTCCACTTAGCATTTAGTATAAATAAGATAGTGTTTCATGGGTTTAAATACCATCTAGATGCTGTTAACTAGTAAATTTCTATCTGTAGCTATGACCTCTTTTTGAATTTGAGTTATGGACCTATAGTGAATTCTTATAAGTTTGTGTTGCCTTGGCACCCACTGTCAATAGAGGTTTAACTGTTTTCTACCAGGAGCAGGGCTTGGTCACCCTTGACACAGTTTCTAGTTCTACACTTCCTTCCAGTTCCTCAGTGTGGCTGATCCAGATATCTGCTTGTAATGGAAACGACAGCAAACGTGGCTCCCTGGGCACTAGAAGTAGAACACCACACCCAGATGGCCCCAGCCAGGGGCCAGGGCTAGGAACTTAGAGGCATCTTTCCTACCTAGCAGACTGGGCTCCCTGCTTTCCTGCAGTTTCCTTTAAAGAGACCATTCAGACATTTGCCCATGATCTTAAAATGATCCACACCCTCTTCCCCAATATATATATATATATACTGCTAGCTGCCTCCCTCTCTCTCTCTCTCTCTCTCTCTCTCTCTCACCATTCCTGCCTCCTGTGACCTGAGGATGGAGAACTGTCCTCCCAACTCAGGTTCCATAAGTAATAGCTCTTTGGACGTGTTTCCTATTGTGGTGGTGTATTGAATTTGTGCCTTCCCTCTGAAGGACCAGGGGCTATCCCAGGCCCAGGATGCCAGGGGAGAACACAAGGGCAGGCTCCCAGTGCCAGAGTGATGCTCAGGCAGGTGTGAACTGGACACAGGTCAGACAAGAGCCACACAGGCGTCTACCAGTACAAACACGTTTCCTGTGTGAGGGACCCCTGGTCACAGGTCAGAAAACTAGGCATTAGGCTGTCCACCAGATAAAAAAAGAAGTATCCTGTGACAGGCACACTGTAAACCCCCACACCCAGGCCCTCTTCATTTCCCCTTCATGCCCACTGGAGTGGGGTGGCTAGCCACTTTGGTATCAGAGCCCCAGTTTAGCCGGGGGCTTTCAAGACAGGACCAAAATGTGCACGCTCATCTCTACTTGATGTTTAGCAGTCACCTTGAACTTACATCCAAAACAGTGTCCTGTCCCACTGTTGAACTGAGCATTTTAGAACCATCTTTGACTCCACTCTATTTCTCACATCCCATGTCCAGTAACAAGTTCGGACAAGAGTACATTCTAAATACATCTAGAATCTGATAATTTCTCACCATCTTCTCCCTGTACCCCCATGGTCCAAGCCACTACGCACTCCTTCCTAGATGAGAATAATAGGCCCCTTGAACACCCCCTAAATTGATTGGCCACACAGGAGCCAGAGTGGTCCTGTTAAAACCTAGGTCAGATCATGTTGCTCCTTCTGTCAGAATCTTCTAATGACTTTCCATCTCACCCAGAGTAAAATCCAAAGTCCACACCATCCTGTCCCAGGCCCTGAAGTACCACCCCACTCCCAAACCTTCTGCTTCTCAGATTTCACCTCCTCCTCCCTGCTCTCACTCCCCTCCACCCATCCTGATCTTCCTGTCAGTGCTGAGCAAAAGGCAAGTGTGTGCACTCTTGCTGCAAAGCACTGGCTCTTGTAGTTCCCCTGCCTAGAACCCTCTTCCTCAGACACTGGCATGGCTCCGTCTATTCCCATCTTAAGGTGCCTGCTCAAATGTCACCTTCTCAGAGAGGCTTTCCCTGGCCACTCTCTGTATATACTGATAATTCCACCTAGACTCCAAGCTGAGCACTCCATGTGCTTTGTACTCCCCCCAACACCAGCATTTACCATCACTGGACAGAGTCCATATATGTGCCTGTTCATTTGCATACTGCAGCACTGTCCAACAGAACTTTCCAGAATGATGGAAACGTTCTATATTCCTGTTGTCCAAGAAAGTAGCCATTCGTCACATGTGGCTATGGAGCACTTGATATCTGGCTATCGCGGCTCAGGAAATGAATATTTAATTGCATTTAATTTTAATTAATTTAAAATAAATAGCCACATGTGGCTAGTGGCTACAGTATTAGACAGTATCTCCCCCATAGAACGTAAGCTTCCTGAAGGTGGAGATGTGGCCTATTTTGTTCACTGCTGTATTATCAATACCTAAACATGTGCCTGGCTACTTGAGAAATATCTGTTGAACGAATGAATAAATGAATATGGTAGGAGCTTTCCATGCATTTTATCATTTAATCCTAACAACAGGCTGGCAGGTTAGGTGTTAGTTGCTTTCTCTGGTACTCAAAGGTAGGCAGCGTCTTGCTAAAGAGCATCTAGCTAGTAAGAGGCAGATCGGATCTGAACTCAGGGATGTCTGAGGACGTTCAGACCCTTTGCTTTGCTGGAATTGGACTAGATGTTCTCTGTGGTCCTTTCCAACTCTGAGAGTCTGTGGTTCTCTGAGGATTTCCTCCCTTGACAAGCAGCCACAGCACATAGTGCAGCATCAATTAGATTGACGGATATTTACATCCAGCCCCTTGTCGCTGGCTCAGGATCCACAATTCTTTAGGCAGAAGGAGCACAAACCCTCCTTCAACCCACCCTCTCCCTCCCTCTCCCCCTAGCCAGACCCCCGGGGCTCACCAGTCTCTGGGTCGCAGAGCTGCTCACAGGCGTCTGTCGTCCTCTGCCCACAGAGGTCCCGCACCCATGGGGAGGTGGCATTGATCTGGTAATACAGGGACAGCTTGGCGGGGTTTAGCCAGTCGGAGATGTCCAGGTAGCTCCCCTCACTCACCACGAAGCTGCTCCCTGTGGGGAAACAGAGAGAAAGACAGCTACTTTCTCCCCAGTTTCAGGGTCTCACTGCTGATGCTGCAGGAACACAGAGAGGTGCATACAAGCCACACCCCCCAGGACACCTGATCTCACTTGTCCACAGGCATTTACAGAGCATTCACATTGTGCAAGTCATGGTGTCAGAAGCCAACAGAGACAGACAAATCAGACACGAGAGAGGATTCAGCCCCCTGATTAAGAGTAGGACCTTACGATGGAAAGGGACGTGAGTTCAAGTCCTAGATCTGTCCTTCCTAGCCATGGACTTTGGGCAAGTCACTCCGAGGTCCTGGGCCTTGGCTACTTCATCTGTAAATGGGAATATTAACAGAACCTGCCTCGTGGAATGGAATAAATTGATGCAGAGAAAATGCTTAGCCAGTACCTGACTTGATCTCGTACAGAATGATTAAATATTAAATTACAAAAGAAAAGAAAAAAGCTAATGTCTGTGTCACCCAGGTGTCCCCTTTGGAACAGGGCTCGCTGATGCCTCCAGGGCCAGGTGGGCGATGTCAGTGGGGGAGACTGGCTGAGTGTCAGGAAAGTAGCATCCAGGTTCCTGACCCCGCAGGTGCTGTTTCCTTTTGTACTCTCAGAGAGACAGGGAAGGAGATAGAGATTAACAGAGAGAAAGAGACAGAGATTAACAGACAGACAGAGACAGAGACAAACAGAGATTTTCAAAGCAATCCCCAGCGCCCCTAAGAAAGCAGCACCCACACCATAAAAAAAATGCCTTGATATTGAGAAACAATAGAGAGAGGTAGGGTTTGGGGTACAATGGATGCTGTAGGCTGCACCAAATGGGGCAGTGGTGACCCAGCTCAGCCAACTCTTGCCACATGGAACTAAGGCCAGTGGTACCTCATCTTCAGACTTCTTCAGGAGAGGCTGAAAATTCAGATTTTTATCACAAACTACCAATTTTTCAATGATGGCTAAAATTTCTTCTTGAACACTTGTGTAGAGCAATCTTTGCTTTGAAATGTTCTTCTCATATATGTATGTATATTTATATGTATATGGATTAATGAGGGGCATCATGGATTAATGAGAATAACATATATATGTATACAGTAGTATATTATATGTGAATGTATAACATATACATACATACATATTGTAAGCACATGCACATGTACACACACACATATATACACACTTTTTGGGAGGCAAGAAACAGAAGCCCATTGAGAATGGCTGCATATGGGTTGTAAATGGTGAGTGTATATATGTAGCGATAATGCAAAGTAAAGGTAGAATGTCATAAGGGAAAAAATAATGCATCCAAACAGGACCAGGCTTTACAAAACTGGACTTGAAGAGTGGATCTAGATTCATGGCAGATTAGCAGCAGGAGACTTTAAATTGTGTTTCATGATTAACATGACTCAGATTCTCTCTTGTGTGTGCCTTTCTCTACCTCATTATCAACCAAAATAAAATCTTTCCATGTATGCAATTCAAATTCCCCAAGGAAGGACTCAGTTAATAAGCATCATATGGGTTTGACGGAGGCTTCTCTGTCAGGCCGCATCAAACTTTGCTGGCTGACCTATGGGTGGACTCCCCTTGGCTCTGGTGCCCAGCTGTGGTCCAACGGGCAGTGGCCAGGGAGGTGGGATCACATCAGGCCATACCTGGCTGCCTGAGCATCTAAGGCTGTGGGTGGAGAAGCTTCCCTGAAAAGGGTAAGGGCATGACCAGCAATGATTATCTTCTCTAACGAACACAAATAATATGATTCCTATCATCCTATCAAATGAGTACCTAACTAAAGGCACAGTGGACAGTATGGCTTTTGGTGCCAATGAGAGGTGTCTACGTGAAGTGGAAGAAGTAGATAGTATCAGGCTCTGAGATCAGTAAATGACCACATTTATGTTGGCCCTAAAGTCCTTGGCAGCCAAAGCGAAAAAAGGAAGGAGTCTGTTCGATTCCATATTTCAAATTTCTGGCAAGAGAAGATATGCAAATCTATCTGCAAAGCCATATTTCCCCCCTGGAAATAAGCCCGGGTAGAAACATGTCACATGGGTCCTTGAGCAAGGCACTGAACATCAGTAGCAACTACAGATTTTTCTTTTAAAAAGCACAGTCATGCTGTTTAAATGGATAATTCTTGTATTTATTCTCACTAAAGACTGAAAGATGGATATTGAGTTGTGTACCAGGGCTGAGTTTGGTTAATCCTACTGCTTCAGTAAAGTTGCACAGTGCAGTGATAAAGAGAATAGAATCAGCAAGATACGTGCTCAGATGCTCACCCTATAGCTTACTAGTTCTGCACACTTGGGCAAGAAAATAGACCCTCAGTTAGCTCATATGAAACGTGTGGATACCAATTCATCCCTTCGTAGGGTTGATACAAAGATTAAATGAAACAATGCATTTGTCTTAGGTCAGGATCACCAGAAAACAGAATCAAAGGCAGACACTGGCATTCGGGAGGTTTTGGGAGGCAAATTCTTGGAAGACAATGAGCAAAGTAAAATCGGGCAGAGGGAAAAGTCAAACAGCCACGTAGCTACAGCAAAGCTCTCAGCTGATCCTTCTGGAGCTGGAAAGGTACTTCCGTTGTTACAAATCAAGACAAGGGTGTCAGGTCTTTGTACCCCCACATTAACCAGTCACAGGCTATGGGCTATCCCTGGGGAGGGAACATAACCTTGGATGAAGTAGCCTTTTCAGTGGAGGTCATTTCCCCAAGAAGGACCCCGCTGACAGTGGCCAACCATCAACACTCCTGGCAATTGGGAGAATGAGTGCCTGGGTGCTAACTGGGGATCTGGGTGCAACCTCGCAGTGTTCATTACAGTATGCGAGGTCCCAGGCACATTGTGACATCTCAACTAACAGGAGCTATGTTGATGATTATTTGGGTTTCTTACGAATCTGAAAGCTCTAAATGCAATACCAGTTGACAGATCTCTCTCTAATATGAGACACATGAGTCTCCCTGGAAGGGGCTGACTTGAAAGCAGGTACAACAGACTGAATGTTTGTATTCCCCCAAAATTCACACGTTGAAACCTAATCCCCACTGTGATGGTGTCTGGAGGGAGAGCCTTTAGGAGGAGATTATGTCATGAGTGTGGAGCCTTTACGAATGGGACTAGGGCCCTTATGAAAGACACCTGAGAGAGCTCCCTCATCCCTTCCTCCATGTGAGGACATGGCAAGAAGTTAGCCATCGATAAATGAGGAAATAGGCCCTGACCAGACACCTGGTATGTTAGCACCTTGATCTTGTAATCCCCAGCCTCCAGAACTGAGAGAAATAAATTTCTGTTGTTTAGAAGCCAACTGTTATAGTAGTCTGAACAAACTAAGACAGCAGGTTACCCTTAACTTCTTTAAACAGCTACTATATAGAATTGTACAGTTGGTTTAATGGCAGAAAGGAGCTACTATACTTTTTCCTCTCTGTTCATCCCTGGGATGAATGTGTTACACATTCTTCTCACTTAATCCTTACAGCAGCTTTGCAGGATAAGTATTTCCGCACCGTACAGAAGGACGACAGAAGTGTACACTGTGCAGTGCTGGAGGGCCTTTGCTTCCCCTGGTAGACTGTGATTTCCTACAGGCAAGAGGTCATGACTCCTTAGTCCTTATCAATCTAGCTCTCAGTAAAATTCCTGGCACATACTAGGAGCTTAGTGAATGTCAGGTGCATTAACAAAATCAGAGTTCCATGCTTGACTAGAGAGGGAAGTTCAACTCACTTCATCATGGGATTGTGAAGCAGGAATGCCTCCACATTGATCCCCTCGTTCAATTTCTTTTTCATTCTATGAGAGCCAGAATAGAAGACTAGCCCTTCAGAGTCTCCCCAGTTCTAAACAAAACTGGAACTTCACTATCGTGGCTCCTGAGCTCTTGTTCACCCCACGGGCTTGTGATGTGAGTGGCTCATTAGAGACTCAGGTAGAGGGACTCGGCAAGAAGGGGTGAGGATATGTGGCAGGGAGGTGCCACATCAGATAGTGAAAAGAAGTAACTTCGTGCCAAATTCAATGTGTTAATTTAACCAACATTTATTAAACTCCTTCCTGTGTAAGAAATAGACAAAGAGACTGAGAAATGAGCTGAATCCGTTGAGAAAATTATGGACTAAATAAGAAAGATAAAATGTCTGCACAGATATCTTTAATACAACCTAGAATGTGGTAAGAACTGCTTGAAAAAGACAGGCATTGTCTTCGGGTACCTTTAAGGGGGAGAAAAAAGAGGGCTGCAAGAGGAATCATCGAAGAGTTGACCTTTAAACTCGACCTTGAAGGAAGTGAAGGAGGACACGCTAGGCAAAGGTGGAGGTGAAGGAAACATGGCACCCCATGTAGTATTTACCCCTGAAGGCTCTACTCCTGACCTGGCTGGTACTTCCATTAATCCCTTTAATACTTCTGTGGCATTCCACTCAACTAGCACCTATAAATGCCATGGTAGAGAGTCATTCATTCATTCAGATACTACTCTTTGCCAAGCCCTGTCTCAGGCTCTGCTTGAATAAAACATGGTGTCTGTCTACTGAGAATTTATAGTCCAGCAAGGAAGGTCAGATATGGCAAAGCTAAGCAAAGCATGAGGGTTTGCTCCCCGACCCCTGTCCCTTACTTATTCTTCCAACTAGAGTGTGCATCTCCTGAAGGCAAAGACCAGGCTTCATTTAACTCTACAATCACTGTAGTGCTTATGGTGTAGTGGAGGTTCACAAGATGTTGAGCTATGGGTGTGTGGAGAGAGAATGAGAGACAGAGAACACCAAGGTCAAAGGGTGCCAAGCAGTGTTCTCTCTATAAATGCTAGCATTTCTTTGGGAATAAAAACTACACAGGAAAGGGATAAAAATGCACTATTCCATGTGTCTCATATCTTTTCTCATTTTCTTTTGGACCCTCCTTTAATTTTTTTTTTTTTTTTGCTTTAGATTAAAATTGCCCCTCACTTTTCTGAGTGCTCCGAGATTCCTGTCTATACGCATATAGATCTCCCCAGAGAGCAATGACTCTGAAATAAATCTCTGCCAAAATCTCAACTTCAAAATGTCATGTTTCCTTATTTTTAAATATATATATATATATATATATTTTTTTTTTCTCCCACTGGCTTGTGGGAATATACATCATCTAATTAGCCAAATGGATTTTCAGTTCAGCCCAATCATTTCCTTATCTAGCATCTGAAGCCCGACGTTGCTCAGGGGACTGCACGGGCACGGAGGTCCTCATTAACTCTGATCTCCAATTACATTGATTATAAGCCTGCTTCTGTAATTGTGCAGCATAGATCAGGGGGGAGCTGGGGAGCTCAGGCCACTCTGTAGCATTCACTCCAGAGCCAGAGGCACACAGGCCCCCAAAGAAACAGAAAGCTATGGATGAGAACTAAAAATACCACAGAAGGAGGTATCACCAGACAAAATTGCCTGGAGAGCCAGACGGCAGCGGCAAATCCCTTTCATGACACCTCGAATCGGGAGCCAGACCTCTGAGAACCGTGGAGAGGAGATTTCAAAAGAAGGCTCTGGTCACAGGGGTGAATGGTGAGCACAGGAATGACAGGCTGCGGGGCAGGAAGATGAAATGAAGCACCGGAGCTACGTTGGCCAAACGTATTCAGTTTGCTCTTTCCCACCTCTTTGGAAGTAGAATGATTAAAGGTTCCTTTCCTTCTGTTACATCATGTGCACTACAGATCCTATCTGTCAGGGTCTTGGACCTGGGAGAAACGTCCTTACTGAAAACAGGTGGAAAAGCAACCTCTGAAAGGAAGCAGAAAGGAGGACCACGTCTACTACCAGCCCAGTTGACCCATGAAGAATGTGTCCCTCCTGCCCCTTTCCCTAGTGCACACAGCCAGTCCCACATCAGGCTTAAATCCATTGCACCCCTACCATTGGCTGAAAGCTGCTTAGGGAGTAGGTGACCAAACTGCAAAAATGGGGTTACAACCAAGTTTGAGGGTTTGTGAAGATGGCAGAGACAACGTGGATACTAGAAGCAATCAGTCATTGAGTGCACACACTCTCGAGGGTCATTGTTGTGGTGATGGTTCCGTTACAAGGGTCTCTGAGAGGGTCTTCAGCCACTCTTCCCTGTGGCCTCACCTTCTGATCTTCCCCATCCAGCTCTCTTCCCCCTCTTTCCTTGGCCTTGGATCAACTTCAACCTTCTTCTATTCCTCTGTAGAGCCTCCACCCATTATGGGTTACCTTACAACCCCCTAAAATTCCTATGTTTCAGTCCTAAGATCCAATGTCTCAGAATATGACTGTATTTGAAGATAGGGTCTTTAAAGAGTTAATTAAGGTTAATGATGTCACTAGTGTGGCCCTAATCCAGCATGACTGATGTCCTTATAAGAAGAGAGATTAGGACACTGATGCACACAGAGGAAGGACCATGTGAGGACACAGGGACAGGACAACCATTCACAAGCCACGGAGCGAGGCCCCAGAAGAAACCAACCCTGCTGACACCCTGATCTCGGACGCTAACCTCCCAAACTGTGAGAAAATACATTTCTGTTGTTGGAGCCCGTGATAGTTTGTCATGGCAGCCCTAGCAAATTAATACACTACCTGTGTCTTATTTGACAACAAATATATCTTAAGCCTGCCATCTGCTCCATTTATCAACCTTGATTTCGTGCCAGCAATTCCTATGGATCACTTCTCAGAATAAAGTGTTCAAGTGTCTGAAACCAAATGCATAGTATTACAAAGGCACGAATGAGTGCAATACAGTTCTATCCATGGACCCCTCGGAGGGCCATGGAGCTAAGGATAAACACCCTAGTCTGACCTGAGCTGTCTCTATCCACTGCACAGAGACCCAGTGCAGCGTGTGACCTGGATGGACACAGGGATCATTATACACATAAAGTGGGTGAATGAGATGCAAATGACCGGGGAGAAGGAAGCTAAGAAAACACTGAGAAGTTCCAGTGGCTATTTTAAAGAGAGTTGGCCTCTTTCTTTTTGTTAATTTTACACGAAAACACTATTTTTCTCAAGCTCTGAAGAGGACAGCAACTTGGTTAAAATTGGGCACTTCCTGGAATAATCACACAACAGATCAGAATTTTATGACACTAGGATAGTTATACATCTAACTTTAAAGAATAGCAGACAACTTTGAGGCCCTCTAGTCCAGAGTTTCTCAACCAGTTGGTTTTTTTTTTTTTTGCCTTTATCATTCCCTAAGGAACCTTTTTTAGACATTTTTTCCCCTAGCCATCCCTGACCCACAGAATTTTAATACCACAGATATATTGCATATCTGCTTATGTGCTGCATGTCCTGTTTATATACTGTACATAAAAAGAGTAAGATTTTTTCACCTCCACACCCCCACGCATCCATTTTCACCCCGTGGGGTGTTATGTCCTCACGGAGAATGCATGTTCTAATCAGTCCCTCTTTGTAGAGAGATAAAGAAACTGAAGTTCAAGAAAGCAAAGGGATGTGCTCAAGATCCCACTGGGATTAGTAAAGTATCCACAACTAGAACCTACACTTTGTGACTCCCAACCTCTTAGTGATATGAGGGAGATGATGGGGGAGAGAAGTCAACTGACTTTCCCAAGGCCACAGAACTAGAAAGTGGCAGGGCCAGACCAGAACCCGAGTGCTGTGACTTCTAGCTCAGGGTTTGTTCCAGGATTTCCCACTGACAGTGAAGACAGATCCTGTGGAGGCTGAGTTGTCATGAGGCTAGAGCTCCCTGACGGGCCACAGGAAATGCTAATGACCTTGACATGGCTGTGTCATGTCTCATTCCATTGAAGAGCCCATCACTAACTAGATATCCCTGAAAAAGGAGCATGGAGATGAACAGGCCACTGGGATTTGGGATTTTCTGTGTTAAAAAAAAATAGCTGTTTCCAAATAAAGCTGTATCCAAATGCAGCTTTCTGTCTCCCCAAATGGAGGTCCCTCCGAAGCACATGCCCACATTTGCTCCAATGTGTTCCTACTGGTTTCTGTCTTCTCTACCTCAAATTATGATCAAAGTCTGGCTAAAAACAGATTGCCATGGAATTCTACATGCCTTTATGTACCCATGGTCTTGCTTCAAAGTTGAGCTAGAGATATTTGAGTCTGGACAAAAGGGGTTTGAAGTTTTGACATTTCAAAAAAGTATTTTCTCCCCCAGGGATACGACAATTTGGTACCAAGTTAAGCAAAAGGAAAAGAACAAAGCCATGAAATGCTTCTCATTTTTCTTAGACTCATTTAGTTTTTTAAAGAAGAATATTGGTTAACGATTGAAAGCAACTATTTACTTTTAATTTAAGACTTTATTCATTTTATTTTTTACACTTTCTTCATTACTTCATTGGGAATTTAGGCATCAGACGCACTGTCAGTGTTGGATTTCTTTTTGATCTAAGATCAATGTCTCTGGAATGAACATGGTGGATGGTTACTTCCCAAACCCATAGGTCCTTTAGCTCTGACTTCCTAATACTGAAAAATATCCCTCTCTGGCAGCTGCCCAAGTGATACATGAGCTTAGATGGGAGCTCTGAAAGGAGTCAGAGAGGAGCAGATTAAACCTTGGTCCAGCCACTGAGTCACTGTGTGATTATGGAACAAATCACTTAGTCTTGGTAAGCTTCCTCCAGTTCTTTATCTGTACAATGGGAATAATACTTACTTCATGGAGCTTGTATGGCCATTAAATAAAATTCATTTGAATTGCCTATGGATAGTACAGTGCCTGGCTAGGGCCTTTATGTTATGCTACTCTATGGTAAAAAATGTATTCTATTTATAATTGTATACTTATCCATATATACAAGTCATTGTGTGTTTTACATGTGTATATACAATTGGATAATTGTGTGTCTTTGTATATATGCATACATATGTGTACAGACACATAAGCACAGACAGTGCTATGAATAATCGTCTCCAATGTAGACGGTACCCCCTGAAATTGTGCAACATGGTGGCCCTGCCTATGACACAGCCAAGCATTAGTTCATTTTTAAAACAAGTATCACCTTGCTGTGACAGAAAGAGATTTTTCAGTATTAGGATGTCAGAGCTAAATGATCTTTTGAGATTTGGGAGCAATCGTCCACCATGTTGATTTAAAAAACATTGAGGAGGGCTTTAAAAAGAAGATAGATTCTTATCTGTCCAGCATTGTATTTGAAACTATAGGGAAAGTTGGATGACTAACTTTAGCTTATTAATTGGATTGCAATTTTTTTTTTTTCAAGTTAAACAAATGGTAGGTACATGAGAGGCTGAGTAGAATTTAGCAAGAGTTTGATAAATATTGCAAATAAATAATTTAGAGAATGTGTATTTAGAGAATGTGTATTTCTAATTCATTTTAAATATTTATACTATTTTATAATTGTAAAGATATTCATATGTGTTTCATAAATGTGGGACAATTTTAAAACCATAAATAAGAAAATAAAGAAATCACAAGAAAAAATAAAATAAAATAAAAAACATTGATCTAGATCAAAAAGGAATCCTACCCAGGTTATCCTCATTTCTTCTTGGCTGACTTGTAGCTTAGTCCAGCAACTCCTGTGACTGTCACACCATCTCAGGGTGAGTCAGGGAGGGAGGGTAGGAATGAGCGATGCTACTTGAAGATGTGTTTCAAGAGTGAGAAGACATGGTAGGGGCCTTAGAAGTGTGGCTGGTATGTATCAGGTTCATACATTTGTAGTGAAAATACAAAATTTGCCGCTAAGACATGAAGGGCTGACTCCGCAAATGAAGCAATGCACCTTGTGGCCTTTAGGGTCCAGCAGCTCAACCACGTTCCCTGCCCAGTTCCCACTTCTCTGGGCCCGCCCTTTTCTATGAGATGTGTTTCTTTCTGCCTCTCCCAAGGAATCTGCACAAACATCAGGGCTGTTTGGCAAAGACAGCTCACAACTGTGAACGCTAAGAATAACCATATTAGCAATTCCAACCCCAGATCTGTTTCATTACTACACTGTGAGTTTGATGCCAACCGACCAAATTAGGCCCAGGCATCTGCCTACTTTGTGTCTCTCATGACAGCGTACGTGTGTGTGTGTGTGTGTGTGTGTGTGTGTGTCCTCCTTTTTCTCTAGATCTCTTGGCTTCTACTCTTCTCTTTTATCTAGAAATGGCTTCAGTGGGAAAATCACAGACCTTCAGGCTGGCACACCTGGATTCAAAAGGTACCCATATCACTCACCATTTCCCAGTGACCCTGGGAAACACTAAATATTTCTTTTCTTGGCTTCCTCATCCCAAAGAGGGTGAACAGCACTTACCTTCCAGCATTTGCATTGACATTAAATGGGACTGTGTGTGTGCCTCATTCGTTGAACACGTGCACTTACCAAATGAGAATTTTTCCTACAGCTGCTGTTATTAATCTAACTGACCTTAGAAATATCCCTGGAGGGTAGGCGTTTTATTCCCATTTTTCAGATAAGGAAATTGAGGCTAAAGGAGATTAAAGGGATGTGTCCTAAATTGCACAGCTAAAAGGTGATGATTCAAAGTGGGAATTCAGTCTGCCTGTCTCTGCAACACCAGGCTGTCTCCATCCTGCTCACCTCAGGGGAAACCTATCGACACTAATAGGATTTTTGTCTATTGTGGGTTGTTTTTTGGCTTCTGTCAACATTCATCTCTGGCTATTTCTCTAAATACTGAGCTTCTCATGGTGGTGGCTGAAACATAAATCACACCATGTTGAAAGAAAAAGAGAGAGAGGAAAAAAAAAAAGACCATCAATGGAAGGAGGGTAGTGACATAATATTGTAATTCAATACATAATATCTCCAAAGACACGTAATACATCCTTATGACATTTCCAAGAGATATTTTCTGGAAACTGGACAATAATTCAAATTAATGCTAAGCCTAAATCTAATTGTTTTATGATGCTACAAAGGATTACATGGGGCAAAGCTTCCAAAAATCAGAGGCTTCCACAGTCATGTTGATGGAACAGATTTCACTGTCTGGCACAGATGAGAACAGCTGCCTCAATATATAATATTGATACCTGGGGCCACATAACAAAGAAGATCTGCAACTTAGCCACACTGTAGTGCTCTCAGCAATCGGTCTTCCACCTGCCAAGCCCTACTACGAATTCTGGGAAAGGTAAAGAGAGAAAGGATAAGGTTTTTTATTTGAGGGCCAAATGAAGGCTCTGGGGCTCAAAGAGGGCACAGGGTGGCCAAGGTCCATATTTCTGGTATAAGACACGTGAACAATGAATTCCTTCATTCTGCTCCCACGGGGAGTTGGTAGAGTGTAGCCTGAGGGGGCCAGGTTCCGGAGTCAGGCAGGTCTGGTTGGAACCCAAGCCCTGTCATTTACCACCTGAAGGACTCTATGCCCATGACCTGACTTTGTGAGCCTCAGGGCTCCTCTTCTGTAAAATGGGACAATGATACCTACTGGAGACTCCTAGGTATAATGGCACACTGAGATGTCCATGGTTCCTGAGGAAAGCAAGTTACCCAAGAATAGGCAGGAACTTATCTCAGGTTTGAAACAAACAAATATAAATATAGCAATTCAGGGCATGTGTGTGTGTATACGGGTATGTTTGTGTAGAAAAATTCTAGGATATACAACAAAAGAGTCATCAACCCAACAAACTAGCACTGGAAATTTGAAAGAGGGCATATTTAATATTTATTTCATCTACTCTTATATTACTTTTGTAATAAGAATATTGATGATAATGCTATTACTATTGCTGCTATGATGACAACGATGGTAATATCACCAACTTCGGAAGGTTTGGGAAGTAATAAAGGATAGAATATATACAACATTGTAGTACTGAGTCAAGCACTTAGTAGGTAACCAGAAAATGCTTGTGATTTCTTTCTTTGTCCCTAAGTAGTTGCCAGGAATATGATCTCCCTCTCTTGGAACAGGGCAAGACATTGGGTCAAGAAAGGCAGCAACTGATTAAATGGTGCCATTTTCTTCCTCCTACCCTTGCTTTTGTCCCCATTTCCTGGGGTTTCCTCCTCACCACACCTGTTGTCCCAGGCTCAGATGAAGGAAAACTCTTCCTTCCCTGGTCCCCTCACCTGGAAGTGGCCTGCCTTCCCTCTGTCCCAACGGGCTGGTGCATGCACCTCTCTCCTTACATCAGTGTCACCAGCGATGCATTTGAGTTCAGCATACACTTACTGAGCACCTACCAGGTGACAAGGTGCAGGGCATGCTGATGTCTTATCTACCTAGAAAAGAGAATGAGCTTTCTGAATGAGAATTCATATCTCATTCATCTTTAAACTGGCACCTCTTGGCACAGGGTTTGGCACTTAGCAGGCCACTGGTAAAACATTTTGAATGAAAGGATGGAGTGACAAATGGTGTCAAACACTGTCCCAGGAGATGCCAATTTAAAGATGAATGAGATATGGCAAACTTAGTGCCCTCTTTGGGACTCAGGATTTCCATTTGAAAAAAATGAGAAAAACAACGGTAACTACCTGTAGCATTATTGTTGGGAAGAAGTAAGTTAAAGAATGTAAAGTATTTATTAGAGTGCTTGGTATTTAATGATATACTCTGTGCATGTGCATATATGTTCTAGGGGGTGACTTCATTCCTATGTCACAGATGAAGATGCTGAAGGCAGTCAAAGTGTCTTGTCCAAGTGACACACAGTTATTTAATTACAAACCTGGAACTAGAACCCAGAGTCCACACTGCAGGCACTGTACTTCATCTGCTCTCACTTTACTTCTCAGCAGGCTGAGCATTGAGTTGGACTTCTGAGTGTATTTACTTATTCATGCTGTCAACAAATGTTTGTCGAGCACCACTTATGTGCCAGGCCTGTTTGTAAAAGCTGGGTATTACTTGGGGAATAAAAAAGACGTAGCGCTTGCCCAAATAGAGTGTAGACAATGCTGGGTAGAAGATGCACATCAATTAAGTAAATGCACCAACCAACACTTACACAACTGCAAATAGGAACAAGTGCTGTGGAGAAAGGAACAAGCTGCTGTGAGCACTCAACAGGGGTGTGTGTGTATGGGTGTGTATTTTGTAGTGGAGAAAGGAGGGTGGTAGTGTTAGTGGAATTACGTTCCTTGCAAAAGGAACAAGATATATGAAGTTTCTAGGAATGAAAATATATCAGGTTCTGTTTTCAGTTGGAATGAACAGTCCAGCAAATGATAGTAGCTAAACTAGGGGATACATAGGACATTTAATGCATATTTACGCTATTGCTTTCAAGCTTCATCATCCTTTCTGGGGTGCTAAATATCTGAAAGGGCACAGTTAAATAGCTGAACCAGGATTTTGTGAATCCAGACCAAACCCCATGGTGCACTCTCACAATTTACACAACAAGAATGGGCGTTAGCAAAGGCCATATAAAAGACCAAACAAAACTAATGAAGTTTTACTTTTGCAAAGAACTCCTCAATTTGCTACCTTTTTCTGTTGCTAAATTCATTTACATAATGAAGCTTTCTGTTTTTTGTTTTGTTTTGTTTTGTTTTGTTTTGTTTTAATAGAGAAAGTCC
>CM052443.1:114744962-114799591 GCA_028533085.1 Varecia variegata
GCCAGGAGTCAGTCTTCAGCCACGCCACGGATATGTACACATCAGATTGTGTATGTGCATAAACAAGAACACGCAGCTCCTGTTGCCTCTGAGGACTGCAAAGAAATGACATTAAAAGTGAGTGATTTGAAACAACTGAAATTTAATTAAAAACAAAATTAAAAGTTGTTCCAAGCCTGGCGCTTCAGCCAGCAAGACTCAGAGGAAATCAGTAAGTGCTACTAATAGCTGGATCCAATTCACAAGCCTCTATGAGGAGACAGTCAGAGCAAAGAAGATGCATACCCTGTAGATGAAACAATTAAAGATCGCTTCTGAGAAATAATCACGAACAGTATCCCAGGGCAAAAAAGACCATTATTTGCCGGCGTATTTCTTTTTGACTTCCTCATTTCCATTATGGGGAAAGTGCCCTGAGATTCTCCAAGTACCATGTTCCACGGCAGCACAGAAAGACACTGCTATTGAAAGCCAGACTTAAACAAGTGGGAGGTGGGGGCACATTCCTTTAAAAAATAGCTGACACCCACTGCCTGAAATCCCACCTTATCAATGTATTTATCCTTTGAAATTTCCAATATTCAAGTTGCTTGTAAAATTGATTCTCCTCAAATAATGGGCCTACTGGAAACAATGTCATTGGGCCGTGGGGGACTGGGTCCGGCGTGGTTCAGTGCGCTGGCTGCTGGAGCAATGTCCTGGATGCAGTCAGAGCGGTCAGTGGGCAGTGAGGCCATGCCTGAGACGCAGGGCTCAGTGGCAGCTCCAGGAGGTCACTCTGTCCCTAGTTCTCAGAGCAGCATGGAGTCAGGCACAGAAGGAGCAGCAATAACAGTGCCAGGAAGCAAGAAGATGCAGGAAATGAGCCGATGAATGGCAGAATGACCACAGCTGGCATGTTGAAACTTTTCGTGCGCAATAACCAGCCAGGACCGGAATGAACCAGCTCAAATTAAACACACAAAGTTGGAGCAGACAGCAAATGTCCCTGAACAAAGAACACCAATCAGAGCTCTACCCTGCTCTACTGTCCTGTTTCCTTGCCTTGTAAAGGAACAAGAATGCCTACTACGTGCAATAGCTTCCTCCACTCACCTCTGCAACCCAGCTTGCCCAGTCACCCCAACCACGCTGAACTTCCGAGTCACTCACGTGGCTTTGAGTTTGTCGTTCCCTCGGTGCAGAACACAATCTCCTCTCTCGTGCCCTTCATGTCTCCTTGTCAATGCCACCTCCTCAGAGAGGTCTTCCTGACCACCATATCTGAGCATTCCAGCCAAACTCTCCTCTTTGTTTTAATTATTTTACACCATTTTAATTATCCTCACAGCCTTGCTCACAGGGCGCCACTGCTTACTTTGTAATTTTGCTAATTTACTTTGGTGTCTGTCTCCCGCCGAGAATGAAAGCGTCGTGCAGGCAGGGGTCATGTCTGTCTTTTCCAGCACAGCATTTCTGGTGCTCTGTGACACATGAGGGGCATGGAAGAAATATAGTATTTGTTCAGTGAGTGAATAAGTTCTGTGAAGATTAAATAAGATATTGCAGGTAAAAGAACTAGCATACTGTCTGGCACCTGATGACTTTCAGCTGTTATTTTTATAATGACCTAATATTATGTTAATTTGGATTCTGTAAGGAGAGTGTTCCTAGGAGGAGAGAAGGATAGAGACTGAAATAGGACTGGGGGCTTCCAGATGCCAACCTGTCATCCTCACGTCATGTTTGGAGTACTCGATATGCAGTAAGTATGCACTTGCTGCCTAGAGCGATCTCTGTCTTAGTCCATTTGCACTGCTACAAAGGAATACCTGAGGCTGGGGAATTTATAAAGAAAAATAGGTTTATTTGGCTCACGGTTCTGCAGGCTGTATTAGAAGCATGGTGCCAGCATCTATTTTTGGGGAGAGCTTTAGGCTGCTTCCACGTATGGTGGAAGGGGAAGGGGTGTGTGTGTGTGTGTGTATGTGCGTGTATGTGAGGGCACGCGTGTGTGTGCATGCAGAGATCACATGGAGAGAGAGACAGTGAGAGAGATGGGGAGGGGCTAGGCTTTTCTTAACAACCAGCTCTCTGGGGAACTAATGCAGTGAGAACTCACTACCCGCCTCCCCAGGGAGGACAATGATCTATTCATGAGGGATCAGCCCCAAAGATCCAAACACCGCCCATTAGGCCCCACCTCCAACACCAGGACTCAAACTCCAACATCAGGTTTGGAGGGACAAACACCCACCCTACAGCAATCTCGCCGGGTGGGAGGGTGAGGCTGGGGAGAAAGCAGGGCCAGGTGCTGCTGGGGCCTGAGGCAGCAGGTTGACGGGAGAGGGGAGAGGCTGAGGCCAATTCCCTTCTGCACAAACCAGTCTCGTCCCCTTCTCAAATGAGTTCTTTGAGGTGGATGATGACTCTGCCCAAGCCCAGCTTCTCCTTTTATGCTCAGCTCAACCTCTGCTTTCTCAAAGGATCTCTTGAGATCTACCTCAGTGAGAATCGCCTTCTCCTGTTTCGCATCCTGTTCCTCATGTGGCTTTGGAAGCAAGGCGGCTGTGCTTGCTGGGCTCAGGATGGGTTCTAAAGAGTCTACCTCTTCACCAAATCACTCAACCTAATTTGGGGCTTCAAAATAAAATTGCTACTCACAATTGCTATAACAGGGACCATAATCACAGTAATGCTATTGAATGTCTCAGACTTGTTTCTTTTGAGTTTTTTAAAAAATATCTTGAATGGGAAATGAATCTAAATATACTAAGCTCCCAGTCTATGTTGGATATTATGACAAAATGCAGAGGCTATAAAGGTGGAAGAAAGAGCCCCTGTCTGAAAGTAGTGTACGGTTCAGTCGAGAGATAACTAGACAGACTATTATGATAGAACACTATCAGTGTTGTGATGAAAATAAAATAGGAAGCTTCGGGAGCCAGAGCAGGGATGCCCACCTCCTCTGCAAGGTCAGAGAACACTTCCTGCAAATGGTCACACCTGAGTTGAGTGCTGCACACTGGGAGGCAGCCCCTAAGTGGAGCGGAGGGGCAAGGAGAGTCAGGCAAAAGGAAAGGAATATTTTAAGGGGACAAAAGAGAGCTCCAGCATTCAGGAAACAGCCATCTCATTTGGCTGGAGTGCAAGATGCCCGAGGTAGTAAATGGGCAAAAATAAGGCTGAAAATAGTGTTTTGTTCTACCATTCATTTAGCAAATCGTGAAGCTAGCTACTTGACAATATTCCTACAGTGTGTCTCACTCCTGTACTCACGCTCTCCCTTTTGGGACGATAGAAGATGCCAATTTTAATTGATTCCATATTTCCAATGTGACACCATCTCCCATCACCGGCTCCCGGACCTCCCTTCAGGCCTCTGCTTCCACAGCAAGTTCCGCACCCAGCACGTTCATGCCACGGTGAAGTCTTTGCAGGAAATGGCTGCCCTGGAACCTTCACGCTCACAAGTCATATCAACACCTGCGTGGGTGCCGCAGACCGATCACTCTCTCCAGCCTCCACTCTGACCCAAACGCTGCGGTGAGATGTCACCTGCGATATTATTTGAACGATCCAAACCTTTAGGAGAGCAGCCTTCGGAGATCTGACAAATTAATTTTGCTCACAGAGCACACTGACATCTCTTACTAATAATTTTTTATCCAGGCAGGATTTGTAAAGGTCCTAATACTGTGTGTTCTTCAAAGTTGCTTGCATTTATTTATTTATTTTTTTCTTTTGCAAAAAGGAGAATATTAAGTCAGGCTTCCTCCTCAGCTGGGCTTTTTTCTGTTGATTCTCTGGGGTTGCCAACCTCTCAGGGATCCCAGGAGGCAGATGCCATGTCATCTTTAACTGTTTAACATCTTGAACTCCCAGATACTGCATTATCTTTAATTCTTCTTCCTCCTTGGCCTCTACTTGCAATTGCTTGCTAAATTTCCTTGTTCTGTGTCTACAGGAACTTCCTTATCTTCATTCTCACCTCTGATGACCTTGTTCAGACATTATCATAGGAACTAAATTTAGCAGCCTCCTAATTGGGTACCTTGCCTCCAGCTTTGGCAATTTCAAATTCACCTTGTATATGTGGTCAGTCCACAAATCTTTATTGAACCCCGACTGTGTACTGGGAATTTCACAGGAACAAGAGAGCTACACTCTCTGTCCTTAAGGGACTTAAAGTAGCATTGGCAGGGGCTATTTTACATGAATACTGGGCATGTGCCAAGCAAGATTGCCCTTTAAGGTAGTTTACTGCGATTGTCCCCATTTCACAGATGAGAAAACAGAAGCTTAGATTAAATAACTAGCTGAGGGCTACACAGCTACAAAATATCAGAGCCAGGTATTAAACCCAGGGAGCGTGATTCTACAGTCCAAACTCTTAACCAAATTAGACACTGAAGAAGTAATTGCAAATGTGCTGAGTGCAAGAAAGAAAAGTTTAGGACCATTTAACAGGGAGACCCAACTTAGAATAGGAGGATAATGATAATGATGATACCAATAAAAACTGACCATACCAAGTGCTTCCTGTTTGCTAAACATTCCACTAAATACAGATAGAATCTCATTTAATTCTCACAACCCAACAGGTTAAGAAATAAGTAACGTTGGTAACAACAACTAGCTATTCATTCATGGAGCTAGTGAGTGAATTCAGATGTTTCTGACTCTACAGACAGAACTCTGAATTACCAAATTGCACTGACTTTTGCAAAAGCAACTGTGACCGCTACACTCCTTTACTTACAATTCCTCAGTGCTTGCATGACCGCCAACCACCTCCAGGGTAAAAGCCCAACACAGAGGGCCCCAGCTCTTCCTGACCGACCCTCCCATCAGCCCCATTCACGCCGCCATGGAGCCCCAGCCTTGCCGGATGCCACCTGCTCCTGTCACACCTTTGCTCTCGCTGCTCCCTGTGCCTGGAGCTTTGCCCTTCCAGTCTTCAGTCTCTCCTCCCATTCCCAGCAGAAGTGCACACTCACACTCCCAATCCCTGACCATCCACTTGCCTCAACTGGGAAAACACCCAAGCAAAATCCCCTTGCTCTCTGAAGCTTTACCCAGATGTGCCCAGTGGAAAAGACTCCAGGCTTCCCTGGCAACCTTGCTGACTCTTTTCTACTTGCCCTCTCGGCTTGGCTTATGGTCTAACTCCTATGGTATTCTCTTGCTTTATAGATATGTTATCACTTTAACTAACATGCGTGATCCCTTCGAGGGTGTGACTAGCATTTATTCATAGCAACCATCTATTTGGGGCTGTTTTCATGCCAATCTCTATTTCAGACTCACCACCACCCTGGGAAGTGGGGGCTTAGAGCTTCACTTTCATAGATGGCGAAACTGGTGGCTCTAAAAAGTGAAGTGACTGTCAAAGATCCAGAGTTAGTGAGCAGAGGACTGCAGATCTGAACCTGAGGTTTCAGGATTCTAAATCTCATGTTCTTTCCCCCTTCTCCCCCATCTTTACCGCGGACTGTGTCTGAGTTTGCCCCAGACTGTGAGTTCTGGCTCTGAGCAGGCACTCAGCAAATGTCAGCTCCAAGTCTGAAGGTTTGGACTCACTGATAAAGCTTCCATGGGAGCCAGGGTCAAAGCAGGGGAGGGACTATGAAGAAGACTCAGGGGGATCCAGGCCCTGGGGTCACTCCAGCTGAGGGTGACACGCCCAGACCATTATCAGAGGTTCTGAAAGCTGCCAACAGCTTGCAGAAAACCCAAGGCTGAGCAGCTGCAGATATATTTGGCTTAGATAATCCAGAGGGGCTGGATGAGGTAAGAAGCCAAATAGCAAGGCTGTGCTGGGTGCCAGGGCTGACGGGGTGATGAGGGGCAGCAGGGATGCACGGGTTATAATCATTCCTCCCATCTCATCATTTCTCCTCTGAATACAATGCATTCTCCCCCTCCCATACCTTTTCTGGCATCTGAGATTTGCAAGGTCCCTCAGCAACTGGGGCTGAGAGCTAGAGAGGGGCAGGGGAGGTATCGTTCCCACCGTGGCCCCGGATTCTCACTACTTTATTTTTCATCCAGGCAGCTTTGGGAGCCCGTGGTCCCTGCAGAAGCTGGGCTGTGATGCTTCTAAGCTTTCTTCAAATGGCAGCTTGTGGGCTGTGGAAAGTTTGCTCAGCTGCCTCTGCTCCCAACCTCCGTGCTCAGGGGGCTGCCTGGCTGCAGATTGGCCCAAACCAGTCTGGGGACACTAATTCGATGGCTGCATAAAGATAATTGGGAGGTCACATACATCTCAGGATAAGTAAAGGGGGACTCTGAACCCCAGTATTTCTCCTTCTCCTTTTAGAATGTTAGGGAAGGGAGGAATTTTAAGTACCATCTTATTCCCCTCTCATGTTTTACAATAAAGAAGCCAAAGCCTGGAGGGGTAGAGATTTGCCCAAAGTCACGGTGAATTCGTGGCAGAGCTGGGACCTGATCTCAGTCATCAAATTCTCTTTCTACTACATCATGTGGATTCCAATTTGAAATAATTCTGCTTAACCCCTTCCTGCCTGTCTGACATTGGGGTGGTCACATAACTTCCCTACCCTTGGCTTACATGACCCTTAAATTTCTACATGCTTCTTAAATTTAGAGTGAGGATAATAACTGGACCTACTCCATGAGGTGACAGAAATACATGAGGTAACCCTAGCAAGGCACACAGCATAGGACCTGGCACTTAGCAACTGTTCTGTAAATGTTCCCAAGCGTTACTGATATTATTGCAATCATTTGGAGCCTTGAACAACAGGTCTACATGAATGCAGTGAAAAGTGTCCATGCCCCTTTCTGGGAACCTGCCATCATCCATTACCCACCTCCGGGTAAGCACCAATGGCTCAAAGACCTAGCTCAGGTAGCACCCCCTCAAGATACGCCCTCCTCGTCTCCAGCTTTGGGTACTTGGAGGCCCCTCACCTGTGTCTCCAAAGCATCCAATCCAATCCCATTGTGAATCCTGCCACATTGTATTTCGCATTGTATTGGCTTAGTATATCCCACCACCACAAGACTGGAGAAGACCAGAGGTTGCATTTTATCGATCTCTGCATCCTACTATCTGTGCATGCCGCAGAGAACGTGATATGCAAGTGTTCGTTGACCAAAGGAAGGGATGGAGGAAAGAAGGGAGAAAAGGAGAGAGGAAGGAAGGGAAGAAACAGATATTATATAAGAATTAAAAAAACTGGTATTATTATTAATAAATTATATTTTTATTTTTATTTTTTGAGACAGAGTCTCACTCTGTCACCTAGGCTAGAGTGCAGTGGTGCCAGAATAGCTCACAGCAACCTCAAACTCCTGGGCTTAAGTAGATCCTCCTGCCTCAACCTCCGAGTAGCTGGGACTACAGGTGTGCACCACCATGCCTGGATAATTTTTTCTATATTTTAGTAGAAAGGGTT
Source organism: Varecia variegata (assembly GCA_028533085.1). Taxonomy (NCBI): domain Eukaryota; kingdom Metazoa; phylum Chordata; class Mammalia; order Primates; family Lemuridae; genus Varecia; species Varecia variegata. Next base: position 114,752,369 of record CM052443.1, read on the forward strand.
CTTGCTCTTGCTCAGGTTGGTCTATAACTCCTGACCTCAAGCGATCCTCCTGCCTCGGCCTCCCAGAGTGCTAGGATTACAGGCGTGAGCCACCATGCCTGGCCTTATTAATAAATTTTAAATGATTTATCTTCTTCCTCTGGCCAAGAGAGAACAACTTCCCTAATACTGTACCTTTTACCTTTTACTGCATCTTTTACAGTAGCTTTATGCACTAAGACCCTTTCAACCCTTAGGTTGCCTGTATACATAATAAAGCTATGAAGAAACAGTGAGAGAAAGGCACGATGTCCTTGTAACCATACTGTCACAGTGGGCAAAATGCTTTTAAATTCATCAGCTCACTAACACGCTTTGGAAGTAGGGAGTATTAGCGTTGTATTTAGATGAGGAAACTGGAGCTCAGGGAGGTGAATTAATATATTTAAGGTAGCAAAACCAGACAGCATAAGAACTGGGTCTAGAATCTACACCGCCTGGGTCACAGATCAATGCACTTAACCTCTCCACCAAGCTACCGTCTTCCTCCCATGGACTGTGCCACTGCCCCAATTCTATCCCATATTGTAAACCCCAAGCCAATAATGAAGGATCATCTAACTTAACAGACTTGAGATCCATCTCATTGAAGCTCCCAGTCAGAATTCTCTTTCCCCGTCTAAAAGTCAACGTGGCCTTCCATTCACAACAACAGAATGGAATTATCAATGAGAGAAAATGGAGTTTCTCTACCCCTTGCAGCAACCCCCTGCCCTCAGTTCCCGGGAACATATTTTTGGCCTCCATCTGCTATCAAAACACAGAAATTAGTCTCCAATTTTGGACGTCAAACTCAGTTATCTGTTTTGTTAAGAAGGGAAATTAGTAACAATTCATTCTGGTTGGAAGCCAAGCAAAAATCTTAGCACAGAGTGTCATTAAAAAAATCCCAATCCCACCAGCTGTTGTGATATCTTTAAAAGCTTGAATATGTTCAGCTGCTTAGGATGGTTTTTTTCCCGGGTTTGTTCTCCCCCAAGCCACTTGTCACTTTTAACCTGGGGATCAGTTACTATTTAAGGAAGAAAATGGCTTGAAGCATTTTTTTCCTTCCATAGTTTTGTGGATTTAGACTTTCCTAATGAAGAGATTTGAAGAGAGAGAGAGAGGGGAGAGAGAGAGAGAGAAGCCAGATTCTACTCTAGGGGGTATCCACAGCTCCCAGCCAGTGCTGAGCAAGTTGCCCATTAAGTACGAGAAGAAGGAGAAGGAAAAAAAAGTTTTCACAGTTTCTAATTATATTACCAATTTCATTACAGATCTCATTTTAATTCTGACTGAAACCCAGCCTTGCCTTCTCCCTGCATCTCTCGCATATAGTTATTAAGTCTAGGTTGAAGTTCAACCTATTCTTCCGGATTTCAGCATATTAATATGGTTTATTGGTATTTCATTGCCACCTCCCCCATGAGTGTTCTGAATCTCAGCTCAATTTATATTTCTTCCCTTCCTGGGCTCTAGGATAAAGCTTGTTTCATTTTGGTGTTGAGGGGAGGACTCTGAGTGTGATTGGAGCTTATCTTTGGGGACGGGAGCACCATCCTTGGAGAGTGAAGTCAATCATAGCAGAGGAGGCAGCCTCAGACTTCTTGCACCGTCATTCCCCAGGACGCATCTTCTTAGGGTGTCTGGGTCCACCTGCCGGTCCTCCCTTGCTTCATTCTTTTTACAGACACAATTTATCATATGCCTACTGAGTCAGAACCTCCATCAGGCATCACAATAGGTTAGGATATGAATGAGCTGTGGCCCCTGACCTTGAGGAAATTGAAGTCTAATCATTAGAATCACTTTTTTAAATTCAGCAAATGCTTTGGGCAGGGTAGCGGGGCAGGCTGTGTTTTAGACACTGTCCTGGGTACTTACAATATGCAAAATAAACAAATATGCTCTCTAACCTTATAGAGCTTGAAACCTAGCGGGAGAGACCAACATTAACTAGTTAAGTATATAATTACAAATTGAAATAAGTGCAATAAAGAAAACGAGCAGGGTTTAAAGAGAATGATTAGTAAAGGACCTAATATGCTGGGATAGGAAAAAAGGGAGGTCAATCACTGCAGGGTAAATGGGAGACACTGGGGCAGGGGGAGGTTTTCAGGTAGAGAGATAAATATGTGCAAAGGCCCTGAGGCAGGAAGCAGCAGAGAAAAATAACGAACCAATGCAGAGAGAGTGGCATGAGATGACTGTCGAGGCAGGCAAAACCTTACAGAGACTTAAAGGCCATTTTAAGAATTTTAGTCTTTATAACAAGCACAGAGGGAGACACTGAACGATTGTATGGGAAGAAGAAGATGCAATATAGTGAGATTTTTCATCATAAAAGATCACTCCATTTGATTTGTCGAGAAAACATAGGCGAGAGGCTAGATTTAATGAAGGAGGACAGTGTTTTGGACTGTGGCAGTGGTTCCAGTGACACGTAACATTAAAAGTGAAGTGATGGGAGGTAAACTTTGAAGTCATTAGAAAGGTACAAATACAGGTCTATGCAATATTCAAGAAAGGAGAGATTATTTATCTCTAGGGGATACATTGAGGAAGGTTATTTTGGAGGAAGGAGAAAATTTAGTTATGCCTTAAGGACAGGTGAGATTGCAATATATGGAAATACATGGTATAGAGTAACATATAAGGAAAGGTATAGAGAGAGGCAGATACAAGGAAAGATAGTCTATTTGTCTAAGCAGCATCAAGGATGTGCAAAGGAGTTATGAAGAAAAAGGCAGAGGTCATATTATACAGAAGTTCCACCCATGAAGATGTTCTATGGTGTTCCAAGATCTGCAATCAACACTGAACATTTAAAAACAAAGCCTGGGATGATTCCACAGGGCAGGACATCCAAGAAACTACTCTTTTAAAATAAATTGCTTGGCAGTTTGTGGCTGAGTAGCCACTTTCAGTGTGGTGTAATTTTCCCTTCTAAGGATTGAAAACACTCCTCCCTGTATTCAAATCACTGCAAACTAGTTCTAAAGACAATTATGGACCTCGTTCCTCACTGATGGCACAAAGCCACACATTGGCTTACTCTTTTGGGTTAAAAGACATGAAGTAGGGCTGGAAGCAAGTAGGCAAGATTCACTGTGCACAATTTTGTGCTCAAGAACAGCTACATGTGTGGCATATTAGTGAACCAGGCCAACCTAATGTGTGCACATTTATACTTAATGATTTCCTAGGCATGGAAGGAATCCTTAGACTCCAAATACCTCAGTCACAGGGAACATAAAAGACTTGGATACCAACTTAGTTCAGCCCAAAAGATGATATTAACAGTTTAAATTGACCTTAATAAAAGCATATTTTGGCATAGGTATTTTGATGCAACAATCATATCAATATAAAAATATAGTTGCGCATGTGGGTGCATGTGTTTATGTGAGTATTTAGCAAAGTAAAGTATTCAAGAGACATCTCTGGCTTTTACTGATTTCTGAGTCTCACTCCATTTCTGAGCCCAGGCAAAGAATAAGTGACACTTGGGGATGAGGTAAGTAAAGAATAAACAAGCATATTCCTAAAAAATTAAGTGGTTTTAAAATTTATTTTCTGATAAATGGTTCCAAATCCAAACATCACGTATAAACCCATCCCTTCCTTCCTCTTCTATGGCTTTATAGACTTGTGGTCATCTATTTTCAGGAGATTCTCTACGACGGGGAACTCATTACCTTGCAATGACTCCCTTCCAATATTAAGAAAATATTATCACAACTACAAACATTTACATAATTTATTGAGCCATTACTAGGTCTTAGGTACTGAGCTAAAAGCTTTATGAGCATTATTGCATTTATTTTCACAATAACTCTATGAGATAAGTACTGCTATTATCCCCAATTTCTAGATAATGTAACTGAAGCTTAGAAAATTTAAGTAACTAGTACAGAGTCACATAGTTAATAGTAGTAGACATTTCCCAACTAAGGTTCCATCTTCGCCCATCCCTGACTACACTCCTCACTCATGTAGCTCTACGTTTTGCCTCCCAAGGCCTTCCAGAACTAGCTAGCTCTCTTTTTAAGAAAAATAATAATTATCATGGTCTCTTCTCTGGAAGGTTAGAGTGCAAAAGGACCTTGGATTGAGGATTCAGGTAGGCTTACGTTTTCGTATCACTTCACTGTGTCAACCTGGTCAAATCACTTAACATCTCTGAGCCCTAATTTTCATGTATATGTTAAATAAAGCGAGCATGCTAAATCCCACCTCACAGTTTTGCTATGAGAATTGAATGAAGAACTCCATGGAAAGTGCTTTGTACACTGCCAGATATATAGCAAACCTGGTTGATAATATTAGGTTTCCTTCCTATATAGGTTCCTTTAACTCTTCTTATAGAATGATTCTCTTCCACCCTTTCTTTGAGAGGTAATTAGGTACCTACAAGGGCATATATTGGTTGCCAAATTCTGTTTTTTGAACTATTTCCAATGTACAACAATTCCTAGAACAGAGAACTCTAGGTGGCATGAAACCATCTCATTCGCTTCATCTAGACAGCTTATTCCTTTAAAAGTTGTCTCTTCTACTAGCTTACTATGTGGGTGAATACATCCTGACTTACATTGGGAGCCTCAGAGGATGCATGAACTAGCACCTCAGCTAAGATAGGCTTTTAATATAAACCAGAAACCATTTATCAGTAATGCTACCAGCATGGCAATCTTGATGAAGCCCAAATCCATGTGATGAGGGATAGTATGTTATAAACCTTAAAGGTCAGCCATTCACATTGTAGTCAATGCTAGGGACAATCGCTGGAGTTATACTATGGCAGCTCCGTTAGCAGGGCATTGATAACATCAAAGATGTTAGAAACCAAAGAGCCTTATCAAAGAGTCTTATGAGGATCCCAGTGGGTCTCAAGAAGTGATCACATATGTCTATGTCAGATGAAAGGAAAGTAACACTTAGAGAGATATTGACACAGCCCTCAAAGTTCTTTTCAGTGACCACCTAGAGTTCTCATAAAGAATATCAATAAGTGGGTTCTGCCCTCAGAGAACCTGACTCGCTAGTTCTGGGAATTAACAGCCCAGATGACCTAAATGCAGATGATTTACAGGCCACAGCGGGAGAAGCAATGCTAACTTCAGTAAGTTTAGACGCAAACATGTTCTCTCTCTTCAATGTGTGCTTAGCAGGGCAAAAAGCCACTGAAGGCCTTGAAGAAGCCCAGACAAAAGCAGGGGTGAGATGTGCCAAGGGTTTTGATGGGGACTATGTCAGTATGTATTGCCTTTGCCAGCTGGGCTCTGGACAAGTGCTATGTCACACTGACCCTTTCCCTATAATGGGCAGTAAGCATCGAGTATAACTATGCAATAACACAAGGGCAGAATTCATTTTCTCCCTGAAGACAGGACCCATTACTCAGTCACATCCAATGCTCCAGAACCACGGACAGCTCAATGTATAGGGCAGGCTGAGAGCTCTCTAAGTAAGGGCCAGCACCTTGGCAGCTTGGAGCTCACGGGGAGGGTGAGAAAGTACAAGAGCTGCCCTGGCCACGGTCCCTGGGAGACCTAGTCTTAAAATGGAGCTCCTCCCAGGTGACACAGGCTGCTCACATCTGGACAGGTGTCATTAGATTTTTTTTTTTGTTTTTTTTAAACTTAGCCAGTTGTCTTAGGGGGCCAATATTGTGACTGGGTGTGTGTATATGTATATATATATATAAAATATCACTGAATGGTACACTTTATATCTGTGTTGCTATATTTATGTTAGATTGTAATACATTTATAACAATCAATGCTAAGTGATGACAAGCTTTCAAAAAATAGGCACCACCATAACTTTCCCTCTTGTCCCCCTATGTAACACCCTCATATCTCCAGGAATCAGAGCTAGAAACCCCACTAGTACAATCTATAAAAATTTTCCTCTGCTAGATTTTTCTCTATCCTCACAGAAGACTGGATTCGACTCCTCTTCAAGCCCCAGTTTCCTTATCTGTCAAATGTGGATAATCAAGACCACTATGGAGAGCTGTTGGGGGAATGGGATGAGTGATGCCTGTGGAGTTTCTGCCGTGGGAGGCACTGGGATCATGCTGGGGAAGGTGAGCTTGCCTGGAATTACCCGACAGCCTCTGCCTGACTTCAAGTGCCAGCGCCAGCTACTCTCAGGATTCCTGCCAATCCCCAGAGATTGAAGCTCTTCAAGTGTCAATGTCTTCAAGTGGGAAAGTCACTTCCATCTGGAGGGGACATATGATGTATTCCCTGTTCCATTAACCTCACTGAGAAGAGGTAATTTATTTAGTTTTCTATATATTCTTGCCCTGCCATGTTCTAGCTTCAAAAGTCTCTTTCTCTACAAGTTATTTTAAGAATAAGAGTAATAACTGTTACCATTTATTGAGCAATCACAATGTTTTAGATACTCTCCTGGGCACTTTATACACATTCTGCCAATCATCTCAAGATTCCCATTTTACAGACAAGAAAAATGAGACTCAGGGAGCTTACCTGACTCTCCCTTGTTACACTAAGCAATGGAACTGTGTAACTAAGCAATGTGTAACTAAGCAATGGAACTGAGATCCAAACCACAACTTACTTCATTTGAAAGGGCACGTTCCTAACCAAGACATTACAGCATGTCAGGGAGGGGATTCCATTATGCCTAGAGCCTGAGACACTGCGGGCTAGGTCCTCTCAGTGCTAGCTGCTGTGCCTGCTCCATTGCATCTCCAGGACTTGTACACTCCCTAATTATTTCCAACTTTCTTTTGTACTAACTATATATTCTTATTGTCTCTATTCTTGATGCTCTGGTATCCAAAGCGCATAATTCCAACCATCTCCTCTATCTGCTTTTACACTCCAGGAGGCAATATTCCTCTTCCCTAATCACCCCAGGGCCTGATACCAGGCAACAAGAGACAGTCCCTAAACCCCAGAACCTGCTAAAATTATTCAAACTAGCCAATTCCAAACCTGCCTACCCAGCTTACCCCACCTCACCTGTTCCTTCCTGCAATAGCCACAATACAGGCTGTTGCCCAAGCTTTCCACTCGCTCCAGCCTCCTGGTAGATCTTGATGCTTTCCCATGTGGCCCTGCATGGTGCACTGAGCATCCTGTATTTGAGATCTACGTGTGAAAAACTTCTTGTTTCACAACAGTCATTTCCATGTCTGTGTGTTTTACCTGATTGAAAGAAATCCCAGGTATGTTTTAAAACATCTGTGATCTCCATTCATTATCTGTCTTATTTTTCTTTGACTCAGCTTCCCCTTTGTGCTTAGAGATCTAGCAGAAGAATCCCACCAAACTATTACCAATTCTGCTTTGATTCAGGCAACTTTTCTTCACTCAACACATATTTACCGAACATCCATTACAGACCAGGCACTGTGCTTGTCACCGGGAATATGATTTTTCCACCAAAGACACAACTCCTACCTTCACAGAGATTCCAGTCTAGAGGCAGAAACATATAAGTCCATAGGCTGTTATAAAATTTTAAGTCTGTGATAGATCAGAATAGGGACCATTTAGAAAGGGCATCATTTAATTCACCACATTGTAGACTTTCCTTCCAAACCATCAAGATTGTTCACAGCTTTCTTGGGTGATCCCTTGATGTTGCTATTTCCTAGCTACATGCTATCTGAGAATTTGACAAACATGGAAAAGAAGTAGGAGTTGTAGTCTTCATAATACCCCCATGAGGTAGGTACTATTGTTACTCCCATTTTATAGATGCAGAGACCAAGGCTCAGAGAGAGTAACTCTCACCCTTGGCTACAGAAGTGGCAGACAGGGGAACACACATTTGAATTCATGTCTGTATTATTCCAAAGCCTGTGCTCTTAGCCATGAAACTATTTTATCATGACCTTGAGAAAGTTATTCTTTCAGGACCTCTATTTCTAACATATAAAAATAAATATTTAAAATTTGAATGTCTTTAAGGCCTAACATTCTACAGTGATGGGTGAGGGATAAAAGGCAGGGAACATGCCTTTCACAGTGGTCAAAACTTATCCTACCGGTTTTCCCAGCTCAGTGATCATCATTCCTACTCCCCCATCCACATTTTCCAGCCACACCCAGGTTCTGGCAATTCTTACAGCTCCAAGTTCCATGAACCAACTTGCCTACTTTCTTCTGCCTCCCTATGCCATCCCTGAAGTCTCTCACACACCTTTACCTGTCTTATGTGCACATGCAATCTGATAGGGATGAACCAAAAGTCTTGCACGTAAGTCCAAAAATCAACTGAATGTATATGAAATAGGAAACACTGAACTTATTTGCAGTCTAAGTGAAAAACAAGTATATTTCATATACGTTCAGTTGATTATTAATGCCTCCCTTCTATTCATGCATTAGTAGAAGTCTGGTTGTTTCAGAGAAAGAGGGTAAGAGTCCCACTTTGCTCTGGTCAGAACATACTGAGGGATAGTGCTAAGTTCTGAACATTGGAACTTGAAAATTGGAGACAAAATTGAGTTACATTGAGATAAGGCTGACAAAATAGAGAGTAAGTATGTCAAAAACATTCAATATATATCCAGTGGGAAAATATTCTTAAAAATTAATGGTACTAATAGTGTGCTAGAAGCCAGAAAGTCAATTTCCTCTGGGGAGTATCAGCTGGAATTGGGCATGAGGAAACCTTCTGAGGTGCTGGAAACGTGTCATGGTGTGATCTGGGTGCACTCCTATGCAATCCTATGTGAAATGGTCTCATTACAAAAAACAAAAAAGAGGGAAAGAGGAAACTTTTAAAGGTGACAATTACGTTTATGCTGTTGTTTATGGTGATGGTTTTATGAGTATATATTTATCTTTAAATTCATCAAGATTTATACATTAAAATGTATAAAAAATTAAAATATAAAATTTATTAAGATGCATACTCAAGATATGCCTTCTTTGTTATTTTTATGCTGAACTTCAATACACTTAAAGATGGTGATGCCACGTGAGAGGACGGGTCTGGGGAAACAGGTCCATACATATTCTGCTGGAGTGTGTAAACTGGAGCTATTTTCCTGGAGGGCACTTTTGCAATAGATATCAAGTGCCTTAATAAGTATCTAGGACCATGCTTTGCTAATGACTATGGTGACTACAGTGTCTCATGAATCCAATTTAATTGGGTAAAAAGGATATGGTAGAACAAAGGACATTTACAGGCAATGAGATATTACTATGATCTAGGACACTCAGGAAATTCCAACACAGCTCATACGATCTTCCTTGTCCTATGCTTTTAATTAGAAATACTCTTTGAGGGGAATTTCTGGTTTGGAACGGGGTCCACAAGGATGATGAGAACCAGTAGGTTCTCTGAAGCAGCTCAATCTCCCTGCACTCACATTCAAATTCTTCCTTTATGTAACTACTTGCACATAGGATAAAAATAGTCTTTAATTCAAATAATCCAGGACTCCAAATGATAAAGTCCTCTTCCAAGGTCTTCGGATGCTCCTTTTTTGCTTGTAATATATATAATATAATTCTGAGGTTGGGCCATACATGGAGACATTTCACCAGCCAGGGCTGCAAGGTGCTGAGTGGGTGTGGGGCACCTCTGACGCTCGGCTCTTACCGTCTGCAATGAAGTGCTCAGGCACGTGTAGAGTCACCTTCACAGTGAGTGGACAGGACATCTGGCTGCCACACACCATGGCCAGGATGCAGGAGTTCACAGCGATCAGCGTCAGGGCTGTCTTGTTCATTGGGCTTTTCAGCAAACCTAATAACACAAACACATACAGAGACATATAATTCCATGAGGTGAGGAAATGGGGATGGTGTGGAGTTTGGGAATCCTGTTATTTTCCAAATAGGAATCTAAGCAAAAGAAAATTAAAAAAAAAAGAAAACATATTTTTCAAGCTTTGTGCTTGCTATGACACCTCAGTGGCCCGTTTTGGAGGCTTTGGTTTAACTCTCTGCAAAACGGGCTTATCATTCTTTTTGGTAAAGATAAAAGAAACAAGCTTCCTGAAAATTGTTGCAATTCTCACTCCTCCCTTGCCAATTTGGTTGGCCGTTTTTTTTTTTTTATTCTTATTTCAGCATATTGTGGGGGTACAAAAGTTTAGGTTACGTATATTGCCCTTGCTCCCCACCCCCCCGAGTCAGAGCTTCAAACATGTCCATCCCCCAGACAGTGTGCATCGCACTCATTATGTATGTATACACCCATCCCCTCCCCCACCCACATCTGCCCAACACCCGATCAATGTTATTCCTAAATGTGCTCTTAGTTGATGATCAGTGAAACCAATTTGATGGTGAGTACATGTGGTGCTTATTTTTCCATTCTTGGGATACTTCACTTAGTAGAATGGGTCCCAACTCTTTCCAGGAAAATACAAGAGGTGCTATATGGTTGGCCGTTTTTGATAATAACAAGATGATATTAAGCTTTCCAGTCTCTTTAGAAGCAAGTGAGAAGACACCATGCTGCTGAATGCAGTGGAGCCTAGAGGAATGAGTATGGACTTTGGAGTTAGATGGTTCTGGGTTCAAATCTGGGATTGAGCCCCCATTGACTGTGTGACCTGCTCCAAATCTCAGTTTCCTTATGTGTGTGATGAGGATAACAATAAACATCTCACAGGGTTGTTGGGATGATCACACAGCACGATGCATATATAATGCCTGTCATCTAGAAGGATTTCACCGTTAGAAGCTCATCATTCTAATCAATTTCACAAGCATTTGCTGAGCAGCTATTATGTGAGACACATACAGAATAGAATAAGAATAGCCTCTGCTCTTCAGGAGTTTATAGGCTAGAGAGGAAAGGCAAGCTTATCCACAACTAATTAGATTCCAAGACAAATTATGTTAAGACCTAGAAGATAGGGCAGAGAATGGGGGGGCCGGGGGCATGCCTGGGAAAATTAAAGACAATTTTATGGACGCAATAGAAAAAGCAGATTGGATCTGCATAGCTAGAAGACACTGGGTGAGCAAAGAAAATCTGTGGAGTCTGTCCTGAGCCCTCCTTTGTTTCTCATTGTTTAGAGTTTGCTCTTCACGTGTCCTTTCAAGGTTTTGCTTACCAGTTTCAGAGCAATGCCTCCCGACATCTTTTACCTGCTAGGTTCTTCTCTTGAGCAAACCCTGGTCCCCCAACCCTCTGGACATTGTTCTGTGTCTATCCCACGAGCATGTCAAATGTAACATGTTCAAAACAGGGCACATTATCTTTTCTCTAAAGCCCCCTCCTCCTCCTCCTAGGCTCCTCAGCTTACTGAGAGCACCACCATTTAGACTGGCCAGAAACTTAGATGTCATCTTTCCATCTTCTATTGTCCTCCTTTATAGCAGCTGAAGAGTCATGCAGTCCTATGTCTTCCATGTCCTTAGCATTTTCACCTCCTTCCCTTCATCTCTTCTATTGTCTGTTTGCTTGTGGGATAAGGGAGGTGTGTACATATCTGTCCACTTCACTCCCTGCTGAAACCCCTCGAGCTCTTTTATTGCATCTGGTTGCAGAATGGGGTCCATGCTCACTAGACTGGCACCCAAAGCCTTTCATGACCAGTCCCTACACTCATACCTCCTGTGATCTCTCCTACCTGGCCCAGGGGCAGGAGAGCTGGATTACTGCAGTGTCCTTCCAATCAACACCTTCATCATGTTACTCTTATTGTAGGTATTGTTTCTTTTGGATAGAAATTCCTTTGTTTCCTCCTCTATGCATCATTCTTTGAGATTCACAATAAATGCAAATTCCTCACGCTCTTGGCAGGTAAACTACCTACATTTGTTATGTTTGCCAAATTACCTCATTCCAATCATTAGATTCTAGTAAATAGACAGTCAACTCCGTGAAGGTAAGCAGGGTCTTTTGTTCACCATTGTATTCCAGTTTCGAGCACAGTGTCTGACATGTGGTACACTCTCAGTAAATAAATGCATGACCACTTCTAGAAATGATAGTAGCAATGTTCGCAAACAGCATGACACAGGTGCTAACCAATCAAAAACCATGCAAACCAACATGGCCATACTGACGGGTTCCAGAACAAGAGCTTTTACGACAGCACACTTTGGGATTGTTGCATGGATATCCGTTTTTCTCAATAAAGAGTGAGCTGCTTGAGGGAGAAGATCCCACCTTCACCATCTTCTGTCTCCAATGCCAAGATCACCACATGGGACCCAGAAGTTGCTAAATGTATGAACAAGATCCTTGTCTTTATTCTTCATCCTAGGACAACGCATAGCTTCTAGTAAGATCTGTTCATGCCTTTCTGGTTGTTAAAGTTGTAGAATAAATGTTAAATAAAAGAGTAAATAAAATAAAAACATGGTTCTGGGTGTCAGGATATGGGAAAGCCCTAAAACCTAAAATGACTACAGAAAAAAAGGAACCTGTTTTATCTCTTATCTGAGTGCCACAAGAAGCTGTCTCATACATATTTATAATAAATATTTTATATTTATAAATATAAATAAATAAAATATTTATAACATCAATATTTGAGTATCTAAATAGCATAAACAAGCTAACATTACTGTTATCTACTATGAAGATGTACTAGGAGTTGGAGCCATACATAGATTTCACCTTATAAAGTCAACACACTACCTCAGGCCTAGTTATTTAATGACCCCCTGACCCCCTCATAGCAGTTAGTAGAAGCACTGAGTTTCCTATGGAGTCTATTCTGGGGGGAAGAACACATAGGGATAAGTCCAGCATGAGCACAACTTGGGAAGGTGAAACAGGTCCAGAGGATGAGGTATGAAAGGTAGTTAGAAGCTCCTGGCACTGGGGAGGGGATTCTCTGGACAATGAGTCATGGACAATAGCACCCTGTGGATCCCTGCAAAAGTATTTCTCATTCCCGGCCCACACAGCAACAGAGACAGATGTGACCAAGACATTCCTTTCGCTAATTAACCAACGACCAGAAATACCAGCCTGGCTCCACAGGGCTGATTTCTGGTCTGGGGGAAGAGGGCTGAGAGTTAGGAATGGAATTACTCGTACTCGCTCCCTGGGCCCTTGCTAGACTAATTGCATCTCCTGTGTCATTTAAACCTGCACAGTCACCCAGGGTTGTTAAGACTCAACATGGGGAGTAAATTCATATCAGCTTTTGGGCTCTCAGTTTTCTCACCTAGAAAATAGTAATAAAATGACTTATCCTTCAAGCGTGTTGTGAGAACTAATGAGACAGTAAATGTCAAATGCCTAGCACAGTTTCTGGCACACAGCAGGCCCTTGGTAAATGGTAATATCCAAACTAGATATAGGAATTTGTCTCATCATTAACGGCAGAAACCAGGACTTATTTACCTCTTTGTCTAATACCTTATCAGAACATATATCAGGAGCTGCATTATTCTTTACAGAAACAGAAGACAAAAAGAGTAAGTAGAAAGGGAAGGACATAAGAAGAAGAAGAAAATGAGAAGGAGAGTCAGAATGAGCAGCACCCTGGGGCAACTATTTACTCAGAGAATGCCTGAACCCCCACAGTCCTCTCTGAAGTCCAGGAGGAAGAAAGCAGGCAGGTCAAGTTTGCACTAAGGCCAGATGCCCATGGAGCAGCCACTGGGGTTGGGGGAGTTGCCATGGCAACTGGACCTGGCAGAAACTTCACAGTGGGACTTAAACAAAGGTGACTCCCTAAGAGTTCCTGGCCCAGGGACTGAGTATAAGCACTTAGCTCCGAGTAGGGTTTGTAGATAGCCACAAGCTGGAAACTATGTATCCCATAATACCCACCCCCTCCCCATGCAGGCTCTGCACTGCACCGCCATTGTAAGAAACAGAGATGGAAAAGAGAACCACATGGTGCTGGCACTCATCCATTTATCCATCCATCCGGTCATCCACCCATCCAGCCAGTTTTTATTCAACATCAACTCTTTCTGGGCACTGTTCAAGGCATGGAGAAATAACAGTGAAAATAAACAGCCAATGTCCTTGAAGCTCACATGTTAGTGGGCGAGAATTACCTCATTCAATCATCACAGCAGACTGTTTCCACTATCCCCATTTTGCAGAGAACAGAAGTACAGAGCTATTACATGACTTGCCTAAGCATACTCCAGTTTGCTTGTGACAGAGGTTGGATTAGAATCAGCCCTGTCCCATCCCTTCCCTTGCATCATGCTATTTCCCACTTCATCACAGAATAAGGGTCCCAGGACACCATCATGCAGTTGCATAAAGGGTGGCCTTTGAAGTCAGACACAGATATGCTCGAATCCTGTCTTAACCACAAAATCTCTGTGAGCCACTTGGCAACTGGTCCAAAACCTCATAAGAAAAAAACATCTCAATCCGGAATAAAGGGAACAGTGGTCTTCTTTCAGAGCCAATGTGAGGACAAAATAAGATATCATATGTAATTAGCAGGCAAAAAGAGCTAAACATATGATAGCTGCAGGTCCTATAACATGCGTACCCTCAGAAAGCTGACGTCACAGTTCTTCCCCACACTTCCCCATCACTTGCAGGGGAATGAGCTGTGCTGCAGGAATGGAATTCCTCCAGGGCCTATTGATTGCTGGGACTGGAGAAAGTTAATAATCTAATTTCCCTTTCATTTCCCCTTCCTCTTACCCCTCAACTCCTTTCACAGCAGCAGAGAATGGTATAAAATGCATCACTTGAAAAAGTCAACTGGAAATAACTCAGCATTGTTGATCCACACACTGCCTATAATTTGGGGTTTGATTGATTCTTGGTTTGGAAATGCCAGGTTGAGAGAAGAAAATCAAATTTAAGTTAAATTTGGAATCAAATCAATCACGTTTTACAATGAAGAAAATAGATCTAACCCCATCAGACTATTGTGTGCAGAAAACTTAAAGCTGCTACACTATCATTGATTCTTTCCTCCTGGTATTTTGGAAGCACAAGGGACTGGGTCCAAGACTGAGAGGAAATTTATTTCTTTAGGTGGTATATGGGGTTGGGGTGGGGAACAGGGATTCTAGGAACCCAAGACGTTAGGATCAAAGAGCCCAGCAAGTGGAAAGGTCACTGAGGACAGGGGGAAAAGGCTGGGCTTTGGTTTTAGACATGGGGATTTAAATCCAAACTCTTCCATTTTAATAGCTAACTTTTGGAAAATTAAGTAAGCTTTCAGAACTTCAGTTTTCCAATTTATAAAATGGTGATGACAATCTTTAACTGGTAGAGAAGCTGTGTGGATTAAATAAGACATCATAATTACAGCACTAATCACTGTGCTGGACAAATACTAAGGGCTCTGTTAGCTCTTGGTATCTTTTCTTCTATCTCATTCCTTAAAACCTCACTACCCGACACTTGGGATCTACATGGGCATCAGCAGGCCATGTGATACTTTTGCCTATGCTGGAATTCTCGCTTTCACACTTAGCTGCTGGCCCCTGTAGACAAGTCACCTTATTGCTCTGAGACTCAATGTCCTTATCTGGGAATTAACTCATTCAATAAGCAGTTATTTTATGTGCAACTACTACATGCCAGACCTCATATTTTATGCCATCCTATTATTTCCAGTGATGAATATAGTAGATGCTCAATAAGCTTCCATTGAATGAATGAATAAATGTTTAAATGTTGTTTCCCTTTCTACCAAAAGATGTCAGTATTAGAATATTGCCATTGTTTTTTTTTTTTTTTCCTAGACAAATGTCTAGAAGAAAAAAAAAATTTTTTTTTTCCTGCTCACTTTCACTGGCAAGGACTGGCCCCTCTCTGGTCAGAAATCACACAAGAAGCCCTGTGGAGGCTGCCAATCTGCCTGCGTACGTGGGTGACCACTGCAGACTGAGGAGCACTTCATTAACCTCACCGAGTGCCTCATGAGAGTCCTCCAGCACCTGAGTCCAGGGCCTCTGTGCTTCTCTGCTATATTTCTGGGAACTAAAATTGGGACACATTGTCTGATAACAGCAAGTGTCATGCTGGAGGGAGAAAGACAGAATATTTGAAAATGAGTAACTCAGAAACCCTAGGGCATGTGACCCCATATCCTCAGCCTGTCTGTTATGTCTGGATTCCCCACACACTACTTCAGTGTGATGTCTTCATATGGGACATATTTTCCTTCATTTTTCCCACCTGAGTCATGTCTCCCCCCATCCCCTTCTCTAGCTCTGTCATGAACTAGTCTCTTGTGCTCTCTGATTTTAGCACTCCTAAATCCATGGTAGTCATTAAATGATAGGTGATTTGCCCAATCTCTCATCTTCCATAGGTTTGCCCTTTATAAGATCTGGGCAAGTGTTCTTATCTAGTTCTTATCTGCATGCTTACAAAGACAGAAAAGTCAACCCCTACCAAGCATCAGTTATGTTCTCAGACAGCTGAATGTCTAAGCAGTCCTAGAATATCACTCTACGAGGTGTCCAAATTAAATAGGATACAGCCAATACCTGCTTTTCAGGGTACCAATTTAGTTAGTTAAAGGTTGCAATTAGGTTGCCTTAAGCTTTCTTGCCTCCAAACCAAATGCTAGCTTTACATTATTTCTCTAAAGTCACATTTTGAGTCTCTTTATTATACTTTGTATAGATTTGCTTTTCTTGAGATGGCTTTCCTAGTAAAGAAGGTTATCATCATCATCACTACCACTAACATAACCCCTAAGTTATGTGCCAGACAATACAGCTAAAAAAGTGGTCATACAGTATCTCATTTAACCATCACAGAAACTTCATGGGATGATTTCTATTATCACCCACATTTTATAATATGAGGAAATGGAAGCTGCCACTTTGGAGGCCAAAAGACCATTTGATCCAAAGGTAACAGAGCTGAAATGAAACACCATCTGACTTCAGAGTCCAAGCTCTTAACCATTATCCTCTACAACATCCCTATCAACCTGCTCAGTGTAGTCTGAGCAGAGCAGAAGCAACAACTCTAACTGATAAGCTGCTTACCGACCTCAGCCTGCCCTGTGGACCTGTGGTGGCCATGGATGGACTTGTCATGGCCTCATCCTCTCAGCCGGTACTTACTACAGGTCTTCAAAAGAATGTTTCCACATCACCAGGGGGAACTTTAAAAGAATGACAGAAGGTGAGAGAGGCAAGCTAGATGGTTTTTTTCTCTTGTATCAGCCCAAAAAACACTACATGGCCTCAACCAGCTCACTGTGCTACTTGGGGCTAAATCATTATCTGTGAGGCCACTGGGGGCCACCTTTGGCTAGCTCTGATCCTTGGGTAAGGAGCGTTTCTGTAGTGCAGGCTTGGATTGTGGCACCCTGTTGAAGCTAAAGCCACGGGCAGCAGACACTAAGTAGAGCTAGGACAGCTGGATATTTTGGAGTTCCCTGTGGCACTTACTGAGCCTACAAATGCAAAGGTAACTTCCAGATAGCAACAAGGGAGATGGTGACAATGGTTTTGGTGATGAAGATGATAGAAATAGGGCCATAGTCTTTTAGTTTTAATTAGTTTACCAATTATGTTCAAATATCTCATTAACTCTTCACCAAAATGCTAGGCAGTAGGCATTGCTGTTATCCCCAATAGACAAACAAGGAATCAGAGACTTAGTGGTGAACACATGTTCAAATACCAGAGGAATACAGCGTTTGGAAGCTGTATCTCCTGACTCACAGCCAAGTGCTCTTTTCATGACACTGTGCTGCTAGTGTTTGGTCTTGGTCTCACTGGCTAGGTACAGAGGTAGTATTAGAATCTGCACCCTCTGATTTCTGATCCATTGCTCTCACAAATGTATCTAAATGCCCCAAAGAAACAGTGCAGTGTTTCCCACCAAACAAGATGTATCTTGAAAAGAAAATGTTTCTATGTTCACAAAGTTCTGAGACTGGTTGCATTCTGTATTCCCCTCTTAAAGTGCCTGAATATAAATCTGATATTAAAATCTCTGAAAAGGCTTGCATTTAATCCTGTTTAGGAGAATTTAACCTGATGTTTCCTCAAAGTATTGATACGTTGCCGAAGCATTGTTCTATGGAACAAAGTCAGGAAACACTGATCTAGTTTAATAATTTATACAAAGGTGGTTGTTAGTAATATTAGTATCTCTCAATAATTAACTGTTGTCCTTATGCCAGGCACTGTGTTAAAGACTGTATGTCCATTATCCTATTTAAACTTCTCAACAGCCTTGCAAAGCAGGGGCTATCACCTCCATTTAAAAATAGGAAAACAAAGACTTAGACGGTTATTAGGAAGTGGCGGAGAAAGTTTCACGGTCCGTCTTGTCTGACTCCAATGCCTGTACTTTCCTGGTTTCCAAGTGTGAGAAGAAAATACAGTTTTAAAGTCACAGGAAAATATGCGCAAAGGAGGAGAAGAGGCAAGTACGAGAGGCCAGTTCAGGAGGTTAGAAACTATTCAACCTATATTTAGCAGGCTGATGGAATGCATTAGCAGAAGGAAAAAGATGCTGTATTCAATAGATGAAATTGCAGTGTGCAGAATGAGAAGCAGTAGAGAAGATAATTCAAAAGAGCTAAAGTTCTAGAAAGGCTCAGAAATAAATGGGAAAAAAAAAAAGGAGAAAGGAAAGGGGACAGCTGGGTTTCAGATTTACAAATGACCATCAATCAGCTGGTACTGACTTGCAAAATTATTTTTTAAGACACTGGTGTGGGATCCCTGTGTTAGCCCTTAGTCTGTCGGGTGTGTAGATGCAGCACCACATTCAGCCCACACCACCGATGGAGTGGAGAGTGGCAAAGAAGACTAAGGACCGAGTGGTGGGCACTAAGGGACACAGCAAAAGAGCAGCCACGAGTTTCCATGGCTACCAAGTAAGACCAAGACCAGTCATCTCCCATGTCCATGAAAGGTGTGTTTCTGGCTCCTTTGTTCTTAGAACTTGCTGAAAAAGTCACAGTTCCACTCTCCTAGAAGATGTCAATGGACTTTAGCTCAAGGTCTGTAAAAGCAGGAGCAGGGAAGGAACATTTGTTGTACATTCGGTATTTACTAGGTCTGTTGTGGTGTCCTTTACCTACAGCATCTCTTTCATTCCATATGTTCATGAAAAGCTCTAGGCAATGCTGCCCTTATTTGACACTGGAGGAAATGGAAGCTCGGAGGATTTAATTAACCTGCCCAAAGTCTCAGAACTAGTAAAGGACAGAGACGGAATATGAACCAAGACCTGTTGACCTCCAAACTCAATGTTCCTCCCAAGCTTCCTCAGCTTGCCCTGCCCCTGTAGACCCGTGGTGCCCAGGGGTGGCTACACAGCTTCTAAAGACGGGGGGCTTTCTCAAATCTCTGTTCCTCCACACCTCCTTCTTCTGACACTCAGAAATAACAGGAAATGGGGTTATTAGCCCAATGGTCCAGAAATCCTCTACTGCAGTTAGATTTGCCTGTCCCTTCCATGTGACAGACCACATGCAATTCCCTGCCCTAATATGTTGTCCTTCCTACTTTCCTCAACACGTGAAAGGTAAACCAGCTTTTCAGGATCAAAGAGAGTTCCCTTCTCCCAGGACTCTGCCTTCACCACTGCAGCTCACAAGAACCCAGTATTCCTCTGAACTCGCATCTCATTTGTCATCGGTTCTAATTTGTTCTCAGAGTGACAGAGATCTCAGAATGACAGGGCTTTGACCCCAACATGTTACAGGACTGGGTCATCCTCCACAATGCCCTCCTGATGGTCATTCAGCCTGTGTTTGAGCACCACATAAACTTGGAGTTGGATAACACAAGAAAACACATTTCATTAACGATGATGATGACAATGATAACCTTTTCTTTTTGGGGGCACTTACTATGGACGACACATTGTGCTAAGTACTTATTACTTTATTTGATCAACCATAAAATTTTGTTAGCTCCTCATTTTACAAATGAAAAAAACTGAGTCAAGCCCAAGGCTAGAAAGCTATTGAGAGGCGAAGCCAGGATTCAAATCCAGATCTGCGTATGAAACTCTAAACAGTGTTATGTTGTAGACTCCCTCCGCTGGTGACCTTCAGCGTGAGAACTATGCCAACGTGTAATGAAAATCTGCTCCTACAACCATAACCTGATGAACATATTCCTGCCCTCAAGAGTTCCACAACTTACCCCCACCCCTCCTCTGCAAGGTAGCCCTGGGGCTCTGAAGATGGAAAATACAGTCCCTATCCTTTTTTTCCAAACACAGATTCCGTCATTTGACTCCCACATGAAGGAAATAATCATGAAGCCATGGAAAGCAGAGCTGGAGGAGCCCCTTTAGATCAGTTAGCATAACCCGTCAAGCTCAAGGTTAGGAGGACAGAACAGCCTTGGCTAAAGTCAGATTGCCTAGAGCAAGACCTAGATCCCAACTGCCCAGCTCCCATGACAATGTTCACCACTTGAGGTAGTTTCTGCCTTTTCCTTCCTTAACCAACATCTCCTGGAACAAAAATAGTACATTTAACACCTCTCTCATTGCCTGTGGCATTGGCCACAGTATCTCACAGATAAATGAACACTAGATGGCCCCACCTAGGATATTTTGGTCAATGCCAACACATGATCAAGATGAACCATACCCAAATAATCCCACAAAATGACCTTAACAGGTTGCTGCACAGTAGATTGTGATAATGGAAAGAACGTGGACTTTAGAGTTAGAGAAACATGGGTTCAAATCCCAGCTCTGTCATTTTCTAGTTGACTTTCATCGAGTCCCATTTTCCTCCTCTGTAAAATGGGAATAACATGTACTCCATAGGGTCATTATAAAGATTAAATAGTGTAATATACACTACATAGCAGGAGCTCAATGAATAGTAGCTTTCATCATCATCATCATTAAATTTAAGACCAACAAATGTAAACACTGACTTTTGCATTCAAGACACCACTTGCATAAATTCAAGATGGGTCAGAAGTGGGGGAAAGACTATGCGGACCAGAGATTGGCGAGTTTAACAGTAAGAAAAGGTCCAAACACATGCAAAGCACCTACTACATGCTAGGCCTCTGCCAGGCCCTTTGCACCCCTTATTTAATTCGTTTCTCATGACAATCTTTGGATTCCCATTTGATGGGGCAGAAAATGAGCTCAGGGAAGAGAAGCGGTGTGCAGAAGGTCATACACCTAGTAAGTTTCAGAGCCGGTAACGCAACTCAGATCTGCGTGATGCTCTCGACAAGTGGCCCATGTTCTGAAGAGAGTCACCAGGATTGTACTGAATGTCACATCAAGAGAGGACACCCAGATGAAAGACTTAGAGTATTTAGCAGGAAGGCTCAATCAGAGAGGCCTCTTGATAGGGATGTCGTAGAAAACATGCACACATGGAATGAGAACAAGGAAACAGACATCCTGTGTGAGCAACCACTATGAGTTAAGCCACAGGGCTGAGGCACTGGAAGTGTGTTGTTCCACTTGCTCCTTAAAACAATCCTCCAAGGTAAATACCATTGTCTTCGTTTTAGGGATGAGGAAGATGAAACTCTGGGAGCTTTCAAGTTGTACAAACAGTCAGAATCACTGGGATTCAAGCCAGGTCTGCCTGACCCCAGCAGCATCCTTGTTCTTCTCAGCTCTTCCCAGGGCTGGTTTAGCATCAGTGTCCTGAGCAAGTCTACGAAACTACAAGGAGCCTTGGCCTGAGGAAGTTGGTCCCAAGACTCTTGCTCAGCACCTAAACTTTTACTCTGGCAAAGGAAAGTACTGGGACCCACAGGGGCCAGATGACTCTGTCCTTTCCTCGGTGTAGGAGTTCAGCAGCAAAGCACCTGGAGACTTTATTAGAATCAACACATCCATCCCCAGCTCCTTAAATTAAGGGGCATTTTTTTCCCTCTTTTTCCAATCCATCGCCTCCTCCTCAGACCACTAACATCTCAGCAAAAGCACGTTTGCATTGTGTTTAAACAGCCATCTGGAGATAAACAGCTTTGCTTTTTAGACCTCTGAGGAGGGAATATAAAAGAGGATAAAAGAATCAGAAAACAAAAGAGGAAAAAATGTTCCGTGAAGCCTTTCTTCCCAAACACATTTCTGCACTGGAAACCTCTACCCATTTCAGGCTGCCATTCTGGGCTTAAACCTTTCAAGCCTGCTGGTTTAAATATGCCACCTCCAAAAGAACAATAGTGGTCTTAGCCCAAGGGCCATTCTAGACCCACTTTCTGTCTTGTTTTTTAGTGTCAAGAAAGTGCCGGAGGGCTGTGCTAAGAGCTCTATCTATTCTGGGAGTCTGGAGCCCAGACTTCAATAAGGACTCTGCCATGACTAATTGTGCAACCTTGAGCAAATCCCTCCCCCTTGCTGGGCTTCTCTCCCCGCCCCTCCATTCACCCAACACATATTCTTTAACAGCCGGCTCTGCACTGAGCTCTGTGCTGTGAGCTGAGGATACCGAGATCAGAGCCATCGAAGGTTTCAATGTCACGTGAGGTGGTAGGCCACACTCGACACAAAGGTGCAATGGCTAGTGTGGATTAGCAAGCCCCCTAATCCAGGTGTTTGCGGGGGGGTGTCACAGAATGATGACTGAGAGCTGAGGCATGTAACATACATGAGACTTAGCCAGGTGGAAAAACAGGGGATGCGTGGTTCAGGAGAAGCAGACAGAAGAGCATGACACATAACCTGGAGCAGTGGTGGACCAGGCACATGCAGTACAGTATGGGCAGAAGAGGCCAGAGAGTGAGGCAGGGATCAGCTCACAAAGGAACTGCCTGTCCATCACAAAGAGAGTGGACTTTATCCTAGACAATGTCTCCAGCCCTTCAGGCCCGCCCTCCCGGCATCGTGCAAACCTGAAACATATCCTCCTTCATTCACTTTGTTAGCAGAAATGTGGGAAAGCACCTATAAGTGCCAAACATTGTGTCAGGTGCTGGGGATACAGCAGGGACTTCATAATCCCAAAGGGTGAACCACCAGGTGTATCAGGCTCTGAAGACCTTGTGGCAAAGGATGAGATCTACAAGATCTACCTCTGGAGTCCGGGGCCAAGAGAGGAATCTTATTCTGCAAAGGCAGCCTATAAGAATATCAGAGGATGTTTACACCAGAAGAGGATGAAGAACATCCTGGATAGAATTAGAGAACATGAAGCTTGGTGGTAAGTCACTCTTCCAGTTTATGGGCATGGGCCAGCATTTGTCACCTGAAATAAAAGAAAGATTAGGTTTGGAGAAAAGGCAAGGGGCAGGAGGACCAAGGTAGGTGGCTTCTAAATGGCTTCCAATGGTCTTTGCCTCCTGGTGTCCACATTCCTGTATAATCCCATCCCCTAGTGAGACTTGCTTCTATCAAATGGAATATAGCAAAGATTGTGGATGTCACTTCCAATATTGGGTTACGGAAGACCGAGTTCCATTTTTCTCATGCTCTCTCTGGCTCTGCTCACTTTTTTTGCTCTGGTAAAGCTGATGCCAGGTTGAGAGTAGCTCTGTGGAGCCCACATGCCAAGGAGCTGAGGACTGTCTCTGGCTCACAGCTCCCGAGGAACTGAATCCTGCCAATAACCACGTGAGTATGCTGGGAAACAGACCCCTCCTCAGTTGAACCTTGAGGTGACTGCAGCTCTGGTTGACAACTTCACTGCAGCTTCCTGAGAAGTCCTGGGCTGGAGGGCCAATGATAGGGTGCCTGGGTTCCTGATCCACAGAAACTGAGAGACAATAGATGTTTGTTGTTTTAAGCTATTAATGTTGGGGTGATTTGTTACACAGCAATGGATAACTAACACCAGGACTTAAATGCACGACTGAGAGATGCTGGTAATTCCCCATGCCTGGAAGGAGACTCAGAGACCTTCAAGTTTAGAAGAAATGTCCATTCCCTGAGCACATGGTGTGTGCCAGCCCTTGGGTGAGTCACGGACGTGCAAAGGAGCCAGGCACAGCCCCGCCCTGAAGGAGACAGGCAGCTGGGAGAGAAGGTCAGGAGGAGATACAGTTGCATTGTGTCAGGACAACTGCTTGGTTGTTTTACTAAAGACTTCACAACCTTCTAAGAACAGAAAGGAAGGAGCTCGCTTGATAAAATCAGAGCTGGCTTCACCGAAGAGGAAGCAGGCCAGCTGATTCCTTTTCTCTCTACAAAGGCATTGGCATCTCTCTCTGGAAGACTTTATGTTCACACATAAGGAAGTGAAGGGAAGTTGGTTAAATGGAAGGCTTGTGAGCTCTGCAATCAGGCAAATGAATTTTGAAACTCAGCTCAATAATTTCTTAACACTGTGAACTTAAGAAGTCAATGAAGAGGAAGAGCTAAGAGTCCCACAGGGCTGAGACTAAGCACCAGTTCTGTCCCTTACTAGAAGAGGATGCTGGTACCAGTATCCTCAGCTAGTATCGAAGCCTCCGTGTCTCCATATGTAAAAGAGAAATAATTAAAATAACCCTTTCACATGATTATTTAAGTTAAAGACAGAAGTTTTTAGCATAGTGGCTTATAAGAAAGGCTTGATAAAATTATTAGCTAACATCGTTGGAAAAGTTTATTTAACTTCTTTTTTTTTTTTTTTTAAATTTATTATAGCTTATTATGGGGGTACAACCGTTCTGGTTAAGTATATTGCCCATGCCCCTCCCAACCCCCCGAGACTGAGCCTCAAGGGTGTCCATTCCCCCAACAGTGCACATCGCACTCATCATGTAGGTAAATACCCATCCCCTCCCCCACCCCCAACACCCCGAGTCAGATCTTCAAGTATGTCCATTCCACTGACAGTTCGCTTTGCTCTCATCATGTAGATATATACCCATCCCCTCCCCCCACCTCTGTTCGACACCCAATTGGTATCATTCCCAAATGTGCACCCAGGTGTTGATCAGGGAAGCTTCTTTATGCCTCTTTATGCATGTAAAGCCTTCAGTACATTGCTAAGTATATACTGACCGCTCAGGCACCGTTAGCTGCTACACTTATTACCATTATTAGCAGAGGCCACAGACTCAGGGAATTCTCAAAGGCTCTTCCTAGACTAAGTGCTGGCCAGCAATGATGCATCCACGTCACACATCCTTGTGCATTTACAAAAATGCTCCCTACCCTACTGCAGGGGCTCTCAGCTCCTTGTGCTGGGATGGAGGCCCACAGATTCTTTGTGCAGTAGGAGCTGTGCTGAGGCATCATTAAGGTAGAGACGGCAGAGACAAGGTGGCGGTGGTTCCCTAAGTAACTATAATTCAGGTGCTACACACCTGGCACTTCCTGCATGTGCTGTTAAATTTATGGGACAACAATAATGGTAACAGCATTAGCACAAATTTACTTGTAAAATGCCCATATCTGAACAGCCTGAAGAGCTAAAATAGAAGCCCTACTAAATTTTATAGAAATCTATGTATATATGTGAAGATGTGGATATGTGTCTAAGTGTATAAGAATTGAGATCAGGATGTAGGTATGCTTAGAAGAGAAGTAACAGCAGCCCTGGGAATCATAACTGTGAATTTCTTCTTCCATTTCCATCGTCAACCAGGACCAGCATTGTTAGCAATGCTGCTGCCTTCACGGTTTTCTAGCAGTCAGCAACTCAAAGAACAGAAAATGCCATTGCAAAAGTCAGTAGGGTTCAAATTCCCAGATTTAATAGTTTCTGGTTACATGACCTTACCCTGGTCATTTCTGCTCTGTAGTATCAGGTTCTACCAAAGATAAAATGAGCATAATCACACCTTGGTCCTTCTCCAAGTTTAGTGTGGAAGACAGACACTTTCTCCCTCCCTCTTTTCCTTCATATTTCAAAGTGGAAAGGACAGGATATATCAAAGTGCATTGTTTTATAGACTAACTTCCCAACTGACCATTTGTAAAGTTTATTTAGCAAAGTCCTATACCCAGGCAGAGAGGAATACAGAATTTGCCTTTCCTCCATGGGACTCCATATTCCTCAAGGGCATGGACTTTTCTTATTTTTTTCAAACACAGAACCTAGTACTGAGTATTAGCTAAATTAATATTTGGTTAGTGAAAAGAAAATGAAACGAATAAATGAATCAATAGATGAAGCCCCCAACCAATCACTTATTTCAGAGAGAGGGAGCAGGCTTTATGGGCTCTTTCCAGGGGAACCGGGGAGGAAATAAAAGCCAGTCATTACTTCCTTGGTGCAGAGAATGAGATGGGCAAGAGTTTCAGCTGAGGTATCATTTTATCTCACGATAAAAATAATAATAGCTACCATGTTTAAGTACTTACTCTGTACTGAGCCCTGGACCATGTGCTTTGTATAAAATATTCTCATTTCCTCTTTATGACAACCCAAGAATGGAGTTATGGTCACTATACCCATTTCACAGAGGAGAAAATTAAGTCCATATAAATGAAATTTTGTGTCTAAGATCACGCAACTAACAGAATTTTAACCCAAGATATCCAACCATAGGACAGAGCCTATGAAATTCTCTGCCACACTGCCTCCCAGGGGACAGCAGAGATGCATCTTTTTGAACCATCAGAGGAAACCTCCAGATGTAGCAGAAATTGACCCAGACACTGCTAGGGACAGGGAGGTGAAACAGAAACAGATGTCGCCTCCATCCTCATGAAGTTTCCAGTCTATATTCCATCATCTATATGAATGCGAGGATGGAGAAGAACAAGGTGGGAGGATGGAGAGGATGCGAGGATGGAGAAGAACAAGGTGGGTGAGGATACCAGGACCTCTTTTAGAAAGCACCATTCCAGCCCAGTCATGATGGCAGGAAGGAAGGATATTCCAGGGTGAGACGCCGTGAGAAAGGTAGTGAGTGACATGAGATGGGGATGGAGAGGTGGGCAAGAGCATGCAAAGCCTTGAAGGCCAAGTTGAGGAGTGTGACCTTCAGAAGTGAACAGAGAAACCAGTGAAGGTGGTGTGGTGAGGCTACATGCGGTAATGCTCTCACTCTGCTGGGGAGAAGAGTGTCACTGCCAGAGTGATGGTGAGGTGCAAGGGTCATGGCTCTACGGTGGAGGTGACACTGGGGATAGAGAGAAGTCATCAAAGCAGGCTCATGGTGCTGCTGGGCTTGTGATGGATCAGATCTCCCAGGAAGTGGAAAGGGGAGGGGATAAGGGGTGTTTTGACGTCCGTACCCAAACTCTACTCCCAGGCAGAGTTTCTTCAACAGGCCATCTCCCTGCCATGCTGAAGTGCAGACAAATATACAAAATCTCCTAGTAAGAGAATCGTGTGTCCTTATTCGTCCAGAGCTGAAGACAATGTTTCCCACCCTCCACTCTAGTTTTGATTATTCATTTATCATCCAATTGTTTATTTATTTATGTTTTAATCAACAAATATTTACTACATTTCTGTATTTCCTATATGGGTCCAACTGTGCTAGGCATGCAGGAAAACATAAGACAGCAATTCCTAAAAGAGGCATCCCTGGTTCAGGCATGGGACTGGAACAATGGTTTGCTCAAATTGACCTCAATTGGCTCACAAGAGCCAACTGTTAAATATTTAGGGATGTCGCATGGCAGTTGTTAAACACAGTGCCTTGAAATTAGACATGGTAGAATTTACACTAGGGAAATTGGCAAATGCCACAAATCAGATTTTTTTGTTTTATTTTGTTTTGTTTTTCAGAGTCAGTTTCCCAGCATATCACCAGGTTGGGATCATGGGGCTGGGATCAGCAGTAGGATGGTTTCTCTTCCAAGTTCAGGGAAGGTAGAAAAATACAAACCTAGGTCACTGTCATTATATGTAAACTATACACTGATCCTTTTTTAAGAACTCCAAGAATTTTAGGGCCAGATTGTACACCTTAAAGTCAGACAGATCCGGGTTTGTATCCTGTGACCTGCACTCATTGATGATGCAGGTTGGGCAGTTTACTTTCCCATCCTGACCCTCAATTCCTTGCCTGTAAAACGGAGATAATGCATCCATAGCACCGCGTCTGTTAAGTGCTTTGCACAGTGCCTGGCACTTAGTAAGCACTCAATAAATGATACCTATAATTGTTCCTCTTTTATTCCTATTATTTTATTTTTTTCTTCATAGAAAGATAGGCCTCCAAAAATCTGCATTGCTGATCTGTAGTTTAGTTTTCTTTTAATTTCAAACACTTACACAGGCTCATGGGGGAGAGGACGGCTGTCTATTTCTAGGTGCTGTCTTTGCACACAGATAATTTAGACACAGCATCTTAAGTGTCCAGCCTGAGCCCCTGACACATGGGAGGGAGTCAAGTGGGTAAATTCTGAAGTTAGTGGGAGGCTGTAAATCGTGTATTACAAATGCACATTATGTGATTTGTTGCATAAATTATTAATGTCTGTCCAGGCTGTGGCTTGTTTGCATTCTGTGAACAAGGAGATAAATACTGTCATCCTTGAACTTTCAATAGGAGAGTGAAGAGGGAGAGAAAGCCCCTGATTCACAGTTCTCTGAAGACTTTCTCATCTCTGTATGAGGAGAGCAGCAGGAAGGAAAGGAGGGGGGAGCTGGAAGAAAGGGAGAAAGGAAGAGAGGAAGGAAGGTGATATTTAGAAATCTTCCATGCGTCACATAGTATAATAGTTTGTTCACCCACATTATTTTGTTCAAATCTCATTACAACACTGCCTGTTCTTCTACAGCTCAAGACAAGGGCTCAAGGAAATGAAATAACCTGCCCAAGGCCATCTAGCCGGTAGGTGGTGGAGCTTGGATTTTAAGCAAGGTTTGAGTTTGAAGGATGGGTCCCCTCTCGTACAGCACACGGAATTCTGTATGGTGACAGCATGGCTTTATCGGGAACCAGCTCTGGCAGGATTAGCCCTAAAGTGAGGCTGCTAAGCAGCCTGTCCTTCCCCCAACACCATAACCACAGATTCACCAAGGTGTCAGCCACCCTCTGCCTACCTCCCTGATGCAGTCACCATCAAAGGGTCTTCTCACCTTGGACAAGAATAAGGCCACCACTACCTCTAGACAGCCACCCTGAAACCACTCACAATACTTGGGGCCTAAAAAGGAGCTCTCTTTCAATAGCACCTTATTGAGCAGGTACAACTTCCTGTCACTCTCTAGCTCAGAATACCCTATGGAACTTATTAAAAATACAGTGCTCTGGACTCTCCATAAGACCTACTGAACAAGAATGTCTTGGGGTGGGGCTCAGAAACCTGATTTTTAAACAAGTTTCCCCCCGCCCCCCACCCCCAGAATTGTTAACTATTGTTCCTGCAGATGGAGAATCAGAGAAAGACCATTTAAAAACCACGTAGTGATAAGCTATATATTCAATAAAATCTGCACCCAAGCCCCCAGCCATGCCCTGGGGGCCCATAGATGCTGATGCCTTCAGAGCAATGGTAACAGTGTGAGAGGGGGTTTGTGTGAATGCATGTTTTTCTGGCACACTATATAGAAATACAGAAGACATATTCCTTTAAAATTAACTTTGTAAAGAATATTTATGTGTAGTGAAAGCAATACTATTTTTCATATACAGTAGGTTAATTAGGCTTGTAGATAAGACTGGAAACTTAATCCTTATTCATAACTCTATCAATTTTCAGAAAGACTATGGCTCTGGAAACCTTTTTGTAGGGCTAGCCTTGGCTCCCAACAGATTTGGCGACCACTTTTACTATTGCCGCACCTCGACTAGAGCAGAGATTAATAGAATGCTGAGTGCTAGCCACAGAAGTCACCAACCTTGCTGTCATCTCTTACTTCAGGTGCATTCCAGATTAAGAACAATTTCTATGGACTCGCCTTGGAACTCAACCACATTAATTTATGCAGATTTTCATTATGCACTTACTACGTGAGCTCTAGTTCTCATTCAAATATACCACATGGTAAAGTGTTAACTAGGGCAATTCTCAGAAATAACCACAGTTTATAATCTTATCACCCTTAAGGTACGTTTTCTCAGGTTAAAAAACATTTGGGGCTCATCTGGGCACCTGGGGCAGCTGGAATAATATTGTTATGTTTTTCGTCCACTAGACAGTAAGTCAACTTCTGTGGGCAAGCCTGGGAGCACTGCCCTGTGTATTTGTCTATTTTTATAAGAAAGCACATCTTGCATGCCAAAAGAGCTTACAAATAAATTACTGACAACCCAGTGGACTGCTAGGTGGGGCTCCCAGGGGTTGCAGCAAAAACTTACCGTGGGTGTTGTGAGCCACGGGACCGCGAGCACTGGATAAAGGCAGAGCTAGCAGAGAGCTATAAATAGTGAGCCAAGTGACCTAACAAGCTCTCCTACCCACTGGGGCTGCTCCAGCAGCTTTCTCTTTTGGATACATGAAAGCAGCTGAAAGGATTGTTTTCCCGAGAGCTTTTTGGCTGCCCTGAGCGTGTCAAGGGACTTTGCTATTTCTAATTATCTCCCTTTATGTTCAGGCCGAGACTTGTTAATACAATAAACCGGCGTTTCCAAGATGGGCTCACAACGCAGAAACATCTCAAGGTGTTTTACAAGCAGAAGATCATGTTAAATCAAATCAAATACCAATTAAAGATTAACAGCGGTGCTAGAGAGCTGTTATCACAGTCCAGCCAGGGCCACTGGGACAGCCGGTGTTTCCTCTAAGCTGCCGCAGTCCAGCTCCCATCCAGACTGCTATTTTGGGATGTAATGGGTAACACAGTCTTTGCCTGAGCCCTGGGGTTTCGGAATATCAATAACAGAAAGATGTGAGAAGTCTTTGCAGATGACCCCTGTTGTTTCAAATGGGGAGAAGAGGTGACCCAGCATCACCCGACTTTAAAAATCCAAGATCCTGAGATGCTCCCAAGAATCCCCAGTCATTGGCACAGGGCTCACCTGGACACTTTCTACAGCCTCGGCACCTGTCCTCTGCTGTCTACTTGCAGTGGGCTGAATGGTGTCCCTCAAAAGACATGTCCCCCTAGGACCTCAGAATGTGAACTTATTTGGAAAAAGGGTCTTTGCAGATGTATTTAAGTTCAGGATCTCTAGATGAGATCATCCTGAATTTGGGATAGTCCCTAAATCCAATGAGAGTTTCCTTATCAAAGGCAGAAGAAGATTTGAGACACACCAGGGGGAAGGCTGTGTGAAGACAAAACAGGGACCGGAGTGATGCATCCACAAGACAAAGGACGCCAAGGATTGCCAGTAGCCACCACAAGCCAGGAGAGAGCCATGGAACAGATTCCAGAAAGCATCCACTCTGTTGATACCTTGATTTTGGAAGTCTGGCCACCAAAACTATGAGAGAGTACATTTCCGTTGTTTTAAGCCACCAAGTTTGTGGTAATTTGTTACAGCGGCCACAGAAAACTAATATCCCCCTCCTCCTGGAGCATCCTTCATTACTCCTTCTATATGGTAAGCACTCACTTTTCTTTTGAGACTCAGTGTTAGTATTGCCACCAGCCTGTGTGTGAGCCTTCCTGCTGAACCCCTGAATAGAATTTACCCCA
This sequence comes from Varecia variegata, assembly GCA_028533085.1. Lineage (NCBI taxonomy): Eukaryota > Metazoa > Chordata > Mammalia > Primates > Lemuridae > Varecia > Varecia variegata. The sequence continues at coordinate 114,783,684 of CM052443.1, forward strand.
ACCTCCTCGATGTCCCTAATTCAGTTCTGAGCCCCAGAACCAATCATACCCTTGCCCACACAGGTGTCTAGGAAATGCCTGTTGAATAAACGTGAGCATAAATGAATGAATGACTTGTTCTTTCACTTTTTTTCAGTTATAGAACCCCACACCCACTGCATCTCCATGCCCATCTATTAACCTGTTCTTCTCCTCCAACTTGAAGCCTATTAAAATGTAAACCTGTCTGGGAGGCCAAGGCAGGAGGATTGCTTGAGCTCAGGAGTTCGAGAGCAGCCTGAGCAAGAACGAGACAAAAAATAGAAAAATTATCCAGGCGCGGTGGTGTGCACCTGTAGTCCCAGCTACTTAGCAGGCTGAGGCAGGAGGATCGCTTGAGCCCAGGAATTTGAGGATGCAGTGAACTATGATGATGCCACTGCACTCTGGCTGGGGTAACAGAGCAAGACTCTGTCTCAAAAAATAAAATAAAGTAAAATAAAAATAAACCGGGAGACTTCCAGGCCCAGACACAAGACAGTATGATGTCAAAAATAAAAGCATCAACGTAGACATATGCCCTGATTCTATCACTTTCTAGGAAGTAACTTAACCCCTCTGACCTTTAGGTTCCTCATGTTTAAAACATAGGTAGAAGATTAAATGAGGGAACACATGTGATCTGGACAGTGACCCCTTTTAGGAGCGCCGTCACTCCCATTTTAGAGATGAAGACCTGGAGCCCTGGCGAAGGGAATCGAGGGCTGTGCAGACATTAAGTATCATTTCAGGACTTGCAATCAGGACTCTTCAAGGCCCTGCTCTTAAACACCACATTATACAGAATCCCAGGGCTCCCTACTGCCCCAATAAGATTTCCCCCAATCTATTTGCTGAGTGATTTAAAAAAAATTATTCTATTGTTTCCAAGAATGAAGCCTTTTCAGAATAGCACACATCCTTGAGTTTATCTCTTTCAGTCTTCTGGCTCCTTGGGAGGCCTCTAAATTTGTATCTAATACAGACTCCTCGAGTCTCAGCTGGTTTGAGACACTGTGGATCGTAATGCTGAGACTATGAAAACGAATGCCTTCTACCCAAACCATCATCTTTCAATTACACATCACTCTCTCCATGTGGAAGTGCTTCCCTTTGGATGCAAACATCTTGCAGTCTGGTGCTAGCTACAGCTGAGAAGAAATTAACAGAGTGGTCATGGGGAGAGGAGGAGATGAGGGGACAGTGGAGACAAGGAAAGGGGAAGGAGAAAGACAATGGGACCATCAATCTGAACAGACACTTGGAGCTCATCTAGTCCAAGGCCCTTTGTAGCCCAGTCCTAGGGGCCCTGCTCTCCACAGATCTATGGATTGGCATCCAAGGAGCGGAGTGGTGGCTCCTGGAGTTATGGAACACGGTGACACAGTTCAACACTTTTTTTAAAATCAGTGGATGAAACTAAGGTACAGAAAATTTAAGTGGTTTCACTAACAAGTTGCAGCAAGGTAATGGCTGAACCAAGAACCAGTCTTGAGTTACAAGAACTTGGACTTGTAACTCAGTGTTCTGTGGTATACATGGGATAAGGTTTCAAAATTTAAAAAAAAAAAAATGAGTTATGGACAAAGCGAGTTTTGCAGGTAAGGCGAAACAGAGTTAAGACTTGAAAGAGGGAAAACTAGCAGAAGAAGGAATGGAGAGACGGGGGGGAGACCAAGAAGACATCTGTGGAGGAGAAAAGGAGGGATGGAGAAAACACAGATGGGGGCAGAGAAGGTGTGAGAAAATAGGAAAGTCAAGGACAACACAGAGCAGCAAAAATCCAAACAAGACACAACGGAGAGACTGCAGGAATAAAAATGCATGCTGTTTAGTCACTCTCTGATGCTGACGTTTGAAGGCATCTCCGCTGCTGGTATGCACGGAGTCCTGGCTCCTCACCCGGTCCCCAGGCCTGCTGCGGCCAGAACTCGCTGGCCGTCCCCACCGCTCCCTTAGCTCAGCTTCCTGCCTCCAGGACTGCCTTCTCCCCGACTGTCCTTCTCCACTCCACTCTTGGAGATTGTCTAGTTTATTCCACCTCATCTCTGAGATCCCATCTCTTTCGGAAATCCTCCCCTCCCCTCTTCCTACTGTCCACCCTGCACCAGGCAGGCTCGGGCGACCCTCTTCTATGTTCCTGTGACACCCCACAAGCCCCCTATTATCTATCTCAATGGGCTGCAAATCTCTGTTTTAATGTCACCCTACCTTTATGTCTCCAGCACCTACCACAGGGTAATGAATATACAACACACTCAGTGCACGACTGATGAATGCATGCTGATGAAAAAATGAGTGGACGAACCACTTCTCGCAGAGGAGTGAAAAATTATGTCTACAACCACTGGGGGGTGCTCTTGGGTAACTCCAGCGATGGGTCTGGGGGAGCAGACAGTGGAATTTCTCTCTGTTCTGAACATCTCCGCAAAGCAGAGAAGGCAAGAGTAATACCAAACTGGAGAGATCCTTCCAGACTTCACCAGGTGAGGCTGAGAATGGAACAAAGCCTGCCCTAGTGGATTAAAGAGTAAAATGAAAGTCAGAGGAATTGGACTCTAGTCTATGGAACTGGCTAGCTCTGCGGCCTGGGGAAGTCACTCAGCACTGAAGGGCAAACAGTTCACTCAATTCATACAAGCCCAGGCGATGGCCATTATTATCGCTGGCCCTCACCTGCCGGGAGTAGAAGGATGAATGAGCAATAAAGCGTTCTGATCTATTGGGGGGGGAAAGACCTTAACAATACAAGGAATGATGTTACCGGGATTCTTATCCTAATTGGCAACATGTATTGCATATCTTCTACATTGAGCATGATTCCAGACACTAGCAATACAGGTATGAGCAAGTCACTTCCCCAGTCTCCTGTTCTCTAGAGGGGGAGTAACAGGCACACAGGACCAACCATGATTTTAAGAAAGTGGCAAGGACTCGATGACAAAAGGGATATAGGTAACATGCCACCGCTGTGACATTTGGCCTAAGGAATCAGAGGAAGCTTCAGAAAGGTGATGAAATGTATTCCAACCAGACCTAGAAGGACATTTAGCCTGTAGTAGACAGTGCTGGGTCAACATGGCATGCTAGGCAGACAGAACAGCTCAGCATACACTAGCAGGTGAAGATGTGCAGGGTCCATTTGTGGAAGGAAGTGTGAGCAGAAGATGGAACGGAAGTTAAGGCTAGAGAGGCGGGTTTGGCCAGCATTTAATAATAGGCAGTATTAGCAATCGGAACAGTAAAAGCAGCAGTGGTGGGGGCGGGAGTGCTGCTGCTCTCGGGACCACAGCAGCAGCTGCTGTGATGGTGCAGGGTGCCAAGGACTATGCTAAGGACTGAGTATAAAATGCCCCATTCAATCAATCAATCTATTCATATATATATACATACACACACACACACACCCATATGTGTGTATGTATATGTGTGCATGTATTTATGTGTATGCATATGCATATCTACCTTACCAATATGTAGTTTTCATTTCCATTTCCTAAGTGAAGACCATGAAACACAGAGGGGTTAAATAACACACCCAAGGTAAGTAAACAGCAAAGCCTCGATCTATACCCAGGTCTGTAGATTTCCAAAGCAATGCTTTTTAAATGCTATGCTACACCTCACCCCACATCATGCTGAGAAGTTAAGAATTTATCGTGAGGGCCAAGAGGGAGCCATTGAAGGTATCTGAAGGAAGGACACAATCTAACAAATGTTTTCGGAAGCTGACTCCAGGGCCACTCCTACCCCCACAGCCTCAGGCGATTCCTGCCCTGCTATTCCTAATGGAGCCACCCCTGGGGTAAGTAGGGGTGGACACGGTCCATTTGTAGCAGTCCCAGAATCTCTCAAAGGAGCACAGGACGAGCCCAGTCCTCCGACGGCCGCCTCAGCCTCCCCGGGCACCAGAGAGTGATTTATCAGCACAGCGTCAGCGCCTCTGCCCAGCAGCCTGTGATCTGAGGCTGGAGGCCCAGGCTGGGGTTTTTAATTAGCTGAGAGAGGGAAGAGTCAAGCCCTCTCGAATGGAAAGAAAGAGAAACACCAAGAAGGCTCATAAATCCAGGACCAAGGACCCATCAGCTGGAGCCTGGCAGTGGTGGGCGGGTGGTGGGTGGCCTCGGGGAGAGAGGGGCAGACTGTCTTTCTGGCTTTTTTATGAGTTCCCTTCCTTTCTGGTCCAGCTCCCACAGGGAGGCTGGGAATATGGACCACCTTTTAGGCAGGAAACCCTGGGGATGCACCCTCTTCTAGCGGGATTATGTGACCAGAAGTCAGGGAAGCTCATTTTTCTCTCCGCCTTTTACCACTGAGTTGCGGCACAAATTACAATAGAAAAGCTTGCAGGCTTTGGAGTTAGACACGAGCTTAAATCTCTATTCCATGACACTTACTAAACCTGTGACTCAGGGAGGTGCTTTCCCTCTTTGTGCCTCAGTTTCCCCATCTATAAAGTCAGGGTAAGATCTCATGTCTCAAGGGTTAAGTGAGATAACATAGGAAAATTAGCTGTGTTAAGAAGAGAGGCTCCTCTAGTCTCTGAAAGAGACGTCTGATGGGTATCCCACTATCTGAGTCCAAGGTCATTGCAGCTCACAAGACTCATACTGACAGCCTGCTCCATGGGCCCTGGGGTGCAGAGTCAAGTGAGGCACAGTCTCTGCCCCTGTAGATCTCACAATCTGGTCCAGGCAGAGGAAGAAACGGGCAAGAACAGAGAGTGTGGAAAAGGGCCGTGACAGAGGGGAGGCACAAATGCCAAGCGGGCACAAAGGAAGAGCGCCCGGCCAGCTTGTTGCAATCATGGAGAGCATGCAGGAGTGGGAGATACCTGAGCTGAGTTCTGAAGAACAGCATGGCACGGTTGAGGGGAAGAAGGCACGAGAAGATTATTCCAGACAGAGGAGACTGTGTGAATGGGGTGAGATGGAGCAGAATGCCTGGCACATGTAGGCCTTCAAAATCATTCCTGTTGAATAAAGGAAGGAACGATGGAAGGCAGGAAGGAAGGGAGGGTTTCATCTCATTGGAATGCAGATGACATTGGCTAAGAGCTTTGGACTTTATCATAATGACAATGAGAAGCCGTGGAAAGGTTTCAGCAAAAGAGTATTGTTTTCAGATTTATGTGGGTCCCCTCTAGGCCACCTGACTTTAGTGGAAGTTGGGATGAAGGGGCTTAAGAGTGGGATGAAGAAGAACAGTCGGGAGGCAGATGCAATAATTCAGGCGAAAAATGACACCATCTGACTTACGGCAGGAGCTGTGGGGATGGACAGACAGCATCTCCTTTACGACAGGATGTAGTCACAGACCACACCCACCTACCTGCCTCATGTGGTCCAGTCCCATCACCATGGCAACAGCCTCTTTAACATCCCTGGCCAGAGAGCGATAACTCTTACATCTGTTCCTGGAGGTCCTGCCTCTATTTTTTTTTCTTTCTTTTTCTTCTTTTTTCGCCCCCTTTGATTGTATCTGATCCAGCCTCACTGGGTAATTGAGTGTTTGAGAGTGAAAAATTATCTCAGCAGCTTGGCCCTTATCTTGACAGCGAAGCAGCACTTTTAATTTAATTTTGTTCAGGGACGCACGGGTAACAAATTTCACTAATCGCCCGGCTGTCGCCCTCCGCATGGTAACGAGCCGTTTGTTACCAGGCAGCCCAGCGTAAATACATGTGGGGAAGCAGGTGGGGGAGAGAGCCGGGGGCTGGGGAGGAGGGGAGGGAGGCCCCAGTGAATATGAGCCAGGCATGGGCTCTGCCATCAGGTGGAACATCGGACACGTGAGGCTGGCTGCGGAGCACAGCAAGGGAGCTCTGGAGTCAGCCTCACTGGGGCTCCAGTCCTCGTTGTCCTCTTTCTGTCTGGGTGAAATCTCGAGCAAGGGACTTAAACTCTCTGCATCTTGGGCTTCTCATCTGTAAGGTGGGGACCTTCTACCTCACTGGGTTGTTGGGACAGTTAAATGAGAAGCTACAAAGTAAGCAAACAATACCCCTAAGAACTAGGCCACTGTTGTCCTGGTAAGAACCTTAAAGGACAACCTCTGGCCCCCCAGCTAATGTTTGCATGTCTTTTAGAACATCCTCCCCAGATAATTGTCCACATTTTGCTTGCATTCCTCCACTGATGGGGAGCTCAATCACTATTGAAGCAACTAGTAGCTCTGACTCTCAGAACTGTTAACATGAGCAAGACATATCCTTCAAGATTTTATCCTAAGTTAGCTCCAGCCCTGCCTTCTGAACTCCTGTAAGGGGTAAATCTGTACCCTCCTTCCTAAGTGAGCTCCCCCCAGATTTGGATATGGAAATAATATCATTTCTCCCCAAACGCAAGTCATCTGGTGTCCAGCTCAAAAGACCCTGGAGAAAACCAGTGCTGGAAAAGCCCTGACAAGTCATGTAGCATGACTTTACATTTTATATGTGGGGACACTGAGGTCCAGAGGGAGGAAAAGAAATTTTAAAAGTAGCTGTCATTTCCTGAGCATCCATTATGTCTTCCCCTCATTTCCCGTTCTCCGTCATTATTTCATTAGGCATCTGGAGAGCCATGATTGATTGACAGGCCCTCTGCCTCTCACAGGCCTTACTCCAAACCCCCTCAGCCACTGACATGTGGCTCACACTACATTATCTTACTTTAAAAAAAAAAATACCAAAACAAAAAAAATGTACCTTGCAATTAGAAGCACAGAATTATAGAGCCAAGAAGGACATTACAGAATTATAGTCTATTTGACCATAGAGAAACTGAGGCTGCAGAATTTGACTGATCTGATATTCTTCTTTATTTCTTGTACCCTCTACAGATTGAAAATGCCTCAAGAGCAAGAGACCACTAGTCTCACCTACCCTTGCCTTAGTTGCTTAAGACAATGATTCGCAACCAGGGCTGTATCTAGAGAGCTTTAAAAAGAAAATAATAATAATAATAATAAAAACCAGAGATGCCCAGACTCCACCCAAACATATTAAATCAAGCTCTGGGTTGAGGTCCAAAGACAGGCGATTGTTACTTAAACCCAAGTGTGTTTACTATGTACATGGGGTTGGGAACCATGCTACAAGGGGAAAGTCACCCTTACTCACAACATCACGCTGCAAGGACGGAGTAAAAGGAGGTCATTCGCCTGGTCCAGAATCCTTTCCACCTGGATATTTACTTTTGATTCTACTTTTTGTTCCTTCTTTATTGTTCCCCCCATTAGGTAAACATGTTCATGCTTCCAGGGATCCCAAGAATAGATATACAACAGTTTGAACAAATAATGAAAGAGGCATGAGTAACATTTTTCAAGATTTCAAATCACTCTAAAGATAGAATAGACTGTTGCGATCATCTGACTTAGCTACCTAAGACACTGTCTCCTCATGTATAAAGTGAAGTGGTTGGATCTCCTGCTCCTATTGTTCTTCACTTACCAGCTCCCAGGAACCATGCTAAGTGTCATACTTGTATTATTTTATTTCAACCTCAAAAATACTCTCACAAGATGGAACAACAAGATGGATATGACACAGCCGAGGAAATCCAGGAGTGGTGAGTTAGAGTGATCTCCCCAACCTGACACTGCCAGGACTCAGGACTCTTCACTAGCTGTGTCTGGCTCCAAAGTCCACAAATTAAACACTGAACATTGGGGAGTCTTTAATCCACCCACCTCAAATCTCTTTTGGGAACAGGTAGGGTATACATAATAAACAGAATGGTAAATAAATGCATACATACATAACATATTAGGATTCACCCACATATGTCTTTTTAAATAAATTGTTCTGTTTGTCCTCAAAAGTAACCATTGTGGTTGGTAAATTCTGCCCTTCTTAAAAAAAAAAAAAAATTCTTCACACTTATCTGGCTGCATAATATTCTCTCAAGTTAATGCATCCTAATTTATTCAACCAGTCCTATAGTGTTGGACATTTTGGGCTTGTTCTAATTTTTTAATATTTGAGATTATGCTACCATGACTATCTTTAGGTTTAGAGCTTCATGAAAAATGTGTAGTATCATGGAAAAAATATGGCACTACAACATTGAATGAAAAAAACGAGAATACAAATGTGTGTGTTGATTACAGTTAGGATGGTGGTAGAGAGGGTGGGTGTGTATATGAGGATGGGGAAGAAATGAAATGAGCTCGTTTGATCTAGAAGTTTTTGTTTGTTTCTATTTTTCTATTTTCCTTTAGTAGTATTATTACATTATTTTATACTGGTGAGAAAAAGGTAAAAACACTGAGCATACCACCACTAAGAGAGTGGAAATATCTCAGTTCTGTGGATGCCCTGAGAGTAGAGAAACGAGCTCAGGAGTCTTGGTGTCTCCCACAGACAGAAACTGGGGAGGAACTTCTTACTGCAGGATCCATGTCTTATTAACCCTCGACACCCCAGAGAACAACACTGCTCCTGGAATCTACAATGCGCATTCAATGAAAAAAAGTACAGAACTTCAGAGCGTTAAGCGGCCTCAGATATAATTTATCCAAACACCACACCCAAATTTAATGGCTGGAGAGCCCAGTGGAACTTGCCCAAGGTTCCCCAGCATTTTGGTCCCAGAGCCAGAGTTGACTCCACTTTTCCTACAGCCTATTCCAATTAGAAGAGGCAGATAGTTAGCAAATTTGTCCGATGGGAGCCATGAAGGAAAAGTCCTTTGCCGGTAACACACAGAAAGGGTTTGACGGAATGACTCTGGGTACTGCACATTTTTATGCACCTTGAGTGTGTTGCACTGTTAGTTACAGGTCTCTCCTGAATCCACATGTCCTGCAGCCTCTAAACTGTTCTCATGACAAATGTCCCTGGACTGTGGCATCTGGTTTCTTCACATGGTTTAATTGCACTCAAGATGTGAAGGGAAGGATGTTTTCAACCCAGAATCCAAGGTGAGGAACATACCCGCCATCCCTTCAATTTCTAGTCCGCACCCTCTCCTGGAATAGTTCCCTACTCTCATGCCTTTATTCACCACCATGCAGGAGGCAGAATTCTGAGATGGTCTCCAAGATTCCACCCCCTGGGCACGCTCTGCATATTCCTCTCCTCTTGAATGTGGGCGAGGCTGTGACTAGGATAGGACTTCACTCCATGGTTAGGCTATATGATGGGACAAAGGTGAAAGGGTTTTTCAGATACAATAAAGGTCCCAGATGTGCTGACTTTGAGTTTGTCAAAAAAGAAATTTATCCCTGGCCTGTAATCCTAGCACTCTGGGAGGCCGAGGCGGGTGGATCGCTCGAGGTCAGGAGTTCGAGACCAGCCTGAGCAAGAGTGAGACCCCGTCTCTACTGAAAAAAAAAAAAAAATAGCAAGAAATTATCTGGCCAACTAATATATATATATATATATATACACAAAAAAATTAGCCGGGCATGGTGGCACATGCCTGTAGTCCCAGCTACTTGGGAGGCTGAGGCAGTAGGATCGCTTAAGCCCAGGAGTTTGAGGTTGCTGTGAGCTAGGCTGATGCCACGGCACTCACTCTAGCCCGGGCAACAAAGCGAGACTCTGTCTCAAAAAAAAAAAAAGAAAAAAGAAATTTATCCCGGGGTAGGCGTGGCTGAATCAAGTGAGCCCTTCCAAGAGACCGAGGCCTTGACGAAGAGAGTCAAAGCGTGGTCTCCCCTGCTGGCCTCGAGGAAGCATGTTGTGAACAACCTATGGAGATGCCCACGTGGCGAGGGCTCCAGAGTGTCCTACAGGAGCTGAGACCACATGGTCCCTGCCGACAGCCAGCAGGGAAACATGCCATCACTCGTACAGCTACACGGAAATGAATTCTGCCAACACCCACGTGAGCCTAGAAGGGAACCCCACGTCTCAGCTGAAATGGCAGCCCCCACTGACACCCCGACTTCAGCCTGTGAGACCAGGAACAGAGAACCCAGTCACACCACGACGGGACTTCTGACCTGCACAAGTGTGAGATAACTAACACATGTTGTTTGGAGCTGCTGAGTTTGTGGCAGTTGGTTACTCAGAACATTAAACTCAAACACGACCACAGAGCGGCGACTCCCACTCTCTCCTCCCAGCCAGTAACTCTCCAGAGCTCAGCTCTGCTTGGCAAACGTCTCCATCTGGATGGTTCGCAGGTACCTCGAAGGCAGCAGCTCGGAAATTCAGCTTGTCCCTTTCTCTCCTGAACACCTCCTCCTCCCTTCCCGAGCTGTGCGATTCCCTCCAGCTCCTGTCCCAGAAACCGATGCTCAGCATCGGTAATCCTCAGCCACTCGCCTTCTTAGAGCCGATCAGTCGCCGGGTGCTGCCGACTGTATTTTTAACACGTTCCTGACATCCATCCCTCCCCATTCTCCCTCAGTAGCCTCCTAGCTGGACTCCCTGCCTTCAATCTCTCCTCCCTTCAGTTCTTCTCCACTGTGGAAAGTGTGATCTTCTTAGGGCAGAAACAAGATGATGGATTCCTCCTGTTCGAACCCCTCCCTGGACTCCCCATTTCATGGAGGTTCAAGTCCAAGCTCTTTCCTGCTCACATGGACATACCTTTGGCTAGCACTTGGCCACCCATGCTCATCTTTCAGGTATAAGCTTTAATACTGGTTGCTCAAAGATGCATTTCATGTGTCCCCTGATTACAGTGGTTCTTCCTTTCTTTTCATCAGAGGTGTTTCCCACAGTTTGGAATAATATATTCATGCATGTGTTTATTTGTGAAATGCTCTCTCCCTTCTACTGTCCCCTTGGCATGACTATAAACTTCATAAGGACAGCCACATTACTGGTCTGTTTCCCACTATATACATGGTCTTTAGCACAGAGGTTCAACAGACTTAGATATCAAGGGAACATGAATTGATTAAATGAAGGAATAGATGAATGAACTTGGCATTCAAAGCCTTTCTCGATCTGGCTGAATCTAGGCTTTTTTCCCACTATCTTCCTTCACATGCCTTATATGCTAATAACAAATGCTACTGCTTAATCATCACAAAAACCCGTTAACATGGGATTATCACCTCCATTATCACCCAAACCAAGAGTCAGGACTAAATAAAGTCACGCATGCAAGCAACTCGCCTCACACAGCTCTGGACCCACAGCGGGTGCTTACGACTTTGTAGTTTGACCTTTGTGTCTGGAAAAGAGTTTTGCAGGAGTGAGAGAATCCTGGCCAACCCACAGGATTGGGAAGAAACGGATGACAGAGAGCTCTTGCCTGGGGTGGGAAGCTGTCGCTCATTCTAAGGAAAAGGGGGGAAATGCTGCTGAGCCTGGATGAAAACAAGAAAGCAAGGGAGACTGATTATTCCTTCCCGCTAGTGTAAGCAACTAAAAACGACATGTTTGCTTTATCGCCTTTGGTCTCCTATTTGATTCCTGACAGCCGTCGCCCTCCCTTCAATGCAGGGCTGTCAGGTGCTGAGAGGGCTGGCGTCGCAGAGGAGGAGGAGGACTGAGAATAATTTCAGCACTATTTCAGGGAGCATCATGGGCCCGGGGAGGGAGTTTCTGGAGTTGGCCGGCTTTCTTGCTGCATTCAAGGAACCCTCGTTTGCCAAGACTGCTTGATGTTTCTGTGGGTTTGGGTAGAGGTAGCCGGAAGGGACCTTTAACAGAAATAAAGAGTCAATGTCTATTTTCTCTGAGGTTTGAGGGGGGAGAGAAAAGAGAGACATCAGAAAAAAGCTTTCTTAAGTCTATAACAATTTCTGAACACATAATTTTCTCTTCTCTAATGTCTAGTTAAATAAGGCCAAATGCAGGCGTAGATCAAAGCTAGGCTTCTGCGTTTTACTGTGCTTTCAGTAAATGGAATCCCAACTCCCAGCTTCTCTCTCCGCGAGAGAGACTAGAATCTTTCCAGAAAGCCTGTGTGGGCTACCAGAACCTTCTGCCACCTATGACAAATTGCAAACAGCTAACCATCAGGGAAAGAGCTATGATAAGACGAAAGGAAGAAAAATACACAAGGTTCTCCCAGGGGACAGTCCTGGGGTATGATGACAACAAACAGTCTTCAGAGCCAACTGGACCCAGTTCAAGCCTCAGTCACACAACATGTTGGTTCCATGACCTTGAGGAATTTACTCTGCCAGGTTTCAGTTTTATTCTTCTCAATATGGAGACGAGGACATCAACTGATTGCATATGAAGATTAGTGAATGCAATGGGCCTGGCACAAAAGTGGCACTCAGTAAGTGACTGCTATAAGTTGTTATTCCTCTCATAATTGTTATTCAAGTCCCTGGCTGGGAAAGGGGGAATATATTCAACAGGAGCCCAGAGCCAGAACGGGAACAGAGATGTGTGGTTGGCTAGCATGTCCAGGAAGCTGTAGAGCAGTGGTCCTCAACCCTGGCTGAAAATTAGAATCTGGGAAGGATTTTATACCAATACCCAGACTGCTTGGCCAGAAGGACATTCCCATGACATGGGTCTGAGGTCGGGACGTGGAGCTGGTATTTTAAAAGTGGTTCTGAAGTTTGTTCAGGCCAGAGAACCACCCAGCCCTGACGGCTCTTCCTACCACACAGCTGGAGACTCCAGCCCTGACGTTGGCCCTGACCTGACCCAGGTTCTAGAACTCATCATTCCTTCAAGTGGGAAACACCAGAGTATCCCACCTCCTATTCAGGCCCTAACTACCAGCTTCTCTCTGCCACTCACGGCAGAGATCTCTTGGAAGAGAGGAGCACAATCAGCTCTCGCAAACTGGGATGGGCTGTCTGCAGCGCAGCCCTGGGAGTTCTCCTCGTCGTATGTTTTCCTGCCTGACCAAACACCAGACCCCACTAGTGGGGAGCCCTGGGAGGGTTGGTCCTATGGATGCCGCCTTTTGTCCTCCATTCTGAATTGACTTCCCAGTGCCTGAACCCCTCCAGGGCTACCTTCTCCTCCACCCCAGGAGTTATAGAGCTGACACGGGAAAGTTCTCAGGGATCTGATCAGGCTCCCTGCACGAGATACAGATACAGGTGTCTTCATCCCGTCCCTCATGTCCACTCATGTCCCCTAATGTCCACTCACGTCCACAAATGTCCACTCACGTCCAGTAATGTCCATTCATGTCCACTCATATCCACTCATGTCCACTCACGTCCACTAATGTTCACTAACGTCCACAAATGTCCACTCATGTCTACTCACTTCCACTAGTGTCCAATCATGTCTACTCACGTCCACTCACGTCAATTGTCAACTCATGTCCACTCACGTCCAATCTCGTCCACTCACGTTCATTAATGTCCACTCATGTTCAATAATGTCCACTGACATCCAATAATGTCCACTCACGTCCACTCACGTCCACTCACGTCCACTAATGTCCACTCATGTTCACTAATGTCCACTATTGTCCACTCACGTCCAGTAATGTCCACCGATGTCCACTCACGTCCACTGACGTCCACTCACTTCCACTCATGTTCAGTAATGTCCACTCATGTCCACTCATGTCAACTCACATCCTGGAATGTCCACTCATGTCCACCAATGTCCACTCACGTCCAGTAATGTCCACTCATGCCCACTCACATCCACTCACATCCATTAATGTCCACTCATGTTCACTAATGTCCACTCATTTTCACTAGTGTCCCCTTACGTCCACTCACGTCCAGTAATGTCCACTCATTTTCACTAGTGTCCACTCACATCCACTCACGTCCACTCACGTCCAGTAATGCCCACTCATTTTCACTAGTGTCCACTCACATCCACTCATGTCCACTAATGTCCACTCACATCCACTCATGTCCACCTATGTCTACTCATGTCCACTCACGTCCACTCACGTCCACTCACATCCAATAATGTCCACTCACGTCCACTCACGTCCAGTAATGTCCACTCACGTCCATTAATGTCCACTCACATCCATTAATGCCCACTATCGTCCACTCACGACCACGTCCACGTCCACCAATGTCCACTCACGTCCACTCATGTCCAGTAATGTCCACCCACGTTCAGTAATGTCCACTCATGTCCACTTACGTCCAGTAATGTCCACTTACATTTATTAATGTCTACTATCGTCCACACACGTCCACGTCCACTAACGTCCAATAATGTCCACTATCGTCCACTCACGTCCACTAATGTCCACTCACGTCCAATAATGTCCACTCAGGTCCACTAATGTGCACTATTGTCCACTCATGTCCACTCAGGTCCACTAATGTGCACTATTGTCCACTCATGTCCACTTACATCCACTTAGGTCCATTAACGTCCACTCACGTCCAGTAATGTCCACTCGTGTCCATTAATATCCACTATCCTCCAGTAATGTCCACTCACATCCAGTAATGTCCACTCGTGTCCATTAATGTCCACTATCGTCCACTCACGTCCTCTCATGTCCACTCATGTCCACTTACGTCCAGTAATGTCCACTTACATCCATTAATGTCCACTATCGTCCACACACGTCCACGTCCACTAACGTCCACTGATGTCCAATAATATCCACTATTGTCCACTCACGTCCACTAATGTCCACTCATGTCCAATGACGTTCACTAATGTCCACTCATGTCCATTAATGTCCACTCATGTCCATTAATGTCCACCATCGTCCACTCACGTCCACGTCCACTAATGTCCACTGATGTCCACTCATGTCCAATGACGTCCACTAATGTCCACTCACGTCCACTCATGCCCACTATCGTCCACTCACGTCCACGTCCACTAATGTCCACTCATGTCCACTCATGTCCACCAACGTCCACTCATGTCCACTCACATCCAGTAATGTCCACTCATACACAAACGCCCATTGATATCCACTCATGTTCACTAATGTCCACGCACGTCCATTAATGTCCACTCATGTCCACTTACGTCCATTAATGTCCACTCATGTTCACCAATGTCCACTCATGTCCACTCACGTCCACTCAAGTCCATTAATGTCCACTCATGTCCACTCACGTCCATTAATGTCCACTCATGTCCATTAATGTCCACTATCATCCACTCACGTCCACATCCACTAATGTCCACTATTGTCCACTCACGTCCACGTCCACTGATGGCCACCGACGTCCCATAATGTCCACTCATGTCCACTAACGTCCACTCATCTCCACTCATGTCCACTCAGGTCCACTCATGTCCATTCAGGTCTACTCACTTCCACTGACGTCCACTCATGTCCAGTAATGTCCACTCATGTCCACTCACGCCCATTAATGTCCACTCCACTCACGTCTACTCACGTCCATTAATGTCCACTCACGTCCATTAATGTCCACTATCATCCACTCACGTCCACTCACATCCATTAATGTCCACTCATGTCCACTCACGTCCAGTAATGTCCACTCATGTCCACCTATGTCCATTCACGTCCACTCACATCCATTCACGTCCACTCACATCCATTCATGTCCACTATTGTCCACTCACGTCCACGTCCACTAATGACCACTGACGTCCAATAATGTCCACTCATGTCCACTCACGTCCTGTATTGTCCACTCTTGTCCACTCACGTCCACTCACATCCACTCACATCCACTCTTGTCCATTAATGTCCACTCACGTCCACTCAGGTCCACTCACATCCACTCACGTCCACTCATCCACTCATGTCCACTCACGTCCAGTAATGTCCACTCACGTCCACTCACGTCCACTATTGTCCACTCACGTCCACTCACGTCCATTGTCTACTCATGTCCACTCATATCCACTATCGTCCACTCACATCCACTCAGGTCCACTCATGTCCACTGATGTCCAGTAATGTCTACTCATGTCCATTCACATCCACTCACGTCCACTCATGTCCACTCCCTTCCAGTAATGTCCACTCACATCCACTCATGTCCACTATTGTCCACTCGCGTCCATTAATGTCCACTCATGTCCACTCATGTCCATGCATATCCACTCATGT